>CM021105.1:441008333-441678824 GCA_007115665.2 Sequoiadendron giganteum
GAGGAGATATATAGACTCTCCCGTATCCCCCTCTCTCTCTCAAGACTCTCCCTCCTATCCCCTCTCTCTCTCTCATAGGTCTCTCTCTCCCTCTATCTCTCTCCACTATACCCTTAACCCTAAACCCTTAACCCTTAACCCTTAAACCCTAAACCCTTAAAAACTCTACCCTCTACCCTCTACCCTCTATCTCTCCAACTCCCTTCCCCTCTCTCTCTCTCAAGTCTCTCCCTCCTACCCCCTCTCCCTCTCTCAAGTCTCTCTCTCTCACTCACTCTCTCTATCTATCTCCCCTCCATCCTTAACCCTTAACCATTAAACCCTCTACCCTCTACCCTTTACCCTCTATCTATCTCAAATTCCCTCCCTCCCTCTCTCTCTCTCTCAAGTCTCTCCCTCCTAATTCCTCCCTCTTTTAGGTCTCTCTCTCACTCATTCACTCCTTCTATCTCTCTCCCCTCTACGCTTAACCCTCTACCCTCTACCCTCTACCATTAACTCTTAACCCTCTACCCTCTATCGCTTTTCCACTCCCTCCCTCTCTCTCTCTCACTAACTCCCTATATCTCTCTCTCCTTTACCCTTAACTCTAAACCCTAAACCCTTAGCCCTTAAACCCTTAAACACTCTATCCTCTACCCTTAACTCTACCCTCTACTTCTCTCTTTCTCACACTCACTAACCCTCTCTATCTCTCTCCCCTCTACCCTAAACCCTAAACCCTTAACCCTTAAACCCTCTACCCTCTACCCTTAACCCTCCCTCCCTCTGTCTCTCTCCCACTCCCTCCCTCTCTCTCTCTTTCAAGTCTCTCCATCCTACCCCCTCTCCCTCTCTTAGGTCTCTCTCTCAATCACTCAATCCATCTATCTTTGTCCCTCCCTCCTCTTCTCTCCTTATCTCTATCTCACTTCTGCCTCCATCTCTCCCTCCATACATCCCACCTTCTCTTCCCTAGTCCCTCAACCCTATGCCCTCAACCCTTAAACCCTAAAACCTTAAACCCTCTACCCTCTCTTTCTCAAGTCTCTCCCTCCTACCCCATCTCCCTCTCTCAAGTCTCTCTTTCTCAGTCACTCCCTCTATCTCTCCCCCCTCTACCCTTAACCCTTAAACCCTCTACCCTCTCTCTCTCAACCATCTCCCTCCTACACCCTCTCCCTCTCTCAAGTCTCTCTCTCGCTCTCACTCACTCACTCCTATTTCTCTTCCATCTACCCTTAGCCCTATACCCTTAAACCATCTATGCTCTACCCTCTATCTCTCTCCCACTCCCTCCATCCCTCTCTCTCAAGACTCTCCCTCCTACCCCCTCTCCCTCTCTCAGGTCTCTCTCTCACTCACTCCATCTCTCTCTCTCCCCTCTACCCTTAACCCTAAACCCTAAACCCTTAAACCTTCTACCCTCCCTCCCTCTATCTTTCTCCCACTCCCTCCATCTCTCTCTCTCAACCCTCTCCCTCATACCCCCTCTCCCTCTCTCAAGTATCTCTCTCTTAGTCACTTCCTTTTTCTCTCCCCTCTACCCTCTACGTGAAAGAGGGAGAGGGGTTAGGATGGAGATACTTGAGAGAGAGAGAGGGAGGGAGTGGGAGAGAGATAGAGGGAGACATGGTTAAGGGTAGAGGGTAGAGGGTAAAAGGGTTTAATGGTTTAGGTTTTAAGGGTTAACCTATAAAGGATTAAGGGTTAAGGGGAGAGGGGAGAAAGATAAAGGGAGTGAGTGAGTGAGAGAGAGAGAGAGACTTGGGAGAGAGAAAGAGGGTGGGATGGTTAAGGGTAGAGGGTTCAATGTTTAAGGGTTAATGTTTTAGGGTTTAGGGTTAAGGGTAGAAGGGATAGAGATAGAGGGAGTGACTGAGAGAGAGAGAGAGAACCCTCTACCCTCCCCTCTACCCTTAACCCTTAAAACCCTCTATCTCTCTCCCACTCCCTCTCTCTTTCTCTCTCTCTATCTCATGTCTCTCCCTCCTACCCGTTCTCCCTATCTCAAGTCTCTCTCTCTCACTCACTCCTATATCTCTTCGCTCTACCCTTAGCCCTCTACCCTTAACCCTTAAACCCTTAAACTCTCTACCCTCTATCTCTCTCCTGCTCGCTCCCTCTCTCTCTCAAGACTCTCCCTCCTATCCCCTCTCCCTCTCTTAGGTCTCTCACTCACTCGCTCCATCTATCTCTCTCCCCTCTACCCTTATACTTAACCCTTAAAACCTAAACCATTAAACCCTTTTACCCTCTACCCTTTGTTGGGTCTCAAAAACGTTGGTTTGAATAAACCACGAGAGGTCGCCAAACTCTCACTACATTGATGGCCAACTAATAAGGCCAACCAATATGGTTAAAACTTCTACTCTTAAGGCTCTGTTAAACCTAGGCGGATGCACCTATATGAGTAACACAGATTTTAAAATATGTTTCCTACTTAACCTAACTATCCACAAATGGCAATTTGATAGTGGAAAGATATGATCTTAATTTGGTATAAATTGTATATGTAATATCAATTCGTGTATTAATATGTTCAATTAAGAGATGTCAAATGAAAAGAATAAAACTAATATAATGAAAATAAGGGAGACTAGTGCCTTGTTGGGTAAAACGGAGTCAAATGAAAGCCTTTAATGAATGGTTTCTATCTAGCAGGTTCTCTAATTGTTTGGCATATAATTATGAGTTTACAACTGGTATAAACATGTAAGAATGTACTTGATAAACCCTATTTGAGGCAGAATATCAAATCTAACTATTTTATTCTTCTTACTAATCCAAATGACATTCCCAGATTACTGTAATTGATTGAAGGGAGTTTTAATTCTTCTTTAAAGAATCCAATGAACCAAATCACATAGAAACAACAAATGTGTACTGATAAATCGAATATATACTTAATACTTCAATTTAAACAATCAAGAAACATCATATTGGAGACAATATGATAATCACAAGAATTCAACAAATAATTGATGCTAGGATGAAATCACCAAATTAACTATTTTTCATTATCTTCCTTGAAATTCATACATGCAACATAGCCTCCTCGAATGACATCATTCTGAAAATATAGTACTTACAGCAGTCTATCCTATCCTAATTTTTCTTTTTTTTTACAATAGATTTTCAAATCATTTATACATTATAATTGAAGAGTCATGCCCCTTCATTTTCTAGTTATGACCGTTTTTATTTTATGGCAAAAATATTTGAGTATATTGCCTTTATCAACAAATCAAATATTTAAACTATAGTTCAACTTTTAATTTTTCACTTTATTACTTATACCCCCCTTAACATTTCTTTTCCTGAGGCTTCCCTTGTGTTTACCACTCTACGGCGGGCTTTGACTTTTCTACCCGTGGTAAGGCGGTACCCGGCCCCATGCTAACCATCGCGGTCTCCATCGTTGCTTACCGCGCTACCGCGGTCTTTGCATTTGTTATCGGCGGTACTGCGGTAACTGTTAGCCGCTTCTCCCAACAGTTTACCACAAGCACCGCGGTCTTCATTTTCACGGTTACGGTACTGCGGTGTGACCGCTAGCCATTTCCTCCTGTTTACCGCGGTCACTGCGGTCTTTAAGATAACCCTGTATGGTACCGCACTAAGATGTCTTGACTGCTGCATCGTTGAAGACTTACCGTCCACTATGCTACCGCAGTCTATGGTTTGACCACCAGTGGTACCGCGGTGGAACCTTGACTGCCTTCTTTAACCGCTCACCACTGCCTTCGTTGGTTGCTAACAGTTTATCGCGTGCGGTAGCGCGGTAAACACTTCATGCCTGTTTCAAACTGCTACCGCTATATCGCAAGCCCCTTAGTGGGAGGCCGCGGTAAAGCGGTAAGGACTTATAGAGTGAAAATGAAAGGGGCGGTAAGGGTTACAAGTTATTTTTTGGCCCTTTTGAATGGCGGTAAAGCTAAATTTTTTATGAGAAGGTAATGAAATATAAGAAAATAAATGGGGGCAAAGTGTAGAAGGCGGTTAATGACTTTTATGGGAAAGATAGTGAAAATTTAAGGCATGAATAAATAAAATATCTTAAGGTTTTGATGGATTTTCATGGAAAATAATAGGAAAATCCTAGGAATTCTTGTGGAAAATTTCAGTTCTAACACCCTTAACCCTTAACCCTAAACCCTTAACCCTTAAACCCTAAACCCTCTACCCTATACCATTAACCCTCCCTCCCTCTATCTCTCTCTCTAGTTCAAAAAATTCATTAAAAAACCCTAAGGTTTTCCCATTTAAATTTAGTATTTTTCATCAAAATATTAAATTTTTATTCATTTATACCCTATACTTTCCTTTACTATCTAGATGGAATTAAATGGGGGGAATATGTGAGGGCGGATAATGACTTTTATGGAAAAGATAGTGAAAATATAAGGCATGAATAAATAAAATACCTCAGGGTTTTGATGGAAATTTATGGAAAATGATGATTTATTTTGCAAACCACTGCAAGAATCCAGAGTATCTTTGGTAGAGAAAACCAAGCAAAGCCATGAAAAATGAAGGCAATGATAGATGGAGGGAATGAACAAATGAATAATATGAAAATGGAGCAAAAGGAGAAGTGGAAAACCCTAAACTACTGTGCATGGAAGATAATTTTTTAAAGAGGCATTGCTAAGAATTGTCCATGCAATGGGAATCCTTAATCCTCTGTACCTGCTTTGGTTTAAAAAATTAAACCATTAGGGATGGCCCCAGGCCACCTCAAAAAGAAAAACCTGCACTTTCCTCTGTCATAAACTTTCTTCTGAATAGAGCTCATCAAATTTCTTTGGAAACTATCCATTCCACCTACCCTGCAATATGCATTGTCATTGAAAACCTTCAGGAAATCATTGTATTCAATCTGATTCATATTCATCTCATCAGTCTGCATTTCATTATTCTTACTATCATATGAAAATCTGAATACTCCTTAAGGCAACCTAAAAACTTGAGGGATATTCAACAAAACATTCATAGGCATGCTCACTGTCATATGTTGTTGAATGTGCCTGCAACTGCATTGGGACCTGAAAATATGAATACTCCTTATGGCAACCTGAAAACCTGAGGGATTAAGAGGGTATAGGGGTCAAGGGATTAGGGTTGAAGGGTTGAGGTTTGAGGGATTAAGAGGGTATGGGGGTTGAGGGATTAGGGTTTAAGGATCTACCTATTTTTCCCTCTATACCTATTTCTCTCTCCCTCCTTGCCTCCTCTCTCTCAATATCTCTACCTTCTTTCCATCTCTACCTCTCTCTCTCTCTACCCTTAAACCTAAACCCTAAACACTTAAAACCCTCTACCCTCTACTCTTTATCCCTCTCCCACTCCCTCTCTCTCCATCTCTCTCTTAATTCTCTCCCTACTACCCCCTCTCCCTCTCTCAAGTCTCTCTCAACCCTCACCCCGATACCCTCTACTTTAAACCCAATACCCTCTACCATCAACCCTCTACCCTCAAACATTAAACCCTTAAACCCAAGTAAACTCTATACCCTAATCCCTCAACCCACAACCCTTAATCCCTTGACCCTTAAACCCTCTACCCTCTACCCTCAACCCTCAACCCTCAACCCTTAGAGTGATGGAGGGAGAAGTGGGTAAAGAGTGGGAGAGGGGAGATAAAGATAAATATAGAGGGAAGGAGACGTAGAGAGAGATGATAGATAGAGAGAAGTGGAGAGTGGAGGGATGGTGGGAGAGGAAAGGAGGAGATAGAGGTGAGTGTGTGTGAGAGGGGTAAGGGTTGAGGGATTAATATTATATAGGGGTTGACTGATTAGGGTTTAAGGGTTGAGGTTTGAGGGGTTGAGGGATTAAGAGGATATGGGGGTTGAGGGATTAGGGATTAGGGTTTAAGGGTTTAAGGGTTGAGGGTTGAGGGTTGAGGGATTAGGAGGGTATGGGGGTTGAGGGATTAGGGTTTAAGGGTTAAGGGTTGAGGGTTGAGGGTTGAGGGTTGAGGGTAGAGGATTAGGAGAATTATGGGGGTTGAGGGATTGGGTTTTAGGGTTAGGTTTGAGGTTGAGGGATTAAGAGGGTATGGGGTTGATGGATTAGGGTTTAGGGTTGAGGGTTGAGGGTTGAGGGTTGAGGGTTGAGGGATTAAGATTATGGGGTTGATGGATTAGGGTTTAAGGTTGAGGGTTGAGGGAGTTGAGGGATTAAGAGGGTATAGGGGTTGAGGGATTAGACCTCACTTATCTCATAATCCCTCTCTATCAGGCCTCACTTACCTCCCACCCTACTTTCTTAGGTCTCTCCTTCCCACCCCCTCTCTCTCTCTTAGGTCTCTCTTTCTCACACACTCACTCACTCCCTCTATCTCTCTCCCCTCTACCCTAAACCCTAAAACATTAACCCTTAAACCCTAAACCATTAAACCCTCTACCCTCTACCCTTAACCCTCCCTCCCTCTATCTCTCTCCCACTCCCTCCCTCTCTCTCTCTCTTTCAAGTCTCTCCATACCACCCCCTCTCCCTCTCTCAGGTCTCTCTCTCACTCACGCAATCCATCTATCTCTCTCCCATCTCCCTTAAACCCTATACATTCAAACCAATACCCTCAAACCAATACCCTAATCCATCAACACTTAAACCCTTAAACCCAATTAAACTCTCTACCCTAATCCCTCTATTAGGTATGTCACTCACTCACTCCCTCTATCTCTCTCCCATCCCTTTCCCACTCCCTCTCTCTCACTCTCTCCCACTCTGTCTTTCTCCCTCTCTCTCTCCCTCTCTCAGATATCTCCCTCCCACTCTCTCTCCCTCTATCTCATGTATCTCCCCCCACCCATTCCATCTCTCTCAAATCCCTCTATCTTGAGTACTCCCTCTCCCTCCCACCCCCTCTCTATCTCTCAAGTCTCTCTCTCTCTCTATCTCTCCCATCCCTCTATCTCTCACTCCCTCTCTCTCCTACTCTCTTAGGTATCTCTTTCCCACCCCCTCTCTCCCACTTTGTCTCCCTCTCCTTCTCTTTTGGGTGTCTCCCTCCCACTCCCTCTCTCTCACTCTCTCTCTTTGTCTCTATGGATTAGGGTTTAAGGGTTGAGGGATTAAGCCTCACTTATGTCACAATCCCTCTTTGTTAGGCCTCATTTACCTCCCACCCTACTTTCTTAGGTCTCTCCTTCCCACCCCCTCTCTCCCACTTTGACTCCCTCTCTTTGAAGTCTCTCCTTTTTAGAGGAACATATTTGGCGAGCGCCAAATGGGTTTTACCTTGAAACGGTAAAAATAAGGGTTGACCCCATGATTCAGGCCCACATTCTCCTGTGTTTGTTTGGTTCAGCACTTTATCTGAGTCAAAAACACCTTTTTTCTACAGTTGACTACATATTGTACCAATCTATGCTTGATCCATCACCTTTTTACCACCAATATGCATGGTAGACAACGTAGAAAAAGATATTTTGAAGTTTCTACATCATTTTACATTATCTAAGGTAATATATTCATTTTGGTAAATTGAAATGTTTGTCTTTAGTATATTTGTTTGTTTTTGACAATATAAACTAAATTTCTTTAATGATTTTATTAATCATAACAATTGGACTTAGAATTCAACATTGAATTAGATGGGATTTGCATAAAAAATTTCAATTTTTATGAGTTTGAAGAACAAAAAAAAAAAACATGACATTTACTTAACATAAATTTACTTATGAATTCTATTTGCATTGCTTATAGTAGTCTATTTCTAGCATGGCTAGTGGAATTCACTGTATTTCATTCTTTTTCCAACTAATTTGGAAAACTTTTATTTTCATCTAATTTGGAAAACATCATTGCCAAAGAAATAGTGAATAATGATAAGATATAGCATCACAAACCCTTCTTTGAATCCATATTCTTCATGACTTTGTTGACAATCAAAAATTTGGTTTTGAGAAAAATAAACACGAGTCTCTAGTTTTCATTTAGGTGGCAGCAATTTATACCCTAGGTTTGTGATTCTCATTGATTTGTTGTATTGAATGGTTTCCATCCCTCTCTGCATCATTTTTTTTGTAAAATGCATTACTTACTTTTGTTCTATGTGTGTTTATGGACATGTAGCATTCAAGGTCATGCCGAGGAAATGACCAAAGCCTCTAACACCAGAAGAGCGTGCAGTTAAAAATGCAAGGAGAAGAGAATAAAAAAATGTAGCTTGTGAAGCAAAGGAATTGCAACCCATACAGCCACAAACTTATGTGCAATCTAAGAGAGATGTCAAATTGGCAAAACAAAGGGCACGAATTAGGAAAGTTCATGGAAGGACAAGAATGAATACAGAAGTTGGGGGCACATCATCAACCATAGGTGAAGCTCAATGCACATCTCCAGTTGAAGACACATTGACAACAACATGTGATTTTCTAGGTACATCGGAAATTACATCTCCAATTGAAGACACACCATCAAAAACATTGCGTTTTGAAAGTACATCAGCAAACACATCTATATTTGAAGGAACTCCACAAATGACATCTCAATTTGGAGGTACAATATCATTTACATGTCAATCTCAAGGTATGTCATCAATTGCACCTCCAATTGAAGGTACACGATCTATCCCCGATGTTGTTGACCTTCCCAATATTGACACAAATTTAGATTTGAGAACTCCTCCTAGAGTTTTGCATAGAAAACCTACATTTTTTATTGATATTGATTCCAATGTTTTGAAATGGATGCCTAATAAGATTCCAAAACGTACATGTCAAAGATATGCAGAAAGGATATGGAGTTTGTTTTTTGCGAAGCTAAGTGAGGGTGGAAGATGCCAACTATTTGTTGAAATGATGAGGCAACTCAAATTTAGGCCCACCATGAAGGCTCTTGGGCTAAGAGTTTTGAATGACTCAAGTTAAAATTCCATTGTAAGGAACTTGATGAGTGCATACGAGAGCGTGGGTTCCACCTCACGCACGAAGGATAGTTGTGCCACACGACGTGTGATGACAACAACACTGTTAAGCAGTCAAACAAGAAACAAGGTGAACCTTACAAAGGCAAGTAAGTCTTTGAAAATAAGTAGATCATCTATAATGAGAGCCAAAGGAAGGCATGAAAGAGTGGAGGATCCAAATAGCAATGAGTTATGGGCATTTTCGGGTAGAGTGCCATGGAAAGACACAAGAATTGCTCAAGGCTTGAGATCTTTAATTGTGAATTATTGGAAGGATAACACAAGGACCTCTCCTAATCAAAGAGATGTTGTAAGAAGGAGAATTGGTAGTATAAACCGTGAGCCACATCTAATGCATTATTTGGATACCACTCAAACCCAATTTTTTGCTGATTTTGTACAAAAGTTTTCTGAAATTAAAATATGTCAAAGGTATTTCGAAATGCTAAAGCCTTTTTATGTCAAAATAAATCACACATGCACTACTTTTTGTTGTAGGGTTCATATTGAGTTTTCTAACTATTATGATGTTTATCGACGTATATGTGTAGATATGCATACTGACAATGTTTTGCAGGAATGTAACATAATGCCTCCACCTAAATCGTCAAGGAAATTTTTGTCTTCCATTTTATGTGAAAGAGAGGATGGTCAAATTTTTTACAAAAAATCATGTTTGGATGGCACATGTGATCATTGTGGTGGCATGCAACATTTTCCAATTTGCCAACACATGGCTAGTACACACACAATTGGAGACAAAATTGTGGAATTTGGCAAATATACGACAGTGGCATGTAGTCTAAAAGATGGGAAAGAAGCAAAGAAGTGTGAATTGGTTAGTGATAAGATTCCAGTGCATCAGTTTATGGGGATTTTTCATGATCAGGTGGTTTATGATTATGCAATGCATACACACAGAGCACAATGGTTGGACTCATAGTTCAAGTTATGCAAGGACACATTTCCACTTCGTCATATCGTTTCAGTTGTCGACTTCACTGAGAACTACACACTACAACCACAGAACGAGGTGCAATCATAGTACTACAACTCTTTGCAGGTTTCTATATTTGTACATATAGCATTCATTCATGCAAATGATAGTACAGAGGAAAATAGGAAAGTATTGAGGGAGTATCACTTTTACATCAGTGATGATCACACACATTCTATAGAGTTTGTTCAAGGTTGCTTTCATATGTTCTATGTCGATCCGGCTAGCAGGGGCATACCATTTTAGTCAACATATCATATGGTTAGATAATTGTACATCATAATTCAAGAACGCCAGAATGTTTTACTGGTTGAGCAGGATGCATAGGATTAGTGGTGTTCAACATATGTGGAACTTCTTAGAGGCCAGGCATGGAAAGGGGGAGCATGATGGAGCAGGTGCATGTATCAAAAGACCCCTAGCACGAGAAGAGTTAAAGTACACAAACAGTGTAAAGTTGATAGATGCAAGATCAATTGTCCAGTGGTGCAATGGTTCAATGGGTTCAGGTAGTGAAGGTAATTCTTTAGTTCGTAGATTTTTTCATTTAGTAGATGATACTAACATTGTAAAATATGAGGATTGTTGTACACTAACAGGATCGAGCGAGCTACACTCTTTTAGAAGCTCCAATGCAGGTACATGGACTATCCATACAAGGAAGATGGCATGATTTTGTTATGCATGTACACTTCAATCATGGAATGATTGCGAGTCAACAAAGTGGGTCGATGAATGGTCTGTAAGAAGTCTAACCCCACTTGACACTTATCAGCTCCCGACGGCTCTACAAATCACAGAGATGCAATCATCCATTGACTTTGGTCATGTATCGGACCTACTAGAACCAGGTAATATATCTTACTTACAAGTTTTATTATGTTGCTCAGTAGATAAATCTAACAAGATGAACATATCAATGCAGGGCACGTTTATGCGGTAATTGCAGATGAAGACAATGAAGAGGGTATAGATTATTACCTGTGTCATTGTATTGAGGCCAAAAAGAAATTGGAGTCCCCAATTATAGATGGAGAAAACATAGAATATCCTATAGGTTCGGTGGTTTTTACTGGAACATGGCTTCGAAGGTATCCAATTAAGAATGTTGCAGTTTGGTTGTTTGAGGACTTCAACACGCATCGAAAAATTCTTCAGTATTTGAACCTTGTCTTTGCCACCAACGTTCATTTGATCAAATATAAGGGTAAACCTGCGAACAAGAACTTGTGGAAAGTGCGTGAGTCTGACCACGAGGCAATACTCAACACAATAATGACTAGAGCAAACCCAGATGGTTCCCTGGATTGATTTGTAAGTATGCACATTGAATTTGTAAAGCCATGTTAGTGATCACTCTTTTGGACCAACACCTTGCAATAAGGCTTTTTCACGATTACTGTTTGATGTCATATGCATTTATGACTGTCATTGATCCTTTTCTAATTTTTACTGTAGGTAATACTGAATTTTGTCAAAGTATATAAGAAAAGAACAACATCAGTTGCTGGTGCAAGTGTTTAGTGGTATGAGAAACATCGGTTGCTAGTGCATTTTCTGGTTGTCAATCTTCTCTTTCTTTTCCATCTCCTAGATTTATCGGATTGTTATATGCTACACATTTTATGTTAAGCCTCTCAGTGAGAAATTGATGCAACCTAGGTCATCTCTAACATACCTTAGGGTATGACATTCAACAAAACAACTACTATGGTTCAATCGACTCGATCCCTTAAGGGTGCAAAATGCAAAAGGGCAACAATATTTGATAGGATATTACTCATAAATTGTGGTGATTACAAAATATCTATCTGAACCTATGATTTCACATTGGGCCCCTCTACAATAACCTTTCTTAGGTTTCACTATCTCAAAGGCTTTTTCCTATGGTGGCAAATTTTCACTCGAGGAAAAAGTTATCAAATGTAAGTAGTTGAAAGTTGCAAAGTGGTGCAACTTTCGTTCTACAACTCGTGTGACCAAAAAAACTGTTCCAACGTGTCCAAGTGGGTACGTTTATGCTAGGAATGGTCCTCTTTCACACCTAAACACTCATAATCACTCTGAGCTACGTTCAACCGGATCGATCCCTTAAGGGTCCAAAGTGCAAAATGACTGTGAAATTCAGCATGCTATTACTCAGACACCATGATGCTTAGAAACTTCTCATCTGAACCTACGAGTTCACGTTGGGCCCCTCTACAATAACCTTTCTCATTTTTTGCTATCTCGGAGGATTTTTCTTATGGTGGCGAATTTTCACTCGAGGAAAAACTTGTCAAATGCAAGTAGTTGAAAGTTGCAAACTGGTGCAACTTTCGTTCTACAACTCGTGTGACCAAAGAAATTGTTCCAACGCATCTAAGTGGGTACATTTATGCTAGGAATGGTCCTCTTTCACACCTAAACAAGCAGAATCACTTCGAGCTACGTTCAACCGGATCGATCCCTTAAGGGTCCAAAGTGCAAAATGACTGTGAAATTCAACATGCTATTACTTGGACACCATGATGCTTAGAAACTTGTCATCTAAACCTACAAGTTCACGTTGGGCCCCTCTACAATAACCTTTCTCAGTTTTCGCTATCTCGGAGGCTTTTTCCTATGGTGGCAAATTTTCACTCGAGGAAAGAGTTGTCAAATGCAAGTAGTTAAAAGTTGCAAAGTGGTGCAACTTTCGTTCTGCAGCTTGTGTGACCAAATAAACTGTTCCAATGCATCTGGGTGGGTACGTTTACTCTAGGAATGGTCCTCTTTCACACCTAAACACGTGGAATCGCTCAGAGCTACGTTCAACCAGATCGATCCCTTAAGGGTTCAAAGTGCATAATGGCTGTGAAATTCAGCATGCTATTACTCGGACACTGTGATGCTTAGAAAATTTTCGTCTAAACCTACGAGTTCATGTTGGGCCCCTCTACAATAACCTTTCTCATTTTTTGCTATCTCAGAGGCTTTTTCCTATGGTGGCGAATTTTCACTCGAGGAAAAAGTTGTCAAATGCAAGTAGTTGAAAGTTGTAAAGTGGTGCAACTTTCGTTCTGCAGTCGTGTGACCGAAAAAACTATTCCAATGCATTTGAGTGGGTACGTTTACACTAGGAATGGTCCTCTTTTACACCTAAACACGCGGAATCGCTCCGAGCTACGTTCAACCAGATCGATCCCTTAAGGGTCCAAAGTGCAAAATGGCTGCAAAATTCAGCATGCTATTACTCAGACACCGTGACGCTTAGAAACTTCTCGTCTAAACCTACGAGTTCATGTTGGGACCCTCTACAATAACCTTTCTCAGTTTTTGCTATCTCAAAGGCTTTTTCCTATGGTGGCGAATTTTCACTCGAGGAAAAAGTTGTCAAATACAAGTAGTTGAAAGTTGCAAAGTGGTGCATTTTTTGTTCTGCAGCTTGTGTGACCAAACAAATTGTTCCAACATGTCTAGGTGGGTAAATTTACACTAGAAATGGTCCTCTTTCACACCTAAACACGCGGAATCACTCCGAGCTACGTTCAACTAGATCGATCCCTTAAGGGTCCAAAGTGCGAAATGGCTGTGAAATTCAGCATGCTATTACTCAGACATCGTGATGCTTAGAAACTTCTCATCTAAACCTATGAGTTCATGTTGGGCCCATCTACAATAACCTCTCTTGGTTTTCACTATCTCAGAGGATTTTTCCTATGGTGGCAAATTTTTACTCAAGGAAAAAGTTGTCAAATGCAAGTAGTTGAAAGTTGCAAAGTGGTGCAACTTTCGTTCTGTAGCTCATGTGACCAAACAAACTATTCCAATTCATCTAGGTGGATACGTTTACACTAGGAATGGTCCTCTTTCACACCTAAACACGCGGAATCGCTCTGAGCTACGTTCAACCAGATTGATCCCTTAAGGGTCCAAAGTGCAAAATGGCTACGAACTTCAACATGCTATTACTCGGACACCGTGACGCTTAAAAACTTATCATCTAATACTACAAGATCACGTTGGGCCCATCTACAATAACCTCTCTCAGTTTTCGCTATCTCAGAGGCTTTTTCCTATGCTGGCGAATTTTCATTCGAGGAAAAAGTTGTCAAATGCAAGTAGTTGAAAGTTGCAAAGTGGTGCAACTTTCGTTATGCAACTTGTGTGACCAAACAGACTATTCCAACGCATCTGGGTGGGTACGTTTACACTAGGAATGGTCCTTTTTTGCACCTAAATACATGGAATCGCTCCAAGCTACATTCAACTGGATCGATCCCTTAAGGGTCCAAAGTGCAAAATGGCTGCGAACTTCAACATGCTATTACTCGAACATCGTGATGGTTAGAAACTTCTCATTTGATCCTATGGGATCATGTTGGGCCCCTCTACAATAACCTTGCTTGGTTTTTGCTATCTCAGAGGCTTTTTCCCATGGTGGCAAATTTTCACTCGAGGAAAAAGTTACAAAGTGGTGCAACTTTCGTTCTGCAACTCGTGTGACCAAACAGACTGTTCAAATGCGTCCGAGTGGATACATTTACGCTAGGAATGGTCCTCTTTTGCACCTAAACACACGGAATCGCTCTGAGCTACATTCAACCGGATCGATCCCTTAAGGGTCCAAAGTGCAAAATGGCTGCAAACTTCAACATGCTATTACTCAGACATCGTGATGCTTAGAAACTTTTCATTTGATCCTATGGGATCACGTTGGGCCCCTCTACAATAACCTTGCTCAGTTTTCGCTATCTCAGAGGCTTTTTCTTATGGTGGCAAATTTTCACTCGAGGAAAAAGTTGTTAAATGCAAGTAGTTGAGGCATATTATCAAACAAATCACTGCCTTGTCTATGGCTTGTCATGGCATTCCATCGCCATGAGACCACTTTTCTTTGAGGCATTTTTTGAAAAAGTTCAGTGGCTTGTCTATGCTATTGCTTACTATTATGCTTTCCTAGATTTTTTCCAAGCATCCATAGCTTGTTCGAAAGCATATGTTTTAGGCTTTTAGCCATAGCAAGAAGGCAATGAACTATTTGATAAAATGCTTTGGTAGACATATATGAAAAATGTCGTAGCATAGACAAGGGAATGAACTATTTGAAAAAATGCCTCAAAGAAATGTGGTCTCATGGAATGCCATGACAAGCTAAAGCAATTGGCAGTTGCTCCTAGTTATTAGTTATGCAATGTGAAGTAATTGCATAACTACTTAGGTTGACTTTGTCAAAAGCTATATTGGAATTGAAATTTTGTCATCTATTAGCATCTAGTTATTCGTTATGCAATGTGAAGTGATGCTTTGAGTTTGAAAGATGTGCAATGCATGAATAAAAACTAAAAAAATCTATTTTCTACATTTCATTAGTTAAACTCTTTATTTTATTTTCTCTCTATATCTCTATGCTATGGAAATGCCTTTCAATTTCAAAAAAGATAGTTTTTATCTCTTGTTATACAATTTTTTAAGTCTTTTTATCTCTTGTTATAAAAAGGAGCAGATATACAATGTTAAAGAAGAGTGAAAGCACAACTAAATTTATCATTTCAAAGCAATTTTTTTGATGCATTTTTTCAAACAGTTCACTGCCTTCTCTATGCTATTGCTTACTATTATGCTTTTGATATATTTTTCGAAGCATCCAATGCTTGTTCAAAATCACTTGTTTAAGGCTTTTAGCCATAGCAACAAGGCAGTGAACTATTTGAGAAGATGCTTTGGTGGACATGTATGAAAAATGTGGTAACATAGACAAGGCAGGGAACTATTTGAAAAAATATCTCAAAGAAATTTGGTCTCATAGAATGCCATGATAAGAAAATGTAATTGGCAGCTACTCCTAGTTATTAGTTATGCAATGTGAAGAAATTGCATAACTGCTTAGGTTGACTTTGTTCAAACTATATTGCAATTAAATTTTTGGCATCTATCAGCATCTACTTATTAGTTATGCAAAGTGAAGTAATGCTTTGACTTTGAAAGATGTGCAATGCAATGTAATCAACGACATGAATATAAACTACAAAAGTCCATTTTTTACAATTCATTAGTTAAAATATTTATTGTATTTGCTCTCTATATTTCTATATGCTATGTAAATACCTTGCAATTGTATTTAAAAGGCTTAATAGGTTAGTTAGGTGATATTTGCAAAATCAAGTTGTGAATGAATGGTAATTAAGAGCAAAATTGGAAAATTGCCATCTTAGAAGTCTAACAAAGGGTGGTTATGGTGGTTGATCGGCTCAAGGGGTAGTTGGAAGGTGGTATCAAGATATATTGTCTTAATACCATGAGTTGAGGGTTGATTTTGTTCAATTTCTAATAACAAAATATACTTGAAAACGTTGATCACTGGTTTTCTTTGTTATCCTGAATTTTCTTTGCCTTGCACAAGCCCATACAAGTCTATCATGACTTGAGGCTTTGGATACTTGATTGAATATGTTTTTACTCTCTTTGCATCTATTCTAAAGGTTTAAATCCATTGTTGGTGTGTGTGGGATCAACAAACTTGGTTACTACTCTGTTTTCTATGTTAGGGGTTTTGAGGGAAACACCATGACACATTAGCCAATCCACCTACTATTCTGACCTTTTTGCTCGGTGGATTGGCTTGTACCATGATTATTTTGGTGTATGAATACTTTGGAGGTTGAGAGAATGAATAAACTCAGTGGGGTGTGAAGTTCTAATGTTGTTCAGGGGTGTTTCCACCATGAAAGTAAGGAACTCAAGTACTGAATCTAAGAAATACTGAAAGGAATGGGATTGTGAGTGTCCTTTAAGTTAGGGCAGAGGTATTGTGGGGTTTTTTCACCTTTGGAAGGATTGGGGGAGGTCTGGAGTTATGAGTTTCTTTAAAACCCTTCTTTTTGTGAAGGTTTAGGATGGTTTGTGAGTAGAGGAATAGAACAAGTTCTTGGGGCTCTTAAAATGGGAGAATCCTGAGTTTGGTGAGCATCCCTAAGATTGTTTCAAGTTTCCTTGGTTTGGAGGTGAGTTTGTGAGGGGGTTCCTTTGGAAATTAGGCCTAATTGTGAAGCCTAGAGCGAGGGAGGTGTATTGAAAGTTCATGTTGGTCCAAAAGAGTTACTATTGGTTTTGGCATATGTTGTGTAACCCTGAAAAGGGTATCTTAATCCACCTTTAAATGGTTAGGTGTTTTGGAAAGGTTGGGAGAAATTAGGCTTGGACGGGGTTTTGAGTTTGGTGCAGGAGCACCTACACCACATCATCAATTTTTTTTTATTTGAATACATCAATAGGGTAATGTTAGTGTCTTTAGGTTTATTTTGTCTAATAAGCTTTGAGAGATCAAACATAATGCAAATAAAGGGTGTTTTGTGTCTTAGAAGTCAATTAGAAATCATATAAGTTGTAAAATGTTGACAAAGCAACTTTAACACAAACAAATGTAATTAAGGGACCAACTAATCCCAAGGTTGGTTATGGGAATTGGGGAGAATATGCTTGTTGTAAAATTATTTAAAAATCCTTACCAAGGCTCGAATGAGAGAGTGGAAGAAGTTTTGTAATAATTTTTTACAATAAACACCACAGTTTTGAGCAATTTTCTAGAAAAATATTGTTTTCTTGATCTTTTTGAGTGTTGTACAGGCACATACAAGTTCTTCATGGTCTAATAATTTTAGAGGATGTTTCTATATGTTTTTGAATTCATTTATTTTTTATTTGGTGTCTTAACTCTTTGTTTGTAGAGAGAACCAACACAAACAGTGACTGTCCCAATGTTGTTGAATCAAGGGTTTGAGGGGAAATTTGTGATGTAACAATCAATCCACCTATTGTTTGCTACTGTATCTCAATGGATTGATTGAAAATTTTTTATAATAAGTGTCTCAACTCATTTTGGAATAAGGAGTCATAATTATGTGGTGTTTTTGTGACTGTTCTAAGACTGAACAAGGGTTTTCCAACATGGAAGTGAGGAACCAAAGAGAGGTTTTTAAGAATTAATGCCTATAAGGGTTATTTGAGGGTTTGATGAGTTTTTGCAGAAGTATTTTGAGGTTTTTGTGGCTTTGGAAGTGTTGAGAGAAGTCTGGAGTTGTATGTTTCTTTAAAAGCCTTGATTTTGTGAAGGTTTTGGAGGGTTTCTTGGGTCTTGTGAGTTAAAGGCTCTGTAGACACAAAATAATGACAAAATTTGAGGTTTGGCACCATTACCTAAGACTTTCCAAGGTTTTTGGATAGATACCTAAATTTGGAAGGGTGGTCCCTTTGGAAAAAAAGGGCTAATTGTGAAGCCAAAATTGAATTAGGTGTGTTGAAAGTCTATGTCGGTCCAAAAGAGAGACCACCAATTCTTTGGTATGTTGTGTAGCCCTAAAAAGGGTATCTCAATCCATCTTGTAATTGTCTAGTGTTTTGGAAAGGTTGGGAGAAATCTGGCTAAAACTGAGTTTTGAGTACTACAAGAATAACTAGTCACAAATGTGAGTTTTGGAAACCTTGATGAATCTGACTTAGGTATTGTTGTCAATTGATTCAATTTTCATTGTATGAATGTTGATGGTCTTTTTAGGGCCTTGGTGGAGTCTTGTTGTTCATTTTCAAGGTTGAGGAGTTGAGACCCTTGAGGGTGGGTTGATGCCTATTAGCTTGAATCATTATGAAGAAGAGTTCTTGATTGAGAATTGACATTTCCATTGTTGTGAGTCTTCTCCACCTTCGCTCTACATTAGAGTGCTACAAGGGTGGATTGTTGGGTAAGGTGTTGAATGAAGATTTTGGTTTGATGGGGCTTTGAGGTTGTGTAGATTGCTCAAAATAGGTTGTATTAATCTTGTTAGGAGCCCCTTGAAGGCAGGTTGTCAGACTGATTGGGTTTGAGCCTCCTTGCCTCTGCATCGGTGAGGCACAAGTAATTGAAGCATTCCAAAGGATACAAACCACCACGAATGGAGCTTACTTATACAATACGCTTTAGATGGGGCTTATTGAGCATTCCACGATAATTAATTAAGCATTAGATGTAAACAAAATCCATGCCTACAACATTCAAGCATACAACTTACACGATATGCATGATAACATCATTCAAGAATGGCAGTATCAAAATAAGAGTTTCTTTAATCAAAAATCCGAAAGGCTATACAATGATATATATTGATAAAAGTATATAAATATATCCAAAAAAACCATATAGGCTTAGTATAAAGGAGCCATTTGGACAAAATATCACGTATATATATATCAATAGTACAAAACATATGTTCCAAAATGCCACATAGGCACACAACAAACAACACTAATACATAGTAGGAGAAGGAAATAGATCCTGTGCTTCCTTCGAAATTCGGCCGGATGGAGTGACTGTTGCTTGTCTTGTCTTTCGAACACGCCCGCTACTCCTCCTCTCTTCACTCTGGACCTTCAACTGATACGATTAAAAGTAAAGATGTTAAAACATAGAAATTGAATTATGGAATGGCATATAACAAAATATAATCACTTACCGCATACATATAGTCATCATGCACATTTAAAGCATCACCATGTCCACGATCTAGAGTGACAACCACCTGTAGCAACCATGAAGATAGAAATTAAACTACATAAAATTATCGTGAAAATTTTCTATAATAGACCATAAAAGAGAAAATATAATGTCAAATCGACTAATCTATTCCATACCTCTCTCAATGGATCAGAATTGGCTATTGCTGCAGCAACTCCATGGTCCATCGTGCCACCAACATCACCAGGGCTATCTCTTGTCAATAGCTACAAATGAAACAATATCTCAGGTATCATGTTGATATAGGAGAACATAATGTGACACAATCAAGGAATACTTGAATGTAATGTTTGTGTTTCTCATCAATTTTTTAGATTTGTATATACGCAAAATTATGAAAACTAGCTAACATAGATTTACAACCCTATTGATGAATAAAGGCTACCTGAGTGTACGTTGTTTGAGGATATGAATCACGAGGTGTGGAGGAAGAAGGTGCACCAGGAAACTATTTGAAATCTAAAGCATGTTATGAGACAAACATTCAAATATAACATTCAACTGTTCAAATGCAATAATAATATCTTTAATACTAGTTGCATACCTATGGATTCATCATCGAGAATGTATAAGGGTCTGTAGGAATAGAGCATCCCTCATGAACAGTGCGACCCTGAAATTTCATCATATCAAAATTCTACTAATTTAGTTATTCTTAAGTTTCAAAATATATTTTAATAAACAACATTAAAATAACTTGCTAAATTTTACTTGAGTGTCAATGTCGAATGTATCATTCAGAATATCATCTGTGAAAGCCATCGCCTCTGCAACTAACGTAGGCTGTGTAGCTGCATCACGAGCACCCTGATAATCGTACGTGCAAATAGCACCACAAGCGCCACAATGGTGGGGTGGAGCTCAGGGCCTACACGTCTCCACACCAGGTTCTACTAGAGGACTCGCACACTGTAAAATGGTTTGGGTGAGTGAGCCAATCAACTTCATTGTGTCCACCTCTACACTATCCTTAACAATGGAAGGACTAATGACATGCTCCACCATGGGTCTACCCAAGGCTCTCGGTGCCAACTGTGGATTACATCGTGCAGTAGGTCTATCGTGTGTGGAGCCCCCACCTCTACCCTGAAAGTCTAAGATGTCAAAAAACATTGGCATTTTATTGAGGACAAACTCGCAATAGAGTTTCCTCAAAAAGTATTGCGGCACCTCATGGCTATTACATGGAGGTTGGTCAAATACCATCCACCACCGCTCCCAAAATTTGTTTCTAATTAAATCATGGTGGTACCAATGGATGGGGAACCTCTTGCATGCATGGGACAAAGGTTCATTGGCTTTTGGGTCTTTAAATAGGGCACACAACTCGGCTTTGCTAATTTTTAGTTTTTTGACATCTGCATATGACAAACCATTAGCATAAAATTGCCTCATCTCATCTTTCTTAGTTGACCAAAAATTCATTTGCTCTCTCATTTATCCTACATGAGTTAAAATTGACTTCAATGATTCAGCAATCCCTCTCCTATAAGGGTGAGTTTCGGCATGCTCGGTTAATCTTGCAATTAATTATTGAATGTCTCTTTTATTGTTTTCAATTTGATTTTGAATATTTTCTTGTGCTCCTTGAGGATGCCTATGAATTGATGGAGGGGTTTCGGGTTGTTCTTGTATAGGAGGCTCTTGATGAGGGGGTGATTGTGAATTCTCAATGTTTTGAGGTGGAGATTCATTCCCTGATAATTAGAACAAAGTTTTATTATAAAAATCTATTTAAAGTTTCATTCCAAATAAAATTTGAAATAAATAGAATAAAAATACACCTCTTTGCAATCTTCGACCTCTCTGACATGTTGGCGGAATTCTCGTGGAAAATGGCAAGCTAAGGATACAAATAATGGAGGAGATTTGGCGAGCACAAGTTGTAGACTTGAAATCTTCCTTCTCAAGTTGCGGGTTGAAGACAAAATGAGGGTTCCAAACCTGAATTTTGCATTTTATGTCTAGAAATACATTTGGTATGCACAAAATCTATTTTTAGACATTTGGCGTGCGCCAAATGTAATTTTAGACATTTGGTGTGTGCCAAAGGCCTTAATCATTTTTTCAATTTGGTACCTAAATTGTGTCACAGATTGGTGCACTTACCCTGTCAAGAGAAGTTTCAAAAGTTTTTTGCCCACATTTCTATACAAAAAAACATATTAATGTCTTAGTAAACATAAAAAAATAACTTAAATGATGTAAATGCGTATAAAAAAATGAATAATTGACAAACTTACCAATACGACCTTCATCATGGCACCAAGCTTTCTGGAAGTAATTAATAAATTTCTTCTCTTCTTTGAATTCCTCCATGATTTTTTTTATTAGGTGAGTAGTGATGTCTGCATTGTCACTCATCACATACATAATCTCACCCAATCTATTAAACATGTTTGTACCAACATCCTTATTGCTAACATACCTAGATTGTAAAATATAATATCAATCTATGGGGTCCAAACACATAGTTTTCCATATAACTTACTTAAATATTGACTTACCTATATACATTTTTCAACCATGCTCTACATACATGTCAAATACATAAAAGTACTCGGCATTGAAAGGATAATCTACAAGTGACATTATAAAACTTGATAAGTAACATTATAAAAAAATAAAATATTAAATTCAAACTATTTTAAGCTATAAATTATGAAATATATATTTTTATAAACTAAATATTAATCAATTATAATGAATTGATTGAAGTTTAAATATAGAAACTAAGGCTAGTAAAAACCCAATGGATTCAATCTCTACACTAGCATCATTTGTCATGAATGCATTAGCATTCCAATCTTCTCGACATTGTTTCCCTCGTTTAGAAACTTTTGTTAGCCATTCATTTAGATCCTCAACTTTATTTCTTGAGGATATGGCCCATGCAATAGGTACTCTAGCCTCTTGCTCATAAAAAACAAGCAAGGTATATAATTGATATTGCACATGAATAAACCATTGATAAATTAATATTTTTAAATCATAAATCAATGATAAAATAAAATCCATAAATTTATAATTAATATTGCTTTACTTACATTCATTGAAAATATTGAGTCCATTGCAATGATTGAGTTATGTGAATGCTTGACCATCATTTCTCGCATCCATGGTTTTTGGATGCCTATGATAAAAGGAAAATTTTCGATGGTGTTTGGTCTTGTATAGTATAAGAATTTCTCTTTCTCCTCTACATGCCACAAACTAATACTTTTTGCATCATCTTCATTCGTTTGGGATGGAATGGAGCACACTCTTTTCCATGCATTCAACACATATTTCCTCAATAAACATGCATCCCTCCTATTCATCAACTTAGTCAAACCATCATCTAGGTAGTGTTGTTCACATATTGTGTTGATCCCCACACCCATTAGCAATAAAGACTCAATATATTATTTGCATTCATTTGATAACCTCGGTGCAAAATAGCTCCTTGAATCACCAAAAGGGTCATCCTTTCCATGGAAAAAATCACCATTTTCATCACAATGGCTCCAACCATTATATCTAATTATCACAACTTGTGGTCTACCATACATGACCTTAACATGAAAGTGGGTTTGACCACCCCTTTTTTGGATAAACCTTCATTTCCTTTTAATGCTTTCAAGTTTATTTCTCTCATCCTTAGGACCAAAAGCACACCAATATCTATTTATACACAAAAATAATATATATATATATTAATTCATATAAAAAAATTAAATACAAAAGGACATGCTTATTAATTATATTTAATCTATACAAACCTTGAGTATATCTTGATGTGTGGTCAGTAGGTTTTTTGCGTTGTTCTCTATATGATATTTACGTATAAATGTTGTTTATGTACTACCTAGTAAACCTTCACCTTTTACAAAGTGAGGGAGTCTTTCAAGAGGAATCACAACACATAAGTCCATATTTCCATCATCTCCAATAGGTGTCCATTCAAGGTCCTCACTCGAGAAATGATTTCCTTGGTTGGGAATGTCTTGTACGTCTAGTTTAATGAGTGATTCCCATTTACTCTTTTTGTCCATTTTGAATAAAATTAAGATGGTTAGTATGAACAAATATTGGATTTTCTATTCACTCCATGATATAATTATAATTCATGTATATATAGGTAAGCTCTATGATTTCATTAACTATGGTAGCACCTTGGAGACAATAGAAAATTGTATATATTACCTAAGGTGTCCCAAAAGTGGTTCATTCATAGAAGTTAAGTTTTGTATGAACTATATGTGCACTACCAACTATGAGGATAACTAAAAATAATACAATAAGTATGCCACATTTGAGAATCATATATGACTATTGTAAGGGTGTCCAAAAAATAAGAAAAAGTATAATTATTGAAGCATGAATAGAAACCAAGGACAAAGGATCATGGGAATCTCATATGTAAATTGTAATAATATGGATCTATGCAAGGATGGGTGGTATAGGTTTCACATTTAACCACACAATTTAATAGGTTTCCTTAAATCCTAATTATCTAGAAGAAAAAAGGTGTAAGAATGATGTGTAATTTTTTATAGATAGATTATTGGTAAGAAAATATATTTAAGATAAAACACTAAAAGGTTTCCAAGGGTGGTGGGAGGTAGGGTGGGAACCCCTCCAAGTTGGCGGAGGGGGGTGGCATTTGATGCCACGGTGGTAGGGCCATGGGCTAGAGGAAGGTTGAGCTAGTGGTCATAATGACAAGAGATGGTTAAGGGAAGTATTTCATAGCCATACAGTGGATAGTTGGAGCTAGCTACGACACTCATTTTAATGCATAGTGATGAGTGCAAAAACTGCTTGAAGGATTTACTCCTCAAATTTAGGACATCTTGCTCATTTAATGGTGTACCATTTGCATAGGATGGTGGAGGCCTTGTGAGCGATGTTTTTATTACATGATGGTATGTATCAAATTTTGGGTAAATTTATATTGGCAGGTGCATGTGGAGATTGTGCACTCCCTTCCTTCCTTTCTAACGGGTGTGGACAGAGTTGGGACGTCGATGGTGAAGTGCTCAAAATTTGTTATTGAGGTCTTGGTTGAGGGCCTGGCAAGATTTGGGGCAGATATGCCGATATCGTTGCAGTTGAAGGTGAGACAAACATCCTTTAGGGAGATTACAGACCAAAGATTGAAGTGTATCCTACTTAATTATGACCCTCTAGTTGTGGCGGCTGTGAAGATAATTTTGGGTTTTGGTCACTTGGAGTGCATGGAGTATGGGAGGGATAATCTACATTTTTCTTTGTGTTTCCTGGCATCTCTCTTGGACAACAAAGTTCCCAAGGTAGAAGCGAAGGGGCTGTTGGTTAAAATGGCTAGGGAAGATTTGGTGGAAGGGGTGGACAAGGTTATTAGTGCAGCGATTGAAGGCAAGGGTTGCCCGAGGCCTTGTGATTTGGAGTGGCTTCACTCAAACGATACTTTGAATATTTATCCATTTCTCCTACATTTTCATGGGTTGGGCCTTATGAGGCACAAAATGATTGTGGCGATGGTAGTAGATTTTCTGAAGAAATTCTATGGATTTATGGCGATCGATAGTGTTGAATGGGCAAAGGATTTTGAGGCCTTTGCAAAAGCTAATGGTTTTATGTAAGTTGGGTTGTGGGTTGAGGTCTTTTAGGTCTTTGGGGGTTGAATTAGTAGCCTTTTGATAGTCTAGTTGGAACTCTATTAGCAGTATAGCCATTAAAGTGGTATTTTTGCCATGTTTTAATTCTAGTTGGGGTTATTGTGGTTCTGGTTGGGATGGGAATTCCAAGAATTCTGGTTTTTAATGATAGAACTTTGTTGGTCAGGTGGTTCTCGTGTCAATCTTTTGGTGATGAAAATACATTTTCTTTGCATTGCAGACATTTATAGTTTGATAATATTGATAATAAAATACTCATCTTGTGTATCAAAAAAACAAAGGTTTCCAAGGGTGAGTATAGTGAGCAAATGTAATGACACAATAATTTATAAAACCCAGGCCCAAAAATACATATCAATGAAATAGAAATTAATAGGAATATAACACCATAGAAAGAATCTTAAAAATGATGATGCATAATATTAGAAAGCATAACTCTAAAACCTAAAAAATAATGAAGATATTTAAACCCTAAAGTGAAACCCTACGATGTTAAGTCAAATATATTCATAAAAATATGAAGAAAAATGAACTTTACCTACAACATCCAAAATCCAAAAAAGCTATGACATAATATAGGAAAATGAATTGCCTAAATACATGTAAGGACTATGTTTTACAAATTCACATATATAAGAACTAGAATCTACATCTACCAATCACAGAGCCATTAAATAAATATAAATATTTAACATCAAACACATGGGTTCAATATACTTAACTAGTAATATAGATGTGCAAGAATACTATTGTCTACTATGAAAGTTAAAGTTTATGACCTTGAATAGTTGAATGTAGAAGGAAAGTTACAAGAATGTTTCATATTCTCATGTTACATATTTTCTAGCTATATTGTTCCACTTGATCAAATACTTGGTAATCTCGCATTTTGACAATCTATTCTTTTTGTATAAAGGATTGCCCCTTGAGATCTATAGTAAACAAAATACTTCAATAATATTGTCAATTTAAAGAAGATTTATAAAATATGTTTTTTTCTTACATTAGTATCAAACTATTTGATGATGAGATTCATTAAACTATGCTTGGAAAATAACATTTAAATTATATTTTTTCTATCCAAAATATTTATCACTATTTACTTCATGTTAAGAACCATAATATTGTGAAATTTTATCCCCTTAAATAACTTATGTCTAAAATTTGCATATCCAAATTCTATGCTAAGTGGGTGATACTACAATTGGAGTTTGCACTAAATTTAATTTGGCACAAAAGTATATATAAAAGGAGAATATTTTTTTACCACTTAGTCTATGCTCTTTCTCCTCTCTTTTTATTACTCTTGATGTCTTTTCTAATGAGTGTATTCTCAAAATGTATTTTGATCATCCGAAAATATATTTCATTGGTTCAGAATGCTAGAAAAACTCAATAGATGATGTAATACTAATTGCATGATTTGGAAATCCTACTATTCTCTTTATTTTCATCTTAACTTACCTTATATCAAGAATATAGTATTGTGATAATACCCTGTGTGGTCTTCTAACAACCAGATTTTTTTCTTTTGATGTTTATTTTGTAAATCCTATGTATATACAATCTTTAATATTAATAATATTGGTATTAGTTATATGAATTCATGAATGATATGGATTTTACAATGGTGATGCTATTTGGAGTGCAAATATATCAAATTGGAAATTTGAATTGATTAGTTGTGCATATTACATATTTTAACATGTCCCATATGAGTTGAGTGTTGATTGTAGATGCCTACCTTGGGATATATTCCATTATGAAGGATACAAAAATCAAATATCTCATCTATTATTGGTACAAAGGTTATTTTTACTATTCATGACCCATTTAGAGTTATATTTACTACTCATAGATGATCCTCTTCATTTTGTAAATATATTTTTTTCAATTTACCTTGGTTTGATGGTATACTATTTTTGAGAGCCAATTGTTGTACTATTCTTCCATTCCCTATAAATTGGAGGCATGAGATAGTAGATTAATAATATTATTTACAAGTTCAAATGTTTTTCTAGAGTGATTTAGAGGAAGATAGTGTTAGCATGTTGATTTTCTTTTTTTGTTGAAGATTAAAACGTACTTTTCCTCTTTCTCATTTGGAGTTTTTTTGTAAAAGGGCTTCTTTACATATATCCTATGTTCATATGCTTTTATGATTTAATTATTTTTTATCTTATACAATAAAATAATCATCATATGGTGATCATTGATAATAAAAACACACTTTTTAGATTTTCATATACATGTAATAGAATTTAATATAGCGATTTCACCTTGTTTCTTAATAGACATACAATAGTTTTATAATATATGTCACCTTAATCTAGAGAAGACCACATTAAAGATTTGGTTTGTAATTACAATCATGCTATGATTAAGTGTAACATCTCAACTAATAAGGATTGCAAATGTAAGTATTTTTGTTGTGTGAATGATTCCTCATTCAATGTGTACCTTAGGCATGATAATTATGAATAACACTGCTCCCTTAATGACTAAAGTGGTCCAATTTGTTGAAAGTTTGATGTCTTTTCAAAATCGATACTAAATTTGAAATAAAAATATTAAATAAATCTTTAAATAAGGAGAATATATTTTTTTTGGTTTAATTCTAACATGCTTTCACAACCTAAGACATAAGTAAAATATCTTATATTTCTAGAGCATATAAATTTTGAGTAGGGTTCCACAAGAAGCTATGAAATCTCATAATTATTGAGAAAAAAAAGGCTTCAGCTTGTTCTCTTATGGGCATTTAGTTCTTTTTATCTATGATTAAATTGTGTTGATTATTGTCCTTGACCCTTGTTCCCTTTTAAGTATTTGACTATCACCCCTTAACAAGAATTTTTATTTCCCTTTATGTATCTTTCCTATCATGATTTGATCTTGATATAGTTTATAAAAGCTAATAGAAAATAGAAAATAAAGTCTGGAATTGAGAGTAGATAGATAACTTAAATATTAATAATCCAAAAAGAGTGATTATCAATATTGAGAAGGATCTAGATGAGCCAATGTATGGGGTCAGACCCATGGTCAACCACACAAGCATGCCACTGTGGGGACAAAAAGGTGACAACTCTACCACGTCTAGCATCATGAGCAGTACAAAATATATGACTGGATGGCCAAATGGAATGACAAGCTGAAGCAAGCAAAAAACAAGAAATTTTAAGTTCTTAGAGACAAAGCACTTCAATACCAGCATACTTTTGCAAAGTATTCCTAATAGAATACTTCCTGGAGAGGTTTTTCACACTGAAAAATTCCATGAGAGGAAATTTATGAATGAAACTCCTCCATATCATCGGAGTCTGGCTCCTCCTCCTCCATAGTAAAGAAGCGATTCTGCAAAAAAATTGGCAGAACTGACCCAATTTGAATATTCAGAGAAGAAATTATTTGTTTCTCTTGCACATATTCTCCTTCTAATGGCAAAGGACTATGATACCGTCATTGAGCTCTAGACACAGGAGGAGATACTTTCAATTGTGCCATCATAACAATAACAAGCTGAGGTGCAGCCTTTGGCCTGGGTCATGCCAAAATATTATTAGCCCCGATCGGAGCTTCTTTCCTTTTCATCGAATGGTTTGAAACATCTTTAGCTAGCTCAGGGATTTTGGAAACCATCCTAGAGCCACTGCACTTGTGTTTATGGTTCGTAACCGTGGTCCATTTCTCATCAAGTTTGACAGCAAAATTATCTACTTAACGGGGATTTTCAGATTCTTATGGCAGAGGAGTATGAGGCACTACCAAAGGGCAGTCCTTGATCTTGTGGTCTACGGACTGACATATATAACACATGTTCGACAGATTAAAATAATTAACCTTCTGGGTATGCCAAAAATCTCCAATTTGAATTTCAATGGAGTCTTTCAAATCTCGTGAGAGTTCTACTTCAACACAGACATGTTTCTAGGGTTCGGCTTGGAAAAACCTATCTGACTCAATACAAATGACCTTCCCTAGAGAGGACGCAATATAACTCAAAAAAGGCACACAAGGCAGGGTTGACCATGGAAACTCAATCCAGATCGAGACCTACAACTTGGTGTCATCCAAGATAGCAAAGTCTCGGGTCCACGACTAGAAAA
This sequence comes from Sequoiadendron giganteum, assembly GCA_007115665.2. Taxonomy (NCBI): domain Eukaryota; kingdom Viridiplantae; phylum Streptophyta; class Pinopsida; order Cupressales; family Cupressaceae; genus Sequoiadendron; species Sequoiadendron giganteum. The sequence continues at coordinate 441,037,492 of CM021105.1, forward strand.
CCAACAAAGAAGACTTGACATACCAGGGACCATGATTCAGGATTGCATGAACATGGCTAACCTCTGCAAAACGGAAAATAAAAAACCCTTGGTTAAATTTTGGACCATATCAAGGTGGATCCCATGGGGGACCCAAGCCTTGCGGACCCATTCTTTAAGCACACTTTCAGGTGGATTCCTCCCCACAAAGTACCCAACAAGGGTATGTTGCTCAATCCATTTACAAGAAGAATCAAAATCAGGCAATGGTAAAACCACATCAATTGGTGAGTCAAAATACTTACCTTGTGAAACACTTTTGAAACAAATTCCTGAGGTCATTTATTTAGAGGAGGATCCATGAGCAAATTTGTTGAACTGCCAACACCAGTAAGAACTGTTGGGTTAAAGCCGATTGAAGGCATATTAAAACAAAAAAAACTACAGTAAATGCGTTCGTACACATAGGAAAAGAGGAAAATCCTGTGCAAAGAGCACAGTATGATGCAAGAGGGGCCAAGAGTGACCGCAGACACAAGAAAACCCTAGCAGAGCTCATACACCCTCCATAACTTAAATATTTGATAAATACCACAATTTAATGTAAATATCCTTATGATAAACATCCATGATATACAACTACCAAGGATTCTAATACAAATGATGACATGGGAATTATTTTAAGGGCCACTTCTCTCAGAGTTCTTGAGGAGATGATTTGTGCAATCTATTTGAACGATTTGGAAGGGTATGATGAGATCTGCAAGCTCAAAAATTACTGTCATATTTTCCACAGAGGTTGCTTAGATGAATGGATTGGTCTTCTCCATAATAAACCATGAATGCATTATTTTATCTTACAGAGAAGATAGAACAAATACGAAAATGAAAGCACAAAGACACTCAAATTTCAGATTGTTTTACCTAAGATTGGCGTTGATTTTCATTATCTATGGAACCTTAGTAAGCCTCCTCTATTCTCCTATGATAGACTCAAGTTCAAGCCACTTTGACAAAAATTCTAGAATGATAAAACATGCACTGAGAAAAAAATCAGCTGTAAATTTTCAAAGATTAAATTGGCAATGATCAAACGATCAAACATGTGCTGAGAAAAAAAATCAAAGATTAAATTTTCTTCACCGGCGCTAGAAAAAGAAGCTGAAATTTAGTGCCAAATAAGAGATTAAACAAAATAATAATAAAGAAAAAAAACTTGTCATAATTGATCTCGTAGTTTTGATTTTTTTGAAAGAAACTGCAGTTTTAGGGAAACGGCTCTACCGCCAGTCATCTTAAAGATTTGATTTTTTCAAAAAAAAACTTCATCGAAACGATGCTGCCCTAAACTGACAGTTAATGATGAGTTAAGACCTAGTAGAAATGATGTAGTGTAGTAATGTGTGGTTATAATGTATGGGATGGATATACATGCCCAATGCATTCTAGGGGTTGGATAGTCGTTTCCTAACAAAGGGGCATAGTTGGAACAACTAGTCGAGCCACTAAGTGGTAGTTGTTTAATTTATGAATTCTCTTTATTAACCACAAAAAAGGGGATTATGAATCTCTAAGTCGAGCCTCCTATTTGAGGTATAACATGTTATTTTTAGCATATAATTTAATGAGTATTGGGGGCACCAAGTTTAAGTTTTTAGTTAATAATTAAATGCAAAGAAATTTGTGAAAGAACCATGGGCATATGGGAAAGAAAGAGGATTGTTTTTGGGATATTTTCATTTTCATTGGCAAACAGAACAGGAAGGAGAAAACAATGAATGAAAGAAGGAGAAATTATATTTATTATTTGATATTTTCTTGTTTTGAAAGAGTTGTGATAGAAAGAAAGGATAGTATATCTATACTCATTTCAATCTATTTTGAAAGGCAATGTGAGTTTGTCTTTGAGAGAGGTGATGAGTTTATGATATAGATTTCTCATTTTCTTACTACTCTCTAGTTTTTAGCATTGGAAAATCTTACACAGTTCTATTTGAATGTGCATCAACAATAATAACAATTGGAATATATCTTATTTCATTAAAAATTTAAGGGAAAGCAACACCTAGTAATTTTAGAGGCTAAGAAGATTGAGTTTCAGAGCTTTGAGTGCAAAATTTTTAACATATATGCAGGCATGAATATCAAAAATTTTCTCTTTCTTTTATTTTGACAAAACAAATAGATAAAGTACCAAGTTGAAGAGAACCTTATGTGTTTATATTTTGTATATGAATTTATTTAAATTCTCCCTAAATAGTGTAGAGATTAGTAGAAAAAAATCTGATAGAAATTAAAGGATTAATACCATTATTATTGAAAAAAGTTAAAAAGTCAATCTCTACATTTTCTCTTTTGAAAATAATTTAGCAATTTGAGTCTATATATATGTATTTATACATGCATATACAAGTATCCAATTGATTTTGAGAAATAATGTTGATACATATATACATGTATTTATAAGTTTATATATGAATAATCATATGAGCGTAGTAAAATTGCTCTGGCTATTTTATTTATAAAATTAGAAGTTAAGTTGAATGCTTACACAAGTTATTGTCTGAAATTATCCAGAATATTATGTGTGCTACAATTATTAATATCATAGAATATTATTATATGAGAAATTAAGAGATAAGCTTATTGTTCTCTCAACTAAGTTAACTAAATTAAACCAGCTACATAAACTGATTTATTGAGAAATTATTAAATACTTGAATATAGTATTCCTTCGAATCAAACAAGATGGTATTTTATATTTTATGTTTACCAAAATAATTATTGTTTTCTCGAATATAGAACCATTCAGAAATTCATTGAAAATTCAAAACTATTTTGGTAAAGAAGTGATTTTTTATTATTGTTTAGCATTATCATATTTTATATATTTTTGACAAGTAGTCATTATTTAAATATGAGACCAAGTGTCCAAAGTCGATGACATTGTGTCATCATTATTAACCAAGTGTGCATAAAAATAGGAGAGCAGTTCACTCTCATGGTTTGATTTAAGGACTTGAACAAGTGGAATTTGTCAAGCCCCAAGGTTGTTACGAGAACATAACATGGGTTTTTAAAGTTAGAAAAACATAACCAACCTAGTTGTATACCGGCTTAGAAAGTCATTTATTTATGATTGACTAACTTAATGAAAAGTCAACCAATTGGTCAAATAGTCAATTTGAGTTAAACCTTAGGTCAAAGTAGTTTCCAATTCGAGTTAGAGGTGTGTGAACATACGACTCCAATTCTTAAGGAAGTGATTGAAATGTTTTCAAAACTTTGGCCAAAGTAATGCAAAAATTCTCTTCTTGCATTAGTCAGTTCACCATGATCCAGAGTACATATCCAGGCAGATTGGTCATACTTAGTTAGAGAAGTCTAAATTTGTATGGTCAATTGGTTATGTAGGACACAACACTAGAGACTTAGATGGCATATTTGTAGGTTCCTTAGTCTATACTCTTCATGAAGGGTAGGGCCATTTCTAGTTGGAAGGTGTGTGAGGGACCTTCAAGTTGTGGTTGGAGGTAAAACACTCAGGTGATGCTCTCCCTGTTGTAGATGACAATGCTAAGGCTTGCGAAATAGAAGCTTTGTCCAGAAATGGAAGACTTGACCTTAAAATTATATTATAGTCTGTAAATTTGTATACTCGAGATAGTTTAACATGTATGAATTGTAATTTGAAAGTTTTATCTTATTTTCAAGTTGAAATGTAATATTGTTTCGAATTCAAAATATGTTTTATACTTTCATATTTGAAAAGTGCAATAAATGATGTATGAAAAAAAAATTACATTCCTATTTTTAAGGAAATGCTTTTATTTACTCTATAGTAAAAACCAAAGTAATTGTTGTGTTGTTTGAGTTAGTATGTTACATATGATATCAAAGCTATCAAGTTCAACATATGGACCTATGAGATCATTGCAGAAGTTTTTCCTCAAACATTATCAACAGCTAATGTTTGAAATTTTCTTGTGCCAAAATGGAAAGAAAGAGAAGAACTAGGAAAAGTGCAAGGAAGTTAGTTCCTAAAAATTTTCCTAGTTTAGTGGATAAGAAGGAGTCATCAAAGGTCAAACTCCTTGAGAATATTAACTACACGGGAGGTTCTTGGCTTACTGACTCCAAAAACCTAGTTGATACATTCAAGCATATTAAGTTGGATAATAAGCAATGGGAGAAAGCAACAATGAAGGCCATTGTACCCATCTCTATTTTCAAACTAGTTAAACCATCTACTCATAGAGAGATGCCTTTCGGTTATGGTCGTAATGCACCTATGATAAGTAAGGAGGTGATGGATGAGTACCTACGTGTACATCAACCCTCCAAGTTTGTATTAGTTAACTCTGAGGGTGAGGAAGAATCTGAGATAGCTCTATTTTATAGTAACCTGTAGTTGCAAATAGTCAAAAGTTTTTATACTAAATAAGGATGTTATATAAATCCACTGAATAATATAAGTTTTGAAATTTTGAAAAATATCTCTCTCAATTGGATTAAGAAAAATTAATGAATATTGTTTATTGTTATAATGCAAATGCTAAATTAGAGGATCTAATTGAATGCATAAAATGAAAACTTCAGGTGAAGTAGAAAAATTAACATGATGCAAACCAAAATAAGCCCTAGAGGAAATCAGGAGGTATCTCATCCTTTTGACAACCCTAATGAAAAACTACACCAAATCTTAGCAATATTAAACGAAACAAGGGATAGAATTGACACCTTCGAACAAGAGGTTAGGGGCCAAAGTAGTCCTAAAAAAGAAGCATCTCATGAAGGTGAAGATGAGAATAGGAATGAGTGCACTACCTAGAGTGGGTGGGGTGAAAATAAATTTGAATCAAAAGTTGATAACGAGAAGAGAAACCAGTTAGACCTTGAGTTATCTAGGGACATGAAAAAGGTGATGCCACCAAAGTTTGATGGAACAATGGGCAGAGATGTAAAAGAGACCTAACTCACTAAAATTGAGTACTTTGAAATAAGGAATTATTCTAAACTTACTAAGGCAGTTTAAGGAGCATACTAATTGTTAGGAGAAGTGTCCACTTGGTAGATGAACAAGAAAATAGAATTAGAGTTAAGTTCATTGAGCTTAATGAGGGATTAGTTCATAATCATCTTTAGGAAAAGGTGGTTACCACAATTGTATTTTGATAAAAAAACATTGATTTCCAGAATCTGCGGCAAGATGACTTGTCAATAGTAGATTACTAGGAAATATTTACTCATCTCCTAGAATATGTGCCCCAATATCAAAATGATGAAAGGTTCAAGATAAAGAAATGTTATGGGGATAAATTCCCAGATTGGAGAAGTAGATGTCCATGGTCCCACAACAATGGACCAAGTGTATGAGAAAGCAATAAAATAGGAACAAAATTTGAAATCCATATCTCCTTATTGTGAGAAGAACCGTAAAAATTTCAATTGGTCACAATCATCCCATCATTCAAAAAGAGGAATGATAAACAAGATTCTAAAAAGAAAAATGATAAGGGATTATGTAATAATCAGAATGATTCCAAGAGTGAGAAGAATAATAACAACTCCAAGAAGAATGGTGACAACTTGGGGAAGCCTTTTGAATGGTGAGGACCTCCAGGACGATGTTTCTTATGTGGAGGAGATCATTACACAAATCAATGCCCTAATAAGTCATAAGGAGCTCAACCTCATGGGAATCCCTTACCTACTCAATAGACAACATTTCAACAAAGGATCCATGCAACATTTGATAATCAACAAGTGGAGTACCAAATTACTCCAATTGAAACTACATGTACATTATTTGGTGTCCCTATTTCAATTTTAATATACACTAGTGCAACTGAAAGTTTCATTACACCAATAATATTAGATAAGTTTCCTAAAAGAGCTGGTCATATGGAAAAACCCTAGTTGGTAGAGTATGCTAACTAGATAAAAGCTCAGGTAGAGAAATGCCTATTTGAATCCAAGGTTGGTCTTCCAAGTTTTCAACCAAAGTGAGCCTATTTGTAGCACCCTTAGGTTCCCATGATGTTGTACTAGGAATTAACCTCATTGTGGAGGCATAGGGCTAAGGTAGACTATTTTGAAAAAATAGTCCAATGTGTGGATAACCTAGGGAATAAAATTTCCCTGCAAAGTAGCCCTAGATAAGTCAAGCTAAGGAAAATATATGTCATGCAGCTAAAGAGTGCCGAGAAAAAATGATATCAACTCTTTACAGTCAAAATGGAGAAATTGGATATTTCAAAGAGTTTATCTTTCAAGATGATTTAATGTATTGTGAGCCTCAGAAACTCCAAGGAATGGAAGAAGGGGATCTTATGGATAAGGGAAATCCCAATATGGAGAATTACCTTTATCTTCAAGATTTTGAGGATGTGTTTCTAGATGAACTTCTTGGATTACCTCCTAAGAGGGCATGTGATTTCTCCATGGATATAATTTCGGGTTCAGAGCCAATCTCCAAAGCTCCATACCAAATGACCATAATAGAGTTAATGGAACTAAAGGCTCAATTGCAGGAATTGTTAGCTAAAGGATTGATTAGACCCAGTGTTTCACCCTGGGGAGCACTAATGTATCTTTGTTAAAAATAAGGATGGTACATTGCGCTTATGTATAAACTATCATATGCTTAACAAAGCAATGATAAACAACAAATATCCTTTACCACATATTGATGATATTTTTGGTCAAATGTGTGGGGTAATAGTATTTTCAAAGATCGATCTACAATCTGGATATCATCAAGTAAGACTCAAGGATGAAGATATTTATAAACAACCTTTAGAACAAGGTATGAAGACTAAGAATTCATAGTCTTATCTTTTGGACTGCTGAATTTCCCTACAACATTCATGAATTTGATGAACAGTGTATTCAAAGATTTCCTAGATAAGTTTGTTCTAATGTTTATGAACGATATTCTTATATATTCTAAGAATGAGGAAGAACATCTCCAACATCTATAGTTCATTCTTTAATGGTTGAGAGAGCATAAATTATTGAAACCACTATATTTCTAGAAAGGAATAAAGAGGGATGCTACAAAATTTGTGGCCGAACATCTAGAATTGTAGAGGGTAAAAGCAAAACATCATCACCCGACAGGACTTATATATCCTCGTGAGATTCTAAAGTGGAAGTGGTATATCATCAGTGTGGATTTTGTACAAGGTCTTACTATGTCTAGAAATAGGCATAATACTATTCTGGTAGTGGTGGATAGACTCACCAGGGTAGCTCACATCATACCTAGGAATTTAATAGATGGAGCACCAATCATAGCCCATAAGTTTTTTCAGGAAGTGTTTAGGTTACATGGGGTTCCTAAGATCATCTTAGATAAGGATGCATGCATGGCATCAAGGTTTTGGCAGACCTTATTTTCCTCACTTGGAACTCAATTGAATATAAGCTCAACTTATTACCCTAAGGAAACTGGTCAAACTAAAAGGGTAAACCAAGTTTTGGAAGATTTGTTGAGAATGTATTGCATGGATCAGCAATAAAAGTGGGAATATTATCTACCTCTTATAGAATTTTCTTACAACAATTCCTATCATTTTGTGATAAAGATGGCTCCATTTGAAGCATTATAAGGAAGAAAGTGTTGAACTCCTATAATTTGAGATAATCTATAGGATAAGATTAGCCTTGGTCCAAAAATATTGTTAGAAATGAAAGAGCTGATCAAATTGATCAAGAAGAGATTAGTGGAGATGAATGATAGGCAGAAAATCTATGTTGATGCTAAGTGTACATTGAGATATTTTGTAGTAGGAGAAAATTTTATTTTGAGATTCAAACCCTATAAGAGTTCTATAAAGTTTAGAAAGTCATCCAAACTAGCTCCTAGATATGTGGATCCCTTCAAAGATCTCAAAGTGATCAACCTGATTGCCTATAGAATTTCTCTACCACCAACTCTTGCCTAGATGTATAATATGTTTCATGTGTCTTATCTTAAAAAATATATAATAGGTGTTAATCACATACTTTATTGGAATACACTACAGGTACAGGACTAAGGAGTGGTAACGATCAAGCCTCTTAAAGTGCTCAAAACATGCAGGATCCACTTGTGTAATAGAGAGGTCATTCTGTGCAAGATCCAATAGGATCAGTATGTAGAGGACAATGCTACATGGGAAGACTATAATGAAATTTGTCAAAAAATTCCTCATTTATTTCATGCTTATTTAAATTTCTAAATAAAAACTTGTTATGTTTATGTTATGACAAATTGAATCATTGAGGACGATGATCCTTAAGGGGGGAGATATGTTACACCCCAATTTTATTTTACCAAGTTAATTTTTAACTGTTTACGTAAAAATAAAAAATCGATACTTGATGATGACTTTATCTTATTTAACATTAAGATGAGATTATATGCAATGAAATGTATTTGAATTTTGATGATTATATGTTATTGAATCAAGATTATGATGATGTGATTTATAATGGCTAACTATTTGAATGATTTCTAAGTGAAATGCAGGACTATTTTTCTTGCCCTCCAAAGGGAGAGGGATAGTGTCACTGGAGAGAGGAATATAGACTTCAGAACAAAATAGCTTAGCCAATTTAGTTTCACATACACACACATAGGTGTACTATAATCCTATCATTGAGTTGTGTCGAATGGAGTCATTAGCTTAAGTATAACCTAGTCGAGTCTTGGTTTATTCATTTTTTTGATAAGGGAAAATAAAGTGATTTGTGTTATATTTTTTGAATCAAATTGATATCAATTTATCAATCATGTTTTAAAATGTAACAAATCGATTATAATGAAATTGTGATTAACGACATTTATATATAATATATATAGGTATATATATAAGATAAAATATATATATGTATGTATGTAGATATATATGATATAGATTTAATAGCGATATACATACATATATATAGATATATGTATATAGTATTGATGATATATATATATTGTAGCATCAAAAATTATCGCCCTTGACAATTTCACACTATGTTTTGACCTAATTCACCCCCTAATTTCCTAGATTATGCATTCTATAGCCTATTTTTAACAATTACCAATAAATTTTAAGTAGAAAACAAATGAATTTATCTAATACTCTACCCTCGACACCTTAAATTTCAAAAAATAGGGTTTGGATAGAGATGCCCTATGGTGAAAACGTCCCCCTATTTTGCCTGGTCCCAAATTCAAATATGTCAGTGTCAACATTTTATCATTTGTAATTCAAGTTGTAAATGAAGACTATCGGGATCTAATTTATAGGAAATTGAATAAATACCTATAAATACCTAGTTATTGCATCATTTGAGATCATCTAGAAAATCATTTGGAGAAACTATTGTCAAGAGCACTATCAAGCAAGTCAAGAGCATAATTTCAGAGCTTTATTGTAGCAATTCAAGATCTAAACATCAAATCAAATCCTATGTGATTTTATGTATGTTCATGTTATCATTGTTTGTGAAGGCTAACCCTTTTGTAGGTCTCCAAGCAATTCAATAAATTCAAGCAAGATCCAAGACCTTGAAGAGATGTGCATGATTTTAGTCCTTCAAGGAAACCATTAAAGGATGGGGAGTTGTAGCCATTTTTGTATTCATCATTCCTTCCTATCATTCATATTTTATCATATACATTGCCATTGTGCAAATGGAAACACTAACATGAGATTTGACTAAGACAAGCCCCTAAATGGCACAACCCTTCCTCTCTCTTTAAATGTGCAGGTTTTAGGTTTGGAGGAGATTGAAGGAAGTTCAAAGATCCATTATTTATTATTTCATTCAAAACCCTACACCTTGACAACTCACAGAACTTGCCTACAGAATTATCTGACAATGATTTGACAAATTTGTAGGTGGAATCGAGAAGCTCTGATCCGACTTCAAAGGACTACAAAAATAGAACTAAAATATCTCTACAAGGAAATAGACATCATATGGAGGCTTTCTCCTCCTATTCGAGCTGACTCCAAATTTACAAGATAGGTACATAGAGCTTTGCCTTTCTCAAATTTTCTTGCAATTTTTTTTTATAGTCTCTTAATTGTCAAAATCTTGCATTTTCATATTAGGGCACATAGTCTAATTAGGTCAATCAATTTCAATCAATTTCTGAGGACCACAAAGATGCATATCTAGGTCTGATTGACTCACCTACAAGGTTGAAATTCAATCTAATCACCTTGTTTATTTGTATCTTAATAATTCCTTAGAAAAAGAAATTGATCCTAGGTTCTTTGCATTAGACTTAGGATCATTTTTCTATGGTTCATTTTGGAGAACCCAATGTTTTAACATCATAAACCTTCTACATTATGAAAAAATTCAACCCTAGATCTAAGTTCTGTATTGCATTGTTTTTCATTGTTCACTTAGGGTTTCATTTTTTGCATCATAAAAGACAAATAAATAAATTGCATGTACAATATTGCATCATAGGTTGCAATAGGATTAGTTTCAATCATTTAATCTACAATGAATATTGCATTTACAATTATCATTTGTTGATCAAGTATTGTTACACATTTGTATTTGAGTTACATTGGAAAAAATTGAGCAAATTCTAGAAAATTATTCACTTTCAAACCTATTTGTACAAAAATACAAAATCCTTACACAATCTAATAAACAGTAAAACTTTCAATTTTCTAAAACCCTATCTAAGATAGAGACACCCTTGGGAAGCTTTTTCCTACTACTCAAATTTATGAGATATATGTTTTTGTGTCCTTGATCTATTTTTTCTTGTTGGTTTATGATTTGGGATTCTAAAAATTTGTTATTGCATGTGAAAGAAAGGTGTCATTTTTCTTAAATTGTTGCAAAATAAGAAAAACTCTTGTATTTCAATGCTGAAAATTATTAGATCTATAGGACAATTGTTTACATTTTCTAGAGCATTGCATAATTTGGGTAAATTAATTTTCATTTTGGAAAAATTGCAAAACCCTAGGTTGTTACAACACATTGCAAACTTAAAATCTTTCAACACAACAATACACTTAATTCCAAATCTTGTTTTGCACACTATCACACAGTCACTTTCGATCACTAGTGCCTCTAAAACTAAAATTTTAGATAGAGCCCTACTAGGTTATAGATGCCCTATTAGTGCATAGACGCCCTAGGAGGACATAGATGCCCTAAGATGACTTTGTCCTGCTATATCTACCTTAGATTTTAGAAACAAACTAATACATGTTGCTAGTTTGCAAATTTGGAGTTTGATTTCCAGATTTTTGTCTGTGATAGGTCTGTAAGTCTATTTTTCAGTCCTAGTTTTCCTTAACATGCATAAACCTAGATTGTAATTGATATTTAATGATTAATCTTGGGGAAAGCATAGTCATCTAATCATGTTAGATCTATTTCCACAAGTGCAGTATATACCTACCAAGCCCTTTAGTTGTGATGACTTTGACATATTAGATGATGCCCTTAGGGACTTCATCTCACCTATATCATCCACTAAGGCTTCTAAAATTCCAAAAAATTCAATCATTGATACTCATGATCATCATGGTAGATATTCTCATATTATCCATCCTAATTGTGAGAGTATCTTAACACAAGAAAACAAAATCATTGACACATTTCTTAATATCCCTTTGCCTAATCTTCATTCACCTCCCAACATCTTCCCTACTTGTGAGAACACTTTGGTGCAAGAGGACGCCATCATGGACAATCATGACAATCATAGTTGTTCTTCTCTCTATACCTTACATACTTGTAAAGGTATCTTGGTGTTAGAGGATCCACTCATTGAGTGTCATGAGAATTTTGTTTGGTTCTCTTTCAATACCTCTCCTACTTGGGAAGATATTGTGGAACAAGAGGATGAAATCATTGATACATTTCTTTCAAAATATAGTAAGATGAATGGCATCAATGAAGATGTTAATTTGACATTAGATCCCCCCTCAATAGAGGGTCATCAACAAGTAGATTACTCGATAGAGGTTATGAACGCACAATTGACAATTGGATCACCTCTCATTATAGCACCTCCTAAACCCCCTGGCCATATATTGAACTTTGCAAAACAACTCACTAGTAAGAATGTGTCGCAACAACCAAGTTATCATGAAATTTATCACACACATAATATTCCTCAATGTAGTCCAGTAAAGAGTATGATCTTGTTGAGAAACTTTGTAGTACTCCAACAAAAATATCCCTTTGGGACTTGATTAAAACATCACCTACATACTATAGGATGATCCAAGAGGCTTTGTGTAATACTGATGTCCCACCTTTTGTTACATTGAATGATGTAACTACCTTTTTAAATTGTATGCAAGTGACAAAGTCGGATATTACATTCCATCAACATGAATTACCCTCGCTAGAGATCCAAAATAAGCATGAAGCCTTAATGATAAAGGTGATAATTAATGAAACTAGAGTTAGGCCTACTCTCATAGAAAATGGAGTGGGTCTTAATGATTGTAACACTGACCTCCTAGATAAAATTGGTGTTGATAAGCATCTTATAAAACCCAATGATGTTATTATTTTTGGCTTTGACAATGTTAATAAGCAATGATTGGGAATGATCACACTACCCATTGAGGTTGGACCTGTGGTTTTTCCTACCCCTGTCCATATCATGCCAGGACCTCTTTCATACAACCTTCTCCTAGGTAGACTGTGGATTCATGCCATCAAGGGAGTATTGTCTACTCTTCACTGTGAGATGAAGTATGAATGTAATAGCAAGATATACATGGTTAAAACAGATGAACAAAGTTATAATTCACAAGTTCAATATGATCATAAAAATTCCAAATCACTTAATACTTTTATTCCAACTTTAAAGGTAGAACCTATACAAGTTGATGGTAATCCTAATTGTCTTTCACCTATAAAAAATCTTAGAAGATGATTGGGGGCCATTAGATTTTACACCTTGTTTTAAAGGGGAGTCTAAAATCTCACCATCAAAGTCCAAAGAGTCAAATACAAATGATGATCATGCTAATGATTCATCTTCAAACACATGTATTTGAGATTATTGGGGTTCATTAGATTTTACACCCTCCTCTATGGGAGGGTACAAAATCTCACAATCTAAACCAAAATATTCTTGTGTTTCATTTGCTCAACCGGTTCAACATCAAAAACATTACCCCATGGTGGTGATGGGGGCTCTTCAACTACCGTCCCTCATGAGTGGAGGATGCTTAATTTTAAAAAACTTAAAAAGGATTTGCATGCTCAAGAAGAAACCAATCCTTCTCAGAAGCATGTAGATAAAATCTCTTCATCTAAGTTGGAAGCATGTTATGTCCTTGGATACAAAATTATTTCTAAACATGTACATAATGAAAACATGAAACAAAATGATAGGGATCAAGAGAATTCTATATCGTACTTTTCCAAGGAGGGTCTAGGTTTCCAATAGTCCTCCCCATCTTCATCTAGTGAGATTTTTCATCTACTGTATTATAGCATCTTGCAGTAAGCAAGCAAGATTTTCTTCACAAGAGAAAGGAATGTCCCCTACTATCGATCAAGATAATATCTTGTTAAGACATCTCATGTTGAAGTGAGCAACCAATATCTTCAATCTACAACACCAAATAACCTCCACAAGAAATAGAGAGAAGCAAAAATGGAAGATGTTATTCTACCAACCAACAATATGATACAAATGATCAATGCTATGCAATAGAATACAATGCAAAATATTCTAAAGATGCCTTGCTTATAAAGGCAAGGATGAGAGATAGGATAAGACAAGATCATGACAAGTGTCTTAATACTATCACATGAGACAACTAACTCATAACAACCTAAGATGATGTGAAGTCTAGAAAATACAACTAAGACTTCTAGAAAGAATAATTTATCCTAAGTAAACTTAACATGTGAATTAAGTCCACTAAGTCCCTAGTAAAGGAATTAACTAGGTACAAGACTTATTCACACCAACACCCCCCTTAAGTGCAACTTAGGGAGGAAAAAACTAATGAAAATATGCAAAATATGGGTCCCAACAACTAGGTCTGATCAGGTACCCATGTACAAAACAAAAAAATCTCACAAGCAAAGAAAAGGAGAAAAACCATGTGGGAGAAAACTCCTCTCCAAAAGAGAGAAAAAGCTGCAAAAAAACCGAAAAAATTGAAGGACTCCTCAAGACCCCCTAGGGACAGCTTCCTTCACCCCAAGAATTGATCGTAATTGTACATAATGAGGCAATGCCAAAGGTTTAGTGAAGATATTTGCAACCTATTGATCTATAGGCAAATAATCCAAGTTGAGAACACCATCCTGGATGAGATGCCTGATGAAGTGCATGTGGATCTCAATATGCTTAGTACATTGATGCTCCACTAGATTGTGAGAGATATGAATGGCACTTGGATTGTCGCACTAAAGAGTAGTAGGTTGAGTGGAAGGGAATCCAAACTCAGTCATCAACTAACGAAGCCCCAAAACCTCCTGACTAGCAAAAATTGCACCTTGATACTCAGCCTCTGTCAATGAAAATGCAATAGTAGTCTGCTTCTTGCATGACCATGCAATCAGACCATAACCAAGGAAAAAGACAAAGCCAGAAGTAGACTTCTCATCATTGGCATCACCAGCCCAATCTGAGTTAGTGAAGCCCACTATCTAAGATGCACGTGATGTGTAATGAATGTCAAAATGTGTAGTGCCTTGAATGTATCTCAAGATATGTTTAGCAGCCTTTCAATGACTCTCATGAGGCTCCCGTGAGAAGCAAGAGACAAGTCCAATCGTAAAGGAAATGTCAGGACAACTATGTGTCAAGTACAAAAGACTGCCAATGTAATGTCCCCTTCTCAAGTCTGATCTTTTCATGTGACCGTTGGCCTATTCCAGAGACCCGTAGGCTAGTCGGAAGGTAAAATTAGGGTTTCCTATTTTGAAGGATGTTCTTGCTCAGAGTTGGTTGTTTCAGTAGCGGATTCTTTCTAGGTTTTCAAAGAGCTTCGCAACGGTATGTTCTTCTTGGCATTTTGAGCATCTTCAGGAATTTACTATTTTTAGTAAATTCTATTTCGAGCAGTGAACCTATTGGTCTTAGCACAGTTGACTTTCCTCTTTAGCTGACTCAATTGGCTTATTCAGTTTCTAGCTTCAGAATGCAGTTTCGGAGAGATAAGTTCATTTTACTCAAATAACATTATATTTTAATGTTATTTTACCACCTTGGCCTAGTTTATTAACTTAATGTTATTTTAAAAGGTGGACTTGAAGGGTGGCACCATCATTGAATTAATATTGCTTTTATTAAGGTTGATTTAAGAGCCTTAAGTGGGACGCCATTTCCAAAGCTATGAATTTAATTAAAAAGTCAAATTGAAGAAAGGGATGCCATCTCTTGGGATTGGGGTTTGACTCTAGAATGAAGGTTAGGGTTTCAAGAAGGTCAACGAAAAATTATAAAAGGAAGCCTTTGGTTCTCATTTCAGCATCTTTGATCTACAGTATTGTTACTCTACCGAAATGGTATTGGATCGCTTCGAGGAATGAAGGCCTCTTAGCTCGGGCATTGCTTCTTGCTTGCAACACAGCAACTAGTGATGAGATAGTGTAATTTGTGAGTTTTGAATTGGGTTATGAGCATTGTATTCAGCTTGTGCCTTGTTAGTTCAGTTTTGCATATTAGGGGTTTTCCAAATATTGCATTTTAGCTATAGCAAATTGTTGTTTTTATTCGAAAATCAAAAAATACAAAAATATTGCTTCTGGGTATTGTTTCATTCTCTCTGTCTGTAAGGGGCGACCCTATTCCCAAAGTTATAGATTTTATTCTTAAGGCTGTGATTTTTAAAAAGGAAATCATCCCTCTTGTTGGGCCATACCATTTTCCTTTCTTGGGAATTGTGCCATTAATTCATATCAGCATTTTGAGTCAGTTTCATGTGCCAATCTTGGGCGCCATCAGTTCAAAGTCATATTGCATTCTGTATCTTGAAATTTGATTGAGTCTGGAGATAGTTGTGAATGTTTTTGTGAAGTACAGGGTTGTTGTTCGTGCATGTGGAAATCTGGACTGTCAAAAATCAAATTATCAGGTCGGCTTTAAAAGTGCAGTTTCTGATTAAAGCTTTCTAATTCATTGAAGGGAATGCTATAAATATTGTTGCAGCTCTATTACATTTTGGATTCATATTGATAGCAAGGCAATGTCTAACATTTTGTAAGCTAGCAGTAGTACTAACAGCAATTTATAATCTTGCTTTATCAATTTGTAATGCTCAACTCTACTTTCAGTATTTGCTATTGTATTCCCTTTATCTCCGCCCTATGGTAGCTACTTTCCCACTCTGGGTTAGAAAGCACATTCTGGGTGTTGAGTACTTTCAGCATTATAGTTATTTCTTTCAAGCATTTTAATTTCAGTTATCTCTGCCATATGGTCGCCTCATTTCCGTATTGGATTGAGTAGCACATACTTGGTGTCGAGTGTCCTTTCAGTACATTAGATTTTAGGGATCCTCTAACCACATGCTCGTCGTTCACCGGTGCATCTTGGTTAGAGTTCTTGCATAAGCATTTTGATTAAGATCCTCTAACCAATGCTCACACCTTGCCCACATCGAGATCCTGGTGTACATTCTAGTTAGAGTTGCTTCAGCATCATTTTGGTTTAGCTGCTAACCTTAACGGGTGCTTTGGTTTGTAAACTGTTATTGAAAATTCAAAAAAAAAATTGGCTCGGAATATTTCAGCCAACCAATTGTTGATACAAGGTAGGATCAATTGTAGGAGTAGAGAAACTAGTAGACAGTAAAACACCTAACTGGAATGCAGTAGGGGTAGGCTTGCAATTAACCATGCCAAATAATTGAAGCAAATCAAGAGCATACTTCTGCTAGAAAATGAAGATCCCCTCAAAAGTCTAATTAACTTGAAGACCAAGGAAGTAATGCAAAAAAATAAGGTCGGTCATATTGAATCACTCCATGAATGCTTGTTGTGTACTCTCAATCATGTAAGTAGAACTCCCTATGAGAATCAAATCATCCATGTAGAGAAAAATTATGAGTAGATCCTCTCCATGTCACTGAGTATAAACTGTGGGATCAAAATGACAGCGAGTATAGTTGGAAGCAAGCAAGAAGCTATTCATCTTCTCATACCAAGCTCAAGGGGCTTATTTGAGACCATACAATGAACATCGAAGCCTCCAAACAAGTGAAGAGTCCTGCACAAAACTTGGTGGCTACTCTATATAGATCTCCTCATGAAGATCCCCATGCAAGAAAGCACTCTTCTCATCCATTTGATACACTGACCATCCCTATGATGTATTTATAGCAAGGACAAGGTGAATAGAATCCATCTTGGCAACAGGAGAAAAGGTTTCAAAATAGTCAATTCCTTCAACCTGAGAGAACCCCTTTGCAATAAGATGAGCCTTGTACTTTTCAATGGAACCATTGTTGCATACTTGGTACGATAAACCCACTTGCACTGAACCAACTTTCTTCCCTTAGGAAGAGGCACATGATCCCAAGTATGATTCTTCATCAAAGAAGAATACGCATCAGCCATAGCCCTATCCCACTCTAGAATACCTGAAGCATCTAAATTTTTTTTAGGATCATCTGAAATAGCATGACTCAAAAAACTGATTCCTAAAGTCTAAGGGATCACCAATAAGAGGACTAACCTCCTCAAGAGTAACTTGATCCCATCATGTCCTAGTGGTTGAATGAGGATGAGGTGGATCAAGATCATCATCAAAATCTTCCACAAGTAGAAAAGCATCATCAATTGAAGAATATTGAGTAGGTTGTGATGAAAAATAAGTCAAAGGAGGTTTTGTCTAGGTGAAGGACTCAACAAACTAAACATCACATCGGAAATGAACCTCTCATGTGTTAGGATCAAACAATATGTATACCTTCACATCCTCACAATAGCCAACAAAGATGTATAATTGACTCTTCTCCATTTATTTACATCGACCATCTAGAATGAATGCTCAAGCCTCACTACCGAATACTCTGAAGAAGGATACATTAGGCTTGTGATGAGACCAAGCCTCCTCATGAGTCATATTTTGCACTACCTTATGGGGCATATAGTTCTGAATATAGTAGGCATAATTGACAACTTCGGGCCAAAAAGCAGGAGCCATGGACCTAAATTGAATCATAAAATTGGCCATCTCCTTGAGAGTCCTGTTATTTCTCTCTACCACACCATTTTGTTGAGGAGTGTAAGGAATTGTGTGCTGATGAAGAATACCATAATCACTACAAAAATCCTAAAATGCTTGATTGACATACTCCCCCACATTATTTGTGTATTTTTCAAAGATAAAAACCTAACTAATTCTCCACAAATGTTTTGAAGGTCTTGAATTTGGTGAGAACCTCACTCTTGAACTTCATAAAATAGACCCATGTGCATTAGGAAAATCATCAATAAAAGGGAGCACATACTTAGGCCCTGAAAAAGGAGTTGGGAATGACATGAGATCACTACGGACCAACTCAAGGGGTGTGGTTGCACGTGAAGCTTGAAACTTAGGAAAAGCATCTTGATGTTTCTTTTTAATAACACAACCTTGACAAACATCATTTGTACAAGAGATCTTAGGAAGACCAACCACTAAGTTATATGCTTGCATTTGCTAAAGATACTTGTAGTTCAAATGCCCAAATCTTTCTCATTGAATCAACATGAGAAACAAAACATGAGCCTGATGAAGACTCAAAGTCATCAAACCAATACACATGGTTCTCATGATCAACTATCCCTATAGTAACAACCTTCTCAGGACTCTACAACTATCTAATAGTCACATTCTATGGAGTAAATTCAACTCTCCAGAATAACAAATCTGATATATGGAAAGGAGATTCACTAAAATATTAGGAACAAGAAGAACATCCTCAATGCACCCATCTAGCATCAGAATGGAGCCTATCCCTAAAACTAGAATCTATGAAGAGTTCATAACTACAATCCAAGAAGTAGAAGTATGAACACTGGAATCAAGAAGATCACATGAATTGGTCATGTGATGTGATGCACCTGAATCAGGAATACAACTGTCTAAAGATGAATGAATGGCCCATGCTAAAAGAAATTTCCCTTTACCCATGGAAGAAGGCTTAGACACTGAAATGTTGTGCTTCTTCATAGCTTCCTCGAAGGCTTCTAGTCTCTTAAAACAATGAGTTGCATCATGCCTATTTTCTCCATAAAATAAACAAGGATCTCCTTTCTTTTTCTTAGACTTGGAAGAAGAATCTCTAAAGGTAGAAGAAGGAGATGGAGTGGAATTTTGATTGTTCTTCGGCTTCGGTTTGGAGGGATTCTCACTACCCGAAGATGATTATATATTTGGCTTCTTCTTATTCTTTCCTTTACCCTTGGATGATTGAGCCATTAGAGGATGATTCTTAGAACTAGGTAGGACATCCAACTAAATCAACTTGGTCTCTTCCCTAGCAAGACACTCAAAAAATAACTCAAATAGAGGAATTTTTTAATCTTTCCCCATGGAATCCATAGCTGAATAGAAAGTAGAAGAAATCACTTGATAAGGGCCTCTCAAATTAGACTGAATCAAGAAGATACATTCATCACTAGATATATCATGCCCACATCCTTTTAATTGTGACAAAATCAACATGAATTGTGCAAGGAAATATTGAATTGAAGGAAATGCATCTAGAGAAAGTGCTTGTAGATCCACTTCAAGTTGCAAGACTCTGAATTGATTTGTTTTACTGTACAATTCTTCAAGTTTATCCCAAACATTCTTAGGTGTTTTACACTCTGAAATATGAAACAAGAAGTTATCATATACATGTAAGCCAATGAACCCTTTTGCTTCATCCATTTAACATCTATGGACAAATTTTTCATAATCCCTTGTGAATTCAAGTTTTTATGCATCTAACATTGGTCATAGACCCTTAGATTGTAACAATTGAGTCATTTTTAGCTTCCATGTATGATAATTGTGTGGAGTGAGTGGTTTAATTTACCTTAGATCCGCCATGAACACTAAATGAAAGAAGATAATGTGGCACTTGAATTGTGCCTTTCACCCCCCCCAAAATGTATTAAAACTCAATTTGCAACCCCCCAACAGATTACAATGAAGAAATTTTACAATTTTTACAAGTGACAAGCTCAAATCAACTGTTTATAACACCCAATGATTTTTACAATTTTCAAACAAAAGAGCTTGCCAAAACTAAAATCAGAGGTTACAAACAGATTCCTTGCAATTTTTTGAGCAATTTCAAAAAAGTTGCCAAATTTCGACTTTGTATGCAATAGTTCTACCAATTACAAGCAATAAATGTACTTCTACCTTTGGGCTGAAAAAATGGAAAAAAAATGTGAAAATCTAGAAAAATCGCCTGCACCACTACAAAGCTCGTTGAACCAACTTTCTGGCGATATCTCATTTGCAATATGCAAAATTGAAAAAATCCCTAAAAGAGGGACTTTTAACACTAACTAGGTGCAAAAATATTGCTAATCAGGCGCAAAATATCGGCCCGCAAGGCTTGGTGGTCAATCACCAATATGACCCAGTGTTGGACGGTTGCAAAAAAATTTGGCAGTTGACAAACCACTAGCGGTCACCTGCAATTTTGGTCACATGGACAAATTATTGATAGCAGTTAGCTAGTGGTTTCGACAAATGTGACAACCCTCCTGGCGATCGCAGTGAGTGAAGACGTTGGTTTCTTAACCGCCATTGTTGGCAGTTTCCTTCTAGACACTGGTGGTTACAAAGAAAGCCATGTGGGCTAAAGCAAGGGTTCACAGACTTTAATTCTACGGCTTGCTAAATGAAAAGGATTGCGGGGCTCGCTTTGAATGCTACCAACAACACTTTAAGTGCTTAAAAATAAAAAGCACTTTAGCGCTAAAAATTTTTATTTTTATTTTTATTTTTGCAAACTTTTTAATAAAATACCACCGGTGGAAAATATAATGTAGCAATTTTTATTTTTTTAAATAATTAATCGTACCTGTACGACCTGGAGGGTCGTAGGACCCTTTGAGTAAAAAAAAGTTGCCCCAAAATCAACTTTTGCCAAATATAGGCAAATTATATATCAAAATTCTCACAAACGGCCACCTCACAAAATACAAAAATAAAACTTCTACAAAAAACCAACGGTTGCATTCCCTTTTGTCTTGACTTGAGTTGTTAGCTAAAAAATGAGCGCTTCATTTGAAATTCAAAATTACCTACCTCATTTATTGTTGGCAGGTGAAACTTACAACAAGTTTACATTGGGGGCAGTTGGAAGGAAAATTTTGCTGACTACATATTATATTTAATATTCCAATACTCCCTCTTAATCTGAAGTCAACTGTCATTCTACAGTTTCCTTTCAGAGCTGATCTTTGAAGTTGTCCACAATGCCAAGCCTATCTCTTAGGCGTTCAAAACTATCTTTTGGCAATTCCTTGGTGAATATATCAGCAAGTTGTTCTTTAGATCTACAATACTACAATTCAATCTCACCTTGTTCCACCAATTCCCTTATGAAATGATATTGAATAGATCAATGTGTTTGTTGTGTCCATGGAACACTAGATTCTTTGTCACAATGTATGACTATGTTGTCTTCTTGTTGTTCAGAGCTATTGAGGACACATTGTCACAATGTATGTTTGTGGTGTCTTCTTGTTGTTCCTCCAACTTTGCAAGTATCTTCCTCAACCAAATAGCCTGACATGCAGCTGCATTTGTTGCAATGTATTCAGCTTTTGTTGTGCTAAGAGAGACAATAGGTTGCTTCTTGGATGCCCATGAAATTGCACCTAATCCCATGCGGAACACATACCCTAATGTGCTCTTCCTATCATCTACATTCCTTCCCCAATCACTATCTGCGGAACCAACTAGATTAAACTCGTTAGATGTTGCATACAAAATTCCATAACTTGTTCCATTCACATACCTTAAGATCCTCTTTCCTGCTTGCCAACTTGAGTCCTTAGATTTCTCCATGAACCTAGAAATAAGACTAACTACATACATTAAATTAGATCTTGTTGATGTCAAATACATCAAACTTTCAACCATGCTCTTGTAGAGGGTTGGGTTCACATCATTTTTGTTGTCCTGCTTACACAGTTTCAGACTGGTTGGTGTTGGTGCAGGTTTGTTGTTTTACATTTTGAACCTCCTCAAAATCTGTTTGGCATAATTAGTTTGTGAAATGAATATGTCATGCTCTATTTTCTGAACTTCAATACCAAGAAAATACTTCAACAAAGCTAAATTCATCATCTCAAACTTGTTCTTCATCACCTCTTTAAAATCAACAATGAAGTTGTCACTATTTCCAGTAAAAATAAGATCATCTACATATAAAACAATAATTAAAATATCACCTTTAACTATTTTGATGTAGAGTGTGGGCTCGTTGTTGCTTTTGTTGAAGCCATTACTCAATAGATATGAATCTATCCTATTGTACCATGCCATTGGAGCTTGTTTCAGTCCATAAAGAGCTTTTTAGAGCCTATATACCTTGTTCTCATGCCACAACAAAATAGAGTGGCTGAAAGGAAAAAGAAAACCATTCAAGACATGGAAGCAAGTATGCTAAAAGCAAAAGGGCTATCACACATTTTTTGGGATTAGTAGCAATAACTATTTACATATTGAATAGGTGTCCTACAAAGGTTGTTCGTGATTGAATCCCACAAGAGGCATGGACAAACAACAAGTGGAGTGTCGAACACCTCAGAATCTTTGGATGTGTGGCATATGCATTCGTTCCAAAAGAGAAGAGGCAGAAATTTGATGATAAAGGGGAAAAATGCATCTTCATAGGCTATAGTGAAGAATCAAAAGCTTATAAATTGTACAATCCCATCATCAAAAAGGTATTGATTTGTAGGGATGTTTTGTTTATTGAGAATGAAGCATGGGATGAAATGGTGGACAACACCACGGGTATTTTAGTTACAATACCCCTTGATGATGAGGAAGTTCCAGAAGACATCAATCTAGGAGCTCAAGAGAGAGACAACTCAGGGAGAAACTACCACAGAGCCTTAGAAAATAGCAACTCTGGAGGTACTCAACAAAACAACAACTCTAGCAGTGTTTAGCAGAATAACAACTCTGAATAGACACAACAGAGAAACAACTCTAGAGTACAGCAGAGCAGTAGCTCCGAAAACCAACAATACAACAACTCTAGAGGTCAGAGTAGTGGCAACTCATAAGGTAATTCAAATCCCACACTTGCATCATTAATTCCATGAAATACAAAGAGTGTAAAGGAGATATATGGCAGCACACAACATGTTGATTTTGATGAGAATTTGGATTTTGCACCATTTTCCTATAGTGATCCAACACACTTTGAGGAAGCAGTAAAAGAAGAGAAGTGGTGTAAGGCCATGGATGAAGAGTTGGATGCTATAGAGAGGAACCAAACATGGGAGCTGACCAATTTACTCAAGGGTATGGATGGGTTATTTTTTCCAAAAATCTCCTATAAAAAGTTGTTCACTAGATCTAAGCTCCAAACCCTTATTTGCCAAAAATGCAAATGGTGACCAAATTGAGTGAAACAAAATCCAAATTTGAATTTCTCGAGCCTCCTAGACGCAATGAGACAGCCTAAAATACTACCACTACAGCCAAAATTATTGCAATCACTAGATCTCACCAAAATGCATACATGCAATATAGGATTAAAAAATCTTTGCAAACCCTTTCTGATTCTCAAGATCGCATTGGAACGCAAGAGAAAAGCATACATGGAATTCACAAGATCATACAATAAACTCAAGTCATAATAGAACTTGATCTAAACTCTCTAATAAAAAAATGGAAGGGGCTTGCAAGATTCAAATATCTGATACCATGTCGAAGTGAGAAACCATGATCTTCAATCTACAACACCAAATAACCTCCACAAGAAATAGAGAGAAGCAACAATAGAAGATGTTATTCCACCAAACAAGAATTGCAATATGATATAAATAATCAATATGCTATGCAATAGAATACAATGCAAAATATGCTAGAGATGCCTTGCTTATAAAGGCAAGGATGAGAGATAGGATAAGAAAAGATCATGATAAGTGTCTTAATCCTATCACATGAGACAACTAACTCGTAACTACTTAGGATGATGTGAAGTCTAGCTAAGACAACTAAGACTTGTAGAGAGAATATTTTATCCTAAGTAAACTTAATATGTGAATTAAGTCCACTAAGTCCCTAGTAAAGGAATTAACTAGGTACAAGACTTATTCACACCAACATCTCAAAGCCCGCTTGATTACTCTTCCTTCAAAAACATGAAAGAAATTTTACAACAAAAACTCACTTTGTGCATATCATCGAGTGCATGGTCATTCTATTAATGAATGTTGAGCCTTGAGTAATAAAATACAAAAAATTAAGGATTGTGGTTCTCTTCCATGTGTTGATGCACCTAATTCCTCTAATCAATAATGATCTTCATCCTATCGTGTTGCTCATCACTATGTGGCATTTGTACCTTTATGTATTTTTCTCATTGTCATTCATGGTGGTACAATCTTAAGTGCAACCATATTTTTCATGGAAGCAACATGATAGTCCTTAGTGTGGTTGTCCTTGTCTCTACACTTGGGCATAAGGATAACTAGTTTTGGGAGGCATGCATTCTTTTCAACGATCCCATCTTCCCCTTTTTTTGCTTAAAATATCAACATAGTAATTATGTTGACATTTTAAGTGGGCATACATTGGAATTTTTGCTTCACTTTGTTCACATGCGTTGGACTTAGTGGTGTGTTCACATTCGCATTTTTGCTTCACTTTGTTCACATGCATTGGACTTAGTGGTGTGTTGGCATTGGAATTTTTGCTTCACTTTGTTCACATGTGTTGAACTTAGTGATGCAATGGAGTAGCATCTTGATCATTTTTATATTTACTTATCAAAGTTGTCAAGGAGTATAACTCTTGGTATGGTTGTCAATGGGTACACACCTAATGAATATCAAACTTCACTAGATCTTATGTGTTTCTCATTCTGTTATCCTTGTCTTGGGGCCTCACCTAGTGAATATCAAACTTCATTAGCCCGTGGTACCTTTGATTTGTGATTCACCTAGAAAATATTAGACTTTACTAGCCTAAGTTATGTCTTTGATGTGGACCGTAGCATAATACAAATTCCTAGTCCATACCCTCTTGCATTTTATTTTAACATTGTGTATGTTTGTGTATGTTGTCTTGTTGCATTTCATACATGTGTGTGTTCCTTTGTGCTTATGTTGTCTTTCCATGGGATCTTGGATCCTAGGGGCTTGTGCACTCCCCCTAGTTCCTTAGTCATCCTATCTCTTCAACATTTGGACAATCAGACCCCTCTTGACACATATTTTCTACTTTAATATGATTTTGAGTGTAATTTCATACTCTCACTAAAGTGGGGGCTACATGTAGCATCAAAAATTGTCACCCTTGACAAGTTCACACTATGTTTTGCTCCCCCTTAAATTATTGGACCTAATTGACCCCCTAATTTCCTAAAGTATGCATTCTATAGCCTATTTTTAACAATTACAGATAAATTGCAACCGGAAAACAAATGCATTTATCTAATACTCTATCCCAACACCTTAAATTCTAAGAAAATAGGACTAGGACAAAGATGCCTATGGCGGAAACATCCTATTTTTCCTAGTCCCAAATTCAAATATGTTAGTTTCATCATTTTATCTTTTGCAATTTCGGTTACAAATGTCAACTATTGGGATCTAATTTGTGAGAAATTGAATAAATGCCTATAAATACCCAGTTATTGCATCATTTGAGATCATCTATAAGATCATTTGGAGAGACTATTGTCAAGAGCACTATCAAGCAAGTCAAGAGTAGCATTCCAAAGCTTTATTATAGCAACTCAAGATCTAAGCATCATGACAAATCCTATGTGAGTTTGTGCATGTGCATGTTATCATTATTTGTTAAGGCTAACCCTTTTGTAGGTCTCTAAGTAATTCAAGCAATTAAATCCAGATCCAAGATCTTGAAGAGATGTGTATGACTTCAATCCTTCAAAGAAGCCATTAAAGGGTGGTGAGTTGCAGCACTTTGTTGACTCATCATTCTTTCATATCTTTCATCTTTTGTCATTGGAATTTCCATTGTGGAAGTGGAAACACTAACATGGGGTTTGACTAAGATAAGCCCCTAAATAGCACAATCCTTCCTCTCTCTTTGAATGTAGAGGTTTCAGTTTTGGAGGATATTGAAGCAAGTTTGAAGATCCATTATTCATTATTTCATTCAAAACCCTAAACCTTGACAACTCACAAAAACTCATTTACAAAATTATCCAATAGCGATCCAACAAATTTGCAAGCGAAATTGGGAAGCTCTAATCCGACATCAAAGGACTGTGAAAATATAACTAAAATATTTCTACAAGGACATAGATGCCATATGATGATTTTTTCCTCCTATTCAAGGTGACTCCAAATCTATAGGACAAGTAAACAAAGCTCTGCCTTTCTCAGATCTTCTTGCAAACTTTTGTTACAGTTCTCAATTGTCAAAATCTTGTATTTTCATATTAAGGCACATAGTCTAATTAGGTAAATCAATTTCAATCAATTTCCAAGACCCACAAAGATGCAGATCTAGGTTTGTTTGGCTCACCTACAGGGTTGAAATTCAATCTACTCACCTTATTGATTTACATCGTAATGATTCCCTAGAAAAATAAATTGATCCTAGGTTCTTTGAATTAACTTAGGATCACTTTTTGTATGTTTCATATATATTATATATAATATAATAAATATAATTTGAATTAAAAATATTTCCATGCCTATAAAAGCCAATATCAAAGTAATTTAAATTTAATTTTAATATCAACCTTGTGGGGCATATTAGTCTCCATCAAAGGCTACAAAGAAGGCTTTTGTTTGGAATTTAAACCATAGAGGCATGACAGTTGTAACGATTATTTAAATGTATTTTAACAAGCCACTTCAAACCATGACATTTATAATTCATAATAGAAATATATTATTAAGGCATTAAAACCAAGGTTAATGTCATTATGAAGGCACAAATTTTACTTGTTTTTGAAGCCACTAAGTGGCAACTTTAACAACAAATACATGTATAGTTACAAATCATTGGAGAACTTGCAACAAAAGGGCATAATTGGAACAACCGGTTGAGCTGCTAATTTGCAATTTTTTAACTTATGAATACTCTTTAGTAACCACAAAAAAGTGGTGTATGAATCTCTAAGTCAAGCCTTTTGTTTGAGGTGTAGCATGTTATTTTTAGCATACAATTTAATAAGTATTGGGGCACCGAGTTTAAGTTTTTAGTTATTAATTGTAGTGTCCCTCCGTGTTCGGCCCTTTCTTGACATTTGAGTAAGTTTGTTTGGATGATTGGTGATGTCTCGTTGCTTGTTAATTATTATGTTGTTTAATTGGTTTTTTTTTTGTTTGGTAAATCACTGCTAAGGGGCAACACCCGACACTTTTGACTGGAGCTATGAACCACTAAGGTCACATTTGGGGGACCTCATCCCCATCATTCAATTACATTGCTTCTTGCCCCATTTTACCACTTTCAGAGTGGGAGCCATGCTGCAAGTTGAGCTTTGCCTCATTCATCTTCCTTTTCCTTTGTACATTTGTCCAAATTTCATCTGACGAGCCTCCACCCATATCTTCTACTTTTCCATTATTTATTTGGTTTCCCTATGGAGAAGTAATTCTTGACTTGTCATTTGTGATCTTGTGAAAACCTTCTTGCTGAGATTCTACCAAGGCCTCTGAGTCGGCAAGATTCCCAATTTGTTCCCTGCTTCTTTTCTTTGGGATTTTTCCAAAAGGAGCATCTCCATCAAGTTTCACAGATGTAGAGGAAGTAACCACTGCCTTTACAGTTGTTTGGGAATCGCTTGGTGGAGCTTTTCCCGGGACAGTATCAATAATTTTTGGAGATGCCTAAACCTCACCATCTGACTCATCCATTTCCACTGAGTAATGTTGGGGGGGTGACTTCTTTCCACCATGTAGCTTGGATTTATTGCCAACGTTTTGAGCAGTGCATAGCCATATGACCAGTGCTGAAACAACATCGACATCAAAAGGTAGTCCCTCATAATCAAGTAATTGATTCCATTCCATCCCTGTAATTTTCAGAAGGACATTCATAGGGAGATCTATGGTTGTATTTATCTCTACTAATTTGCGAGTGTAGGTAGTGTGCAAAAAGTTTGAGGAACCCTCATCCACCCCCAAAAACTTCCCCAGTGAACTACCAATGGCTTCAAAGCATGAATCACATCAAAATTGAAGAGGGAGATTTGGCAACCTTACCCAAACTAGAGCCAGATCAAAAGATTCTGTGAGAGGATTGAAGGAGGGGTGCGAGGGTTTCAATAATAATAAATGTCGATCCTTCCAACTCCATTGATATTTATATAGAACTAAGTCTCAATCCTTTGTGTTATCTAAATCCACCACAAAGAATCCCCTTGCCTTGAGGTAAATCTCTACATCCCCCTCCAATAGAGGTTTCCAAAATTTTGCAATCCAACCATGAAGCTCTGCGAGGCTTGGCCAGAACTGTCAAAATCTACCAACCAACCCTTGTTCTACAAAATATGATATATTTTTACTCACTTCATCAACAATCTCCCCAACAAGGGAAACCGTTGGGGTGGAGGTTGCGCACCGGAGAGCCCTAGGAGCTTGTCATTCACCATGATTGTTGTCCTTTGCCCCAAAATTCCTCATCCAGTCATTGCTCATCCCCTCGTTCTTCTGTGGAGATCGAGGCCGAGTAGACCTATCAACCACCTGGTGAATTGTCTTTTTTCCACAATTCGTCCTTTCCCGTCCTTCTACTACCATCGAGTATGAGTGCCCAGGGTTTGTTTTTCGTCTCCCATTTAAAGATGCCCTAGATGCATCAGTTGTTGGCAAAGATTTCATCATCTTCCCAAAAAGAGTTCCTACCTTTCTTCCGTCAAGCCTCCATGATTTTGTTTGCTTTGCACACACTTGAGAGTCATTCTCAGTCGAGTCATAGCCATGGAGAATTAGGGCAGCGACAGGAGGGCACACCAACGAATTTCGCAAGGCTCCGGGGGCAGTCAAATACATTGCAGAGCCAACAATGTCTTGTCGTTTGCCTGACGACAAAGTTCACCCATCCTGAGGCCAAGCGCGAGGAGGATGCCCTACAATGCTATCTTCATCAAGGGTCTTCATCCCATGCACTATGCTAGAAATCCCTGTAGTAGCCCGCAACCGCATTTCGCCGAATCTAAATTTGTTGTTTAATTGGGTATTGAGAGTATGTGGTAAATTTAATATTTTGAATAACCTTTTTTAATCAGTTTAATTAAATTAAACTAATTATAAGGTAATTTAAATTGATTTAGAATTAAAATAATAATTAAATAAATTATAGGGTGAAAGGATATTATAATTAGTTATTAAATTTAATAATGTGATTAAATATTATTATTAAAAAAAACAGATAAAGATAAATATTATTATTATTATTGGTATGAAAATAAATTAAATGGGAGAGAATATATAATTCTAAAATAGAATAACTAATTGGAATAGATTTTCAAAAGCAAGTTCAAATTTTTGTGTTGGAAAAATCAAATCACTTTCTTGTTTAATAATGATCCTTTTTTATTTTTGGAGCGGGCATTTTTTTTTTTAGTTTTTGGAACGAGAACTTGGTGGGAAGAAATTCTTCTGTAGAATTGTTTTAATTTCTCTTTACAAATGGTTTTGAAAAGAAGATAGGGAATTGAGAAAATGGATGGTTACTGAATTGTTTTGAAGAATTGGAATTGTTGCAACGTAATAGTTGATCTTGGCATCAAGTCTTCAGTCATGACTATCAAGGGAATCTAGGTTCCATTATTCTTCCGAATTTTATCCCTATGTTTGAAAATAAGTGTGTTTGCTTGAGATTGCAGGAGAATTGTGGATTTTTGTCTAATGATTATAATAATAAACATTTTTACTGTAACATTTTGTAATATTTGTTTTTCGGTAATAAACCCTTCTCCTGTTGTTGTATTGTGACAATTCTTCTTTCCAACATTATTGACACTGCATATCGCTTTTCATCATGGAGAAAATTTCCCTTTGTTCAGTATTCTAATATCTACCTAGCTTATTGTCTGGTGTATGCTTACTTGGGTCGGTGTTTCTTTATTTCAATTCTTGCACCCATTTTCTACCTTGATGATTTGATTGTATCGTATTAGTTATAATGAATATAGATGGATTGTTCGGTGATGTTGTAATTATGCACCTTATCCTTGCATCATATTTTTTAATTGATGGATTTGATTTATGTTTGGTTGTTGAGGAATTTAGCCGCATTTAGATCTCGATGCTTGTATTGTGGGTTTGGGCATTTGACATTTTTAATCCAATAAACTTGCTTTGCAAATGGGTTCGATGGATGTATGTATTGATGTTGTTTCTTGCCACTGTTGTATCTGATTGAAGCCCAATTTTTATGCATTGGTTGTAAGCAACAATCCCATCCGTTAAGCTACAATTGAATTCGATATCTCCTAAGACGAGTCACTTCATGGCCTGCTATGCCAAATTGATAGTCTTTGAATATCTGATTTAAAGCTTCTTAAGCCTTTTCAACAAATACAGTTTGCACTCATTCCGCCATCATTCCGTACCTTTAGTTTCATTCTTAGTTCTTGTCTGAAACCATCTTTTAATTATCTTCATAATAATGACCACTGTCTACATAAATGAACCTATACACTTTAACCATCGCTTATTACTTCTAACTATTTTAATCATTGTTGTTGTAGGTGGTGATTTTATTGCTAGTGTGATCAAATTCTACGCTAAGAAATTCTAAATCATATCTAGTGTATGTCGAATACTTAGCATTCGATACATGTAATTCGATGATTATGTGTTAAGTTTGACCCTTGGTTGTATATGTAATTCGATAATATAAATGTTATGATATTGCTATGAGGATTCAATCGTGTAGTTTTCAAGTCAAACTCATTGACCCATGATTCATGAGTAGTGGTTCACAAGAACCAATCTCTCATGATAATGAATAGTCCACTTAGCACTCATTGCATCTAGGTGATGCTCACAGAGGTGAAGCATTGGTCTGTCCCGGGAGGTCACCCATCCCAGTACTGCTCCAGCTCAAGTGTGCTTAACCACGGAGTTTCCCCCAAGGTTAAGCCCACTTAGCTTGCTACCCCATTTGCAAAACCTTCAACAAGTGTTGTGCCTTGTGAACCATTCATTATAGAGCCCCTTTAGCTCATCAATTGATAAGTAAGAGGTTTCTTCCACAGTGTGTCAAATTATGATATTTCTATACTTCTCGGGATGGACCAATGCTTCACCTCTGTGAGCATCACCTAGATGCAATGAGTGCTAAGTGGACTATTCATTATCAGGAGAGATTGGTTCTTGTGAACCACTACTCATGAATCATGGGTCAATGAGTTTGACTCGAAAACTACACGATTGAATCCTGATAGCAATATCATAACATTTATATTATTGAATCTTTCCATGCTTACCTCAAAATTCACATAACACACACTTTAATAACTCTTGATGAACTATGTAGAAGTTATCGTGAAGCTTTGGCAAGTGAAAAATATTAAATTTTCTCCAGTGACCACTACGATCTCCAAACACACTATAAGATCCATTGCTTATACAGTTGAACAAAAGAATGTCAAAGAAAGTATAAAAGAAAGAAATGAAAGAAAAGAGAAAATATTGGAAACATGCAACTGTGTGGGTATGAAGGAAACACTATCAGGGCTATGGACACCTAGCTAGAAATAGAGCAATGTTTGTGGGGCTTACAACAACAACTCTATTAGGGCTATGGGCGCTTGACTAGCCACAAATCAATGCCTAGGTTACTTTTGGGGTTAGATCGCCTACGTAGCTTGTCTTAGCTGATCGATCATGGTCCTTTATGGTTTTTGAAGGAGGGCAATGAACTCATTTCACACACATTTTTGAGATATTTTTTGACCCAATTCAATCAAGGATTTTGTTCTCCTTTGAGCTTCTAGTTCATTAATGATACTTGTTTCTGGTTTGCAAAATCAAAGATTATGGGTTCAAGATGAATCTTTATCCTTGGAATGCTTGGGAGCGTTATCATAGCGAAGTCACCATTTGTTGTGCCTATTGCACAAAAATCCCATTTAGACCAAAGACCCCCTCTTTTTGTTTCATCTTCGCTATGTTGGCTCAAATTTGCCTCTTTTTATGTGCCCCTATTATTGAGCCTAAGTTTGCCATCAGCCTTAAATATTCCAAATCCATCTTGGCCAAAGTCACTTACCCAAGTTTTACCAAGTTTTTGGCCTTTGCATAATCTCACTTGCGAGTTTTTGTCCCTCAAAATCTGCCTTGTCTCTTGTCACCTATGGGTCCACTCTTGAGGGTTTCCCTATGTGGGTTTCCATCTTTGCTTTGTCGTTATTAACAACATTCTTTGTGCATCCTTTCACGACAAAATTTACATTTTCGGATTCTACACTTAGGTTCTCTACTTAAATTTTTTTACGACCTCAGACCAATGTGTTTCCGCATCCCCACCTACCTTATCTCTACTATACCTACAATCAGTGTTAGCATTAATGATGAGTTAGTCTATAAAAACTCCTCCCTAGCTATCACTATCACCCATGATTTTCAAATTTGACAAAGCCAAAGCTAACCCTGCGCACATGAGAAGATTCAAGGACTCATTTAATTGACCATTGCTTCTCCTGTAGCATGTTTCCAGGTATGTGTTTGTACCCTTGCAAACTCCTTCTCTTCTGAATTAATAGGAGGGTCATTGTCTAGTGTTTAAAACCATTTGTACTTTAAACTTTCTCGAACCCTAGCTCTTTGTATATTTGGGTTAGGTCAAACATTTGAAACTTCACTGTGGGTTTTTCAAATGGAAAGACCCATCCCAAGATGTTGTTGAGACCGTGAAGTGATTACAACCCTCACTCCACCCACTATTGCATTTGAGTCTCCAAACTTTCACCTAACTAAAATGGTTGGGGGATGTTAAGAAGTTGGTGAGGACTTGTATTCAAGAATCCGCTTTCTAACAGTTGTTCTAAATGGAAATCTCTATATGGACCCCCACATAGACCTTCCTAATATCATTTCCACCATCACCATGAGAATACCAACCATTTATTAAAAAATTACTAGGTTGTGGGGTTCAAGGAGGGAACCCCCTTGCGGAGTCCCACATGTGGGCTACCTCATTCTCACTATCGTTCTTAATGACGAGATCCTAAGGGAGCCCTACCTTATGGGCCCCTCATCAGCCATAATCATATTAGGCCCAAGTTTTATGACCCCATGTTAAATTATAAGCACAAACTTTGATGAATTTCTAGAATGCACCTAAAAACAAAGGAAAACTGGTAGGCTATCATTAGGTCCCATTACTTTAGAAGATAAAAGTGCATTATGTAGACCAAGCAGTGTCCAAGGCAGTTTACAATAGAAGAAGACTCGACTATCTCCCTTAGATTTTCTTTTTTTTTAAAGCAGCTAATGTTAATTTTTAACCTAAGGCCACCTAACTATCTAACAGGAAAATAGTTTATCTTAAAGAAAGTTGAGAGTACATTAAACTATAAATCATAAAATGACTAACCTAGAAAACATGATAACTAAATAAGAAAGCATAGAACCAATTGAACTAAAAAGTGTATGAACTACAAAAGTAGAAAAACTTGTAAAAAAACTAGGAAACATCTAATTGAATACAGTAAATAAATATTTCACAACAACTAGCTTACTACAAAAATAACAGAAAGTGAGTGCTCTGAAACTTCAGACTCTATAAAAACATGGTTAATGACTCCTACAAGATTTAACATATGCAAATGACTATACTCGTAATTATCATGCATGCAATAAAAAAAATAGAAAGGAAATACTCATGTATTTAATCTACTCTCCCTCAAGTGGCCAGCTCGCGAGTTACTATGTTCGTCCTCAGGTCACATACACAACTGATTCAAAAGTTCTTCCATTAAAAATAATTTCCATCCATATTCAACAACTCAGAAATTGATAGATAATAATCTCTTTATTCATATGTATTTAGGAAACATGTTGACAGCAAAATATTACTATATTTTACATTATCTTTTGCTTCTAGAGATTACATCTTTATAGAAAAATTTCTAACTAAGTCCTATATTTCAAATGGCATAGATGACCATTGTAAAAGTTTATAATAGATTACAAATGACCTTTTATGTCTTTAAAACCCATTACAAAGATATTAAAGAGGCTCGAGTCGAGCCATAAAGTCTTTGAACTTAAAAACATAACATAAATTAAAACTAACAACAACTATATCTTCAGTCCACCAACCTGAAGTTCTGGAGCATATTTCCAACACACATTTTTAATCTTTTCTGGAGCACGTGCTGGCAAAATACTTTCCAACTGCTACTTGATGACCGATTATTATCCTACAAAATACTCAAAACAACCCATTAAATTTGTATTGGCAAGATACTTCAATAAATCACAAGAAATAAAGTTTGTACATTTTTTCCCTAAAAGACAAGCAATTATTTTTTCCTAAAATTTAATTAATTGGCAGAAGATAAGGATTTTACATATATGGAATAGGACTTTATTATGTTATTATTATGAGGTTATTTTTACCTCATCAGTTCCTCCCCTTCCTAATTCCTAGTAGGTCCTCCTGCCCCTTGGTTGTAGCCCTATCCCATGTTCCATTCTTCATACTTAGTACTAAGATCATATAGATCCTTTGTTGTTTTATCAAACTCTATAGGTGCATGGATGAAGCCTCTATGAAAAGCAAATCCCTCTTGCCACTCATTGAAGATTTTATCATTTTTATTTGTATTAATATGAAAAGAAGGAGGTGGGAAGAGTAACAAGGGAGGTTTGTATCCTATCCCTATCCAATTTGTTTTGAGGTTTTTTATGATTTTAACTAAGGCATCTTCTCTTTTGAAGGACCATTTGATGTTAAGAGGGGAAATCACCTCTCTTTTATTTAGATATGTTTGTAATGGAGTGTATCTTTCTTCACAAGCATGCCAAGTTGGACCAATCAATTTTTTCATGTGTTCCATGAAATGGTTATAACAGAGTCGGAGGCTTCCATCATATCTTTCTTTCATTTTCTCATCCAATGCAAGAGCTAAAAAGGTAGCTTTAAACTCTATAGGTCTACTATTAGGGGATCTTATTTGAAGACCCACATTTTTCTCTACTTGAGCATATTCCCTACTGTGCTCTTGCCAATGAATCTGATTTCTCATGGTAGATAGAAAAGATCTCAGTTGCACTTCTCCAAAAAAAAGCTTAATGAAGAAATCAGTATGGTTTTCTAATAGAAGATCATGAACAAAGAATTCACATAGCATATCTTGCTCTTCAAGAGTTGATTCTAAAAGCATTTTAACAAATTCTTTATCATCAGGTTCATATGTCTGAATCATTATAAATTATGAGCAGTTTCCATCTTAACCATTGTTCATTTAAAAACATTGAATATAGCCTTGATGGCCTTCTACAAGATAAAAGAAATTCTGCTATTTGGCATGCATCCTGCTTTCCCCTATAGGATTTATGAAATGAATCTTTTAACAGTACCATCTCCATTTTCAACTTGTAATTTTAAATCTTGGCATTTCTTAGGAAATAGCACTATTCCATCCACTTCATTAATAATGGAGGAATTTGAACTTGGAACCAATTAGTTATAGTTTGTTCAATTTGAACTCCTTTTGATTCCACCATTGGCTTATTGGTGTTTTCCTATAATTCTTGTTCTAATTCCACAATCCTACTAAGGGAAGCATTCAGTTCTTCTTTTTGTCTCTTCTTTTCTTCTTCAAAAGCTGAAAACATAAGCATAAAATTATTTTTTAAACTTTAAATTTATTTTTCTTTATCATACAGATCAAAACTATGTGTCTTGTTTTCTTGATCCCAATTTTGAATTTGTGTTTGCAATTTATTGATGAATGTCCTTTTCTTGTATCTGCAGTTTCAAACTCTGAATTTCCTCATCTCTTTTCTCTATCACAATAATATGTATTGTTATTTCTTCTTTTTGCATTTCAATATGTTCCTTATTTTTGTGCAATTGACTTCTTAGCTCATCAATTTCTAATCTTAGTTTTCCCAACTTTGCATTAGCATTTTCATTTTCAACTGTCTCAACAACTCTATTTACAATAGGGGACAAGTTCCATAAAATACAACCCTCAATCTCCATGGAAGGTGGAGATTGCTCGTTTTCTATCTCCTAAATTCCCTCATCAAGGGCTTCTTCATCGTACTCTATGTGGGAACACATTTCTTTAACAGGGGTTTCTTTTTCCAGAGACTAATGAATTTGCTCTCTTGTTTTCCTCATTTATTCATCACCAAGAGGATCAATAGTTTCTATGGGATTTTTTAGCTTCTTGGACTTCTTTTTCTTTGAACTACTTCCAATACTCTGTACTAGGGTTTCTATAGACTCAAAGGATAATCTCTTGCTTCTTCTTAAGGGAGGAGAATTCTAGTAAGTAATAGTTGTTCTTCTTTTCCTCTTCCTAAAGGGAATGTTGTCTACACTTGGGTGAATAATTTCAACATCTTCTGGCTGATCTAAGGTTTTAAACTCCTCGCTTGCAGATTCTAGCACTTCCTCACCAAGGTTTGTCAAAATTTGGGCTTCAAAAGCTTTAGAGGCCTTAGGGGAAGCTACTCTGGAAGGTGAAATAACTTTTCTAGAGGATTCCCCTAGTTCTAATTTTCTTTTAGGAAATGATTTTTCAAATTTCCACAAATTTTTCCCATTTTCTCTCAGGCTTCTTTCAAAAATGATATTTACAAACTAGCTGAATTAAACCATGGTGTTTTAATGGCCCTGAACTAGTCTTGTATATTTCTATGGAGGAATTGATAGAATCACTCAAAAAGTGAGGCAAATTAACCCTAAGAGTAGGGTTTTTTTTCCCATGATGCAAATGTATTAACATACGAAATGCAGGTCTACCACAGTAGTGAGTTGTCCTTCACAAGTGAAATATTTTATAATCCATGCAGTTGTTGTTCCCCAGGGTACTAAGATAGAGGTTCATTCAAAACCCTTTATTTTGTCCCCTAGTACTAATAACTATCATAGGCTAAGGGTCTCCCTCTCTAAGGAATAATTCTAATAATTTTTCATATGTAATTTGAGATGTTTCTAATAATTCAATGCCAAAATGATCTAATCCTGAGAGGCAAGAAATGATTTTTAGACTCACCTTAAAGCGCTTCCCATGAAGGGTCACCTGACCATTGGAGTAATTCTCTGCAAATGTATTCACCAAATTTTCATTGTATCCCTTGAAATTTTTGATGAAATCTAACCAACCCACTTCCTTAAACAAACTGGAAATGTTGCTTAATCCCAGTAATTTTTATGCTGAAGTCGGCTCTGATTTCTTCTTTGCACCCCCGATTTTTTGTCTCTTATCTATCACCCTGCTAAAAAATTCAACAGTGTGAGAAGCTTGTGCACAATTTTTGTTGAAAATATAATCAAAAAGTGATTATTTATTTTGTCTTTGCTCGGAGCTTACTATGCAATGATGCTAATTTGCATGGGAGAGTGTGAAAAGAGTGTCGTATTAGTAGTGACTCGCTGAGTGGGTCAAGTTACTAAATCAGGAAGGGAGAACTCATGCCAATTAGTTACACCTTACTTAAAAATAGCTACTTGCTTAAAGCAAAAATTTGTACTTACAGTCTATGATCTCTTGAAGATCTCGTACCTTTACAGATTTGACAGGATGATAAAATGGTATTGGTTGAGGTGACGACATAGTTATTATGACATGGGTGAGGAAGTTGGCGAATGATAGAGTCATCAATGAAGATAGGTTGTCATGGCAGCTTCCATTTATGAAGAAAAGATGGCGACTTTTCTTTATGACAAGGAAAACTTAAAAATAAAAAATAAAGGAAGGTGTGTGTACAGAGTTGTGACAATCAAAGCATCGAGGAAATTCAAATTTTATTGAAAGAGGTGGCGGAATCAAGATGGATAAGTTCCAGAGAACACTTTTGAACATGTGCTTGAAACCTAGGACTAAGTTCTGGAGCACGCTTGATGGCATGCATTCAAAACGTAGAAGATGTAAAAGTTCTGGAGCATCATTGAAAGATGCAACCAGAGCAGAAACTGAAGGAAGATTCTGGAGCATCGTCAAAAGATGCAATCAAAGCAACAACCGAAGGAAGATTTTGGAGCATCGTCGAAATATGCAACTAGAAAGAAGAAAAATGGTTATGTATGAATGAAATCAAACCTCAAGAACTTTTCTCCACCAATCACCATTCTACAGGAACAACCTTCTGACACGATGAGTTGAGATGCAAGTTCTGGAGCATCTAGGAATCAAAGTCCACAAGTTCTGGAGCACTGGGCATCTGGACCATCAAGTTTTAGAGCATCTTGGAAAGGTGCTCTAAAAGTTGTTTCTATCTTCATAAAAAGTCTTGAAAATGGGGACAACATGTAGTTAAGTCCGAAAATGAGAACTAATAGAAAAATGATTTAAAAAAAATTGGTACACATGTCTTTTTATTAAAAAATTTCATGTTTTTTTTATAGGTAATATTAGGTGGACTCTACCTTAGTAAAGTCAATGCATTGGATTTCTCCCTACATTTCTACCAATTTTGTAAATTCTTCTTTGTTGACAAGCTTAGGGTAGATACATAGGTGATAACCATTGACTAAGAGAGTTCGTGTATCACCATCAATGGGTGTCAGTTGAATTGTGCCATTTGAGAAGACTTTAGAAATTTCATATGGTCCCAACTAATGAGTCCTAAGTTTTCCTTTGTGATCTTTATATCTAGAATCAAATAGCAAGGCCTAGTCACCATTATGGAACTCTCTCTCTTTAATGTGTTTTTCATGCCAATTTTTTTGTTGGTGTTGAACCAGCTCAGTTTGATGGATAGCATCTAAATGAAGCTCATCCAATTCACTTAACTGTAAAACTCATTCTAATTGGGCTTTTTTCAGATCTAGACCCAAATCCATAGTTGTTCGTAGAGTTTGGAGTTTAAAATCATTGAGAAAAAGAGTTTTTTTTCAAAAAACAAGCTCATAGGGGCTGAATCCAGTTGTGGATTTCCATGTTGTGTTGTATGCCCAGACGGCTTCGGGTAATTTTCTAGCCCAATATTTTCTTCCTGAAGAAACCATTTTTTTTAATATATTTTCTAACTCCCTATTAGTCACTTCTACTTGGCCATTTCCCCGAGGGTGATAGGGAGAGGAATTCTTGTGACTTACTTGAAAATGGTTCGTAAATGCTAGAAGAACTTTGGACATGAATTGGGGTACCTAATCTATAACGGTGGTTTGGGGGGCTCCAAATCTAAGAAAAATCTTATTATAGAGGAAGTCAGCAACTTGTTCCTCTCTAGCAACATGTAAGGCTTGAACTTCTTCCCGTTTAGTCAAGTAGTCAGTGTAAACAAGGATATATTCTTTCCCTTGGGAGGAAGGGTCTATGGGACCAATGAAATCCAATCCCCATTTTTTGAATGGTTCAAGGACCACCTGGGGCTGCAAGGGAATTTTTGTAGAAGCATTTGGCCTTCCTACTCTTTGAAATTCATCACAATGATGAATATACTTTTTAACATCTTTATGCATTGAAGGCCAATAATATCCAGAGCCCAAAATTTTAGGAGAAGTTATTTTTGCAGAGTAATTACCTCTAGAAGGATCATCATGATAGGCTCTTAGAATATTGTAAGTTTCATTGGCCCTAACACATCTTCTCAATACCATATCGGGTCCACAATGGAATAAAATCCCATTAATCCATTTAAATGGTTCACTCTCTCTAATAAGCCACTTCCTTTGTTTTGATGAAAAACTAGGTGGTATTTCAAAAGCAACTAAATAGTTGGCAATATCAACGAACTAAGGTGTCTTTATAGAAATAGCAAACAAATTTTCATCTAGAAATTCATCTTGCACCAGTTCACAATCACGATATTCTTGTTTAATTCAAGACAGAAAGTCTACCACTACGTTAAATCTCCTTGGCTTGTCAAGTATTGTTACATTGAACTCCTGAAGGAGCAATAACCACCTCATTATCTAACCATTAACTATAGGTTTATTCATTAGATATTTTATAGTTGAGTGATCTGTATAGACTGTAACTTTATATCCTATAATGTAATGGTAGAACTTTTTAATGGCATGAACCACAACAAAGAATTATTTTCTTGTAGTAGTGTAGTTATTCTCAATGGATGTTAGTTTTTTACTAATAAAGTATATGGAATATTTACCCCCATTCTCATCTTCTTGACCCATTACTACACCAATTGTGTCATCCAAGGTATCGACATAGATATGGAATGGAAGATTCTAATTTCATCCACATAGGATGGAAGTAGAGACAAGCTTCTCCTTTATGGTTTCAAATGATAGTTGACACTCAGGTGTCTAGTTAAACTCTGCATCTTTCTGGAGAAGGGAAAACATAGGGGCAACTATCTTACCAAAAACTTCTATAAACCTTCGATAATAACCAACATGCCTGGCGAAACTTATAACATCCATTTGTGTTTGAGGAGTAGTTAGTTGTTGAATGACCTCAATTTTCTTGGGATCAACCTTTATTCCCTTCGAGGAGATATGATGACCTAAGAATATTCCTTGTTCCACCATTATTAAACACTTTTTGTGGCTAAGGGATAGTCGATGATCCTCGCAAATATTTAAAACTTTATCCAAGTTTTTAATGGCTTCATCATAGGTTGAACCATAGATAGTGAAGTCATCCATATAAACTTCTACACAGTCATTGACAAGTTCAACAAATATAGCTAGAATGGCTCTCTGAAAAGTTACAGGAGTGTTACAGAGTCCAAAGGGAAGAACATGATATGAAAATGTGCCCTATGGAGAAGTAAACATTTTCTTATCTTGGTCTTTTGGTGCTACCTAAATTTGGTTGTAACCACTAAATCCATCCAAAAAGGAGAAATATTTCTTCCCAGCCAAATTGTCTAGAACCTGGTCCACAAATGGTAAGGGAAAATAATCTTGATGAGTAGCTTTATTGAGTTCTCTATAATCTAAAAAGATTCTCCACTTCCAATTTTTCTTTGGCACTACAACCATAGTTGACACCTACTTACTATCAGAGATGGGATAAATAAACCCTGCTCAAAGAAGTTTCTTAATTTCAACTTTAACAAGATCCTTTAGTGCAGGATTCAGTCTTCTCTGTGGCTGATGTATAGGTATTATGTTAGGATCAGTATAAATTTGATGTGTACAAACACTTGGATGGATTCCCCTCATGTATATATAGTCCCAAGCAAAAGCTTTAGACCACTTTACCAACACATTAAATAATCTATCCTCTTCTACTTCTATCAACCAACTATTGATGTTCAAGGTTTTTCTCGGTAGCAACATGATTGATTTTGTTCCGGGATGGGCTGAAGTGACTGTATGAATTGGTCGCAACAAGGTATTGAGAGGACAACTATGAGGTATTAGCTGATGAAATCTAGTAATATCCTCAAAAAATTATCTAGTTCTAGGAATCATATTATCCAAAGGACATGGCATTCCCATAGTAGTATAATTTTGTTCCATCCCATGCACATCGATCGGTTGCCCCAAAATTTTTGGAGCATCAACTATTTCCTCATCACTTGAGCCTATGGAAAGATTCTCTACATCACTTACTAACTCATCCTCTAATTCTTCTCTATGTTGTTTAATGACTACCATGGCTAACGAGGCCAAACTGCCTTGACTATTAACATCTTCTGATTCATCAACCCAGACTTTGTTCTATTTGGTGGGCTTAGCAGGAGGGTACAAGAATAAATGTTTACTATTTGGACCATGAGAAATGGTCATTCCTCCTTCTCTGCAATCAATTTTAGTTGCAATAATGGCCAACCATGGTCTTCCGAGAATTATTAGATAGCTATCTTTGGGTGTAAGTGACTGGATGACCTGAAAGTCAACTGGGTATTCTCATCCATCAGCTTTGACAAGGACATTTTCAATAACACCCTTTGGAATGGCTATGGACAGATTCTCCATCTATAAGACTATAGTTGTGGGACATAAATCAGTAAGACCTAATTTTTCCATCACATCCATAGTCATTATGTTAATGGTTGCTCCTAAATCCACTATTGCATTTGGTATTGCTACTTGATTAACTGTGACAACTATGAGTGGACTACCGAGATCATCATATTTTGGAGCGATAGTCTTTCCAGACAAAAATTCGGCTAAATAGCCATCAATGTGCACAATATTTATTTTCTTTGGTTTCCTTCTCGGGGTTTTAATACACAGTTTTTTGATCAGTTGATTCAACTCAGGAATTTACTTTATCGCTTGCAGCAAAGGAACCTCTATTTGCAGTTGTTTGATTTCCTGAATTAATGTAGTTTTAGAGGTCAAAAGTATTTCCATAGTATCTTTTGAAGTTTTCGATTTTAGACGCTCTAGAAATGGTGCTTTAATTTTCTCTTTTGGAGGGGTATCCTTCCTAATTTCAGTCAGAGACTGACCTTCCTCCTCTTGAGGTAAATCAGTAGCTCCTATAGCTGGAGGTACAATATGGTTGGGTGGATTATCCTTCTCAGGAGTTTTAGGATTAGGCTCATCCACAATTTCTTCAATGGTTGGTGATTGAATCGTTCGACCCAAGCGCAACTGAACATTTCCATAATGTATGGCATTAAGTCTGGTAACATTATCTTGTTTAGTAGTGTATACCAGAGTATTATGTGGATTATTATTTGGATTGGGAAGTGGTTGTGTTGGGAGCTAAGGTTGATTTATTTGTTCACTCTGAGGGGGATTCTAGGGTGGAGGTAACAAATTTTTTTGTTGATTCCTACGAGGCCCAGTATAGAATTGATTCTTCCCTTGATTCCATTGAGGTGTAATATGTTGTGGATACCACTACTGTTGAGTTTGCATTGGCCACTATTGAGTTCCCCATGATTGGTTCGCCCATTCAGGGGGTCCCCAATAGGGAGTTCCCCAATTAGGTTTTTGAGGCAGTGGTTGAGGCCATGACGGGGTCCATTGATTACCAGCCCAATTGTTTTGAGGTTTCCACGCAAGATTGGAATTTTGTTCATAAGGAAAGTTCCCTCCTTGGCATTGATTTACCACATTGATTTCTTCCTCAATATTTGCAATCCTTTTCTTGGAATTCTTGAGATCAGT
This sequence comes from Sequoiadendron giganteum, assembly GCA_007115665.2. Classification (NCBI taxonomy): domain Eukaryota; kingdom Viridiplantae; phylum Streptophyta; class Pinopsida; order Cupressales; family Cupressaceae; genus Sequoiadendron; species Sequoiadendron giganteum. The sequence goes on from CM021105.1 coordinate 441,080,810, forward strand.
AAGGAGCTCACACTAGTTTGTAGGATGATTCTATTCTCAAAGTTGACAAACATTAACCTTGTCTAAGGGAAATTCTCGTAACAGGTGTTTATTTCAATATCTAGGACAGTAAATGGACAAGGTCTAAGGATTACATGTTTTAGCTTGTATGCCATCTAGAGTAGTGTTCAATTGAATGAGTATGTCCGTTTTAAGGTTTTCTATTTCCTCCCGGAGCTTACCTATGTCATTGGACCCTTTAAAAAGAGTAGTTTTACGAATTCCTCCATGGGTACATGAGAAATTTTGACACAACTTACATATTTATTCAAGGACCATTTGAGACACGTCTCCTTTTCCCATCAAATCGAGTCTTTTCCTTGCATCCTCGTCGAGTCCTTTGAGAAATATGGTTTTGAGAATGTTGTCACTAATGGTCTCTTCTCCACATTGTTTAGTCAAGAAAAGAAACCTATCTAGGTAGTCCTTCAGACTCTCATCCTCATTTTGTCTAAGTTTAAATAACTCCTCTTTTTGATCACTCACCCTATAATAACTCTGGTATTTATGTGGGAAAGCATTCTCCATGTACGCCCAAGATGTAATAGATCCTGAAGATAACCCCATAAACCAACGCATGGCCATATCGTTCAAGGTAGAAGGAAACAACTTCAATTTTGGGTTATCATTTTTATAGTCATAGGTTTGATAGAGGACCTTGAATTTGAAAAGAAACTAGTTTGGGTCTTTCGGGGACAAACCACAAAAAGTTGGCAGGAAAGCTGGAGAGATATTTTCATTATGGTATCATTATCTACGTTCAAAGTAATAGGATATGTTAATGTTCGAGGTGGTTGAGGATCATTGTTATTACAGTTGGAATTATTTCAGTTAGGCTTAGCTCTATGATCACCCATGATGTTTAGAGGAATACGTTCCTCTAAGATAATTTCTTCGATGACGGGTTGTTCTACTGGATGATCTTTAGGAAGATAATGTAAAGCCTCAGGGGGGCTAGGCTCAAGTATTTCATCAACAAAGTGGTCCTCTGATCTTTGAGCCTCCCTATGTATGATTGGAACATATTTTGGGGGGTCTTTGGTATAAATTTTTTGTGAGGGCCTCTTTTCCTAACCATGCAAAAAAGGAAGCTGAAGGGGGGATATTTTGTCCTAAAAAGAGGTATTCGAGGTCTCTCCTATTAACACTCAAGAAATAAACCTATGTCCTCAGAAACAATGCCAAAAAGTGATAGGCTATCATTAGGTCCCATTACTGTAGAAGATAAAAGTTCAATATGTCAACCGAGCAATGTCCAAGGTAGTTTTCAATAGAAGAAGACTCGACGATCTCCCTTAGATTTTCTATTTTTTTAGAGTAGGTAATGTTAATTTTTAACCTAAGTCCACCTAACTATCTAACCGAAAAATATTTTATCTTAAAGAAAGATGAGAGTATATTAAACTAGAAAGCATAAAATGACTAACCTAGAAAACATGATAACTAAATAACAAAGAATAGAACCAATTAAACTAAAAATTGTATGAACTACAGAAGTAGCAAAACTTTTAAACAAACTAGGAAACATCTAATTGAATAAAGTAAATAAATGGGTCACAACAACTAGCTTACTATAGAAATAATAGGCAGTGAGTGCTCTGAAACTTCAGACTATATAACAACAGGGTTAATGAATCCTACAAGATTTAACATATGCAAGTGACTATACTCATAATTAGCATGCATGCAATAAAAACAATAGAAATGAAACACTCATCTATTTAATCTACTCTCCCTCGAGTGGCCAACTCACAGGTTACTATGTCCATCCTCAGGTCACATACACAGCTAATTTGAAAGTTCTTCCATTAAAAATAATTTCCATCCATATTCAACAACTCATAAATTGATAGGTAATAATCTCTTTATTCATATGTATTCAGGAAACATGTTGACAACATAACATTACTATATTTTGCGTTATCTTTTGCTTCTGGAGATTACATCTTTATAGAAAAATTTCTAACTAATTCCTATATTTCAGATGGCAAAGATGACCATTGAAAAAGTCTATAACAAATTACAAACAAAATTTTATCTCTTTAAAACCCATTACATAGATATTAAAGAGGCTCGAGTCGAGCCATAAAGTCTTTTAACTTAAAAACATAATATAAATTAAAACTAACAACAACTATAACTTCAGTCCATCAACCTAAAGTTCTGGAGCATATTTCTAGCACACATCTTTAATCTTTTCTGGAGCACGTGTTGGTGGAATTCTTTCCAACTGCTTCTTGATGACCGATTATTATCCTACAAAATACTCAAAACAACGCATTAAATTTGTATTGGCGAGATACTTCAATAAATCACAAGAAATAAAGTTTGTACAATTTTTCCTTAAAATACAAGAAATTATTTCTCCTAAAGTTTAATTAATTGGTAGAGGATAAGGATTTTTCATATATGGAATAGGACTTTATTATGTTATTATGATGAGGTTATTTTTACCTCATCACAAACCCATAAAGCCCAATGTGACTACGGGCTCGCCTATGCAGGTTGCCATTGTTGCAGATATGTTCCTCCAATGACCATTGTTTTATGATGAAGCCCATGTGTTCTTCCGTCATGCGGGTCCCACACTCTCAATTTCCATGAACATACCCTTTGAGTGCAAACAATGAAAATATCAAGTCCAAGTGTTCAAGTGGACCAGCTCATGCAGGCTGCCCCTCGAGAAACAACGCTAGTCCTAAGCTGATGTCTAACAGTGATTAACCCATGAAGCCCTACTTCATGGCCTTCTCATACCCAAGTTCTACACTTAAAAAATGGCTAATTCCCCTAGAAAAGTGACCAAGCATACTTTCTCACACACATCGAAGGATTTAGAACCAAGATTGACCAAATCATGGAGGCTTGCAGCTTCCTCCATGTGGGGCGCTACATGCAGAATGCTAACCATTCAAGGCTTCTATTTAATAATGAAACTTTAATAGCCTTCCACCTCACAAATTTTTCACCTTGATCCTCTACAAGAGCTTTAAGGGTTGATTTAAAGAAGGGAAATAACTTCAAATGCCACCATCACAAATTTTCACACGTACTTGATGGTTTTACATGGAATTTTCTTAATGATTAAGCATTGCGATAATTCACCATCAAGTCACCGCTTGTGGAAGTTTATCTTCCCTATGCTATTCCTTAGGGATTTCACCCCGATGACTTCCATAGGGCTAAAACCTACACCTCCAAACCGCATTTTTGCAAAACTTACAAATGAGCTTAAAATGATAAACTATGATGAATGTAATGATATTTTGAGAGTATGTTGATGTAATTAGTGATATGTTTGCATGGTATAACGAAAAATTTCCCTCCTAATCTATCAAAACACTTACTACACCTTTCGTGTGCAAAATTTATGGAACCTGTTGAAGGACCAAGGAAGAAGCTGGTGGAGAAAATTGACAAAGAAAAGAAACCAGAAAGGACTCCAAGAGGAAAAGAGGAGAAATCACAAATGAAGTATGAGCTCCACGGGGTCGAGTTTATCTCAAAAATTACTTCCAACTGGGACAAGGTAATTGATATTGATCTGGGGTATGTCAGTATCGACGAGTTAAGCCAGAGGGTTATAGTCAATCCTATGACAAAAGAGGCCTTAAGAATCAAGAAAAGTGGACTTGCAAAGGTGGTAGGCTTTCATCTTTCCCTAGTCACTAATAAATTGGTATTTTCTTGTCAGGAGTATTACCACCCTCAAACCATAAGGATAGTCATCGAGGATGGAAGGGTGTTGGCAGATTTGACTCCCGAATCTATCAGGAAGATATTTGGAATTCCCATGTTTGATAAAATGGAAGAGGTTGAGAAGGATTTTTCCCTAAATGTTTGGAAGCATGATCTTATTGGCTACAAAAGTGCAATCAGTCAAACTTGGTTAAAAGATAAGAGGGGTAGTGCTAACAAGGTTCCTCAAACACTATATAGAAGTGACTTTGTAGAAGAAGCCAATGATTTGGTGACTCTCTTAAGAAGAGTAATGGGCCTCCCCACTTCCTCATTCTTTGAGGAGTGGATGTTCTATTTTATTGAAGAGATCTTGAGAGGAGAGGCCAAGTTCCACTAGGCCAAGCTTATTAGCAATAACTCACACAATCAATTTGTGGTAGTAAAGAAGACTTCTCAATTTTACATGACCTCCTATTTGGTCTACCTCCTAGCTTTAATGTTCCCATATAAAGGATTAGATTGTGTTGGGATGTTGGGAATGAAGAAGGGATAACTTAGAGTGTACAACTACTATCCTCGACTACAATACATAAATTTCAAGAAAGACTACAACAAAGTCAATGATGCCTTCATTGGGCGTGTCATCCACACTATGTCAAGAGATTATCATAGTAGAATGTCCCACAGTGCTAAAGTAATGGCGAGAGGTTTCATATATTGGTTTATCCAATTACCAAATTTTACATACATCAGAGTAGAGGGATTCTCATGACGACCCTATCGATTGCCCCATTACCCAAATGATAGAATCATATTGCTAGAGCTTAATCGATAGCTACAAACTTCCCACACTTTATTGCACAATATGCACCGTGATAGGGAATGTACTCTTTCCTTTTTGCCCCTTGTTGAGAGTACTCTAAAAAGGAGCTTGTAGAATACAATTTTGAGTTGCATATAGAGAGAAGAGGCTTGGACCCCCTCAATAACATGAAGAAGCAAGTTGGAAGGAAGTACACCCATCGACCACACGTTGAAGATTTTTGGTCCAACTACGATGATGATCGCGAGGTTAGAAGGAAACACTACATGAGAATGACCACCTAGTTTGTGAAGGCCATTGAATTATATCCAATACTAGACTAAATTTTCCAAGATAAAAATGTTCTAAATTAAAAGTATAATTCTCTAATAAATGTACCACTACCAATAATTGATTGAAATGAATTGGAGGACATAGACCTAGATATTTTCACCAGTCTTATGGAGCAAAGGACCAAGCAATGGATAAATGACTAGATAGCCCAGCTACATGAACATAGCATAGAACTAGCATATGGAGAGCTCGAAGATAAGATAAAGAGAGAAATAGATAGTGGTGCCATTGTAGGATCATCAAGTGAGGCTCCTAAATCTCCACCTGTTACTAGATCAAGAAAGAGAAAAGACACATATGAGTGCAAGCCAAAACACAAAGTTTACACCAAGAAATCAACAAAGGGAAGAAGCCACCAAAGAAGCTGAAGAGGGTGGGAACATTTGTTCTTGAAATGCCTACTATTTAGGAGGAAGGATATACACACAAAGATGTGGAAGAAGTCAAGTGACCTCGTTCACCACTACCAACCACCTCCGCACTCATATAATTCATTGCCACTACACCATCTCCTTCCACCCTGAAATCATTGTTTGTTTCATCTCCACCTCCTTTGGACATCTCTATCCACCTTGCCTCCATGTCCCCAACTGCTCCCGTGGTGGCATTAGATTCTTCTTCCTCCACCACTTCCCTGCTATTATCTTCCTTACTCCTACCTCTACTGCTAACTCTTTCTACTTTGCCACCTTCTTTACCAACAACCTCCATGGAACCCTTCACTTTTCCATAGGATTTTTCCTCATATCTGCAAAATGTTCCATTCGATCTCTTTGAGGTAATCCTTAATCCTCAAGTAAAATCACTAATGGACCAACTTGTTGTTGCCTTACCTCTTCCTCCACCTCCTACCGAGCCACCAAAGATGGAAGCCACTATGCAATAAAAGATATTGTTGAGGATCCAAAAGACTCTGATTGAGATGACTACTTTGAGCATCCAGAGGGAGGAATAAGAGTTAATCTAGAAAAAGTGGCCTATGATGAAGAAGGGAAACAATCACCTGAGGATGGGGATGCAAGTAATTTTGATGCCTATTATGATTTTTAAACCTCAAACCAAGAGATTGAACAGAAGTAAACCAAGGAACACAAGGACGAGGAGGTAAATCTTGAGGAGCATCACTTTGAGGAAGGGAAAATTAAAATAGATATTGATGAGAAAAATGATGAGCCCAAAGAAGCTGGCTGAGATAAGGGCCTGTAGCCTAAAGAAGTGCCTACAAAAGGAGAGCAAGAGAAAGAAAAAGAAGAAGAGAATGCAGAATCTATTGAGTCTGATAAAGAAGAGGCCAGGACACAAGAAGAAGAACAAAAAGAAGAAGAATAAAACATCTAAGATGCTCCTAGGCATGAGAAGAGAGAACCAACAAAATAATAGGAGGAGGGAGAAGATAATGAATCTATAGGTCACAAAAAAAAGGTTCCTTCATGGTTGGAGTAGCAGCTAAAAATAAAATATCGCGTGCTTACTAATCCTAAGGCTTGCTTGGAGGCAATATTGGCCAGAGCACAAGTAAAGACTATGAAGGAGAAGAAGCCAAAGATTAGGTCACACATCACAACAAATTCCTTAGGCTATAGAGTATTACAAGTGGCTACTCTCATAATAGGAAAGGATGCAAGCACCATCCAGGGTAAAGATTATCAAGTGATGACCATCAACTTAGGCCCGACATGTCATGCTCAAAAAATAGATGAATTCCAGGGGTCTGTCTCCACCATCCTCCAACAGATGAATAAAGATGAATGAACAAAGGAGGAGTTAAAGGCACAAGTGGCAGAGTTAACTACCTTCATACAACATTGGATAGCATCAAGAGAAGAAGCTCTAGTAGAGTTTACTACACCTGCCTTACTCTTGAAAGAGGAGGTAAATAAAATGAAGAGAATGAAGAGTTGGACCAAGTCCAAATCTTACTAGTTCAAATGAGTCATCGACATGGGTGATAAAGGTATACACTGTGTAGCCAAGATGCACAACTAGTATCGAGTCTTGGAGAAGGAATTAAAGTCAATGATCGATGTATATAAAGAATTCCCAGAACTTTACATGATTACATACCCAAAGCTGGAGATCATTCTCTAGCTCTCCCGAGAAACCTAGGACAAGGAATTAGAGCTACCAAAGGAAGACCACTAACTACTAGGTGCATGGTTTCTGAATTTTGAGTACAAAAAGGGTGTTTTGGCACAATCACTATTTAAATTGGAGGCCCATTTTGAACGAATCATGGATCATCTGGCTCAATGTGATGACTTATTGAAGCTGATGACTAGATATGAGATGTTAGCGCTGGAGTTGGATAGAGAGATAATAAAGTGTGAATTCCATAAGAGGATAGAACAAGGAGCAAGTGATACTTTATCAGTAGATTTTATAGATTTCATTGAGCGGGCCTTCTTTGAGTCATAACAGATTGTCAAGGTGGTACCAAAGTGCATAGAGCACCAAGATCAAATAATAGAGGGATTCAAGAGGGTTACCTTCCAGATCTTGAAATCCAACCTATCAGAGAAAAGAAGCTGCTGGTTGTCGTTGGCAACTTTTTTGAGTATTTCACAACACAAAATGAAGCTGGAAACCCTACAATAGTTGAATATTTGTTGAAATAGTTGTAAAAAGCCAAAATCAGCTAGAAGACAAAATACACTACAAGACAAAATAGAGAAAAGATAAAGTAGTCTATTTTTATATTGTAAATTTTGTACTCATATGGGGTTAGGTGAAACCCTAAACTAGAATGAATATGAGCCATTCATTGTAAATTAATCTTGTCCATTCATTCTACTTTTTGGAAACTATAAATAGGGGCATCCAAGCTCATTTTCAAAGAGAGAGATGAGTTGTTTTGTAAAGGCATATTGCCACAATATATGAGAAAAGCATTTGAGTTAATGGTTTCTTGTATATTGCTCTTTGTGTGTGCATGATTATATCTCTAAAAGTTTGTTTCAACATTGTTATTTCAGTTTAATTCCATTTTCTATTGTAGTTCATGTTCAACTTTAATGGTGGATGTATGCTATAGTATTTTATGCACTTTCATCTCATGCTTTTTGTGGTTTATTGATGATAGATCACTTTGTAAATATAGTCTAAGGTAATTAATTTACAACACTTAACTTCAACTATGTATGTGCATGCTTTAAGTATTCATGTTGTAGTTTGGAAATCACAAGCAAGCCTAAAAAGATTGCACTAGTTTTGTGAGATTGTAGGCTATCCTTGGTTAAGAAAAAATCAATTTGGAAGTTTGTCTACTGTAGCATCCTCCATTGTTATTGTTCAACATAGTTTCAAACTTAGGAAAATTTCTAAACCCTTTAACCTTTTGAATTTTCTTTAAAATATGAATTAAACAAACTTTTTTAGCATCACTATAAAGCTGAATCTGATGACAGAAGTGAGTTTTAGACTACTGCCTTGACATTGCTATCACAGCTCATTCATTTCTAAAATTTTGAAACTTCATCAAAGACCCAAGAAATCCATGCTTTTTCAACCATAAATGCCCCTTTTGATTACCAAAAAATCACAACAAACAACTAAGTTGCTTTTGCAAGTCATGACTTGACACCGAGAGACCTTGGGGTAGTTTTCTGAAACTTAGTTGAAAATTATTACCTTTCAAGAGAGGCATCACACTTGTGTGTTGTCTATTTTGAGAAGTGCAAAAAACACCCATCAACAACATCCTATCATAATAATGTATATTTTATCTTATGTTGCCAATCTGAATTAAGTGAGATATTTTTCTCATCAACATGATGGAGGGTATGTATCCTACGTCACTCACTATTAGTCCTTAATTCATTAGATGTTTACCTTTCACTCATGATTATTACTTGTATCCACTTGATCATTACCTTAAGCTATGAAAATGGCTAATTTTACAAAACCATGTAGCTTATCTAGGCCTACTTATCAAATCAATGAATACACAATAAAGTATCTAGTTTCTTGGTTTGATTACCATATTTATCCATGAGGTGGCTCTTGCCAATTTTTCAAACTAGCTTCTATTTTATGAGGTCAACTACCATCTTTGGTTATGGGTTGACTCCCACAAATTTCTTAATCAAGTTTCTAATTTCTAGTTCTTAAGGTTGGCTATGATATTTAGTTCTTGAAAGGCTCCCACCAAGTTTCCAAATTAGTTCTAGCTTCCATGTTCTTATTGAAAGGAAAAGATGGACTCAAAAATCCTTCCAACAACTAGTATGTGCCTTCAATATCTTATGTTTCTTTAAACAAATTAGATATCAATCATCTTGATACAAGAACATAATACCATTCCTTAATGTAGAAACAAACACAATTTAATTTCCCATGCATTAACCCTTCTAGGAAATTTGATGTAGTTTTAGATCTAAGAAAATTTCAGCAGCATAACGACATGCAAATTAACATTTCAAGAATGAGAAACACAAACAATAGAAGAAAAATAGACAGAAGAGAGGAAAACACAATATATGTGGGAAAAACCCTTTCAAGTAAAAAAACCCACACTCCAAAGCATTGAACCAATGTATTAACTTGCAATAATAAGGTTACAATACACTTGTAGGCTCACATCCTTAACATGGATACTACATCTTGCTCTTCTAGAGGAAATCCAAGAACACTTCAATACCTACAAATAAACTATGCATTCTACAAGGCAAGGCATCCTATTTATATAAGATACAAGATTGAAGAAGCTTCTAGAAGAGGTTAGGTGTCCAAACCCATGTGACAAAAATATTTCACACCTAGGCATGATTTAGGAATTTGTACAACATTCTCTTACACCTCTTATAGTTTTCATAACATGCAAAACCTCTCTCCAAGCTTGGGTGCCTAAGTCATGCTTCTAGTGGGTTATGACAAGACCTTGCAAATTTCATATAACATGTGTCCTAAAGGTTTTTCACACTTTCAACACATTTTACATTCAAAGAATAAGTCAAACATGGCTATCACACTTATTATTTCACCACTAAGGCATCACACTTTCTCCATGCAAAATATACCTTATGACATGTAATAGAATATGTCATAAAATGACACCACTTGTCCTAGTTCCATGACTCCAAGATGGGACACCGACCTCCACATGTGATGAAGATGTGTCGTATAGTCACCTCCAACAAGGATGCCACCCATCCAGTGGGTCCCACTTAATGACATGACATTCTAGGCAATTAATTAAAACAAATAAATACAATAATACATTAAATAATTCAATGTTAGGACTCTAAGGTTGAAACACATAATTCCCAACATTCTCCCACTTGTTGAAGACCTACCAAGAGTCATATTTAAAAAAATTATTAGGGCCCTTAGAACATAATTTTGAAGAAAAATAATCCTCCAGAGAACAAGATAAACCATCAGCTAGACCAACAACCAAACCATGTTGCCCCCATCTAATTGATAAACCAACAAGATCAGAAATATCACCCACAAAAAATGTTGATCCATCCAATATGTCATACCTCAAAGGCATCCAAAATAACAATAAAACTTATGCCAACATATCCAACCCATAAATTGCAATCAAAGGCCCCATGTGTCAAAACTGTCACTAAGAACACACACATCCGAGAACTCCCACTACATGGGTAATGCCAAATTTGAAAAAGATCAAGGCATACTAATTCTACCAATAGAATCATATAGAAAGTGTAAAAAACATCATGTATTACCAAGAAGCATCCACAATGATATGCAAAACCTACAAATCAGTAACTTGTAAGAGTAACTCTCACCACAAGTCTCCAAAGCTCTCCCTTGTTATGCACACTCAACAAAGGAAAAGGATAAAGAAACCTCCATGTCATCACCTAGGAACATAAGTGAAAACACATTAATCAAGTAAAGGTACCAAATTTTTATGCTTCACCTTTCCAATAGTTTCCATCCTAACCTCAAAACCAATGTAATGTGAAACCAAACATCTAGGAGGATAACAAAGACCAAAGAGAGAAATATTGCACATAATATACCTATAGAAAATCCTTCTACATACACCTCCAAATTCCAACTATGCCAAGTATGATATCCTCCACAAGACCTCAAAATAAAAGACATAACAACACCCAACCGTTCAATCACCAAGATAAAACATATCATATGTATCATGTAATCAACATGGATGTAAGCTTCTCAAGCCAAATAAGGTCAAACTAAATATCCATTCCCATATCAGGAAATAAGCCCAATACATCTACTAAACTCAACATCAATTAATTTTCCCATAATTCATAAGGAGATAAACATACAAACACTCCTCAAACGAATCCTCCAAAACCATGTATCCTTAGCTTAAGATTCATATGCATGAGAGGAAAAAGCATAACATTATACACCTAAGAGGAACAATGGGCGATATCTCTATAGTAGACTGTCGAGTAGACCAAGATTGGGGAAGGAGAATGCTCCTCCAAGATATCCAAGTCATCATGAATCATCCAAGAACACTCTCCTCATAGGTCCATGTTGAACTCATGTCCAACCAAGGTGTAGGATCCTCAAAATTCTTTATGAAATCTCATCAACATTGACCATCTCAAAACATATCTCTAACCATAAGATAACTGCAAGCCTCACCTAAGTCTCCAAGTATCCATGAGTACCTATAACCAACAAATCCATGCCAAACTCCAAATGCAACATAACACCATCATGAAGTAATCAGACAAATGATCAATGTACTCAATACCAAGAGAACCAATGAAGATCAAAGTCAAAATCCCAACAGTTCAATTAGGAACATATCCATGACACATGATCTCACACTTCTTCAAAATAATATCATAAGATCCAAAGAAAATAACAAGTACATTTATCATGCCAACACTCTAAACTGGTAATCAAGAGAAAACCATGACATAATAACATAACCATCTTATCAAAACTTGGAACACATATCAAAATAAAAATCATGACACCTCAACGAAAGACTAAACAAGTCCTACATGGCAAACCAAGATGTTAACATATCCATTCACATGAAAAATAACCATCTCCAAATAATGTCCATGCAAAGGTGAAAGAACCCTTCTACAGAAATAGGATGTAAGAGCTCCTTCTAGTAACATTTGCAACACTAAAGAAGATCATTCATCACCAAGTGATGAATTCTATGTGACATATTACCTATGGATGTGTGCCATTTTCTACTAGGGAGGCCTTGGCAAGTTTGATAGGCATGCTATGTATGATGGAAGGAGAAATACCTATGAGATAGAAAAAGATGGAATCTCTTATACCTTGACACCATTGAAGGAGGAGGACAAAAGACAAACTAAGGGGGCTAATGTGATGATGGTAGGTAGGAAAGAGTTTATAAAGGTAAATGAAGAGGAGAACATGGACACTATAGCCACTACTAAACATGGAGAAACTATGACAAAAAACATGAAGAAAGACTTGATTTGGGAGGGAAATGATATGGAGTTGGTGTTAAAATATGTTGTATTGAAGGTCAAGGATTAATTGATTTTGGAGATTTAAGATTGGCTTGAGAAGCATGTTGCTATTATAATAGGAGTGATCTATTCATTTTTTTCAAAAGAGGATATTGATCATTCTTTCATACTAGAGGTTAATGTACCTAATCAAGTAGCAGTCACAGGGACATTGCAATAGATGGAAGAGGCAAGCAACAAAAGTGGAGAGGTCAATGATAGATTACAAAGGGATGTAGACAAGTTCAAGCACAAAATTGAAGTGAAGTAGAAGCAAATTCATTACAAGGCAGGAGGATATATGGTTGTAGGTGATGAAGAAAACTTAATAACATTTGCCAATGTCGAAGGAGTCAAAGATCATCCATCAAGAAAACCTCTAAAGCTAGAGCATTTTCTAGGTACCAAAGAGCTCAAAAGGGCAACCTCGGACAATTCCTTTTTCAATTATTTAGTCCATTGCAAGGGTGTACCACAAGGGGATGTCACTTGGAGGCTAGGGAAGGACAATATCAAACATGAACCTACTGTTGCAACACTATCCTCAAGGGGACTTGAGTTCATTTTTCCCAGGGAGTATGGTGCAGGGCACCATAGGCTTTTATGAAAAAATGTTGCAAAGGGTTAGTTTTTGTGATGTTAAGTCTTTTTGTTTGTAATAAGGTCTTAAAGAAAAAAATTTATGTCTTGTGGGTCAATTGAGTCATTTTGGAGTCAAGTTGGTGAAATTTTGTAAAGTTGCAAAAAAATTTAAAAAATTGTCAAGCAACTTTTGCATTTTTCTTTTTGTGGGGAAGTTGAATGGTTGGGTTTTCAATTTGGTGGTAAAATGGTTGGTTGTGTTTTTTAATTCTTTAAAAGGCATGTGTGAATTTTGATACAAGTTTTTGATGATGTAGATTTTAAATTTAAATAACAAAGACTTTATTTTCTATATTTAAGAGGCATAATTTGCTGCTACAGGGACTTCTACGATCCTGTACGGTCATTTCAGGGTGTGAAATCAATTGGAGTTGATGTGGAATTGAATCTAATTTATGTTAAATCTAGTTCCATTTAATTTCATCCCAATTTGAGCATTTTAGATCTAAGTTACTCCAGACTGGTATGAAACCCTAAGTTTTGGTGCTTTGAGGGAATAAATATGAAAATCTCACCATTCCACTGGTGAAAATATTTGTAACTTAGTGGAATGGATTTAATCAGGGTGTATTTTTTTTTCTTGAAGTTGCAGGAGTAGGGTTGGGTGATCTTAGCATGTGCAAGATGGATTCCCTAGTATGATTTCCTCATAAAATTAGACACTAGAACCCCCTAGGACTTAGGGTTTGGTGAAAGGATCTTGAGAAGTTGTTTGAAATGATTGGAGATATTGGGGAAAACCTTATTGGACATGTTTGAATTATTTTTATGAATATTGGAAGCCTAGAGTGCAAGAACCATATTGCTAGCTAGCCTAAGCGGTCAAATTGGACTTATTTGAGACTAGGGCAATCAGATTTTGAGGCATCCTTTCCAAAGAAACCCTGGCCCATTTTTGGATACGCTTTAAATGAGAAAAAAGGGTACTTGAATAGGTGATTAGATTTGGAAGATCAAGTCTGAATCAGGAGATATACTTTGTCTGACCATTTTTTTATCCTACAAGGCCTAAAGGAAATTTGTGAAGAAAGTCACCTTTAATGAAGTATTAAGACTTTGGGAAATAATTGATTGAGTGAGTTTAACCTTTGATACCCTAATTTGCATCAAATTGGTATTAGAACATAGGTAGGTCTATGAAAGGGAAAGGTTTAAGTGAAAAGGAGAACAAGATGCCTCCAAAAGGTAACAACATGGCGATAAAAATGAATGAAATGGAAGAGAGGAATGCAAGAGAGATTAGGAGATTGAAGGAACTCCAAGATAGGATGATAGCAAGGCTTGAGGCTGTGGGAACATGTTAGAGGAGAGGTATAGTCTCTGGTGAAGAGAGTGCAAGTGAAGAGGAAGGGGAAAAGGAAACCCCTCAAGAAGAGACTCAAGAAGAAGTGGAATTGGATCCTGATGAGCAGACGATGGCTAAGCTACTGAGAGAAGTCAAGGGAGATAAACACAAGGTAAAGATGGATGTACCTATGTATGAAGGTAATTTGAATGATGAAGAGCTTTTAGATTGGATTGCAGCACTTGATAACTAGTTTGAATGTGAAGATGTACCTAAGGAACAAAAGGTAAATATTGCAAAAACAAAATTGAAGGGTCATGCACTATTATGGTGGGATTATGAGAAAATTGAAAGAATGAAGAAAGGTAAGTCAAATTTTTTTTCTTGGGATAGACTAGTGGCTATGATTAAGGGTAAGTTCTTATCGACTGATTATACAATTCAAATGTACAAGAAAATTCAAGGTTTGAAACATAGAGAAATGGATGTTAAAGCTTACATTAATGAGTTTTATAAGTTGAGTATAAGGGAAAGTCACATGGAGGATGATGTAGAGAAGGTAGCTAGATATCTTAGTGGGTTAATATTTAACCTTCAAAATGAGTTGATCTTGCATAATCCAAGAACAATTGAGGAATGCTATCAAATGGAAATTAAGGCTGAAGAAAAGCTAAAGAGAAGGAAAAACAAGTCAAACATAGGTAATGGAAGAAATTCCAGAGGAAGAGGTTCATTTTCTAATGAAAGGCAATCACATGAGAGCTTAGAAGATGTAAGCAAAGTTCAGGACAAAGTTGCAGATCAGAGAGGTGGATTTAGAGGAGGAAGATCAGGCTTTAGAGGAAGATTTGGATGTCAAGGAAGAAGATCAAATGCATTCACAAAAAGGTGCTATCAATGCAAAAAAATTGGACATCAAGCATGGTAGTGCAATGAAGGTCAAGCCTCTAATTCACAAGGAGGAGAATGAAGGACTCAATTGGTGCAAGAAGAGGAAAATGAGAGTGTAAAATCTCCATCACAACATGCTGCTCTAGAAGTTGGTGAATCACACATGGGATAAAGAACTCTCGTCAAGGAATCAATAGAAAATGAGCCACCACAAAGGAGAACTCTCTCCAAGAAAAATTTTAAGTTCTTGGGTAAGGTATGTAAAGTTGTAATTGATTCAGGAAGCATAGATAATATGGTTTTAGTTGAGATGGTTGACAAACTTAAGTTTCCTATAATACCACATGCTACTCCTTATAATATCTCTTGGTTGAATGAGGGTCAATATGTTTTGGTAAATGATCAAAGTTGGGTGGAGTTCAATATAGGAGGGTATAAGGACAAAATTCTATGTGACATATTACATATGGGTGTGTGCCATTTTCTGCTAGGGAGGCCTTGGAAATTTGATAGGTATGTTATGTATGAAGGAAGGGTAAATACCAATGAGATAGAAAAATATGGAATCTCTTATACCTTGATACCATTGAAGGAGGAGGACAAAAGACAAACTAAGGGGGCTAATGTGGTGATGGTAGGTAGTAAAGAGTTTATAAAGGTAAATGAAGAGGAGAACATGGAAATTGTAACCATTACTAAACATGGAGAAACTATGACAGTAGACATGAAGAAAGACTTAATTTTGGAGAGAAATGATAAATATTTGGTGTTAAAATCTGCTACATTGAAGGTCAAGGATGAATTGATTTTTGAGATTCAAGATTGGTTTGAGAAGCATGTTGCTATGATAATAGGAGTGCTACATTCATTATTTTTAAAAGGGGATATTGATCACTCTTTCATACTAGAGGCTAATGTACTTGATCAAGCAACAGTCATAGGGACACTATAATACATGGAAGAGGTGAGGAAAAAAAGTGAAGAGGTCAAGGATAGATTACAAAGGGATGTAGACAAGTTCAAACACACAATTGAAGTGAATCAAAAAGTAGTTCATTACAAGGTAGGAGGAGATATGGTTTTAGGTGATGAAGCAGACTTAACAAAATTCTCAAATGTGGAAGGATTCAAAGATCATCCATCAAGCAAGCTTTTGAAGTTGGAGCATCTTCTAAGTACCAAGGAGCTCAAAAGGGCAAGAGACAATTCCTTTTTCAAGTATTTAGTCCATTGGAAGGGTGTACCATAAGGGGATGTCACTTGGAGGCTAGGGAAGCACAAGATCAAATATGAACCTACTACTACAACATTTTCCTCAAGGAGACATGAGTTCATTTTTTCTCGAGGAGTATGGTGCAAGATACCATAGGCTTTTATGTAAAAATGTTGAAAAGAGTTATTTTTTGTGATGTTAAGTCTTTTTTTTTTGTAATGTCGTCTTAAAGAACATGTTTTATGTCTTGTGGGTCGGTTGAGTCATTTTGGAGTCAAGTTGGTGAAGTTTTGTAAACTTGCAAAAAGTTGCAAAAACTGTCAGGCAACTTTTACATTTTTGCTTTTTGTGAGGAAGTTGAACAATTGGGTCTTCAGTTTTGGTGGAAAAATGGTTGGTTGTGTTTTTTAATGCTTTAAAATTCATGTGTGAATGTTGATACAAGTTGATGATGGTGTAGATTTGAAATTTGAATAAAAAAGACTTTGTTTTCTATGTTTAAGAAGCATATTTTCTGCTACATGGACTTGTGCGATTATATACGGTCATTTCAGGGTGTGAAATGAATTGGATTTGATGTGGAATTGAATCTACTTTCTATTAAAACTGGTTTCATTGAATTTCATCCAAATTTGAGCATTTTAGAGCCAAATTACTCTAGGGTGGTCTGAAACCCTAGGTTTTGGTGCTCTAAGGGAAGAAATATGAAAATCTCACCATTCCGTTGGTGAAAATCTTTGTAACTCAGTGGATTAGATTTAGGCACGGTTTATTTTATTTTCTTGAAGTTTTAGGAGTAGGTTTTGATGATTAGCATGTGCAAGATGGATGCCCTAGTCTGATTTCCTCATAAAATTAGACACTAGAACTCCCTAGGACTTAGGATTTGGTGAAAGGCTCTTGAGAAGTTGTTTGAAATGATTTGGGATGTTGGGGAAGACCTTATTGGACATGTTTGAAGCCTTATTATGAATATTGGAATCCTAGAGTGCAAGAACCATATTGCTAGCTAGCCTAAGCGGTCAAATTATACTTATGTGAGATTAGGACAATTAGATTTTGAGGTATCCTTTCCAAAGAAACCTTGACCCATTTTTGGATATGATTTAAAGGAGAAAAAAGGGTACTTGAATAGGTGTTTAGATTTGGGAGATCAATTCTGACTCAGGAGATATGCTTTATCAGATTGTTTTGCTATCCTACAAGGCCTAGAGAAAATTTGTGAAGAAAGTCACCTTTAATGAGGTGTTAAGACTTTGGCAAAGAATTGATTGAGTGAGTTTAACCTTTGATACCCTGTTCTGCATCAGAGCTTAAATTAAAAGGAGAGATATAAATGAATGATTCAACAATATCACCATGTTATGAAAATTGTGTAGAGAAGTCCTTTCTCAAAAAGACATCTATGCAAAAAAATCTAGCAAGGATTGAATAATATCGCTAAATAACACCTACAAGCTTCCAAGTATTTACAAATGGTACTAATAAAATACAAGAACTCATATAAGAGAACTCATAGGTGTATTGAAATGGTTAGAGTGACGTAGAAATAGGAAAGTAGCTTAGGGGATATAGAAATTAGGATAAGTGAAACCATCACCAAGTAATTTCATGAGGACCAAAAATAATTCTAATCCTTCAAATATACAATCATCTAATTATATTCTTGTCAAAAAGGTTGGTAGAATCTTGCTTAAAAATTCACAAAATTTAGGAAGGGGATGGTTACAACAAAAGAGAAGTCAAAAAATAATTGTATTGGCTACCAAATTGTAACATTCCAATTGTTCATGCAAGTAAATTTCCTTAGTTTTCACTTTCAAGTAAATAAACTATGATTCATAACCATTGCTATAAAAAAATTATTTTCCAAAATAGAACAAATGAGCATAAATGTCATAATAAATTCCAAGTATTGATTTCATTTAAATACAATATTCCACATATTACAAATTTCCAAAGATTGAATACAAAATACGTACATAGCTCAATCGAGCTTCAAAGTCATAGATATAGAAGGTCCAAGAATCTCCTTTCAAATCTTGGTCACCAACTGAGGATGAGAAGCATCACTCAAGTACTTTTCCACCAATCATAGACTCAAATTTGATCCCCCACACATCTACCACATATGTTAAGATAGCCCTACCCTTTGACGAAGATATTGGTGGAGTAACCTCGTAATGACAACCACTTTGAGCTTAGTGTTGTGCCCTATATAACTAGAAATTGTAGACAATACAATCTTAAACTAGCATGCATAAAAAGAACACGATGAATTGAAAGTGGAGCCAAATAAAATCACACTACTTTTCCAAAATCATTTTCACTTATTATCGCAAGTGATAGTCATCCTATTCACATACATTACTCTAGCTCGATTTGAATTTAGACCATTATAATCTAAGCATAGGTAATTTCCTTCAATAGGTAATCATTAACCTCATAAATAAAATATTTCCATCTTCCCATAATACAATGGTATCTCTACCAACAAAGCATAAGAATAAGGTACCCCCTTCAATGGACATTCTAATCCTAGGTATAACATATGAGCTTTCTAAATCTACAAAATTACTTTGCATAAAATAACTTAAGAAGTTATTCCCAATTCATCAATCCTAGTATATAATACTATAGAAGAAAAAAATCAATCCTTAATATGGAGTAATTAAAACACTTATAAGGAAATCATATTAATAAAACACTTTTCCCTTTCCAAAATAAAACATTACTCTATTTCAAGCAATCAAATGAAATTCCAAATAAAACACACAAGACATTCAATCTTTTAGAAAATAGATGAACATTAAGAGAATGGAATTTCATGCCTATCAATCACTTTAATCCAATTGACTCACTAGATCTCAAGCTTGGCCCCCTCTTAAAATAATCTTAGCAACAAAACCCTCTCAATTTCTCTCACTAAAATTTCCTCACAAATAACTCTCAACAAAATAACAATCTCGTGTTTTGGTCCACATTGAAAAAAAATTCTTCTATTTTTCTTGTATCTTTCTTCTTATTATCTTTCAAGGAAACTATATACATGAAATAAACATTTAACTATAAGTTGAAATTTACATATGGACATTAAGTTCTTATAATTTAAGTTATATTTCATGTATATAGTTTGAGGATGTTTGAGAGTGGTTTCGGATCTCTAGGAATTATAATGTAAATTCTAGTTTTTGGAAGATCTCAAAAATTTCAGACTTAGTCAAATTTCAATAATCAAGAGGTCAAACTTTGGTAATCAGCAAGTTGTATCATCTTTCTCTCTATATATCACTCATTTTTTATCCCTTATGCTCTAGACCTCTCTCTCACACTCTTTCCTTCCCTCTACACTTCTATCTATCTAACCTCTCTCTCCTCCTCCATCCCTCCCTCCTTCCCTCTCTAATTTTCTCTATCTCTCCCTCTCTCCTTCTTCCTTTCTCCCACCCACCTTCCCTCTCTACTTCAATCTATCTAACCTATCCCTCTCTACCTCTCTCTCTCCCTCCCTCCTCTCTCTCTCTCTCTTCCTTCATCTCAACCACCTTCCCTCTCTACTTCTCTCTATCTAACCTATCCCTCTTTGCCTATCTCTCACCCTCCCTCCTCTCTCTCTCAATCTCTCCACCTTCCTCCTTTCCTCCTCTCTCTCTCTCTCTCTCCACCTTCCTCCTTCCCTCCTCTCTCCCTCATTATCTTTATCACAGTTCTCTCTCCCTCCCTCCTCTCCTCTCTACTTCTCTTTATATCTCTCCCTCCCTCCTCCCCTCTATACTTCTCTCTATCTCTCCTTCCCTATATACTTCTCTCTACCTCTCTCCATCTCTACCTATCCCTCCCTCATTCAATCTCTCTCCCTCCCTCTCTCCCTCTCTCTTAATCTGCCAAAATTCCTCCTTCACATTGTGTTTCTCTCTCTCATACACTTTCTCCCTTCCCCATCTCTCTCTCTTTGGTTTAGGCTTTATGGTTTATGGTTTAGGGTTTAGTATTTAGGGTTTAGGCTTTATGGTTTATGGCTTAGGCTTTAGGTACAACCCCCTCTCTCTCCCCCTCTCTCTCAAGTATATACCTCCTTCTATCCCTGCCACTCCCTCTCTCTCTTAGGTATCTCTCTCTCTCTCTCTCTCTCTCTCTCTCTCTCTCTCTCTTAGGCCTCTCCCTCTGTTGGAAATTTTTACTGCAACCCAAATGTATTTCCCGGAAGCTTCTATGAACTTGCCACATCCAATAATAAAAGTCTAGGAAACATATGGCCAACTTGACGAGAACATCGGTAAGGATAATTCTCCTACACTAAAAACTTTGTAAAATAAAGGAGGGTACTCCCTAAAATGTGCTCCTACCATACAACATTAAACAATTCATTTGCACTTGGAGAAGCTACAGATAGATTCCCCATGATGCTAAAAGGATGAAATCCTTCAAGAAAGTGGCTATTCCTTGAAAAGGCTTGGATCACATTAATAGAGAATCACAAATACAACTAAAGTAAATTGATGATTGAATAAAATACCCTGAGGCCATAACACAAAACATGTGAGAATAAAACGTGATCACAATTCCAGTGCCATATCCCAATACACGAAGTCAAAAGAGAAAATTGAACTACAAGGTAAATTTCATCTTGAACACTTATGATCTATTATGAATTGCATTACAATCCATAAATCTATACCTAAGTTTATTACTTCTTTATTAATCCTATTTTTTATATTATATGAACTTACTGGTTAACTGAAGCATTTAACCGATCGTTTGAACCAGAGCTAGAGTTAAACATAATTCTTAGTAAAGAACAAATGAAGATCAATGAAAATCATCTTGGATCAATATTTCATTAATAATCCATGCAAAATAACACAATAGGAGAGAAAATAAACTCCAAATATTCACGAGCTTGATACAAACATACTAAAGAACCCCATGATTAACTAAATTCTCAAATCTGACTCAAAACTTTAAAACCTGGACTTATAATTTATACTCTTTGTATCACTAGACTCTTATTTCTCATATTTCAAATATTTCAACCGACCTCTCTCTCGGCCCAGAATTACCTTTTATAAAACAAGGGAGCCAACAAGATTTAGGCCGAAGAGTACACATGTCCATTTGTAATTGGACCACTAATTCCTAATTCTGTTAGAATTCTATTATGCGAGTGGAGAACATAAGACAAGAATCATCATTAGTTGATATGGAGGAAAGAAAACATCACTCCAAAGGTCGCTCAGTTTACATCAAAGGCATGCTTAACCGTTATAGTACTTATTCCACCTCAGTACCCTATACTCGAAGTCAAAAGGAGAATGCATTTAAAAAAATATAATATCTAGGGCTAGACCTATATTATACATGACCAAGTTGCAATTCTCGACTATAACATTCATATTTCAAGTTCATCAGTGAACACCTTTTTCCATAGTTCAAAATCCTCCTCGGAGGGCCACTTGAAAGCCACAACCTGATCAACCTTGTTTCGATAGGGTGCATACTTCACCATTATTGATGTGGCCTTTTTATCAAAGTTTTCTAAGAAATTAATGACAAAAGACAACTTTTCCAATGTATTCTCTAACATGCGGATGTCAGCATTTTTGCATATCTCATGTGTTTGAGCCATCATTATATTGTTCATCTGATCCTTCCAAACCTGCACGGGTTTGACTTCATCCTAACTGTGCAAAATATGGGGCAATGGGGTCAAGTCCTTTCCATCATATACATCCTTTAACAACTTAATCTTGGACTTCATAGGGGCGGCGAATCCCTAAAAATTTTGCTCAACAATTCCCTTGACAAATTGATATGTTTCTATAACTGTAGGATATTTCTCCCCATGTTGTTTTGCCCCTACTGCCATGAATTTCAACTTCTCCATTCTGGGGCCCCAACTGTTTAGCAATGGGATGGCCAATTCTCTATCCCTTGGAAACATTTTCAATGCTTGCAACATTAGGACATAATTTGCATGAACATTGTTTAGCTTACCCTGGACCCTTCTATTTAAATGTTTCAAAATAGTGTCCACTATCACTGAATTGCTTCTCCCTACCACATCTCGAATTTTTTGTACCATCTCCTTATTCTCCTCAACCTGATGAATCAATTTCTCCCTAGAAAGTCCCCCTCCAAGGCTACTAGCCCTCTTAATTTCAATAGGCACTTGTCCCATATTATATGGAACAATAGCCAAAAATTATGCTTGTGCAGAAGGCTGAGACTGCTCTACTGGTGGGTCGGAGACAGTGTGACTAGAATTGTCTTGCTTTTGAGACCTCATGGTATCCATTTGTTGCTTCAATAAAGCCAATTTAGTTTATAACTCTGCTACCTTTTGTTGACTCTTATTATATTCAATAATAATGTCATTATATTGGCCTCTCAGAGTATCCCAGTCCTTTTTCAAATATTTAATAGTTGCCCTGGTGAATTTGGCAACATTCACGACCATATCAACAGCTTCCAATGTTGGGGTGTCATCAACTCTCCTCACAACTAGGTGACCACTAAACTCAGATGGTTCTGCAACAATTGGTTTTTTAGACCCATTGGATAGAGACCAGATTTCCAAAGGATCCCATTCCTCACTAAAGGCAAATCCTTTGAGTGCTAATGTAGCCTCCTCATCAGTTGCAAGAAGTGTCCTATTGGACCTTCTTATTGTATCAAACACCACAACATCAACGATATCCCATTCAAGAAGTAGCAATACTCTAGTTTTTTGTACCAATGCTCGGTCCTGCTCTGGTGTTATTTCTTTGAATTTTTCTTTCATTTGTTCTCTGACCTTAGATTGAATTACCTTCTCTGGGAGCTTTAGGTCAAGACTTCTCTCATGTTCCACCTTCTCAGAATATAGTGAGAGATGCGCCCTCCATACAAAGTCTTTAAAAGCGTTAGTTTGAATAAAAGAGTAATGCATCATGAAATCTTTGTAGGCTTCTATCCTCAAATCATCATTACTTGTTATTCCTTTGATTTCATCTTTTCCTAACCTCAAAGTAACTACCCCTGAACTTGTTGCAGTATCAATTGGGTTTGATGGCATCTCCTAATGCATTTCATCTGGAGTCGCAATAATTTCGTCATCTTCATCACCATCACAATCAACCATCCTTGTTCTTTCAACTTTTTGCCTCTTTGGTGATGGTGGGAAGGCCTGCTCTGAAAATCTCGGAGGAGAATCCAAATCAATAATATTTGGCACTGGCTGCCCTGAAGAAGATGGTGCAATATTTTTAGCAACATCTTCAGCCCTACTTCCCCTTCTTCTAGAAAAAACCTTTATCTTCTTTTGGGGATGATAATTAGGCCTCTCCTCCAATCTTACTTCAAGGTAGTCCTCGATAATTTGTGATTTTCCACTTTCTTCCATAACCCTTTCATCTTTCAAAACCCTACCAAACTCTCAAAATTATCAATGGCATATACCGTCCTGCTTAACTCATATTTGGCATCAGGTATGGGATTGAAACCAGGTATTCTCTCTTGCTTACTTTTTACCATTTTAGAGTAGGCAATGTACATTACCTTTCTCTCCTCTTGTAAATCCAAATAAAAAATATTCCTGATGATGTCCTTAGGAAAGTAGAAATTATGGACCAAGGTTCTTGTCTGATGCTTTGCCTTCATTTGAGAGATAAAACGCTCAGGATCATGATCCCTAGGGCACATAGTCTTTAGCCTATAAGGCCTAAGAAATATGTGTAACTCCTTTAATCCTCCCTTTGCCATAAAAAAATCAAAAAATGTTGTATACTCGGGGAAGAAAGATCCCTTATTCTATTCAACTAGCAAGTGGAGTTCTCGAGCGCCTCCCAACTGCCTCATGATTTCTAGAAATCCAATTCTAAGGGGCACCTACCTTGGTAGAACCTTTTGGTTGACATTGGTGCCAAAAACCCTAAAAATCGTTGAGTTATGATAGGTGATAATGTCTCCCCAATTGTGCATTAAGTTCAATTCAGGTCTCCTCTCCATCGACCTCAAGAAATCTTGAATTTCCTTTGGAATCCTTGGGGGGTCACAAACCAGAGACTTTCTTAATTTGGATCCAAAGACATTATGGAATGTTACATAATCAAACTTGTGATCCTGCATGTCAAAAATCCTAGTCCAATATTGGATAGGCATTTCAATACTACCTTCCTTCTTTAATTCCATATCTTTTTCAAACACAGCCCGACCCCTATATAGAAACATGTGGATTAATAGGGAAAACCACCTGAATTCAACCCAATTCCTCCCCTCCTTTAGAGCCACTAGACCCGTGTGCATTTTCTCTGCTAGGTAAGTGGCAAAATCATACACCAGGTTGAAACCCGGATGCTGGAGATTTACAACCATATACATAATATCGGTAGACAGGGTTGTCTTTAAACTGACTCCCAGAACTTGACATAAAGCACAAACAGTCTTCTTGAAATAACTGGAGAAATAGTCCATAGGAAAAGGTTCGGGCTCATTCTTGTTGATCACTACCTTTTTCTGATTTTTTTCATCTTCCCGAGATAGCCAAATGAGGTATCAAAAGGGATGTTCTGAACAAACCCTTAATATTTATATATTCTTGTCTGAAAACCTCAAGGTTGATAGGAACCATATCTCAACTCCATTCGTGCAAACTGAAAATCTCTGTGATTTATTCTCTGGTTATCTTAATCATTTGTACACTAGTGTGAGTTCTGACAACTTAGGTCAGAGGGTCATATCTCACAGCAACATCCTTTAAAAGATCTACATCCAAGTAGACATTAGGCACCACCAACTTACCCAAGTCCAACCTCCACGGGACACTCTAAGGGACCAACAAATTCCTATTCTCAAACGAGTTGGAGAATAATTGCCACCTGGTATATGGTAATTCAGCATCTCGAATTGCACACTGTTTGTCTGTTAACCCTTCCAAGAATAAGGGCCCATAGAACAAAACCTTTCACTCTTGCTTCTTGTTAGTAGAGGGCTTTAATAAATCAATAACATCCTAGGAGAGAGACCTAGTAGTGGTTTCAGAACCAGAACTTTGGGCCTTGGGTGCATGATAACTCGAGCTAGGGTTTTCTTATTTTCAAATGGAAATCAATTAGAAGTTTCTCCCTATAGCCTTAAACAGAAAAAATACCTCACGATTCTAGAATCCCTAGCAATTATCTAGACAAGCTCTAAAACAAAATGTATTCAAACAATTCTTTAGGAACGGAACAGGAAACAATCACTAATTGACCATCAAGCAACCATAAAATCTTCAAAATTTACAAGAAATTGTGTACGTGCTACTTACGGTTTCACTCGCAGAACATCAAGGGCAATGAGATTGGAAAATCGCAATAACAACTTGCTTCACTCGATACCAAAAAATTATTCCTCAGTGTAGAGATACAATAAAAAAATGGCAATTCGTTGATCTTTTGGCATTTAATTATGTGAGCAGATTCGAAATCGACCATTACTATTCACTCGTGTGAGATAAAATGGCTATAGTACAACACCAATTTATTTCAAATACAAACCATTGATCAAAAGCAATGTTGGCGAGGAGAACAACTCAGATTAAGTCAAAACAGTTTGAAAATGCCACGTTCATTCTCCAGTCTTCAAACGAACAGGAAATTCACCTGTCGGGCACCACATCAGCACAGAACGTGCCCAACCTTAATCGTCCATCATACAACATTGGCATCCACGTGTTAACAATTCGCACACCTCACAACATTATTAAAACTGAAGTTTTAATTGCATGAGGTCAATGAGGAATGACCACGATGTGTTGGTAAGGAAACAATTGTCAGCACTGGCATCCATCATCAGTTACCGAACAAAAGTGGTCCCCACAATCATATGCGACAAGTGGCGACGTCTTGCACGCCTCACATAACTTTGATAACGTTAGTAGGAGACCTTGCAAGGTCTGGATAAATGGCTATGATGCATGTCACTTCATCCGACGGCTACGTAATCTGCACATGTGAAAAGGCTATTTATAAAAGGGGGACTGACTAGGTGGACGGGGAAAAGACCCTCAAGTCCAAAATATTTTTTAGAAATTAATCTAAAACGTTTGTCAACCCGACACTAAGGAAAATAGAAAAAAGTCAGACGCAAGAGACTAAGAGGACAGGTAAAAAGGGGTCGGTAAAGTCACGACCTCGGAGGGGTTAAAACCATACTTAAACAACCGGCCACCATTGATGATAAGTCAACGTTCGAAAAGAAAACCCACCCAACACTAGCTAAGGATAAAATAAAAAGGTACCACACAAAAAGGGGAAGAAATTAAAAGCTCCACCAATTGCTTATACTGGGGATGTATGCCCCCTGTGGGCATAGCAAGATCTCAAAATCAATGGTTATGCAGACCAGATATAGAGAGAACGAAAAACCAAGGACTTGTCCGGACAAGACAAGAAATCAAAAGCAAACACACCTATATACACTACTTACAGGACTGTACAATGTACATGGAAAAAGAGCTACTTTAAGAGAAATAGTATTTGAAGAACTATCAATGTACTGGCAGTTCAAGAACTTCACCTGCAAGTGACTGTAAAAAATATGAGTCTTCTCCATTTGTATCCATAATTATATATGGGCCTAGCCAAAGGGGATCAAACTTTCCATGCTTTCCCTTATCTTCTGATCTTGCATTCCAGAGCAACACCATTGCTCTAATGTCAAATTTTCTCTCAACTGCTCTTTTGTCATAAAGGTGATTTACCTAGAGTTGTAGTTTTTCATTTCTCTTATGAGCTTCTCTTCTAGTTTCTTCCAATTAATTCAATTCATCCATTCTGTACCGCATCTCATCACATATATCATCATCATATTCTTGGACAAATTCATACATCTTCAACAGGTTGTTTTGTGGGATATGTGCTTCCATCCCATAGACTAGGTTAAAAGGTGAATGACTACTTGCCTTCTTGATAGTTGTCCTATCAGCCCATAGTGCCAATTTTAATTTTGAATCCCAAGCCCTTTTGTTCTTCTCGATCATGCGCTTAATGATCTTCATCAAACTCTTATTATTAGACTTTGCCTGTCCATTTCCTTGGGGATGATAAGGGGAAGAATATGAAACAGTTATAACATATTGATCATAGAAAATAAAAAATTCCTCTGACTTGAAACACATTGCATTATCTAAAACAATTCTCTCAAGTACCCCAAATCGGCTTAAGATATTATCAGTCAAAAAATCAATAACAACTTTACTTGTGACCCTTCTGGCTAGGATTGCTTCAATCCATTTAGTAAAGTAATCAATTGCCACCAATATCCATGCATGCCCTCGACTATATTTTTGAGATATCTCACCTATGAAGTCAATACCCCATTGCTTGAAAGGAGCCGAAACTGACACAGGTCTCAACAAAAAAATTCCAGAAAACTTTAACTTTCCAGCAAACTTCTAACATGCATCACATTTTTTAACATATCTGTGGGCATCCTTAAACACAGTAGGGAACCAATATCCTGCTCTTAGAATATTATGAGTTGTTGTCTTAGCCATGTAATGGCCTCCATAGGCTCCCTTATGCATTTCTATCAATAGATCCTCAACTTGGTCTCCATCCACACATCTGAGTATAATACCTTCAGGGTTCCTCCACCAAAGCTCACCATAAATAATGACATATCTAATTGCTTGCAATTTAAGAGTTCTTTTCTTAGTAAGGGGCATACCTTCAAGGCATTGCATCGTCTGTAAATACTTAATAATCCTCCTACACCAGCCACAAGTTTTCATATCATAGATAGGCACAATGTTTTGTTGCTCTATCTGGTTTATTTGATTTACCTCCAGATTTTCCTCAGCCATTAATTTGGCTAGACCCTGACCCCTTACAAGCTTGGTAATTTGTATGTCAATATTAAACTCTTGGATTCTATTTATCCACTTGCATCTTCTTCCTGTAGTCTCTTGTTGGGTGAAAATATCTTTAATTGTTGTCGTTGGTACATATGCCAAAACAATTTCTCCCATTAGATAAGGTTTGAAATTCTTAACTACCTTTACCAGAGCATATGCCTACTTTTCAGATATATCATATTTCAATTTTGTATCCTGCAATGATTTACTGAAAAATGCAATCGGTTGCTCAAAGCCATCATTGTTTTTTCTGCAACAACACACCAGCTATAGTGCGAAAAGAGGCAAAAGTAAACAACTGGAATGGTATTGAATAATCAGGCGACTTGAGGATAGGGGCCTACTTAATTGCATCTTTGATAGCCTGAAAGGCTTTGGATGGTTCTCCAGTCCATACTATCTTTTCTCCCTTCTTCATCATCTTAGATATTCGGTAAGACAATTTCAACAAAATTTGTGACAAATCTTCTTAGAAAATTTATCTGTCCAAAGAAAGATTGGATGTCTTTTACATTTCTTGGCTGCATAATTCTATCAATAGTAGTCACTCTTTCAGGATCAATCCGCACCCCATCTTTTGAAACAAGATGCCCCAATAGTTTTCCTTCTTTTACCCCAAAGGCACACTTCCTAAGATTCGGAGATATCCCATATTCCAAAGCTCTAATAATTTTTTTCTCTAAGTGAGGACAATGATCTACCTCTCTTTTGCTATGGGCAGTAAGATCATCTTGGTGAATGGCAAGGAACAGATCAACAAAATCAACAAAGGCTAGATCCATAGCCCTCTGAAAAGTTGCTCCAACATTTATTAATCCAAATGGCATTCTTACATAAATATATGTCCCCCATGGTGTGGTGAAAGCAGTCTTGAATTGCTCATACTCTTTACCCATCACTTAGTTGTACTTATAGAATCCATCCATCATGGATAACAGTTCACATCCTATAACCTTTTGCAACATAGCCTCCATATTAGGAAATGGGTAATTATCTTTTAAAGAAGAAACATTCAATTTTCTAAAATCAACACATAACCTGATGTCTCCATTTTTCTTTCTAACAGGTACCAAGTTAGAGACCCAAGATGAGTGCCTAATTGGTTTGATGATTCCCGCCTCCCTTAGCTTAGCAAGTTCTTCCTGCCTTTTGGGTTGCAGGGTAGGGTTAATCAGTCTCTGTTTTTGCCTGAAAGGCTTCATATCGGGTTTCAATGGGATCTCATGTTGGAATAAGTCCTCCCTATATGCCTTAAGTTCTTCATACAACCAAGGAAAAACATGTCTATATTTCCTAAGCAAGGTAATCAGCATGCTTCTAACATGTGGCCTCATTTTATTTCCAACATAAAAAATTTTAGGAGCACCTGTTGTTCCTAAGTTTATTTCTTCTAGATCATCCTTATGAGATGGTGCTTGCTTAGATTTTGACATATAAGGGCCATCAAAAATCCTTTCAAGAGAAACTAAACCCTGAGGGATGGTATTTTTTTTTAGTTGAATCACTTCATTTCCAAACAGGGTTTCCTTCCCATCAATTTATGTTACAAACGAGACAAAATCAATCTTATGGCTCTCATATTGATCCACACAATGCAAAAATTTCAAAATTTATGTGTCATCATCAAACACTTTCCAGTTACAGATGTTATCAAGTATTATAGGCCTGGTTTGTACTTTTATTTGTGAGATGCCACCAAAAGTGACATCATCAAGTTTAACAACAATATTTGCTAATAAGTCAACCTTAGCATTTTTTCCTCTTTCAACCCATTCAATACAAAAAGCACTAAAACCTTCAATGGTATCCCACACTGCATTTCTGTATTGCCTAAGTCTTTTATCTTTAGCTGCAAAACGGGATCTAATCTGGGAAACAGCTAACTCAAAATCTCCCAAAACTTTTAATTATTTAATACCATGCTTTGAAGCTATCTTCAGACCGAGTATGAGAGCCTCGTACTCAGCAAAATTGTTGGTACAAGAAAATTGCAACAGGAAAGAATATTTGAATGTTTTACCTTGTGGGGAAGTAAAGAAAATTCCTTCTCCTGAGCCATCTTTGGAACAAGCTCCATCAAAATGCATTATCCATAAATCACCCTCTGATGATATCTTCAGTACTTCTTTTTCAAAAGGTGTTAATTGGATTTCTTCTTTTGTTTTATCTTCCTCAACTCGGATTTTTTCTAGATCAATTTCCACAAACTTAATTATGATAGGCTCTAGTGATTCTTCCACATTTTCAATCATGTGAGGGGTTCTCTTCTCCCTATCTACCTTAACATCTTTCTGTTCAATAGAAAATGTAGCAAAAGACAGATAACATTGTATACTCCCACCCATTGAAGCACTCCAAGGCTGGGATAATAGCATGCCATAAGTAGGTGGAATATCCACCACTGTAACACTCATGTGTAGTTCTTTCTCAGGAAATGCTGCTAGTCTATATGGAACATTATTTATAATACCTATAATAGGTACTTCCCGAGAAACCATTGCATAACACTTACCATATGTATTGTCCACTTTTAGTCCCATTGCATGCATTATCTTTACTGGCATGCTCCTGAGTATTTCATTTAATTTATCAACATTTTCCCATCAATAATCAGACTTAAGAAAAAAGGATTGACATGGTTAGGATTAGCAGTAATAGTGGTACCTAAGTATATTTGGGGGCTTTCTGTGATGCTTTCTTCCACACTTTTTTTTTTTTCTTGATCCTCTTTTGAATTTACTTGATCAGAAACCACTTTACTCTTTCCACTTGTAGGAATACTATTAATAAGTGCAAGATTCTTATCCTTATGTTCATCTATACGCATCATTTCTAAGAAAGGAACAGTAACCCTAACTTGTGAAAGTACTTGGAACATATCTATTGAAGTGTACTTTGGTAATTCAGGTAAATTTGTGTTTTCAGAAATTATCTTTTCTTTTCCTTTGGGAGTTTCATCATTAAAAGAGTGTTGATTGTTATCTTTGATGTTCTGGGGTACAACTTCATTCTTTTTCTTGGTCGTATCAAATTTCTTTGCCCATATCCGAGGCTCCCTTATTTCCTTAGGCATTGAAATGACATTCTTAGCATCCAAATTGATATTTGTTCCAGTTACATATTTTTTCTTTTATGAACAGGTTGCAAGGCTTACCTAAATCACCTGGAACAATTTTGTCTCTCAACTGTATGTTATTCCTTGGCCTTGCAACTAAGGCAACCGTGTATTTTTAATTTCTTCATCGGAAGGTCTTCTCAAAATGGTATCATCCACCTCCAGTTCATTCACAAAACAATCATCATTGTCTCCATTCACAAACACTTGTTGGTGGTGTACATCATTATGTTGTCTCTAAACATCAACATCCATACCACAAGGCTCATCATCTGAGGTATAATCATCATCAAATCAGCTGGTCCTAATAATACATTCGTTATTGTATCCTGATCCTAGGGATACTGAGCATCTCCCTAATCATCCTGAGATTCTACCATATTTTGTGCTACTGCACATTGTTGTGGAGAATGTGGCATTCTACATACTTCACACCAAGGTAAATTTTTTGCGGCATTGAGAGAATGCTTCTGTAAAGGATCAGGTGGAACTTGATTGTTTCTCTAGTTTCCTTGCAAAGGTTTTCCATTGTTCCAATTGGTATTATAGGGATAATCCTATAGCCTGGGGGGGCTATCATTTCTTTGAAAATGAGGCTTGTCATTTTTTTCTTGTTTCTACAATAGGGTAACGACTTGGTCTATCTTCTCATCAACAGCAGTAGGTTTACCAACCTTTTCAGTCTAATTTTTGGTGCCTCTAAAATTTTTAGGATCTTCCCTTCTCCCCACTTTACCAGAAGCTCTTCTATTATTTTCAATGTTCACCGCCATCTTGTATGCCTGCCTCAAATTTTGAGGGTCTTTATCTCTTAATAAATAGCACATTTTAGCATCATAAGCATTACAATACACAACTAAACATGCACTTTCATTAGGCCTCAAATATGCAGGAACTCTTGTCATAGCCTTTTTGAAACGAGAATTAAACTCAGTAACCAGTTCATTATGCCCCGTGGTAATGTTATTGAAATCATTTAACTTAAATCTAGGGATCCCCGTATTGTTCCCTGAAAAATCTGCAAAAGGAATCTTTGGAGTCAATACTAGCATTAGGTAACCCTCTATACCAATCCCTAGCATTTTAAACTAATGATTACATAAATTATTTCATTGTTACGTCATCATCCCATAGCTCAAAGTCTTCAACAAAGCCTTGAAAAGATTTCAAATGGTCTTCCCCACTAAAATCATTATTACTAGTGAATTTTGGGAGATGCTTTCGTGCATTATTTGGGACTAGATTAGGATACCCTCAAATATTACCAAAATACAATTGTTTGTATCTATCAATTTGGGGTGCTCCTTCACCATGTCCACTTTTGGGGGTGCTTTGTTGCTCAATATCTTTCTTATCATTCCCCCCTTTACCCTTGTCACCATTACTTTGTTGTTTATCTTTGCCAGTGCTTCCCTCTTCGTCCTCAGAGTAAGAGCTGATTTTTTTATGACCACCTCCACCTCCACCACCTTGGTTACCACCACCCCCACCTTTAAGGATTTGCTTCTCATAGTTATTTCTCAGTGACTCATTCTCGCTCTTTCTTGAACCAGAAGCTTGGGGAGTAGGTATATATATCTTTAGGAAAGCTATCTTTCTTGCCATTTCGCAATTAGCAGCTTCTATTTATGCCTTTCTCAAATCAACCTACAACTGATCATTTATTAGTTGCAATCTTAGGAGCTCGAGGTTTTGGGGAAAATTAGATGGCCTGGGATTAGCTTCATTATTTGTTGCATCACAGGTATTAAGATGACTTTTATAATTTGAAAAACTGTAGGCATGTTTTTGAGGTTGATCAAGATGAGCTTTCCCATGATCTACAAAGGTTGTCTTCTTGGATCCAACAAATGGATCTAAAGTTTTGGTAGCTGATATAGAGGGGGTATATGTGGGAGTAGCAAAAGTTCCCATAGCGACTGTTGCTTTAGGAACTTCACGAGCCCTATCAGTAGCTGCTTTAGCCACCCTTTCCTCAAAGGTTTTCCTCTTAGCTACTTCTTCCCTCATCTTTTCAACTTTATTTTTATGGGAATTTATTTTGGATTGCTTAGCCCGGAATCTCTCCAGATTCTACTTTCTTATTTTGTCCCTATTTTCTTCTGCCTCTTGCAACCTCTTTTCTTCTTCAATTAAGGTTTCCATATCTTTGTCTATATCTGTTTCATTCTCAAGGATATCTCCTACCCCACTTGGAGCAGGAGTATAGTAAGGTTGTTCTGCCTGATCTTCACCTTGAAGCAAAGGTGTTTCCTCATTCAAAGAGGTCCCTCATGGTTTGAAATTTTTTCCAGTAAAATAAGACATAGTACTAGGTGTTGTAGCTTTTGGGAACTATTTATCCTATTCCTAGAAACCCCATCACTCCTCCTCTTTAGACATATCAGCTTCAACTTCTCAAGCCATTTCAAAAGAAAAACTACCATGATCCATTTGAGACACAATAACTTCTAAGGAATCTCCACTAATAAAAGCACCATTCATTTCAGAATTTAAATTAGGAGAAGAGACAATAGGAGATAAAACATACTTACTTGGGGTATCATTTACTTTTACCCATTTCTTGTCCTGTCCCGGTTCGACCTCTAGCATTGGCTACAGGTTCTTTTTTACATAGTTCCTAGTCTTCTTCATGGTCTTTGGTGTACGAGGACTCTCCTTTGCATGTTGTTGTTTGTACTTTGTATGAATAGTTGTGTTCGAGATATCAGAGTCGCCACCCAAAATATTGGGAATTATGAAGTGATTGTACTTCTCTTTTGCACTCGTGACTTTGGACAAGAGTTTGAACATTACCTGACACACTGACACAAAACTTAGGAAAACTAGACACATGCGCCGAATATGAAAAATTAGGCACACAATTTAAACCAAGCATATTATAACAAATGACTCTAACAAAACCAGTTCTGCACTAGAAATTTTTCATTCGATAGTTCCCTAGCAAAGTTGCCATTCTGTTGGTGTTTTTTACTGCAACCCAAACATATTTCTCGAAAGCTTCTATGAACTTGCCACATCCAATAATAAAAGTCTAGGAAATGTATGGCCAACTTGACGAGAACATCAATAAGGCTAATTCTCATACACTTCGGACTCTTTAAAATCCAAGAGGGTACTCCCTAAAATGTGCTCCTACCATACAACATTAAACGATTCATTTGCACTTGGATAAGCTGCAGATAGATTCCCATGCCTATAAAATCTAATATCAAAGTAATTTAAATTTGATTTTAATATCAACCTTGTGGGGCATATTAGTCTCCATCAAAGGCTACAAATAAGGCTTTTGTTTGGAATTTAAACCATAGAGGCATGACAGTTGTAACGATTATTTAAATGTATTTTAACAAGCCACTTCAAACCATGACATTTATAATTCATAGTAGAAGGCATATTTTTAAGGCATTAAAACCAAGGTTAATGTCATTATGAAGGCACAAATTTTACTTGTTTTTGAAGCCACTAAGTGACAAATTTAACAACAAATATATGTATAGTTACAAATCATTGGAGAACTTGCAACAAAGGGGCATAATTGGAATAACCGGTTGAGCTGCTAATTTGCAATTTTTTAACTTATGAATACTCTTTAGTAACCACAAAAAAGTGGTGTATGAATCTCTAAGTCAAGCATTTTGTTTGAGGTGTAGCATGTTATTTTTAGCATACAATTTAATAAGTATCGGGGCACCGAGTTTAATTTTTTAGTTAGTAATTGTAGTGTCCCTCCGTGTTCGGCCCTTTCTTGACATTTGAGTAAGTTTGTTTGGATGATTGGTGTTGTCTCATTGCTTGTTCATTATTATGTTGTTTAATTGGTTTTTTTTTTTGTTTGGTAAATCACTGCTAAGGGGCAACACTCGATGCTTTTGACTGGAGCTATGAACC
Organism: Sequoiadendron giganteum; assembly: GCA_007115665.2. Lineage (NCBI taxonomy): Eukaryota > Viridiplantae > Streptophyta > Pinopsida > Cupressales > Cupressaceae > Sequoiadendron > Sequoiadendron giganteum. Next base: position 441,116,052 of record CM021105.1, read on the forward strand.
AGTGAGGTCACATTTGGGGAACCTCATCCCCGTCATTCAATTACATTGCTTCTTGCCCCATTTTACCACTTTCAGAGTGGGAGCCATGCTGCAAGTTGAGCTTTAACTCTTTCATCTTCCTTTTCCTTTGTACCTTTGTCCAAATTTCATCTGACTAGCCTCCACCCATATCTTCTACTTTTCCATTATTTATTTGGCTTCCCTTTGGGGAAGTAATTCTTGACTTTCCATATGTGATCCTATGACAACCTTCTTGCTGAGATTCTACCAAGGCCTCTGAGTCGGCAAGATTCCCAATTTGTTCCCTGCTTCTTTTCTTTCGGCTTTTTCCAGAAGGAGCATCTCCATCAAGTTTCACCGATGTAGAGGAAGTAACAATTGCCTTTATAGTTGTTTGGGAATCACTTGGTGGAGCTTTTCCTGGGACAGTATCAACAATTTTTGGAGACGCCTCAACCTCACCATCTGACTCATCCATTTCCACTGAGTAATGTTGGGGGGGTGACTTCTTTCCACCACGTAGCTTGGATTTATTGCCAACATTTTGAGAAGTGCACAGCCATATTACCAGTGCTGAAACAACGTCAACATCGAAAGGGTAGTCCCTCATAATCAAGCAATTGATTCCATTCCATCCCTGCAATTTTTAGGACATTCTCAGGGAGATCTATGGTGGTATTTATCTCTACTAATTTGCAAGTGTAGGTAGTGTGCAACAAGTTTGAGGAACCCTCATCCACCCCCAAAAACTTCCCCAGTGAACTACCAATGGCTTCAAAGCATGAATCACATCAAAATTGAAGAGGGAGATTTGGCAACCTTACCCAAACTGGAGCCAGATCAAAAGATTATGTGAGAGGATTGAAGGAGGGGTGCGAGGGTTTCAATAATAATAAATGTTGATCCTTCCAACTCCATTGATATTTATATAGAACTAAGTCTCGGTCCTTTGTGTTATCGAAAGCAACCACAAAGAATCCCCTTGCCATGGGGTAAATCTCTACATCCCCCTCCAGTAGAGGTTTCTTTTAATTCTGCAATCCAACCATGAAGCTCTGCAAGGCTTGGCCAGAACCGTCAAAATCTACCAACCAACCCTTGTTCTAAAAAATATGATATATTTTTATTCACTTCATCAACAATCTCCCCAACAAGGGAAACCGTTGGGGAAGAGGTTGCGCACTAGAGAGCCCTAGGAGCCTGTCGTTCACCATGATTGTTGTCCTTTGCCCCATAATTCCTCATCCAGTCATTGCTCATCCCCTCGTTCTTTTGTGGAGATCGAGGCCGAGTAGACCTATCAACCACCTGGTGAATTGTCTTTTTTCCACAATTCATCCTTTCTTGTCCTTCTACTACCATCGAGTATGAGTGCCCAGGGTTTGTTTTTCGTCTCCCATTTAAAGATGCCCTAGATGCGTCAATTGTTGGCAAAGATTTCGTCATCTTCCCAAAAAGAGTTCCTTCCTTTCTTTCATCAAACGTCCATGATTTTGTTTGCTCTACACACACTTGAGATTCATTCTCAGCCGAGTCATAGCCATGGAGAATTAGGGTAGCGACAGGAGGGCACATCGAAAAATTTCGTAGGGCTTCTGGGGCAGTCAGATACATTACAGAGCCAACAATGTCCTGTCGTTTGCCTGACGACGAAGGTCGCCCGTCTTGAGGCCAAGCGCGAGGAGGATGCCCTGCAAATCTATCTTCATCAAGGGTCTTCAGCCCACGCACTGCACCAAAAATCCCTGTAGTAGCCCGTGATCGCATTTCGTCGAATCTAAATTTGTTGTTTAATTGATTATTAAGAGTATGTGGTAAATTTAATATTTTGAATAACCTTGTTTAATCAATTTAATTAAATTAAACTAATTATAAGGTAATTTAAATTGATTTAGAATTAAAATAATGATTAAATAAATTATAGGGTGAAAGGATATTATAATTAGTTATTAAATTTAATAATGTGATTAAATGTTTTTAATAGTTAAAAATAGATAAAGATAAATATTATTATTATTGGTATGAAAATAAATTAAATGGGAGAGAATATATAATTCTAAAATAGAATAACTAATTGGAATAGATTTTCGAAAGCAAGTTCAAATTTTTGTTTTGAAAAAATCAATTCACTTTCTTGTTTAATAATGATCCTTTTTTATTTTTGGAACGGGCATTTTTTTTTAGTTTTTGGAACGAGAACTTGGTGGGATGAAATTCTTCTGTAGAATTGTTTTCATTTCTCTTTACAAATGGTTTTGAAAAGAAAATAGGGAATTGAGAAAACGGATGGTTACTGAATTGTTCTGAAGAAGTGGAATCGTTGCAACGTAATAGTTGATCTTGGCATCAAGTCTTCAATCATGACTATCAAGGGAATCCAGGTTCCGTTATTCTTCCGAATTTTATCCCTATGTTTGAAAATAAGTGTGTTTGCTTGAGATTGCAGGAGAATTGTGGATTTTCGTCTAATGATTATAATAATAAACATTTTTACTGTAACATTTTGTAATATTTGTTTTTCGGTAATAAACCCTTCTCCTGTTGTTGTATTGTGACAGTTCTTCTTTCCAACATTATTGCCACTGCATATCGCTTTTCATCATGGAGAAAATTTCCCTTTGTTCAGTATTCTAATATCTACCTAGCTTATTGTCTGGTGTATGCTTACTTGGGTCGGTGTTTCTTTATTTCAATTCTTGCACCCATTTTCTACCTTGATGATTTGATTGTATCGTATTAGTTATAATGAATATAGATGCATTGTTCGATGATGTTGTAATTATGCACCTTATCCTTGCATCATATTTTGTAATTGATGGATTCGATTTATGTTTGGTTGCTGAGGAATTTAGCCGCATTTAGATCTCGATGCTTGTATTGTGGGTTTGGGCATTTGACATTTTTAATCCAATAAACTTGCTTTGCAAATGGGTTCGATGGATGTATGTATTGATGTTGTTTCTTGCCACTGTTGTATCTGATTGAAGCCCAATTTTTATGCGTTGGTTGTAAGCAACAATCCCATCCGTTAAGCTACAATTGAATTCGATATCTCCTAAGACGAGTCACTTCATGGCCTGCTATGCCAAATTGATAGTCTTTGAATATCTGATTTAAAGCTTCTTAAGCCTTTTCAACAAATACAGTTTGCACTCATTCCGCCATCATTCCGTACCTTTAGTTTCATTCTTAGTTCTTGTCTGAAACCATCTTTTAATTATCTTCATAATATTGACCACTGTCTACATAAAGGAACCTATAAACTTTAACCGTCGCTTATTACTTCCGAGTATTTTAATCATTGTTGTTGTAGGTGGTGATTTTATTGCTGGTGTGATCAAATTCTACGCTAAGAAATTCTAAATCATATCGAGTGTATGTCGAATACTTAGCATTCGATACATGTAATTTGATGATTCTGTATTAAGTTTGACCCTTGGTTGTATATGTAATTCGATAATATAAATGAAATGTTATGATATTGCTATGAGGATTCAATCGTGTAGTTTTCGAGTCAAACTCATTGACCCATGATTCATGAGTAGTGGTTCACAAGAACCAATCTCTCATGATAATGAATAGTCCACTTAGCACTCATTGCATCTAGGTGATGCTCACAGAGGTGAAGCATTGGTCCGTCCCGGGAGGTCACCCATCCCAGTACTGTTGCAGCTCAAGCGCGCTTAACCACGGAGTTTCCCCCAAGGTTAAATCCACTTAGCTTGCTACCCTATTTGCAAAACCTTCAACAAGTGTTGTGCCTTATGAACCATTCATTATAGAGCCCCTTTAGCTCATCAATTGATAAGTAAGAGGTTTCTTCCACAGTGTGTCAAATTATGATATTGCTATACTTCCCAGGACGGACCAATGCTTCACCTCTGTGAGCATCACATAGATGCAATGAGTGCTAAGTGGACTATTCATTATCATGAGAGATTGGTTCTTGTGAACCACTACTCATGAATCATGGGTCAATGAGTTTGACTCGAAAACTACACGGTTGATTCCCGGGACGAACCAATGCTTCACTTCTGTGAGCATCACCTAGATGCAATGAGTGCTAAGTGGACTATTCATTATCATGAGAGATTGGTTCTTGTGAACCACTACTCATGAATCGTGGGTCAATGAGTTTGACTCGAAAACTACACGGTTGAATCCTGATAGCAATATCATAATTTGACAGACTGTGGAAGAAACCTCCTACTTATCAATTGATGAGCTAAAGGGGCTCTATAATGAATGGTTCATAAGGCGCAACACTTGTTGAAAGTTTTGCAAATGGGGTAGCAAGCTAAGTGGGCTTAACCTTGGGGGAAACTCTGTGGTTAAGCATGCTTGAGCTGGAGCAGTACTGGGATGGGTGACCTCCCGGGACGGACCAATGCTTTACCTTTGTGAGCATCACCTAGATGCAATGAGTGCTAAGTGGACTATTCATTATCATGAGAGATTGGTTCTTGTGAACCACTACTCATGAATCATGCGTCAATGAGTTTGACTTGAAAACTACACAGTTGAATCCTGATAGCATTATCATAATTTGACACACTGTGGAAGAGACCTCCTAATATAAATGTTGCCTAGAATTTGAAGTATGCTAACCACTATGTCCTCTTATAGCTGTGTATATTTTATAGTCCTCTTCGCTTCAATTTGAATTTTATGGAGCTTCACATTGCCGCCATAGCCTTGTCATGTGTCTTCTCCCGATGCTTGTTCCTACAAGTTTGATGAGCTGGAAATTCATTTAATCAATATTTATATATATATATACATTTGCTTATAAGATTGATTTTAGGAAAAAGGGTGTTTTTGTCTAGCAATTAATGGGTAATTTTAGTTCTATTTAAATACGTTGTATATCCTTGTAATCTTGGTTTATCTATTGGCATAGATATTTTAGGTTGTTTGCAATAATAATATATATACAGAGAAATTAATCTTTAATTCCCCGATTTAATATAGAGATATAGTTTTATTTCTTTTATATATATATATCATATTAGAGGATGAGTTAATATATTACAAGTAGTATTTGATTTATGCATGTATATGTATTATAATGATAGAAAAAGAACAATTAGGCTTTATTAATAATGGGCTATTTAGTTAAAGATACTAGAAAGCAAATAGCTAATTTTATTTAGAAATTGTGGGGAATTGATGATACATATTAGAAAATTGGGGGTTTGAGTATATGAAACTAGATTATCTTTTAGCAAATTAGTTTATGTTGATCTCTTTATGACTAATTAATGGTTGCATTATAAAGGCTCTGAGTGAGTAATCAGTTAGGTAGAAATTGCTATGATGTTAAATGGTATAATTTGAATAAGTGAATTGGAAAAAAAATGAATATGTTATAGTTGGATATTTTCATATTTAGATAATTGAAGGAATAGCGTAATTAAACAAATTAGTTAAAAGTGAATCTTTTATTATCTAATACTCAAATTTAATATGTACAACTTAACCTTGGATCCTCACTTATCAACTAATTTGTATTCTGGATTACTTAGTACTCTATTAGATTTTATATGAGTGGGTATTGCAATATTAGAATTTGTGAGGGTAAAATATTAAGAATAGATTATTTGAAAACTTAGGTTAATTGTAAATGTTTGAGGTCACTCTTTGCTAGCTAATTTGCAAACGATTGTTAATTATGCTTTAGTAGTTGACTAGTAAAAATTATTTTATAAATTAAATAATTGAAATATTGATATTTGAAGCTGTAATGTTAGCACTAGGGTTGCGTATAACTAGTTGGTAGGGATGTTTGTTTTTCTAATAAAGTTGATACCTTAAAGATAGTTATTTGGGATTGTATGAACTATTGATTGAACCATGTGGTGGTTGTTTTGATTGATTATTGTGTTGTTCATTGGATTGGGGTGTTTTTGGTATCTGTTTATAAGTGGGTGTCATTGTGTAATATTGTTAAAGTTGGCTTAGGAGACATTATTTGTACATTAATGGTTTTTACATCATGTAAGCACTGTTGGTTGAATTTTAGTATTGGGTAATTGTGCTTGTTTTGATTGGTTGATTCAAGTTGATTTATTCGGTTGATTACTATTGTTGTCATGGGTGTTGATTTTGTTGTTTGTTAGTCAAATTGTAAGTTGGTTAGGCAATTAGTGATGGGGTATCATGTGAGGAGAAAATTGAGGTCTCCCTTGGAAGCCCTATTGATTGATTTTAGAAATGAGTTGTGAATTTGACTGATTTTACTATTACTTTCGAGGTTGTTGGATGTTGAGAAGATTTGATTATTTGTGGTTGATTTTGTATTGAGTAGATTATGTTTATTTTGATTGAGTTTGAAGGTCTCATTGTGATGTCGCCACTTGTTATTCTACACTTGCCGATTTGTAAATTATGGATTGAAAATAGTCTTTTGAGATCTTATTATTATTACCATTTTGATGGGGAACCAATGTGGTAGTAATTTGTTAGTCTTCCAGACATTGGGGAAAGAGGTTTCTCTATTATTGGATTTTCATATTGGTTCTTTGTGAACGCTTGATTCTATATTCGATTTATGATTATGTGGGTTTTAGCCTTGCATTGTGGAATTGTTTCATAATGGAGATTTTATGTGGGATGGTGCATGCCTCGATTTATGTGATAAATCATGTGGTTTTTATATGTTGTGCAAGTTGGCTTACCTAGTGTGTGGACTGTTGAGTCTGTTGTTTCTATTAGGGAGAGTGGTTCTCAGTGAGGGTCTGACACCCAAAGTGGTAGGTCCAGGGTAACTCATGAGAGTTTCTTAATCTAGTGAAAACACTAATAATTAATTAGGGTGTTCGGTAGTATCTCACATTAATAAAAGATAATGGATGTCTCTCCCATGGCTCAAGCACTCGTTTAGGATTGAAATGAGATGAGAAGGCCTCGAATGGCAAGATCAACTATCTTGTCTTCATGAAAGGTATGTTGATTTCGCATGAGTTAGAATGGGGGTCGGGGATCAGTTGAGGTTGCCAGGGTAACCTAGGATGGGGGTCGGTAACCTATGAAGATCTACATTGGGTAACCCATATCAAGCTATGTGATGACACTCTTCCCTTTAACAACCTTGCTTGCCTTGTTTGTTTTCCCCTTGTTGTATATGTACCTCTAGAAGCGGTTGTTCTTTATGTTTGTTGTTGCATTTCTTATGGAGTATTGTCATCCTTGTCTACTTGACTATTTTATGTTGTGGGTCCTTATTGTCATCTCCTAGCACAGAGGGTGGGCCTTAGGGTCCACATGGTTGGGTGGAATGTGCTACGCAATCAATTGGGTTCCCAATTGAAGCTCGTGATGTGCGGAGTTGTACAGTTGCAGTGATCTTAGAGCTTCACCAGATTTGGAGATAGCATTGATGCTATGTTTTATGTTCAATTTAGTTGTATTACTCTATGTGATTGATGTATCATTCTCGTTCATGTTGGGAAGCAGTGTTGTACCATTGTAATCTTTGAAACGTGGTAAACTCATATAATAAACATGTAATGAATGTATTCTTGGTTTTTAACATGTGTACTCAGATAGATGTTATCAGTTATGTAATATTACGGATGTATGTACATTGTATATTTATTCTATATCATGGTTGTAAAGAGGAATACTTGTGATTTGTTAATCATCGTTATGGGGTTGGGATTATGTTATGTAATGCAGTCATGTCACCCTAGAGGACTAGACTTATGATTTATATGTATAGTTTCATTATTAGAGTTGTATGTTAGTTCACATTTCATATTAGTTTTACTAAAAAAATAATTGTGCTATAATTGTTAGTTATAAGTTGCCCTTTGGGGTTTGCGTGGTGGAGCGTTACAGTAATTAAATGCTAAGAAAATGGGGAAAGAACCACATACATATGGGAAGGAAAGAGGATTATTTTGGGGTGATTTTTTACTAGCATACAAAATACGAAGGAGAAAACAATGACGAAAATGTTAGGATATGTGACATTAAAATTGCTATCCTAAGTTGATTTTTGTGTCTCCACATTCTTTGGAAGGTGTTCTAGGGGACATGAGGGACAAAATATTTATTAATTACTTTACTATGACAAATTATAATTGCATTCAAAGAGGTGGACCCATCATGGTGGCAGTTACACAACATCTTGGAGGCATATTCCTCTTGGGCATCCAAATTTTTGGGTTAGGACCACTTGAGTGTGCATGTGCTCGCATGCTCTTGCATGGTTGGGTGCCCAAGTATTCATGGTGGTGCATGATCTTGCATGTAGTTATCGGAGAGTTATGGAGCACTCAAGTTTGACCAATTCCTATTGGTTGTGGGATAGGCGCCCATGTGAAGGCCATGTGATTACTCAATAGTTTATTCCATGTTTATGGGTTGACCACTAAGCGAGGCATGGGTTTTTCTTGGTGGTTTTTCTTGTTGTTTTAGGATACCATTTATGGTATTCTCTCCCACAAACTTCTATATATTGGATCCTTTCAATGGTGGTTTAGTATGAGTTCTTTGCAAGTTGTCAGGACGACAAAGTGTTGCCAAATTATAGAGAGGATTGTTGTATTGATGTACTTCCTTGAAGATTAATACAAATATTGGATCTATTTGGGTGTGGAGTATTTTCTCGCAAGGTTTTCTCCACGTATATCTTGTGTCACTTATGTTGATGACTTATGGTATTATAGATTATTGCACTTTTCAATCACTTAATCATTTTATAGTAATCTTGTAATCATAATTTTAGATTTGCAACCACATATTTAAGTTCATATTGCTGCAAGTTATACCTTGATTTCCAAAATTTGGTATCAGAGATAACGGTTCTATTTTGAGAGGGACATATTTCTTTTGAGTGTTGAAGGTTTTTGGCTGTAGTTGGAGCTTTTACATTGTGGGTTTTGCAGATTTGTGAAGAAGATTGTAAACCATGGCTTCTACCTCTTGTTTGGATATTGATAAATTAAATGGAACTAGCTATGATGTGTGGAATTTGAAGATGGAGGATCTCCTTGAAGAGAGAGATAAATGGTTGGTAGCTTCTAATGAAAAGAAACCAGAATCAACATCTAATGGAGATTGGAAGAAAATGGACAAGAAGGCACGAGAAACCATTCGGTTGTGTCTTGCATATTTCGTACTCTTGAATATTTTGAAAGAATCTACCACATAATTTGTGAAAGAGGATATGGAATATTTACCAAACTAAAATTTTAACTAATAAGTTGTATCTCAAAAGACATTTGTATTCTTTGAAAATGAAGGATGGTGATTCTATTGTAGAACATTTAAATGATTTTAATATGATTATAGCTTGCATATGTAGATGTTAAGATAGATGTATTTTATTGCTTTTCTCTTTACCTGAATCTTGGGAAAATCTAATCGTTGCCATAAGTGGTGGTGGTAAAGAACCAAAGATGGATAGTATCATTGCAATACTTCTTTCAAAAGAGATGAAGATAAATTCCATGAATGTGGGCTCCCGAGATGCCTTGCATGTGTAAGGAAGGTCCAAAGAAAAAGGAGGGCCTAAAGGTGAAAATAAGATAGAAGGGTCTAAATGATTTTCTAAAACCCTCGAGAAGAGCAGAGTAAAGTGTTGGAATTGTGGTAAGAGAGGACATGTGAAGGAATGTAGGAACAACAAAAAGAGTTTAGATGCTTCCACAAAAAAGTCCTCAGAAGATGGTGATTTTGATGCTTTGTTTATTTTAGCTAACACTATTAGAGATGATTCTTGGCTTATTGATTTGGGTTGTTCCTACCATATGACTCCTCACAAGGAGTGGTTTACTTCATATTCAACTTATGATGGGGGATAATTTTTCCTTGGTGATAACAACATGAAGAAGATTGTTGGTAAGGGAAAGGTAAAGTTGTGTTTCAGTGATGGAAGCATTAAAAATCTTGATCATGTTTCACATGTTCTAGGACTTATAAGAAATTTACTTTCAGTATCCAAGTTGAATGATTTTGGAATGCATGTGACATTTGACAAGTCTGGTTGTAGGTTGGTAAGAGGGAATTTGGTGATTGCTAAAGGATCTTGGATAGGGATTTTATTTAGGCTTAATGCCTCCACTTTTTGTAATTATGCCAATGTAACTAGCACTAAAAATTTATGTATGTTGTGGCACCGTAGATTGGGTAACATAAGTGAAAAAGGTATTAAGATTATTTTGAATAAAAACTTGGTTGATACTATTTCTGATTATTTTATTAGTAAAAAAAAAATTGTGAGCATTGTTTGTTTGGTAAACAAAATAGATCATCATTTCCTAATGGAATTAATAAATCTAAGAGATCATTAGAGATCATTCATTTGGATGTATTTGGACCAGTGGATGTTGACTCTTTTGGATAATCTCGATATTATAATACTTTCATTGATGATGTGTCAAGATACACCTAAATTTATTTTATGCATACATAATTTGAAGTTTTCACTAAGTTTAAGGAATTTAAAGCCTTAGTTGAGAAACAAACAAATTATAAGATAAGGGTGTTGAGATCTGAAAATGGGGTGAATATTGTTCTAGGAAATTTGATGAGATATGTGAACATGCAAGTATTGTTCGATAAAAGACTACATCTTATACACCTCAACAAAATGGGGTAGCATAAAGAATGAACTGAACCTTAATGGAAAGATCTAGGAGTATGTTGAGTGATTATAAGCTTGATAGATGCTTTTGGGTAGAATTTATAAGTACTGGATGTTATTTGGTTAATAGATCTCCTTGTTCAACTCTTGTTGATAAAAATCCTTATGAAATATGGATAGGTAGAAATCCTTTTGGTTCACATTTAAGGGTCTTTGGTTGTGAGGATTTTTTTCATGTGCCTCAAGAGAATCATTCTAATTTGGATCTAAAAGCACAAAAATGCATCTTTGTTGGTTACAATGAGAATGTAAAAGGTTATAAGCTTTGGAATCCACTAACCCATAAAATGGTTTTCTCTAGAGATGTGATTTTCAAGGAGTTTAGAGCTTACTCAAGTGAAGAACAACCAAAGGAGAAAGATAAGTAAAAAAAAATGCACTTTGAGACAAAGATTGAAAAGCAAGAAGATGCACATGTGGAAGAATAAATAGATGGATTTGAGGATGGAGAAGAAGAAGAGGGTTCAAAGAGTTCAGATGATGTGTAGGATGAGCATATAGAAGAAGAAGAATAACAAGAGCCCCTTACTCCTACCTTGAGAAGATCCACAAGGCAATGTTATCCAGTTAACAGGTATAGCCCATCCAATTTTTGTTGTGTTTTTGCTTTGTTGAGTACTGACGATAAACCTAGATCCTACAGGGAGGCTCTTTCTTCAGAAGAAAGTGAGTCTTGGATGTAGGCCATGCAGTAGGAGATGGTGGCTTTAGATAGTTGTGATACTTGGGATTTTGTGAGTTTTCCTAAAGGAAGGAAGCCCATTGGTTGCAAGTGGGTATTTTGTTACACCCCAATTACATAATTACTATTTACTATTACTATGTAGGGTAAATGTGAATGTAATTTGTATTCTGACGATGAATAAGATGTGCTTGCATTTTGTTATCAATGCATTATGAATGAACGTTATTTCATTTGATGTTATGGAAAATATTGCATATATGTGAAATGGATGGTTATTGAATTGATATTCTAAATTTGGAGATTTATTACGTGTACTGCATATTTTGTGAATAGATGGTTGTCGTGGGCATGTGTTAGTGGTTGCAGGTAAATGTTCATTCCTTTAGGTGGAGGAGAAGTATCACTTAGGAGAAGATCTTGGTCAAGTAACTGGCAAGAAAACTATCTGAGCGTACACACACTAAAATAGAAAGGGTTGAGTCTAGACATAGAAGTGGGAAGTAGGTAAGTCATCCTTAGAATGATGTGTTTGCATTAGTAAAGGTCTTGTTTACTATTGAATGCATGCTTGGTTGATGTTTATCTATTTGGAACTTAGAAGTCCTTCCTTATCTTTTTGTGCTTGATGGTATGGTTGAATGAGTATTTGGGATATATGAATAAATGCATATATATGCCTATGTTAGAATACGTGTATGATGGATATAATGGAGTTTCCATACGAGTGTGATGACACATGTATAGACATGCATATATGTATATAAATTTTATTATGATGTTTTGTGCCTTTGGGCTTTATGAATGGTTACCTTTACGTTGTTTCATATGAACATAAAATGTACATGTATATGGGCATATATATATATATGCATGGACCCGTGTATGAGAGCATTAGCAAATGCACATGTATGTAAGTAGAAATACTCATAGAGGTACACACACGAGGAAATGACTATATGTATATATATATATATATATATATATGTGTGTGTGTGTATATATGTGAGAACTTGTTGAATAGGCATGTCAATATGAATAGGGATATATGTGTTTTGAAGCTTATGAGACCTTCCTTGTAAGTGAATGTACATATCTATGTTTGATTTTGTGGTTGATGAGTGTTTATATATATACACATGAGCATTCAAGCTTGGAAAGAATGTATATATGTATATATATAAATATATATACATAACATCTATGTGTGTTTGACTACCAAAATAGTGGTCTATACTTGATTATTGTATTACTATTAAATATATATTTATATACATATGTATGAGAGCGCATATATGTATATATATAATAATATGTACTATAAATATACATATTTATACAATGATTGTCATGCATTCAAGATATCGAATGAGGAGTATTTATTGCTATATGGGTCAATGTATATATATATACACACATTTATTGCTTATACTGTATTCATAAATATATTATATGTTGCTCAAATATATTGTGTTGGTTATATAGTGCATAAGTAATATGAATATAGCTAGCACTTATGCATGGAGGTTGCACATTGCACTATAGAATGCAAAGAACTTCAGAGAGTCTTAGACTAAGTCAAAGACTGCATTATGTAGTTGCACACAAGTGATTAAACTTGGAGTATTTGAATGAACTTTGACCAACGCATCAAACACTAGCTAAATGCATTAAGTATAGCTAAACGCATTGAGTATAGTTGGACGCATCATAGCATATCAACGTAGTATGTGGAAGCCAAAGGGAGTGTTACGCATGTGTAAGTAAGTGAACTTAAGAAAGATTTAAATGCTCGAAGGTCGATTATTAAAGGTTGATTTTTAGTTGCTATGACTATTTTGTGAAGTCGAGTCTCACTCATACTGTCACACGATATGAAAAATTTGTATTGCATTTTGAGTTGTTGTCCTATGTAAATACAAAGCATGGACTTAGTCGATGCCTTTGATAAATATTAACTTTGATTTGGTAAACATATCTGCCATGTTTTATACATTTGTTAATGACTTTGTCAAACATCTATCATATCTTAGTTGACTCATCTCCAAACAAAGTCGATGGATGCTTGGTGTTATGAATTGGTAGTTGACTGTTTCTAATGGCAAGGAAAACCATGCCAACAATGAGGAATGTGGATGGATTTGATGCTACCTCTGGAAATCCAATTGCTGTAGATGTTTATTACATGAGATAATTTGAATTGAGCATATGCAGATTTGAATAAGTCTTTGTTTGTTGTCAATTTTGCAAGTTGATTTGTTGGAGTTTTTGTTGAGTATGAACTTGTTTTATCGCCACCTTTTTGTTGTTTTTTTATGTGTTTCCTTGCATGGTGTTTTTTATCCATTGTCATGCCTAAACTATAGGTTGTGAAGTTGGCAAGGTGCTTTATAAATAGAGGTGTTTGTTCATTTGAGAGGATGCATCTTTGCAATTCCTTATTCTCTGCAAACCTTTATTCTGCATTATTTCTAGCTATACTCTGTTTTATTTTGTGAGTGAGAAAGGGAGAGAGTTATATTTTTTTTGTGAGGAAGATTGTTGTTTGAAAGAAGTAAGCTATCAACTTGAGAGATAGAGTTTTTTTGTGATGTTTCTTGAGAAGCTATAATCAAGCTTGTTGTTGTTTGGAGAAGTTGCATTGTTGCCAATAGATTGGATAAAGTGATAACAAGCATGAGGATATTCTTCTTTGTTATTTCATTTATAAATGATGTGTTCTCCATGTATGCTCGAATTGTCTTTCCCAAGTATTTTCATTTTGAGAAATTAGAATGTCTTTGAAAAGGAAATGAAGATTTTATGTTGTTTTTATGATGTGCTTGTATGTACTCCATAATAGGAGGTTGGTGTTTATCATAGTTATGGAATACTAGATATGATTAAACTAGAGTGGCATATGAGTTACTCATAGCTAAGTTATTGGTTTAACTAGGGTAGCTTGAGTTTACTCCTAGGATTGATTATCCAGTATGGGAGGGGCTTGTGTATTTACTTTGTAAAATATTTATTCCAAGTATGTTAAATGGTGATAGGTTATCTCTAGGATGATAGATTATCCATTGAAGGAAATACCTATGTATAGTTTAAGATGGCCTTATGTCAAATCGACCTTGAGTAGTGTATGTGATAGATGACCTTCATTCATATTACCGCTTGAAAACACTTTGGCCAAAGTAGTGGGAATGTCTGAAGAGTCCACTGTAGAAGTGTGAATGCCGAATCTCCGCTGTCAATTCATCGTGATATAGTATTACATGTTATTATGAGATTGTGGGATTACAAAGTTCTAGTTATGTAGGACACAACACTATGCTAAATTGGTTTTCATTATCGATTACTCTACCAATCTCTTTGTCAAAGGGAAAGGCCATCTATTGAATGATAGATGTACGGGGGACCACATTAAGAGTTCATGGTTGGCAGAAAAGTGCTTGAGTGATGCTTCTCCTCCACATCAGGCGACAAAAGAACCAAGATTTGAAAGGAAGGATTTTGGACCATCTATAAGCTATTTATTCTAAAGCTCATTGTAGCTATGTATGTAAATGTAAGCATTCTTGTGTTGTTGTAACTTGTGAAGTTATTGTAATGAAATGGAATCTTTATTGTATTTTGAAATGCATCTTGTTTGTAAATTCTCAACAAAGAAAATAATTATTTTTATTGCAATGGCTTTTACTTTAAAGTCTATTTACTCGAAAGGTGTGAACTTGGAAATTTTTACTTCATTGAAGGGATGGCATGTTACATGTGGTATTAGAGCTACCAAGTTCAACATTGAAACCTATAATCTCATTATGCAAACAATGTGTAAACCTTATCAAAAGGTAATGGTTGAAAATTTCTTGTGCCACAACGGCAAGAGAAAATAACTAAGAGAAAAGAGAAAAGAAGATGAGATAACCCCTTATTAGTAACAACCTATAGTTGTAAAGAGTCAAGAATTATTGGATTTAGTAAGTACACTATGAATCTATGTGTATGCAATGTTGACATAAATTATATTGAAGTAGAGAGTCAACAAAGGGATATCCATGAGGTTGGAGAACTCTTGACATAAATTTGATTCTTGTATAAGGATAAGATCTTGCAAGAAAAGAGTTAGTACCTAGGGAAAATGGAAAAGATCAGAATGGTTAGAAAGAAGTAATCAACGATGTGGACATGGTTCTGCCAACCAAAATCAATGAGATCAATTTGGATTTTTGATTAAGGTGAGAAAAAGAAATCAAACAACCTTGGTACCTCTAAAGGTTATGAAGTTACTTAGAAGTGGGACAAAGACTTGGATTGGAAAGATGATTATAGGAAAGAAACCTCTAAAGATAAATTGTGTTCACCTAATCAGAGGTTTGGATAGTACATAGATTGGTTGAAGTATAAATTTGAACTCACCAACATTTCAACAAAAAGCAACATATGTTTAGAAATTCCAAAATAAAATGGAATACAATATGGCATTATGTGTCAAATTGATAAAAGTTGTAAGGAAAACAATGTTCTAAGTTGAAAGGTGCATCAATCAACAAGGCTTTGTGGGTAAGGATATTGGAAAGAGAATTGGAATATTAGTGTGCCTCTTACTTTCTAAGTTTTTGATTATTCATTAGATCTCGATGATCCAAAATGTTGAATCCACGAGATTAGAAATCAATGATGAATCTAACTTTGGGAAAAAAATATATTCAAAGTATGTCATTGAGGCAAGAAAAATGCAATGGAAAGCCAACAACAAGGAATGAAAAATAATTCCAAGGAATCAAATGTTTGCTAGGAGTTCAAATTTGAGTAGATCAAATGTTGTGGAAACACTGAGGGGGGGAAGAAAGTGAGTGGATTGACTCAATTAAGTACCCCAACCAATGAAAATTGTGAATATATTTTCAATTTGGATGAACTAATGACTTCTTTGCAAGTCATGATGGCAATTAAGTCATACATTTTATGACCATAAGAAAAAAGGTATTGTAATTTTTGAAGAAAATCAATGGAAAGGTCAAGAGTTGTGACCTATTATCACACCATACTTTGCATTTATATATATATATATATATATATATTGTAAAATCGATAGCTATTATTCTTGATGCCTTAAGGAAAGGATAGGCAGATAACTTGGTCATAAAAAGGAAGATCATACTCTATGGGATAGATAAGGGAAGACCTAGATTACTTATGATTTGTAAGAAAATGTCTTACTACTTCTACTGCCTTACGAGAAATAGCTATTGTTGATCTATTCTTAGATAGTTAGACTATGTGTATAGTGTGAGTTATGTCAATGTCATGAAGCGACTTGGCACTATTATCTAACTATGATAGAAAAACTTGGGGATATTAAGGTTTAGCTATAATGCCATAAAGAAGGTATGTAAGATACGATATGATGCTATGTGAACCAGATCAAAATATCTTTATTGGAATGATTATTTGATCATAATTTACACTCAAATGAAACCCTAGGGTTAAAATAACCTATTTGGGATGAAACGTTTATTGGAATTAAAGAGAGAAACCTTAGGTTAAGTTTTACCTATTGGGTTGGGATGTGTACTAAGCTACTCATTGACATCGATAGGTTGGAAATAACTTACTCGGTAGGGTTGTACTTGTGGTCTTGATTGGAACATATAAGGTTGGAGTAACCTATAACATCAGATTAGTCATTGATTGATGAATCTATCCTAGAACTAGGTTGTACCGAGGTTGGGACTCACCTATGCAATTAAATGAATCAATGGAGCTAACGAGAAACGTTCATGCTTGGTAATTAGGTATGCAATTAAATTTGATATCTTCTAGGGACCAACATGATTGAATGAGGATTAATACTCAAAATTATTACCAATTTTTATCAAGAAAATTAGATTGAGTTAAAAGATGAATTGCATCTTTGGAAATAATCCAAGGACGAAAGAAATCCAAGTTGTGGATGTCCTAAGATAAAGGAGATTTATCCCCACAAAAATCCTAACCATTATTACTTGGGAATTAAAGGAGGTGTGAGATCATAAAATAGGTTTGGACTTAGTCAAAGAATAAACTATTATTGGATATAGAATAACCTATGTACCCAAAATTTGGAAGATTCGGGAATGAAATGAGGAAATTGATGTCAAAGTTAGGACATTGGAATGACAAAGTCATTTGTCAGATGAGGAACCACTAAAACCTAGTAAAAGATAGAGTAAGAGGTTGCACAAAATGTAGCAAGATAAAGTCTATTCTACCAAGAATTAAGGATAGGATGTCATCATTGGTAGGATATGTGAACTCTCTTAAGATTCTACGGGGAGAGTGGTAGAACACAAGATAGATTAATTTGTGTATGTCAGTGGAACTGACATAATTTTCTAGTGGATAGACTCACCAAAGTAACCAAAGCTATTTGGAAACTTGATTATAGGATTTTTGTCCTAAATAATATATTGTGAGAAGTAGATGCTTAGTATTCCTGAGAAGGTTGTCTCAGTTGTGAACAAGCAAATAATGATAGGGTTGTGTGAACCATGACCATACTATGAAACATTCAATTGATTGAATGTGCAATATATTATTATAGTCAAATGGGAAAAAGTGGTAAACCAAATCTTGAATGTTTATAAACTTCCAACATTGAGGTTTAGACCAATATATGGAAAGGAAGGTTGGAAACTCTATTAGGCTGAAATAGGCTAAGAGATAGGGTTAACCATGGACTTGATAGATTTTCAAAGAGGAGTAATAGATCAAAGAGATCGATGAAACTTTATCGATACAAAGCTTAAGTATGAAGCAGTATCAGAATTTGACAGGTGTCGAAGAGCAATGTTATGCTCAAGATGGACAAGTAGTCAAGAATAGTACTTTATGGTTAAATGGATGTGTAAGTGATAGACGGATTTGGTTTATGAGTTGTCTAAAAGTGTAAATACCAAAGGGGAAGGATGGGACCCACAATGTAGTGTGTAATGCATCGTTATACCTTTCTATTTGGATTATACTAAGGATAAATTCATGAGCCAATGCTTTTCGATCACTATGTATTAAGTGTCATGTATAGTTACTATTGTACCTGAAATGTACATACAAGGCAATATGATAATATAATAAAATCTCTTTGGGAGAGTAAGTATGTGTGACATACAAGTTTTCCCTATGTGATAGTGAGAGCACTCAATGCAAGGTCCAGGTTGGACAAGGTTAAAAAAATTGATGCTACATAGGATGAATTTTTTATAAATCTTACATATTTTGAGAATGGTAAGTAAAAATTTATTTGACTTTATTTGTATGTTAAAGTGCTATGGATCATCAAGGACAATGATTCACAAGCGGGGAAGTATGTTACACCCCAATTACGTAATTACTATTTACTATTACTATGTAGGGTAAATGTGAATGCAATTTGTATTATGATGGTGAATAAAATGTGCTTGGATTTTGTTATCAATACATTATGAATGAACGTTATTTGATTTGATGTTATGGAAAATACCGCATATATGTGAAATGGATGGTTATTGAATTGATATTCTAACTTTGGAGATGTATTATGTGTACTGCATATTTTGTGAACAACTGACTATCGTGGGAATGTGTTAGTGGTTGCATGTAAATGTTCATTGCTCTAGGTGGATGGGAAGTATCACTTAGGAGAAGATCTTGGTCGGGTAATCGATAACAAAACTATCCGAGCATACACACACCACAATAGAAAGGGTTGAGTCTAGAAATAGAAGTGGGAAGTAGGTAAGTCATCCTTAGAATGATGTGTTTTCATTATTAAAGGTCTTGTTTACTATTGAATGCAAGTTTGGGTGATGTTTATCTGTTTGGAACTTAGAAGTCCTTCCGTATCTTTTTGTGCTTGATGGTATGGGTGAATGAGTATTTGGGATATATGCATATGTCAACATACACATATGATGGATATAATGGAATGTCCATACGAATGTGACGACATATGTATAGACATGCATATATTTATATAATGTTATTATTGTTAGAAACTTGCAACTATTTAAAGAAAATTTCCACATAACCCAAAAGAGAAATCTATGCAACAAAGTATTCAAAATCCACATGCAAGAGAAAAGACAACATAACCATGAAAATATGACACGAGATATACCCTGGAAAAACCTTCAAGAGGGAAAAACCCAACCTCCAAAAGCATCCATCTCTCATGTATTATTCAACAATAAAGAGTACAATACATCTTTAGAATCTCCATGAACACCATTGAAGCAACATGCCCTCTCCATGCAATCCATGTGAACAAGCATGCAACCACACATCCCATGACATGCTTCAAACCTCCACAAATCCTAACAAGAGCTAACTTGCCAACTAATCGGCCTAAATAACTACCCTTGTGGTTGCTTTTATAGAAACAAACTCCCACAAAACCAACAAGTGGTATTACACAAAACCATGTGACTAAAACCATGAGATTACAAAACCATGTTCCCATATTTAATATTGGGTACTTTATTTAATTATTTTCCCCAATATTAAATAATTACATTTTAGTAACTTTACTTATGTCCCAATGTTACATACAACATAAAGTGGCCCTAAGAATAATTACATTAAATACATTATGAAAGGTGTACAACACACCTTTTCCTAACATTATCCCACTTGTTGTATACATTGCATAAAGGGAACAAGTAACCTCAAAACATGAATCAAATGAACAATCGATATAGCCACATATACCATCATGGAATCAAAGTGCTCCATGTGCTCCATCAAGATACCTGCAACAAGAATCAAAGTGACCACCATCCCAAGCATGAATGCCCTCATCCTCCATCGTGAAAATGCACAAAGATAAGAAGCCATCCAATAGATAAGCCACACAATCTGTCACAATGAAGCATAAGTCCTGCCTCAACTGATATCCCAAACACAAACACTCAATCCAAAGGTATCAATATGCACTAGTAGCTATCAAGATACTCAAACCCATAGCTGAAATAACACCCACAACAAGTGCCAACAGATCCAACTGTCAATACCTCCAAGGTATACAAATCATAGTAAACTCATGCCATTAACATATACACCCATAAACCGCAATCATAAACTCCAAGTGTAAACTTGTCAAAGAATGACATACACATCCAAGAGCTCCCACTGCATGGGTAATGAAAATATGAAAAAGATCAAGGCATATCAACTCTACCAATAGCATCATATATAAAGTGTAAACAACATCACGTAGTGCCAAGGAATCATCCACAATGATATGAAAACCTATAAATCAATAACCTGTAAGAATAACTCTCACCACAAGTCTCCATAGCTCTCCCAAGTTCTCTACACCCAACAAAGGAAAAAGATAAAGGAACCTCCATGTTATCACCCAAGAACATAAGTGAAAACACATGACCACTAGCTAGTGATTACAATAGCTCCAACAAAACCTCAAACCAATGTAATATGAAACCAAACATCTAGGAAGATAACCATGACCAAAGAGAGAAACTCTGCACATCATATACCTGTGGAAAATCCTGCTACATACACTTCTAAATGCCAACTGTGTCAAGAATGATCTCCTCCACAACACCCCAAAATAAAATCCATAACAACACCCAACCATTTAATCACCAAGAACAAATGTATCATGTAATCAACATAGATGTAAGCCTCTCAAGCCAAATAAGATCAAACTAAATCCATTCCCAATGAAGGAAATAAGCCCACTACTGTTGGGGATAAGGATTCAGTTCTGTCATCAAGATTAGAATCTAAGACAACAATGCCTTAGTTATTTCAATTCAAAATCACAACAAAGACACAAACAACTATGCCATAAAGCGGAAGTAGGCACAGATGATCCCCCATTGATCCTACTAAGAAAAGTAAATGCAAAACAATAGACAGATTCAACACAAACAGATAACCATGAAAAACAAACATGATGACACATAGATATACGTGGGGAAAACCTTTTCAGGTAAAACCCACCTCCAAAACATTCAGCTCACTTGTATTATTTAGTAATAAAACCAGTTACAATACAAACACAGAGCTATGCTCTTCAGGATATTACATCTTGTCCATTTGGAAAAAGAATACAGGCTACACAAACTAGAATCTCACATAGTTACAATATACTCAAGACATATTGTGTAGATTCCCTTCAGCTCCTCTCAAATGACTATCATAGCCAACCTCACGGCCAGCCCAGCCACTCGGCCTCCACAGGTTCACATGTTCGCAGAACTGAGAGACAAAGTGTTCAAAGTAATGACCGTTTGAACACCATCTCTGTCTCTCATCCTAATCACTCTCTATTTCTCTACGTGCACATGAGATTATTTAAACTCTTTCCATGCACCAACATGTCTAGAAAGTCCAAACAGTCAAAACCGTCCTCGGGATATCATTGACGGATCTGCCCATGTCGTCCTCCTTGCATCGAGCCACCCAGGCACACATCCGATCTACACCGATTGCATTGAGCCGCCCGGGCAATAAATCCATCACCTTAATCGGGTTCTATTTCCATGACCTGCAATAACTGTCAATACCTCTTTGGTCTTTGGCCAACCAGATGCAGTCAACCTGCCACGTGCCAACCTATCATTTGTTTGAACGAACTGACACCGAGTCCAACTCGGTCAAACTCTACCCCGAGCTCATATGAGGTCCTACCGCAACACCGCTGATTTCAAGTCACCCAGCCGCGGTAAGGCGGTGAGCTCGAAGCTCACCCCGACCAAACCCACGCAACCGTCGAGTCCATCCGACCCATTCACGATGTAGCGGTTTGGCCATCCGAGCTCAACCAAAACTTGCCCGTGCTACCGCTGCACTACTAATGCGGTGAGCTCGTTCGAGCTCACCCTTCAACTTCACTGAGCTCAGCCTTTCCACCTTCGTCATGCTCTACCTTCAACCCCACACTACCATCGTCCTCATAAAACTAACCGTGGTAAGGCGATAACTAGTATGTGGGACCGCTGACAGTCAAACTGCACTACCGCAGGGGCCGACAGGCCACCCCACAATAGAGTAGTAATCATCAACCAGACCGCCAACGGTCTTACCGTGGTACTGCGGTGAAACTCCTCACCGCCCACAGTATGGCGGTAACCACAAAATTCAATCGCTAGCCATTGATCGCAACCACCACGGCTTCCCCGAACACTGCCTGCGGTAAGGCGATAACCGTCACCCTCCAACTGCTAACAGTTTACCGCACCCACCGCGGCTTAGTAAATAAGCCACGTGATAGGGCGGTAATAGTCCTCCGCCAGTTCACCACCACTACGCCGCTAATCGCACTGCCTCGTCACCATCGGACCACCTCTGCGGTAAGGAGGTAAGAGACTTCTAGACCGCTGCCACTTCATCGCGCCACCGCTAGGGAGGATGAAGACTGTTGTGGTAAGGCAGTACCACTGCCCAACTGCCAAACCAAGCAAGGTGGCCCACGATACAATGGTAAATCGCACAATTGTGCCACCAAGGAAAGTATGCAACGGTATTGCGGTAAAGGCTAGAAATAGAGCTCCAAGGAAAAATGGAAGCCCAAGCCAAGAAGATGAGGCATAAATTTACAACAATCTCCCACTTGATGAAGTCTTACTGGCTTCTTCCAAAATGTGAGAAAGGACCATCACCATGCTTCCATACTCCAAACAAGACACCAATCTCAGGAACAAAAGCAATTGATCCTTCAGGCAGAAAAAGCAAAACAACAGCAAACAACAAGGTACTAATGTGAGCACAGGAAACATGACACAGACCGCAATTCTCCAAAACAAGAACACCAATTAGCCAGAACAACAACCAGAGACCTGACTGTCCTCATCCAACTAACCAAACCCACGCGACTGAACATAGCACCCACAGCTCATGCTAATCCATCCAACTACACATACCTCAAAGGTATGAAAACCAGCAGCAAACTCATGCCATCATAAAACCACCCATCTTAGCAGCAAATAAGCACCCTGTGTCAACCAGTCGTAGACCAAACACGTCTAGGTACTCCCATTGCAAGGGCACTGTCTAGATGAGTGAAAGCAAAGCACCATCATACATGATCCATGCAAACTAAGTCCACCAATCCCTACATGTAGAAGAAGTAACCATGTAGATACAAGGGACACCCACTCTGATCTGTACAACATGCAACCACCTGCTGCAAGAAATGTTTCTCTCAACAACCTTCTACCATTCTTCCAAGATCCTCCAAATCTGACTAAAGAAAGAGGTCACAGGAATCTACGCTTCATCACCAAAGTGATAGCACATGACAAAAAAGGACCACCACGACTCCACAAAGACATCTTACATCTTAAGTCAAGAACATTCGAAAGAAAGACCAGATTAGAGAGAAACAACAAATCAGAACATGCCCTTCTACAAACACCTCTATATGCCAACTGTGACAAGAATGATCTTCACATCCCAAAGGGAAAAGCCTTAACAACATCCAACAAAACCATGGATGTAAGCACCTCAAAGAAGATCAGACTTACCCATATAACCATCTCCTATCAGTCCTCAAGAGAACAAGGAGATACACAATGTTGTTCACCTTTCATTATGAATCCTCCAGAATCATAAAACAACTCAAGATTCATATCCATGAAAGGTAAAGCATAAAACACATATCTGAAAGCTATAATGGGCAAATACCTTTCAAATAAACACCACTATCGAGCAGACCAAGAAGAAAAGAAAATATGCTCCTCCAAGATATACAAGCCACCGTGACTTACCTAAGAGCATTCTCCTTCAAGGTCTCTGTTGAATTCACATTCAACCAAGGTGCAGGCATCTCAGACTTTCAGCTGTAACAACAACATTCTCAAAAGAATTCCAGCCTCACCTTATTCTCCATGCATCCATGAGCACTAGCAACCTATCATCTCATGCTAACTCCAAACTGCATCACTACAATAAACATGAAGTCCTCCAATATATGACCAATGTACTCAAAACAAAGAGAAAAACCCCAAACCACTATCAAAGCTCCAAACCAGCTGGACAGGAACTTAGCATGACACCATGATCTGCACATCCCCCTTAGGAGATACCATGCTTCAAGTGAACTATCCATGGTCTCAAGAGCAAAGCAACATGCCAAAACTCTAATGCACAAGAAAGAGTATACACAACATAAAACAAACAAACTCTAAACCAACATCACCTGTCAAGCACCACCAGCATCTCAACCAAGGACTACCAAGGTCCTCCATGGCTCCAAGATGTTGCACATCTTCAAATAGTGACCATGCGGATGCGAAAGAGCTCTTCTGCAACAACATGATCTAAGAGTCCTCAAGTAGAATCTGCAACACCAAAGAAGATCATTCACCACCAAGTGATGAATCCACAGTCACTGCTAAAGCTCCCACTGAACTATGACACCGAGCTTTCCAAGCACCATGACTGACCACCACATCATTGTCAAAAGCTTACACTATGCCAGTGTATCCATCTCTCCATGACATCATGATTCACATGCTTCAGATCCCCATCACTGACTATTCAGGTACTCAAACGCCATTCCTCCTCTCATCTCAAAACAACCACGCCACTGCACAAGTGACCACAAACAAGGTCATCTAACAGAACTGCACTACATAGTTACAACCTCGTGGATATAGACAGTCCACTTCCGAGTTGTCTCACAACAAACATGTAGGTAAGGACAACCCACAACATTGCATAACTCGTGGATGCAACCAAATCTAAACCATGCAAATATATCATCGCACTGGAAACTGCAAAACTGAGATAATCAAAGAGAACAACCAAAGCAGACGCAAACACTAGATCATCAACAAATCCGACTTGCCAGTCAAGTCCACAACTCAAGCACCATAGTCTAGAAAACCAACAAGCACACCATAAGAATGTTGAAAGAGAAACTCATACCAACACTCCCATGCAGAGAAGACATCACACCTCCTCAAACCATGTTGAACTGCAGCTATATAATCCAATCACACCCCAGAAGCCAGGGTCTAGAAAATAGTAGACAACAACTCCACACAAAACACAAGTTTTCCTTGACCGTGCAAAACCTGCAAAACCACTGTGCTTCCAAAAAACCCACGCATCTCCATCTTCATTGCTCATCTGGATGACTCAGGAGTCTGCACACAACGTTCACGGTTAACCAAAACAATGAAAAAGAACATGAACATGCATCATAGACTTGTTAGGAAAATCTACACAAAACCTCCAAAGCCAAAGAAATGAATCTAAACCATGAGAGTGCAAGAAACAGGCACACAGGAACAACAAGTCCATTTCAGACTAGTTCCAACGCCATCACTCATCCACTAGCAAACAGCAGAGCCAGGCTATCCAGAAGTTGCAAACCACCAAGGTCACTTCGTAGCCTCCATGCAATCAGAGCAGCAGAGTAAATACCTTCAGTGTTAAGTCAGAACACCCAACACAAGCACACCATTTCAATGGCCGAGATAGCAACACAAGCAAGCCCATACCATCAGGGAGCCTCTCACACAGACACCTAGTATGAACACCACGCTTCGCTACAACTTAGCCATGAATACACCTCACACCCTTTGCATTAGGAACTTTGCTGCGAGCCAGGAGCCTCAGACCATGTTGTAACAACATGACCAACTGCAGTCATCTCCAACATATTTCAAATTGTGTGTTGAATCCAAGAAACACACACTTCCACTCATCGAAGGATCAATCACCAACCGATTTCTCTAGACTTCCTCAAGCTTTCTAAGCTAAGAAATCAGCACAGGAGAAAACCCAGAACTTCAACAACCAGGAGAAGACTTTGATACCAGTATCATCAAGCCTCGACCTCCTTCGACCAGCTCTGATACCACTTGTTGGGGATAAGGATTCGGTTATGTCATCAAGATTAACATCTAAGACAACAGTGCCTTAGTGATTTCAATTCAAAATCACAACAAAGACACAAACAACTATGCCATAAAGTGGAAGCAGGCACAAATGATCCCCCATTGATCCTACTGAGAAAAGTAAATGCAAAACAATAGACAGATTCAACACAAATAGATAACCATGAAAAACAAACATGATGACACACAAATATATGTGGGGAAAACCTTTTCGGGTAAAAATCCCACCTCCAAAACATTCAACTCACTTGTATTGTTCAGTAACAAAACCAATTACAATACAAACACAGAGCTATGCTCTTCATGATATTACATCTTGTCCATCTGGAGAAAGAATACAGGCTACACAAACCAAAATCTCACATAGTTACAATGTACTCAAGACATATTATGTAGATTCCCTTCAGTTCCTCTCAAATGACTGTCATAGCCAGCCTCATGGCCAACCCAGCCACTCGGCCTCCACAGGTTCACATGTTCACAAAACTGAGAGATAGAGTGTTAAAAGTAATGACCGTTCAAACACCCTCTCTGTCTCTCATCCTAATCACTCTCTATTTCTCTACGTGCACATGAGATTACTTAAACTCTTTCCATGCGCCAACATGTCTAGCAATTCCAAACAGTCAAAACTATCCTTGGGATATCACTGACAGATCTGCCCATGTCGTCCTCCTTGCATCGAGCCACCCAGACACGAATCCGATCTACATCGATTGCATCGAGCCGCCCAGGCAATAAATCCATCACCCTAATCGGGTTCTATTTCCATGACCTACATTAACTGTCAATACCTCTTTGGTCTTCGGCCAACCAAATGCAATCAACCTGCCATGTGCCAACCTGTCATTCGCTTGAACGAATTGACACCGAGTCCAACTCGGTCAAACTTTGCCCCGAGCTCATCTGAGCTCCTACTACAACACCATCGAGCTCAAGTCACCCAGCCACGGTAAGGCGACCAAACCCGTGCAACTGCCGAGTCCATCCGACCCATTCGCGATGTGGCGGTTTGGCCATCCGAGCTCAACCAGAACTTGCCTGCGCTACCGTTGCACTACTCGAGTTGACCTGCGGTAATGCGGTGAGCTCATGCAAGCTCACCCTTTGACTTCATTGAGCTCAGCCTTGCCACCTTCGTCATGCTCTACCTTCAACCTCGCACTACCGCTATCCTCATAAAACTAACCACGGTAAGGCGGTAACCGGTCAGTGGGACCATTGACAATCAAACCGCGCTATCATGGGGGCCGACAAGCCACCCCACAGCAGAGCGGTAACCGTCAACCAGACCGCCAACCGTCTTACTATGGTATTGCAGTGAGATTCCTCACCGTCCATGGTATGGTGGTAACCACAAACGCCGACCACTAGCCATTGATCGCAACCACCGTGGCTTCCCCGAACATTGCCTGCAGTAAGGC
This sequence comes from Sequoiadendron giganteum, assembly GCA_007115665.2. Taxonomy (NCBI): domain Eukaryota; kingdom Viridiplantae; phylum Streptophyta; class Pinopsida; order Cupressales; family Cupressaceae; genus Sequoiadendron; species Sequoiadendron giganteum. The sequence goes on from CM021105.1 coordinate 441,143,679, forward strand.
GGTAACCGTCACCAGACTGCCGCCCTCCAACCGCTAATAGTTTACCACACCCACAGCGGCTTAGTAAAGAAGCCACATGGTAGGGCGGTAACAGTCCTCTGCCAATTCGCCACCATTGCACTGCTAACCGCACTGCCTCGCCACCATCGGGTCGCCTCCATGGTAAGGAGGTAAGAGACTTCCAGACCACCGCCACTTCACTGCGCCACCGCCAGGGAGGATGAAGACCACTACGGTAAGGTGGTAACATCGCCCAATCGCCAAACCAAGCAAGGTGGCCCATGGTACAGTGGTAAACCACACAACCATCCCATCAAGGAAAGCATACAATGGTATGGCGGTAAAGGCCAAAAATAGAGCTCCATGGCAAAATGGAAGCCCAAGCTAGGAAGATGAGGCATAAATTTCCAACTACATCTCCTAAACTCAACATCAATGAATGTAACCACAATGCATAAGGAGATAAACATGTCAACACTCCTCAAATGAACCCTCCAAAACCATATATCCATAGCTCAAGATCCATATGCATGAGGAGATAAAGCATAAACATAATGCACCTGAAAGAAACAATGGGCAATACCTCTCAAGTGAAACCCTCGAGTAGACCAAGAGTGGGAAATGAGAATGCTCCTCCAAGACATCCAACTCATAATGACTCATCCAAGAACACTCTCCTCATAGGTCCATGTTGAACTCACGTCCAACCAAGGTGTAGGCTCCTCGAACTTCCTGCTGAAATCTCATCAAGAGTAACCATCTCAACACATGTCTCTAACCATAATAGAAATCAAGCCTCACCTATGTATCCAAGTATCCATGAGTACCTGTAACCAACCAATCCATGCAAAACTCCAAATGCAACATAGCACCGTCATGAAGTAATCAAGCAAATGATCAATGTACCCAATACAAAGAGAACTACTACGATCAATGTCAAAGCTCCAATCATGAACCAGAAATATAAACATGACATCCATGATCTAATCATCTCTTGCAAGGAGATCACATGCATCATAACATACATAAACATCCTGGTCTTAAGAGAATGAGTGATATGCCCAACTCTAATCTAGAATCAAGAGTGTACCATGACATCATAACAAAAACTCTAAACCAAGAAAACATATCCTGAATCACATGAAGATAACCTTACTAATGATCCATCAACGTCACTACCAACAACTCCCACTGAACTGTGATACGAGCTACACATGGAATCATGACAACCATCATCTCCATGAAGATCATCTAGGTCCACACACAACTGAAATGTTAGTAACATAACAAGTAGAACCAAAATCACCAAGCTAAGAAGATACCTAAACCGCTAAACCATCATAAACATATCCATCACCGCCAATCCATCATTGTAAAAATCTCCCATTGAAAAGTGTAATCAATTTATCCATGACATCATGATAACAATATCCTCATGAAGATCAATCAAAGGCCCTCACACAATCAAAGAACTCAAATGTAACAAGAGCTCCCAAAAGGCAAAGTAAAACCATGATCCTCATACCAAGAAGATACACCGCTACAACCACAATCGGGAATCGATCTAACACCACCAATAATGCACCTGCATAAACAATCATGACATGCCAAAGTCTCTAAAGCACAAGAAACATTCATGACACCATGATCACCACCAAAAGTACCAACAACTAACAATCCAACTGTGTCCACATATATGCATAACACAGTCAACTACATAGGTCTCATATCATGGCCGTACCTGGTAATACCATCTCACCTCCTCAACATGACATTAAAATTAGCAAGCCAAGTGACTAAACCAAGCCACCAAGCTGAATATGCATCAACACTGAAATATCTATGGGAATATGCAACACATGTACAAGTCATAAATGCAACATGTAAGTATAAACCACCTACAACATTACACAACTTTTAGATACAACAATGGAACATACAAATCCACCCAAATACTGATAACCATGTCAAAAAAGAGAATAATCTGATATGTACAACTGAGCATACAATGAACCCAACATCAAATCTCCAATATCCGATCATCCATAAACTCATGGTATCACCATAGTCAAAGTAACCCATAAAAAACTCAGATAAGGAAAATAAAAAATAAACCATGCCAAAATAATTGCAAACCTGATCCACTATGTAGTTCTTTAAACAATCTTTCTGTTGACTATTCGAAGACCAAAATCCGACTCCGTATGCACCCGATATCACCTCTTGAATTTCAAAACGAAACACTTGACTTCCAGCAAGCAAAACATTATCAAGACTACAAAATTTGAGAAAATCACTGGCACCACAATGTGGATCACTGAGTCAACTTTCCAACGAGTCCAAGAAGAGCTAAAAAGGACATCCCGGGCAAGATTTATGCTCCTTGGAAGAAAGTTGCACAATTCTGGTATTTAGGCACAACAAGGGTGGCCCCCGAGCGGAGCCACTGGTGGCGGTGGCACCTCGGGCAACGCATCGATGGTGGACCCGAAATATTTATTAAATTTCATTTAATTAAAAATTATTCAAAATTTCTATGGGCCCCTTTTATTAAATTCATGGGCGGAATTAGTAAAAACTGGCGTTGAAATTTTAATATTAAAATTTTATTTAAAAAAGGTTTTTGAAACCCCAAAATGGGGTGGCGGAGGTACCGGGCCCCGTCGGCTAGCAAAGCTGACAATGGTACCTACTGGTATTACTGACAGCGGGTACCATTGGTACCCTTTGTTAGTGGCTAGCAGGCAGTTGCCTGCTGCAGCGGTGGTGGGTACGGGAATGACCCCGCTCACCCCCCAAATAAACTTTTATTTTATTTTATTTTTCAATTTAAAAAACTTTTAGCCCTTTTTTTATATTAATATTTTTTTGATTTATTTTTGTAGGTACAAATTTTTGATGGACGAATGGGATTTATTTTTTATTTTTTATTTTGCAAATACCTAGGATAGTTGGGCTGGGGCTAAATTTTTTTGCATTTTTTGATAGTAACAAAAATAGGTCTAGTTATATATCAAAATCCATCTCTCAGCCAACCCAGATCCAACTATGAGGTCTATTTTGATCCAGGAGGTCTTCTAAAAATCTTCCCCCACAAAACCCCCACTTGAATGCAAAACCAAGAAACCCATTTCACCCAAAATTTCTTACACTCCAAATCTGTAAACAACCCATCAAAATACCAAACCCAAAACCCTCAGATCTGCAAAACCCTTATATCTTGCCATGCCTTTGATTCTCTCATGCAATGCAGTTTTTTCTCAACCAAGGGTTACAAAACCACAACCATGAATCTGATACCAAATGTTGGAAACTTGTAACTATTTAAAGACAATTTTCACATAACCCAAAATAGAAATCTATGCAACAAAGTATTCAGAATCCACATGCAAGAGAAAAGATAACATACCGATGAAAATATGATACAAGATATACCCTGGGAAAACCCTCAAGAGGGAAAAACCCAGCCTCCAAAAGTATCCATCTCTCATGTATTATTCAGCAATAAAGATTACAATACATCTTTAGAGTCTCCATGAACACCATAGAAGCAACAAGCGCTCTCTATGCAATCCATGTGAACAAGCATGCAACCACACATCCCATGCCATGCTTCAAACCTCCACAAGTGCTAACAAGAGCTAACCTGCCAACTTATCAACCTAAATAACTACCCTTGTGGTTGGTTTTATAAAAACAAGCTCCCACAAAACCACTAAGTGGTATTACACAAAACCATGTGACTAAAACCATGAGATTACAAAACCATGTTCCCATATTTAATATTGGGTAATTTATTTAATTATTTTCCCCAGTATTAAATAATTACATTTTAGCAACTTAACTTATGTCCCAATGTTACATACAACATAAAGTGGCCCCAAGAATAATTACATTAAATACATTATGCAAGGTGTACAACACACCTTTTCCTTTCAATTATGATATTTTGTGTCTTTGGGATTTATGAATGGTTACCTTTACGTCGTTTCATATGAATGTAAAATGTAGCATGTATATGTACATATGTATTTATACATATACATGGACCCATGTATGAGAGCATTAGCAAATGCACATGTATGTAAGTAGAAATACTCATAGAGGTACACACATGAGGAAACAACTATATGTATATATATGTGTGTATATATGTGAGCACTTGTTGGATAGGCATGTCAATGGGAATGTGGATATATGTGTTTTGAAGCTTATGAGAGCTTCCTTGTAAGTGAATGTACGTATCTATGTTTGATTTTGTAGTTGATGAGTGTTTATATATATATATATATATATATATATATATATATATATGCGTATACATATATATACACGTGAGCATTCATGCTCATAAATAATGTATATATATATATATATATACATAAAATCTATGTGTGTTTGACTACCAAAATAGTGGTCCATACTTGATTATCATATTACTATTAAATATATATTTATATATATGTATGAGAGTGCATGTATGTATATACATATAATAATATATACTATAAATACACATATTTATGTAATGATTGTCATGCATTTGAGATATCGAATGAGGAGTATTTATTGCTATATGGTTCAATGTATATATATACACATTTATTGCTTATATTGTATTCATACATATATTATATGTTGCTAAAATACATAGCGTTGGTTATATAGTGCATAAGTAATATGAATATAGCTAGCACTTATACATGGAGGCTGCACACGACACTATAGAATGTAAAGGACTTCAGAGAGTCTTAGACTAAGACAAATATTGCATTATGTGGTTGCGCACAAGTGATTAAACTTGGAGTATTTGAATGAACTTTGACCAACACATCAAACACTACCCAAAAGCATTGAGTATAGTTAGACGCATCATAACATATCAATGTAGTATGTGGAAGCCAAAGGGAGTGTTGCACATGTGTAAGTAAGTGAACTAAAGAAAGATTTATATGTTTGGAGGTCAATTATTAGAGGTCGATTTTTAGTTGCGATGACTATTTTGTGAAGTCGAGTCTCACTCATACTGTCACGCGATATGAAACATTTGTATTGCAGTTTGAGTTGTTGTCCTATGTTGATGCAAAGCATGGACTTAGTCGACGCATTTGATAAAGATTAGATTTGACTTGGTAAACATATCTGCCATGTTTTATACATCTTTCAATGAGTTTGTCAAACATATATTATATCTTAGTCGACTCATCTCTAAACCAAGTCGGTGGATGCTTGGTGTTACGAATTGGTAGTTGACCGTTTCTAATGGCAAGGAAAATCGTGCCAATAGTGAGGAGCGCGGATGGGTTTGGTGCCACCTCTGGAAACCCAATTGTTGTAGATGTCTATTGCATGTGATAATTCGAATTGAGCATATGCATATTTGAATAAGTCTTTGTTTGCTATCAATTTTGCAAGTCGATCGATTAGAGTTTTTGCTAAATATGAGCTTGTTTTATCGCCACCTTTTTGTTGTGTTTCATGTGTTGCCTTGCATGGTGTTTGTTGTCTAGTATCATGCCTAAACTGTAGGCTGTGAAGTTTCCAAGTTGCTTTATAAATAGAGGTGTTTGTTCATTTGAGAGGACACATCTTTGCAATTCCTTATTATCTGCAAACCTTTATTTTGCATTATTTCCAACTATACTATTTTGTTTTATGAGTGAGAAAGAGAGAGATTTCTATTTTGTTTGTGAGTAAGATTATTTTATGAGAGAAGTAAGCTATCAACTTGAGAGATGGAGTTTCTTTGTGACATTTCTTGAGAAGTTATAATCAAGCTTGTTGTTGTCTGGAGAAGTTGCATTGCTACCAATAGATTGGATAAAGCGAACAGGCATGAGGATATTATTCTTTGTTGTTTCATTTATGAATGATGTGTTCTCCATGTATGCTTGAATTGTCTTTCCCAATTATTTTCATTTTGAGAAATTAGAATTGTCTTTGAAAAGGAAATTGATGATTTTATGCTATTTTTATGATGTGATTGTATGTACTCCATAATAGGAGGTTGGTGTTTATCATAGTTATGGAATACTAGATATGATTAAACTAGAGTGGCATATGAGTTACTCTTAGCTAGGTTATTGGTTTAACTACGGTAGCTTGAGTTTACTCATAGGATTGATTATCCAGTATGGGAGGGGGCTTGTGTATTTACTTTGTAAAAGTAGATTTATTCCAAGTATGTTAAATGGTGATAGGTTATCTCTAGGATAATAAATTATCCATTGAAGGAAATACCTATGTGTAGTTCAAGATGGACTTAAGTCAAATTGGCCCTGAATAGTGTATGTGATAGATGACCTTCATTCGGATTACTGCTTTAAAACACTTTGGCCAAAGTAGTGGGAATGTCCGAAGACTCCATTGTAGAAGTGTGAATGCCGAGACTCCATTGTCAATTCATCGTGATCCAGCATTACATGCTAGTTCGAGATTGTGAGATTACAAAGTTCTAGTTATGTAGAACACAACACTATGCTCAATTGGTTGTTGTTATCAATTACTCTACCAATCTCTTCGTTGAAAGGGAGGGCCATCTATCGAATGATAAATGTGTGGGGGACTGCATTAAGAGTCCATGGTTGGTAGAAAAGCACTTGAGTGATGCTTCTCCTCCATAACAGGCGACAAAAGAACCAAGATTGTATTGTTGTAACTTGTGAAGTTATTATGAAATGTAATCTTTATTGTATTTTGAAATGCATCTTGTTTGTAAATTCTCAATAATTTTATATTTATTTTTATTGCAATGGCTTGTCACTTAGTTTATTTACTCAAAAGGTGTAAACTTATAAATTTTTACTTCATTGAAGGGATGACATGTTACATATCCAAGAGGAGACACAAAAATTTGTAAGGAGGAAAAAATAAAGAAAAAAATCTTAATGTTATGAAGATGGCATAAAACATAAGAAGATTACAAAGAGAGAATGAGAGGGAGCTCAAGGATAGAATACTTCATGTGAAGAATCATAGAAGTGCCTCAAATAAATAGAGGTGAAAAAGGATTTGCATAAGTAACTTGCATGTCTATGCATGCCACCTTTAATCCTATGTGTGTGTAAGGTGTCAAGATCCTCATAAGGAGGATGTTACACCTAAGAATTAATATTCCTCCAAAAAGGAATTATAAAAATTAGTCATTCTCACACATGTGTGAGAATACTCAAATAAGACAAAAGACTTGTAGGGATTCCTTTGAAATATTTCTACAATTAATTGAATAATACAAATTAATAAATAAACTTCACCCAAGTAAAGATTAATTCCTAACAAAAATTCATGGGACTACCCACTTAAAAATAATCCTAAAAAATCTCTAAAGCACCCGCAATTTTTTTTTAAGAACCTCCCTATGGGACCCCACCTAAGTCTTAGAGAATGCACTTTGTTTGATGCTTTGGGCTAGATCTAATCCAACGATTCATGAGACTTATATAAAGAAGTAAGATAAGTTTTCACAATAATTCTTGATATTATGACATGCAATAGTGTGGGCATTATTATAAAGGAAAAATATGCTTTATATATGTCTCAACATGGCTATCTTCTTTTATCAATTTAATTCATGACTTAATTAAAGCCATGTGGTGTGTTGACGGGGATTCTCATAAAATCAAAGGAGAAATTTATTGAATAAAGGAGAACTGACTATTTGATCTATTAGTGATAGATCCATTTGACAACCTATAGAATGTGCAATTATTGTATCACATAAAAACTCCTCCTTACATCCCAAAAACACAATTTTGGCACCCTTGCATCATCCTGACCAGGTCTAGAGCACTAGAGTAGTAGAAGCAATCTCAATCACATCTATAATTAAATTTTCCAAAGCAGTAAGATCGAACCAATAACTACCTTTAGCTAAGTGGTGGTATAATAACACTCATATAAGATGATGCCATATGATTTTACCTATGGTACTACCCGACCTTCCTTGGACACTTATATTTATAGTTCTTTCAAGGTCATACTTGTTGAAAACAATCTATCCAACTATTGGGAATTCTTTTAGCTCCTTAAGGATAATTTAGCTTTAATATAAAAATGCATGAAATAATAGGTGTATTAGCATAAGATAAATCATATATTTGTCATTGATGACTGCATCTTTTTATGTCTATAGTATTACATGTATATGTTATTATAAGAAAAGTGAGGCCATAAGTTGGGTCCACAATTTTTGTCCCTTATTAGGTGATCTCACACATTGGTGAGGTAACATATAAAGTTGAAACTCTCACCCTTATATAAGATCCAACTAGTTTTCATGTCTCTTTCCTCTAGAAAGTTGGGATTGCTACTCAAATCCCAATAGAGCTAAAAAAATTAGATGAGGAAGGATTCATATTTTTAGAACCCAAGTCTATACTAGAAAAATAAATGAAACACCTTCCTATTTATTCTACCCTAAATATCTACAAGGGTTTGCAACCTAAAGCTTTGTCTAATGGGAACTCACCAATATTTTCTCCAAGTTTCCTCATCTCGAGATTTGATAACACAATTATTTGAAGGGGGTAATATTATGAACCTCATTATGCTATACAATACCTAGTATTAGTTGGGTGAATATGCTTTGTAAGTTTCTTCTAGGTAATGTCAAATGAATAATTATGGATGTAGATGTTGTTTATCTTACTAGTTATTTAAAATAAAGTATTTATCCCACATGCGTGGGATGGTGGTACTCGCCTTTAGTAAATTATATGTATTGTAATGACTTCCCAAGTGGAAGATACCTTGAATATTTATAATTTGAGAGTAAGCTCTATTGAGAGGTTGCCTCTTGAAGTGGTGTTGTGGAGATAATAAAAGAATTTAATTTCTCTCTACTATACATATTTATGTGTGTATTATCTTATTCATCTCACATGTTCATTTCAAGCCCTTTCCTAACCCATGTTAAATTTATAATTATGTAAGTGATCTCCATCACTTCTAAGCTTGCAAAAATGTCCCATTTGCTCTTTAGATTTAAATTCTAGTTTGTGGCTAAATATTATGTATTGAATCAATGTAGGTTATGATTCATTTGTGACTCTTGGTGTTGCATTTGAAGGAGTATCCTAGTTCATTTCACATCTAATATCACTTAGATCTCCTGTATCCTAGAGTTATCATTACTTCTTAGGGACATTATTGGGAGCATTTGTAAGGGAATTTACTTTGCACAAGCATCTTGTATATTTGGTAGTGTTTTCATTGATCTTTTATTGAGCCATTGAATTGATATCCTTACATGGTTTGACTTAAGGGAGTAATGATCCCTGTCACTTACAAAGCAACAAGAACCACATATGAGTTTTTAATTCAAGGTAAATTGAGATCATTAGAGCAAATTAAAATAATCATATGAAAGTTAGGAGATATTAGATACATTGGAATGAATTAGATCCACATGTTATATCAAATTCATACTTACAAGATTAAATTTTCAACCATAAAAGTGATCTAGGTTGATAGATAGGTTATTCACAAGTTTTAATGGATTTGTTTGACTGCCACTCACATTTTGAATCAAGGGAAAATCAAAATACAACATCTATCACAAGTTCCAATTGAATATCATTTATTGTCTTCTGTATTTTAGTTTAATTGACCGAATCATTAAAATATTTGATTTAGAGTAGATTCTAAACATTCATGGTATTAATTTTTTTTATAGGCCATTTTATTTTCCCTTTGATATACTTGATGATCACACCACTACTAACTAACCCAGGGTTACCCTTAGAGGTGCTATAAAAATTCAATTTAGAAATGTCCATTAGGGGTCTCATTTAAACCATTTTTTTCTTGCTAATTGTTTATCTCTAACCCATAAATAAGAAATTACAATATCATTGTTAATTTTATTAATGGACATAACTTAACACTTGTAATTGTGAAAATTGCATGTCTATGCCTTTTGTCTAATGTTTTGGGTCAAAGTGGATTAGGTTGTCCTACATGCAATAATCAACTTATAAGTGACATATTCTTTGTGAATTCAAATTGTGACATTACACATCTATATCCACATTATGAATGATTCTTAGACACTTGAGCTTGATCCCTATACATATTGTTCATCACCCTAGATCAAATTTATAGGTGTAGACTTGACTTGGGTCACTTACACAAACTAGGATCTAATCCTCAAAAATTTCAAAATTTAAAATTATTACCTTGACAACCACTTTGTTTCCTATTTAGAGTTAACATGCTATAATAATTTTTGTTGATTTACAACTTGATTATTGTATATATATACTTTGTTTTACTCATTTGAACACATCAAGCTCCATTCTCTAGGAGTTATCAAGAAGCAAGCTATGGTTTTATTAATAGAACACATACGAGAGAATTTTAACAATATCGATCATATAATAATCAAAGCACACTACCTTGGGTCCATTACATGCTTGGTTGCTATATTTAAAGATTTTCATTCAAAATCATAAACTGGCTTGTTAGGTACTTGAACCAGTGAAATTTAACTCTTAATCAAATAGATTTATTGGAAGTGTTTGTAAACACCAATTACACAAATTCAAATATCATAAGATATATATTTTTCAACACCTAGACAACAACTTCCCTATAAAATCAAAGCTAAATACTTATACATTTGATTTACTGAATTTTTATAATTATATGCATATAAATATTGATTATAATTATTGTCCCAATTCCATTATCTAAATTAATGATGATAGATAAAGCATCACATGAAAATGTTAAAAAAAAACTATTTAGAGTTGATTTTTAATTAAAGATATAAAATAGTTGTAACTAATATAATTCAAATTAAAATAAGAATTGACTCTAATACATATAATTCAAATGGATTGGTTTTTCATATTCATTTATCCAAAGAAACATAGATGGTTTTGAGCAAGGTAGTTTCATTTCTTTATTTTTTTACCTACTTTTGTACACTCAATTTTTTGAATTACTTTTGTGAAATTCTTTTGTTGTGCTTTTGGTTGGTGCATATTCTTTTTGATAATGATAAACTTGTTTTCCTTAATTATTTTTATTTTTTGGGGCTTATGACCATTGTTTCTTGCTATTACCAATCATGTTATTTTGTACATTTCAAACCTACAATTAAATGTTTGATAAAGTTTGAGGTGGAAAGGGTGATTTTTTTGTTTCTTTAGATTTATAGTTTATGTGATTTTTTTGATATAATAAGTCAATGTCACTAGTAGATGAGGACAAATTGTGGTACAAGAGGCGATGACTATACCATAAAAATAAATTGTATTTATTATTCACAAATGACTTTAAACTATCTATAAAATGATAACAAAAAAAGCTATAAAGTTGTGAGATTATGACATGGAGTTAATGGATTATGATTAGAGAGGTAGTAATGACTTTAGTAGTTTTAAAGACTCACTATGACAATATATAGTGGAGGAAATCTTGAATATGATGTCATTGTGAGCCTCTAAATTGTAGAAGTCATTACTACCTTCTAATCATTATATTTAAGATTTTCTCCATAATATGTTGTCATAGTGGTCCTCTAAAATTGTAAAAGTCATTACAATATGAGATTTTCTCCATTATATGTTGTGACAATGAGTCTCTAAAAATGTAGAAGCCATGACTATCTTTACAACATTGACAAATTTATTAACATTAGGGGTTTCTTGTAGAGGATTAAGTCTTCCAATTAATTTGGATTTAGTTAAATATTAAATATTAACAATACTACTAATTAAATATGAAAATAGAAAAGTAAGACATACCTATTTTTAAAACAATCTATATAAAAACCATTAAGAATAAAATTTAAATTTGACAATCAACCAAACATTTATCCATTCAAAATTACTTTTCATATATTAAAATATATTTCATTTAAAAAACTATATCATAAATTCGATATAATCTTATGATTTTTGAAAAACCATTACATTTAAACCTTGATCGAGGGACTATTCCACATAATTACCAATCCACAAAAAAAGCCACCTTAAGAATGGTCGATTTTATTGAGTTAATTAATCTAAATTAAATATTTTCTTTACATCAGAATACCTCCCGCTCCCTTTTACTTCAATTGAAAAGAAACGAGATACAAAAGATTTATTTCCGGATACTCGATATTCAAACTTTCATAAGCGATTTTCCGTGATGACTTCACCAGCTGAACTTGCGATGTCTGTAAACCAAAATGTTCTCTCTGCCCTCAAAGACAGAGCTGCAGGCAAGTCGTTTATTTATTTTAAAATATTTTCTCTGTAATTTGTTTAGCAGAATGTAAACCGTAAATGATCAGTAATAGTTATTTAATTCTGCCCTTTAATTTTGCAATGCTATACTATGTAGAATCCTTTAGAAGTTTCAGGGTTTCTAATAAACATCCGCTTAAAAATAGACTCTGAACTTGAAGATGTGTTTGAATGTCGATAATTCCTGCCATTTTAATGACAATTACCCTGGTCGCTTATGTAATTCTTACCGTTTGTATCAAAGGAATATAAGCTATTTAATATTGTTAAGTATTATTAATCTAATTGTGCTTGTTAGCCTATTTTCCCCATTTACTGCAAAATAGCCTTTAAAGCGGGACATCAGGTTATTTTTCAAGTATTTAAGGGGTCTTGGGTCATGCTTAGTCTTGGCTCATGGTTAATAAAGGAAGCAAGAAATTTTCATCAAGCCACAACATTTTGGGAAAAAAGGAGTAGGGGGTGTCTCTCTTGAAAGTTTTGGAAAGGGTAAAACCCACGTTGCATGCTTTGGAGGGAACTTTTAGTGAAAGAGTTTGAGTTTAGTAGAATGGGTCGATGCTGTTAGGGTTTCCATGGCCTTAGCACTTGCCTAACAGCTAGCAAACTACTATGGCGGCCAGGACTGTGTCAAACATCGTATTGAAAGGAGAACATGTAGTTTTCAACCTTACTTGGCGCTCAGCTTCATGATCTTCAGGAGTGTTATCTCTTGAAACCCTCCCATGGTCGATAAAGATTCCAAAAACCTTGTTGAGAAAATCTTATTTACTGTTAAGACTTCCAGAACCATGTTAAATGTGAATATTACTGTCAAACTTCTTTTGAAAAGCTCATGACCGAGTGAGCACAAGGGAATCATGTTGAAAGTAGTCCTCAATGGTGAAAGGGGCAAGTGTAAAGCCATGAAGGCTATTGTAGAATATATGATAGAAACATTTACGAAAGATATAGAAGTCTTCTCAGTCTCGTAATTTTTAGCATTTTGTTTAAAGGCATGTGATATGCATTGCCATTGGATATCTTGAGAGGTATGCCAAAGGATGCATATGTATACTGAAGCATGATTATGGAATGTTGCAAGATGAAAGGATGCAATTTAGTGTGAATAGCAGATTATGGACAACCATATTTCAAAAAGATAAAGGTAAAAACAGTGATCACAGTCTAAGGTACAGAAGAAGGGGCAGAAAAGGCAGTGAACCCTGTGATTATAAGGGGCAGGTTCAAAGTATTGTCAAGACATATCACAATCATAGGACAGACCATGTTCATTGTCACCTGCACTCATAAGCATGAAACCCTAAGTCAGTCATGAGGGAAGTCTATGATACTTAGGGACAGTCATCATTCATAACCACAGTTATTTTGGGCTTCGTAGGGGCAGTAGCTATGATCAAGCAAAGTGACAGAGAAATTCTTATAGTCATGATAATATATGGAGTGAGAGTGATACAAAGGGCAATCTTGAATGCATAAGAACATAGGTTGAAGACTTCAGAGCTGGTTTAGTGAACAAGAAAAGGACAGTCTTAAGGGAGACAATAACAAACTACAGTGAGCTAATGACACTAGAGCAGAGGTCTTTTATAATGCTGGGGAGGCAAGCAAGATTTCTATCAAGATACAAACAATGACAAAGAACAAACTCAAGTGACAGTACCTCTTAAGGGCATTAGAGCATGTGACAATGATAGATTGCTGAAGAGAAAAGAATGCACAGTTAACATATTCATATGATAGTTGTGGGAAGATAAGGTTGTATTTCTAGCCTTAGAGGTCAAAGAGGCTCTTCATATTGTTAGCCATTCATATACTATAAATCACTAATAGAGAGTGCAACTCTATTAGTACAAGTCAGTTATTATCTGATATGAACAAATAGGAAAGCAAAGAGATAATTCCACACAACAAAGCATTGCTGATGCTTTGGGTAATGATGAAGCTGATGGGATTAGTGGCAAGGAACAGAGGGGTAGTTGAAGTCACTGTAGTAGAACAATAAGAAATTGGTTGGGGCTTCTCAAGGATATGATGCATCCAAACAGGATGACTTACCACTGAAAACCCTACTGAAACCCCAAAAAGTGACAGTGGACATAGAAGGCTGATCTGTGTAAGAGAGAGCCTAATTATAGTATAGCCCTAAAGAAGGCTTAGGATCTTCAAACACAGGTCACATGGCTTTTAAAAGAATGCAGAAACATTCAGCTAAGATGTGGAGTTGGGGGAGACATTTCCAGTGATGACACTATTGTGACACTGTACCTATGGCATCTGATGAAACATATGCGGAGAAAGTGACTTCAGATAGGCCGTTGACATTCAAAGATATTCATGGAAGGGTGGATCAAAATTGTTAACTTTGTAGCCTGGTCTGTACTCTTTCCCAGCAACTTGATGAAGGCAATAAGAGCTGTAGGAAGGCTTGAAATTGAGTATACAGGGAGGAACCATACCCTGGTATTGTAGCTTCTATTAGTAATAGCTATCCTGCTGTAGTTTCATGCATTGACGATGAGAGAGTTGAGTTCCAGGATGGTACTCATACCTTCAATCTTGTCATGGGTGAAGAAAGTGATGTAAGAAGATGTTAATCATGTGATGAAAACATGACAGAGGTTAAAGCACAGTCAAAGGAGGAAGACAAAATCCATGACAGTATTTCGAAGTGTTTGCAAGAGAAGACTAATGAATAAGGTATAGTAATGGCAGCCTTATGAAGTCTTTTATATAGGCAGTCCACTGTTTAAGAGGGTTATCATTAAAGGAGCTTATCCTATGCCCTCCTAGGGCATTTAATTGTTCCCAAGACCTTTTCCATATATCCTATGAACTTGGAGATAAAGTCAAAACAATTTAAAGGAAGTAATGGGCAGTCATGAGCAGTTGGCAAGTATCTAGGAGGAGGTTGAATGCGCCGTGCAACAAGTTGAGAGAATATAGGGCAGTTTTGAACCTTTTGAGGGCATTTAGGAGCTGTTCAAGGAACTTGGTTGATAGACAAGGTCAAAATAACAACTTTTCTTCAGTCAAACACCTTTTTGGAGCTTTTTAAGGGGCTGCAAAGTAGGGGTAACTATTTTGGACGCTCAAAGAAGTTTGACCCAGCAAGCTGATGCAAACACATGTTCCTATTATTTAGCAACTGTTGAGCAGCTTATAAGCAAGCCTAAGGGCAGATCTTTCTCTAGTTCTTTTTCTCTTAGTTTTGCATTGTAACTTGTTTTCAGAGTTCTTTCAAGCTGGAGCAGAGCAGATTTGTAACTCCATTTTCAAGCTTGCATAGCTGTATGTAACACTTCTTTGGATCAATAAAAGACAATTATTTTGCCTTCTCTAATCTGTATTTTGTGTGCAAATATAAATGATGATGTATTTTCTGTGATTTCATATAAATCCTCAATGTATGTCTCATTTCCTTCAGCACTTTTTTGCAGAGATATGTGTGCCTTATGCAGGTCATAGGTTATGACAATAGTTTAAACAACTTCTAATTGTGAAAATATCTGTTTTTTCCTTTTAGGATTGAGAGAACTTCATCTTTCATGAAATACTAATGTATAAGTATGTAGAAACCAGAGTTGTGCATGAAACAACTTGTTCATTTAATCATGTTGTGAGTCAAAACAACATTGTAGGTTTGAGATCATTTTGGTGCATCACCTTTTTAAGTCATAGGTTTCATTTCATGTTTCCTTCTCACCCTTTTCTCAGCATGCAACAGTAGGATAGGTTAATTAGGTGAAGTTTCAAGGGAACCAGCCCTCTCTAGAGGTTGATCTCCAGCATCTGAGCCCACACTCAGGGAGATCATCCCATGTTTCACAAGGTGGCTGAGTGATTCTATCAGCTCAGCAAGGGTGCACACTTTAGTGACAACAGTGCTTTCTGTCATTTAGTTATATTATTCTTTTGCCCAAGGTTCCATGGAGGGAGGAATGTGGATGAATATACATTCAGTGTTTTAGTTCTATATTTTGAGCGGAGAGAAAATTTGAAAGCATTTCGATTTTTCTCCAATTGATTGTAACAACCTCTTTCTTTTTCAACAGAAAAAGAGAATATAGACGGAAAATATAAATTTGCCTTAAATCCAGCCAATTTCTTATGGCCAAGTTTATGGGCTATCTTTAAAGCTACCTGGGATAAGCTTGAATGATATTCTTAACATTTGTAAACCTGAATCTTACTTAAATGTACAGGATGACTATCACTTTACAACCTCACATGCCCATCGGAGATATGGGCCACCTTCTCGTGTCAAAGGGGAGTTAAACCTGGGTTAAAAATTTAATAACTTTATATAAAAATTGAGCAATGATTTTATTAGATACTTTGCTTAGTGGCATCCCTACTGGCAAGTGACAACCGCTTGGGACAGAAGCAACAAGCAGTTTAGTCCCATCAAGTTTCTTAGGATTGTAGTAAATCTCTGAGTTATTCTGTCAGGATCAAATTTTTTCTTCTAAATATCAATTCCATTGTCATACATTTTGGTTTTGTCCTTGTAAGTTTCTTAGGACTGTGATAAATCTTTGAATTGTATTATTTGTTTTTTCTTTCAAAAATTAAATCCCTTTTCTATGCATTATTTGATAAGCCTCAGGTTTATATGTCAATGTTTGGCTGCAGTTATGGAAGCACATGCACAAGAGGATAATGTGGAACAAATATGGGAGTCTAGAAGTACCAGCCAGGTTCTCCCACTTGGCCGTGTTATGAATACTGTGCTAAGTGCAAAACCAAAAGAACTAGAAGCAGTTCTTTTTCAGCAGACTCACACCTTGCAAAAAAATTCTAAAGGTAGAGAAGCATCGATTTTCATTTGATTTCATTATGTTTACATTTTAAGCTTCTTAAAACATATCAAAGCATGTGATGTGGATACATTTCCAAGCAATTACATTTCTTCTATTATGTTTTCTCTAGGTGCGCTTGACCAATCCCTCAATTTCCTTCGCAAGCATGTTGAGGAGATTGTTCAAAGGAATGGACTTCTAGATCAAGTGCTTGTGCCACTGCTTGAACATGTATGCCTTTCTTTGTCCTATGAAATGATGGCATTAAATTTGACATTACCTTAATTCAAGTTAAATTTAACTCCTTATCTTAGTTGCCCCGGAAATATCCTATGTAATTGAGATCAAGTTGTGGCGTGGTTTAATTATTGCTATTAGTAGTAAAATAAATTAAGATGTTTTCTTGTTAGCCGTTGAAAATGTAAATATTAAGCTGAGAAGCTGTGAATTTTTAAATCTCCTTGCTAGTGTTAGCAAACAGCACAGAATGGAACAGTGTGTAAGGTAGAACCTTTCTTCAAATTTGAAGCGGAGCTCCCCTTTGAAGAGTGAAAGAAATGACATATTCCCTTACATAGAAAATTAAAAATAAAACCTAGGTCTAGCAAGATTTTTTGAATGTGCAGTATAATCAAACTTAAAGGAAAACCTATCTTTGTGTTCTCAGGTTAGGGCTTAAGGCTATGTAATGTCCCCTTTTAAATTTTCCTTGTTTTTTTAAAATATAATAAATCCCAACTCACAATAATAGTAGCACAATTAATTTTAATTATGAAATTAACTTAGAGATTGTAGCTTAACTGTTTATTATATAATTCAGATTTAATGCTTTGAATGTATCCCAGAAAATATAAAACTTATCCTCTCATCTCTGCTGTAAATCTCCCTCCAATCTGCAGTGATCTTTCTTTATTTAAATGCCTTCGAAATGTCTTAGAGTCTGCCTGAATCAGGGGTTTCTGTCCACTAACTCAATAATTGAAATTAAGGGGTTCTCGTCTTTTAATTTTAAACCTTGAGAGGTTTAATCCTCATGTTGCTGAACCATGGTTCACGTTCCACAAGGAATAATAACATAAAAATGTCTTTCCAATTCCGGCCCCTTGTCCTTGATCGATGTTCCTTATATACCTTTTTTTTTTAATAGACATAACTCTTCGTCCACATGCGTTTTGACTTTTCATTAAAACTAAACTTTATTAAATTTCAGTTTTTTATAATATTAATTATTTTAATTATCCTTAAGGACATTGCAAGAGAAAGGAGGGCATTACAGGCTATTCAGTACTTTTGCACCAGACGAGATTTATGTTTTCTTGCATAATATGGAAAACTTAAATGACAGCAAAGGCTTACACTTTTCAGGTAAAGATAGAAGCTAAAAAGCATGACTAGAGCACAAGGATTGAATTGAATTGAAAGACACACACGATTTAGTAAAAGGAATAAAAGGAGTGCATAAAAAACCACAATCACAACTTTGAAGAAACCTGCAATATAGAGACTGCAAATTTAATCAAGCAATTAAATCTACCTAAGCACACATACACAAAATATTAGAAAATACTTTGAACAACAAATTTGGTAGCAAGTAGGCATACCAAATTCTATTGAAATTTAAAGTGCCAATTTATTCAAGATAAACAAAAATCGCACATAGTTTCTGCACTAAATATAGCGTTCCGGCACACAAAGCAAACCTACAATATCAAATACTTGAACTAAAATTAGAAATCTTCAAATAGATTCCTCTTAAAAATATTCATAATCTAGGAATAGATCTGAGGTTCTCTACAAATATAGTTGATCTAAAAATATGTGCAATGAAAAATATCAGTGATCCAAAAATAGAGAATTAAAAATTAGCCACTCTGGAACCCCATCCGATAGGCTTGCTGCAACAGTGGAAGTACCGTCATCCTCTGTACCTTGTGTCCATAGAAATCTATCAACACAGAACTGCACCTGTGAGTCAGGCTGTGGCATCAAATTCATCTGAAGCATTTACACATCCAAGGTGAAAATACTTTGTCTGATCAATGTGTCAATCTTGGTTGCCTCCTCTACATCCTAAACATTTCTGACAATGGGGGACAACTTGTCTATATTTTTATGTTGCTGAACTCTCCCAAACATGTCTTTCACCAATCTCTATAATTCAGCCTGTACCTTATCATACTCAATCTGTATACCATCCTCATTAGCAAAGATACATGAAAGAGATGTCACGAAGGAAGCAGCTCTTCGTCTCATCTCATCCAATCTATTCTTCTGATTCACCAATATGGTGTCAGGCTCATCAAGAAGCCAAATCAGAAATATATATTGCTGCGAGTAGGTGAGTGTTTAGTCCTCTCTCATATTTGCCACTACTCCCATCTCAGTTTCAAGGGTCCAAGAGTAAGAGTGGGGTCCAATTTTTCTATGAAGCCTTTGTAGGTGGAAATCCTATTCATCATAGTATGTGCTAGCTCTTTCTTATACAAGCTTCTCTTTGGTCAATGTCACCCTCAAAAATTTTCTAGTGAGAAACAAATTTTTCATGATCTGGCTAACCTACAGCAGAGAACAAGAATGATTAATCTGATATTGTCCAATTAGGGCCGACCTGTTCTTTAGCAATCCAATTTCTGCATGTTTACAGGACTTAAAAGATGTGTCTATTTTGTTTCATTCATCTGCAGCTGTCTTCTAAATTCAGGTAGCAGCAGAAAAAGCAGACAAATGCCTATAGAAGCCCTTTATATGCATAATCCAGACATGGATGGTGACAGCAAATGAATCCATGTTATCGTACTGTTGGTCGAGTGCAGAAACAAGAGGAACGACGTGATCAGCAGGCAGTATTAGGTGGTGTTTTCCCAGGTGTACTCCACTAGTCGGTCAGCCATGCAGAATTTATGCCAGTAATATTGAAGTAGTGACATGGTTGTCAAATCCTGCCCAAAGTTCCGCCCAAAGCATTTGTAAGATGGTGAACACACTCAGAAATTTTGTCTTATGTCCTAAAAATTGGCTTAGTGATCACCAGGTTCCCCCTTAGACAAAAGGGAAGGTTGTATCATGACTTGAATTTTCCACCTCATAAGCATTGGTGTGCATATGAAGTGGCTCAGTGACTCAGAAATTCTGCTTGTGTAATAACTCTAGGGTCTAATCACTTTTAAAATCACCAAGTTAGGGTTTTTATCTCAATATAATTCAGATTTGTAACAATAAAATTCATTGAGCTATTGGAGAATGAATAAGAGTTATAGCCATATTCCACATAGCAATGGAACAATGGACAGTAAACAATTAAATGAAATTTTCTAATTAAACTGGACTGAATACTGAATACCTAAATCTCCTTGTACTAAAGAAAGTTACTACAGCAGTGAATAATATCATTCAGGTCAGATTAACCAAGCTGTTTAACAGGCCACTGAAATTATATCTACTTCCAAAATAAGACTCCTGTTACTCCAATAAACCTTGAGACAACACAATCAACAACTGACCTAGGATTTCAGTTTGCACCAAGTTTATGTGATAAGGGAGGTTTGGGTCTGCAGGTCAAGGTGCCGTGTCTTAGTTCCCTGCGCTGCCCTAGTGACTGAGTGATTTTCGCCTTAGATCTGCAATTATTTCCTTGCTGCTGTGATAACTGCTGCCTGGTGCCAGACCAGGCTGTGAGGATCACTAGATGTTTCTCTGGGCAAGTGAACTGCAGATCTGATGTCTTACTTGCTGCTCTATCTCCTGGTTCACTCTCTGCTCATTGGCCAAGCAAACCTATATCTCTGTCCTTCACAATCTTCAGAAAATGATGGACAAACTCCCTTCAAATTGCAATCGTGGAGATCAGTTTGGAAACAACAGTTACTAGGTTAAATGCAGTATTGGTTATGCTGAATGAAATTGCAATATCCAAGAGGAATTTCGGCATGACAAGGTTGGGGTTCCGTCTAACCTTGAGGTGCAGCTAGGGTTTTCGTTCCAGCTAGTGCCACTTTAGGAAATAATCCCAAAATCGTACCAAAACTCCCAATATTTGCCCCAGCCAGCAAGATTCAAATTTATACAACAGGTGCTAGGGCCCAAATGTGGTGCCAAAAATCAAAATTTAAATTTTATTTTATTTATTATTATTATAATGTTATTTTATTTATACTTTGCTTTTAAATATTTTTTAATACATTTATTATGGTGTTAAGAAACACCTCTTATTTCATAAGTAATAGTATTATAATTAAAAAAAATGGCGGATGCGAAAGATGAGCGTTCGCTTGCTGGATGCTCGTGGGCAGATGTCCCGCAGTGACAACTTTTCTTAAAAATAAGATCTTTGGGCTTCACTAAAATTGTTTGTTTAGAATAGTGGATCCTCCGAAGTGACAACTTTATGTTTGGAAGACGATCCTCATATATGATTCTAATACTCTTGTTCATTGTTAAACATATCATGGAAGAGGACATAAATCCACCAAATTAATCTACTTATGCATGTTAATTAATGACATTCAATGTTTACAACCTAGAATATCTCAATCATCTCATAATAATGCCTTGACATTCTATAAGATGGATAAAACAATAACTAGAAGACAAAGCCCATACTAGCATTGGTTCACTAATATAATTTCAAGGTAATGACATTTATTGAATAGTATGCCAAGAATGCTACTCTATATCCCACATGTTCCCTAAATCCACTCATTACTAAGTGATTTAGGCACCAAAGGTGAAAGATCCCTTACCAATTCTACCCTGAATATTTCAGTTTTGCCCTCTTGCCATAATGTCAAACAGTTGTCTTGCATGGTCTGATTTGGTTTTGCTGATTGTTTGTTTGAGTTTCATTGCTTGTTTTTCATTGCAAAATCATAGAGGAAAGCATAGAAATGAAAGAGAACTATTGCATAAATGAAAAACAACAATTGCAACTCAATAGAATCCCTTTTATTCAACTATATCAGATATGATTACAAGTTTCAAGGGTTTGATATACATTATATCAGTTTGTAACAACAGTCTAAAACCCTTATATAATGCAATATTTGACTACCCAAAATGATAAACACATACCCAAACGTATAGCTCTAATTGTAGCTTGATTATTGAAGTCAAATTATGAATCACTTCGTTGTTACAACTTCAAACGGTATAGCTGAGTATGATGACGAAATAAGTATTGTAGAGGACCACCAATATGTTAAAAATTATGATAAAAATCAGGAACATCAACCTTTTACCAATCCCTAGGTGCCTCCCAAAATACCCAACAAGCAGCCTTGATCAAAACTCCACGAATAAGGTACCAAATTGAAAATAAATTGTTGCCGTGGAAGAATATGCAATAAAATCAAATACCCATGTGCCTTAGCTGCCATAAACGATCAAAATCTGCAAAATATATATCTGAAACTTGTCCAAATAAGCCCAAATGAAGACCCAAGGTAGGCCCTCGCCAAAGGTGAACTGGGTTCTCGTCCAATCCACGATAGCCTTTGAGAGTTTTTGTTCCCAGAAGGCTGAAGCAATGTTGAAACCCTTCTCTAGAGCTCAAACCTGCAAAGTGTTTTGTAAAAATGAAAGTAGAATGCTCAAAAAAGAGCCCAATAGTTTGCTTTATAACCTCTCATGGACTTTTTTAATAAAATTCAATAAAATAATTTTCTTGAGGGTCTTTCCTCATCCAAATAAAAGGGCCACTTTTTAAAAACAACTTGAGTTGCTAGGATGGGGGCACTTTTCACTATTCACCTTATGATTTTCAGTTACTATTCACCTTTTACTATTCCCATAAAACAACTTTAATCTTTTCACTTTAGCTCTAGATTCATCAACTGAAATATAAACTGAAAGGCTCGTAAGGCTCCTAGCTAGACTCCACAGCCCTCGGTTGGGTACCCTAATCATGTTGTTGACCTATGAGAACCCTAATAGTAGGCCAACCTTCGCTATAGATTGAGCTATCCAAGGAAGGGACATTACAGTCCTCCCTTCCCGAGATTGCTTGCCCCCAAGCAACCTGCAATTGCAATATCTCTCAACTGCCACAGCATTTGACATCTAAATAACAACCCATCTGTGTCTGATCGCCAGCCACCCGGATCCCAAATGATCCTGGAAAGAACTCCAACCAACATCCGCTGTATATAGCTGAAATTCTTGTCATTGTCAAGCCCTGTCAAGTGAAGCCAATTGTCCAACAAATAAACTCCTGGATCCCAATTCTGAAAATCATCTCTATATAAATTGTGCACAGGAATCTCTACCATTTGTTGATCAGTGAGCTTTGCCGCCCAAGAATTGCGGAGATGAACCACATGCATCCACACTATCCATAAGCAAACTCCATATGGATCCCATGAATAAATTGGAAAGCCAACACCTGTGATGTTCTGTTGTGCCACTCTGAAAACCTCTAAAACCCAAATGTAGCAAATCTCTACGTTCTGATACAAAAGACAATCAACAAGAGGGAACAAAGTTGAAGACTTGCCAAATTTGGACTCATCACTTGTAGATGGAAATATATCATACCAGAGTGAATCAAAACACCCCTTATTCAACCCACCTCTCGGTGTCATCAAAGACATGGCCAAATCCTGTGTATGTGGGCTGAAAAGAAACTGATGAGCACACCTCATAATGCAAGCGAGGTGAAACTCCCCTAACTGCACCAATGGAAAACCAAAGTGGTCATGGGTACTCCATCCTATACTGCCATCATCAGAAGGAAACTCACAACTCACAACTCACAACAGGATGTTTTGGTCTCGTAGCAACATCATCATTATGCTTTGCAGCCATGTGAACAAGACCTCTATCAGAAAGCAACTGCAAGTATCCTAACTTACTTCCAGGAGTAAGAAGAGTACCATCATGGATGCCACCTATCTCCTAAAAAGAGGCTAGAATAACACCAGGGTCCAACATGCAAAACTTAGAAGAAACCATCTTCTTCTAATAAGACTGTCCAATGTCAGTTTCAAAAGTACCAATGTAGAGTCTGGTGCTCAAATACCCCATGTGTACATAGATCAACTCACTAGGCCACCAAATACCACGGTTGTAACTCATGCCAAAAAATAAAATGAAGTCATAAGTGTCAACATACCAATACATGTCAAAGAAATCCATGTCCATCAAATAGATATGCCTCCTCACACTCCCAAGCAACTGATTAGTTGATGTAGAATCTGAAAAATCGGAAAGTGCCATGGCATTCCAAGTAGGACAACTACTAACCCATGAAGAATCAATGAAGATGAAGTCACCAACCCATGAAGAACCAATGAAGATGAAGTCACCAATCAACAAATTGAAAGCTGCCATATCATAATAAATCGGTGACATTACCAATAATGAATTATGGACGCCTTCAACACCCATCAAAGACAACTCTTGAGTGGTTGGTTCACTATGGGTGTTATCAACAAAATCACCAACTGAAAATTTTGGAGTCTTCATTAAACCATCCAAATGACATGTCTCATCAATATCATCACTACAAACATATGAACAACGTGAATTTTCTGATTCATATAAATTTATTTGTTCATGGTGTTTGGCTGTCATAAAAGGCTTGTTCATGACATGATCAACCTCATTAACATCATTCTTTAGCAAAAGAGATCTAAGATAAGCCTCCTTTTGTTGTCTTGTTTGATTTATGCAGTGAACTTGTTCTTTGATTTGTAGTAGATGCTGCTTTGCAAGGGCAGCCACTAATTTAGCCTGTTTGGCCCTTTGTGACCATATATCGCACAAAATTTGTGTCTTTTCCACATCCTCCCAAGTCTGATATAAAAAATCAGAATTCTTATGATTTGAATTCATCTCACAAAACCCATTTTTAACACCCAATTCTCGAGTGCCATCTTTAGAAGACTCCATGGTATTATCATCCTCATGTTCAAGGAGTGTTCTCTCATGATGGAGTAAAGAAGTATGACTGTTGTCATCAAAATCAGAATACCTATTATATTCTTGTGCCATGTCTTCAAGCTTCACAAGGGAATTTCCATTGAAAATTTCAAGCCCAACCTTTACACTTTGTGTACCAACACTTGTAGACTCATCTTCACAAGTTCTTCCATGTGTAAGAGTAGCAATCTCATAAGAATGGGGAAGGATATCGCTGTCCCAAATCAGACCTTTGGAATCTTCTTTTATGTTTACATTGTAGTCATTGAACACCGTAACATCTTGATTTGTTTCATCTTCCCAAGTGATTAGGGGTGGAAGTGGCTTAAAGAAGTCTTCATCACTAAATGTCACAAGGCTGCAAGGTACCTGATTGTATGGTTCTTCAATCCTTTCCTCAACTTGTTTAACTCCTACACCAATTGCCTTGTCATCTTGTACCCTAGGAGTAGCTGCTATAAAGAACTGATTTTCTAAATTATGAAATGAGTGATTATGCCCACTCAAAAGTAGACAAAGATCAACAATCTCTCTATCTTGCTCTTTCACCAATTGGATAGCCATGTCTCTATCTCTAACCATTTGTAAATAGTCTTCTTTTATCAACTCCAAAGCCTCCTTGAAAGGGTGCAAATGCGTATGAGGAATACCATGTCCCATTCTTTTTTGTCTTTCCTCTCTTTGGGCTGTCCAAATGAGGTCTTCTAAGTGTTTGTGAGTGCTATCCATTCTTGACAATGCTTGAGTTATTCTATATTCCTTCACCACCATTTGATCTTGCAAATCTTCCCAAACCAAGGGCTTTTGTTCCAACTGACCTTGGCTGCCATATACTGATTTTTCATCATGTGTAGGGGAAGTATAATCAATTATCATTCTAGAAGAAGGATTAAGATTACCCAAAGAATCCATACAATTGCTGTCCATATCACTAGCATGTTCCATGCTTTTGTAATCTTCAAGGTTAGAGTGCACTTGCATACACTTTGCAACCCCAATTCGTAGCATTTCATGTCTTGAAACTTTGTCTTCAACATATTCAGTCAAAGTATCATCACCATAAGTTGATATATTTTCCATTACTATCCAAACCCAAGATGTAGTATGCAAAACAAACCAAACATTATCAAAATGCAAGATCTTCTTAGTCGACAACCTCTTAGTTTCCATAATCAACTCTTTAAGACCAAATGCTTCATATGATCTTGACAATTGTTCTTTCATTGTAGGTGATGCATGACTAGCCAAATTGAAATCAAATATGCTCCATTCTACATAAATGGATATATTACTTGTGGTTGGTCCATCAAGTGTGTAACTACTATCATCATTGTTTTGAGCCTTCAAGGAGCTCTCTAAAAGAGGACAATCATAAACTCCAGGATGCAAACTAGACCAAATTGAATATCCTAAATCATTCCTCCTTTCTTCTTCACATAACTCAACATGCTCATCTTGTGGGCTTACCTCACGGAGCTCTTCCCTTGTATGCTCATCATCTACACATTCTTCCTGTGGAAGAAATGAGGACCTAATGTATGACTCTCTTTCTCTTCTTGCATTATCAAGCTGATTGCATCTTTCCTTGACCTCTTGCAAGTGTTGTCTTGCTTGGGCAGCAAGCATCTTGGCTTTTTTGGCTCTTAGTGACCACCCATCAAACAACCCTTGTGTCCTTTTAACATCTTTCATAGTATGTTGAACAAAATCAGGACCTTTGTGGCTTGAATCCACAATATATATCTCATGTGTAACACTCTCTACTTGAGTACCATCATAGAAAGACTCAAAAACATCATTACCTTCATGTGAAATGGATGTTACCTCATGATTAGAACTGCTGCTGCAAAAATTAGAATAGGTGTCATACCCTGGTGTCATGTTTTCATCATCTCCAATGGGCTGATCTATGATTATAACCTCTTCCACTTTGTGATCAACATGTTGACTCAATGGTGTGATATGAATCTCCACTTGATCCAAAGTTATTTCTTCTTTAGGACTCCCACCCGATGATTGATTTTCACATTAGGCTGCAAAGCACAAACAACCTAGAAATAAAAGAAAAAAGAGGCCAAAAAACAAAAAGCAAACAAGTATAAAAGAAACCAAATTCAATAAATAATAAAGAATAAATAAGATTATATTTAAAACCATAAAAAGGAATAAAAGAATAATTATTTATGTAATTATATATCTATAAAAAAATTATATATATATATATATATATATATATATATAATGCACAACCAACTTAGAATTCAAAGAAAAATAAGAGATCCAAAAAACGAAAGGAAAACAAGCATAAAATAACCAAATTCAATAAAAACAATAATTACATACAAATATAAAAGAGACGGCTTGCGAAGGAAAGAGAGACTAAGAAATGGCCAAGAGGACCAAATGAACCCCAAGGGAAGGAGGGGTAGACCAACCTCAGAGGGTGAAAAAGGAGGGAGAGGGAGCTCTGAAACGAAACGAAGGAAGATGGGGGGGAGGGGGGAAAGGAGAAGGAATTAGAGGAGAGAACGGTGAGGCTAGGTTCGAAGGAGGGAGAGCAGAGGGTGCCAAGAAGAACTCAAATTCCAACCCTCATCACGGTTCAGGTTTCAAGGGTGATTGTTGATTTCGATAGCCTCTTTGAGTTTCCTCTTGAAGAAGTTATCTTCTTTGGAAAGGATTTGGGTGTTTTCAAGGCAAATATGATGCTTGCTTGAAGAAGAGTGTTCAACAAGGGCAGATTTGGAGACTTGTTCATGCTTGATGTTGACACTGTGCTCTTTGAATCTGGTGCGAAAAGAGTGACCAGTCTCACCTATGTAGGGGATGCCGCAGGAGCATAAAACCTTATAGACTCCCGAGTCAAGAAGGATGTCCTTGGAATTCTTGGGAGAAGGGATATGTTTTCTCAAGGTGGAGAGGGGCTTGAAAGCACAGCGAAGACCTTTTTTAAGAAGGATCTTTGTGATTTTATGGGAGATGCCATCCACATACGGGATAGAAGCACCAAGGGGGGTGGGGAAATTTTAGGCTTGGGGATAGAATAGAAACTCGACTTGGCATGGTTGAAAGCTCTAGAGATTTGTTTGTTAGAATAGTTGTTTAACTTGAAGACTTGACGTAGATGAGTTAACTCTTCGAATAAGTTTTCCTCATCACAAATCTGGTAGGCTCTCCATGCTAGAGTCTTAAGAACGCCAAATTTTTGACTGGGATGGTGATGGGAAGAGGAGTGGAGGTAAAGATTGGTGTGGGTGGCCTTGCGGAAAACCTTTCGTCCTAGGGACCCATCCGACTTTTTAAGAAGAAGAATGTCCAAGAAGGGAAGTTGGTTGTTAGATTCAACTTCCTTGGTGAAGGAGATGCAAGAGATTAGGCTATTGAGATGGGAGTGGAAATCTAATAGCCTAATCTCTTGTCTATTGGAATATCAAATCTTTCAATGTTAAAATAAAACTTGTGCATATATTGAGGGTCAAATCTAGTGGAATATCAAATCTTTGTCTTTCATTTGTGTCTATTATTCTTCTACATTTTGAAATTTGTAATTAAAGTACGCTTCTTTTGAGGTATCTTTGCACATGGCCCATGGGCTTTTCTACAGTAAGGTGATAGACAAACTCGGTTTAGGTTGTCTTGAATACAAATTTGTTTGTGTAATCAGCTTAATTATGATATTAAGATAAAAAAGGTAGCTAGCTTGGCATTTTCATGTGTTGATGTGTACAGCGTCTAGATGATTACTTGCAGCCACGACCTTGTGAAGATAAATTTAATATAGCCTTTGGCTATTTAATTTATCTAAGGTCGATATTAATAAAGAAAAGATTCGCTTGAGAATGAAACAAAAATATTTTTATATTATTTAATAATTAATATTTAATTATTAATTGGGGCCGACTTTAGAAGAGGTGCGATTTTCTAAAGAAGACGTCTCTTCTTGGAGGCCGGCCTCTTACTTTGGAGAGACGTGTCTTACCCTTTCAGCGGGTATATGAATGAGTGATGATCACTCATTCTATGATCAAGTTCATTCATATAATTCGGACTCCTAGAAGAAGTTCATACATGAGCAGCAGATCATCATCCTGTAGCAGCAGATTGATTTCAAGGAGAAACACATTCATTTGTATCAGCATCTAGGAGAGGTGCGATTATTCATTGTATCAAATTCGGCATTGTGTTATGCCTGAGTTGTAAGTAGATTTCTGCTCTTATCAAATCAATATATAAGAGATATATTTGCTGGGTTTTTCTCCCTCAAGTTGGAGGGTTTTCCCAGGGTATCTTGTTGTGTTCATTGTCTGAAGTGCTGCATTTTCTGATTGATTTCAGTTTTATTTATCTGATCATAAAAACTAACATCATGCAACAGACTGACATTCTGCTGTAATTGAGCTCCATGCCTCATTAAGCTATGAAAGCAAGCTTGGTCACAAAGTGTATTGCTTCCAAAAGAGTGGACGTTCTTTTGTGTCTCTTATTGCAAAACAATAATCAAACTGTGTATTGCCTCTAAAAGGGGAGACGTTCTTTTATGTCTATCACTGTAAAGCAGGATTCTCTTAACATTTTATTTGTGATGATGAATCTACTTTTTTATTGCATTTGAGGAGAATAACTAATTACCCCTGCATTTGTTCCAGGCTGTGAAGTTCAGAGGCTTGCAAAATCGCAAACAAGTTCTGATACTTCTTCAATG
Organism: Sequoiadendron giganteum; assembly: GCA_007115665.2. NCBI lineage: Eukaryota > Viridiplantae > Streptophyta > Pinopsida > Cupressales > Cupressaceae > Sequoiadendron > Sequoiadendron giganteum. The sequence continues at coordinate 441,173,333 of CM021105.1, forward strand.
GCTTTCCCAAAGTGAAGAAGTTTTCATGGTACTCACAGATAGTCTAGAAAAAATACTTCTAGAAAGGGATGATCATCACATTATTCTTGGCTGGTGTATAGTGGTTCGTGAGCTTGTGGAGAAGGAATTTACAGAGGTCAAATCATTTATTGCAGGTACTGTAACATATTTTTTGACAGTTCAAATTCAAATTGGAGGCTAGTTTTGCAAATGCTGGTCTTTTGAAGTTCTGCACTTGCATCTATGTCAGTGCCTAATTTCCTTGCTTCTCAATACTGCCTACTAGTTAAGATATTTGATTCCTTGAAATACCTTTTGTTTATGAGATTGGCATTGTTATGTGCTATATATATCTTTTTTTAACTTCACGAGGTTGAAATTTTCTCTCTTGAATATCATCTCTAGCGTTAAATGGCACTTTCCTTGGACTATTATGACCATGTACAACTTGCAAGGGTAGAAACTAAAATATAGCTTTTTTCAACATCATATTGATTGAAAAGGTGAATGTGAAATACAAAACTTATCCATGATAGGAAAAAAATTAGGTTTTATTTGGTACCCTGCTTCTTGTTTTGGTGGAAAGTCTTAAGTTTGAAGTTGGCTCCTCTTCAAAAATGGTTGATTTTCCGGATAAATAAGATTAGGAAGATATGCAAATTACTGATTTGCCTGATAAATGTTATTTGGGTTGAAGGACCCAATATGTCTTATAGAGGTCCTGAAACAAGGTTTTACACTTCTACAGCCCATGTCTTCTGAATGGAGGCATGATGCTTCAGCTATATTTTTTTGTCTTCCTGAGCAAGAGAGCCGCATAATCATATGAGACTTAATTTTTCATCATCTGTTAAATGTCGAAAAAGATCACAGTAGTGAATGAGGGCAGGAAAATCTTCTAAATTGGTGTTTAGCAGCACATATCTTAATATTTGTATCATTTTTATTGTGGTTACAAATGCAGATTACACATTCTGTTTTTGGACTATTAAAATACATATGCAATATTCTAGTCCTATTGATAACTTTTCACTGCTTGTGGAATAAAATATATTTTCTTTTTGTAATTTGAATTTCAGTTTTTCCTAATTCATCTTATAAAAACAGGGACACTGCATGGATATGCTGTAGGTTTATTCAATATCTGCTCTCAGTGCATCCCTCGACTTCTAAGCATAATTCATGAAGGCAGGTACGTTTGTCTTGTGATAATTAAAAGATGACATGTGTAATGTTTAGAAAGGTTCTATTGTCTGATCTGTTCATGTGTCTATCCTTGAGCCATATAATTTTGATGCGTTGTTCCATTTATTTGAAAGAGATATGTATGAAGCATCTGGAAAGGCATCAAAACAGTTAGCATTACATATCTATTGACAAATACAGTAAATTACTGCATGTAAAGTAAAATAAATTAATAATGATGATGGCTGAATATTTCTATTCCAACTAAATAAAGCTGTAGATATGTGTGAACATAGCAAGGCTATGGTGAATGGTGCATTTGTTTAAACTTACATACATACGGGAAATGAACGAGATGAAGCCAAGTACCTCTTAGCATTTTGGTATGTTGACAAGGTTTTCGTTTGCTTAGTTGTTATAATAGTGGTTTTCTGCTGCTTCCATGTGGAGGTGTAAAAATATTGGTTAAATTGTATGATCCTTGAAACTTGAAATATAAAACATAAAAAATCAAAATGATTAATGTATCCAGTAAATCATGGTTCAAATGAGCTAAAGGAAATTTTTTGTTTACTGCCCCTAGAGTCCAGCATATTGAGAACTTCTAGTGGAGCCCACCCTCTCAATTCCTGGAAGAAGAATTAGATCTACAGGCTTTTCTTTCAACTTGTATTTAAGCAAATGATGTTTAATGGAGATGAATAACTAACCAACATTCCAGGAAAGGATCCATGTTACAAAACTGTGTACAGTCATCTTCTGATCAACAGTGTCCCTTGTGGCTTTCCATTTCATTTTTGTCAATTCTGTGTTTTTGGGTTCTCAAAGCTGCGGATTTATTGGAATCAGATCTTCTTGATGGCTTGTTTTATTTGTTTCCTTCCTGCTCATTTTTGCTAGCTTCAATATAGTAACCACTGATGTAAAATGAGAGGGTTTCGATGTTTGCATTTTTGCTTGGCTATGCTTGTTGTAGGTTGTGATGGGACATCTCTAACAGGAGATATTGCATCAGAAATGTTAGATTTGTGAATAACATGAGACACAGGATCAAACAATGAACACAACACCTTCTACACAAGAGCTCTGCAAAAGAAAGATTTGCTATTCCTCATAAAGAAAATACTTATAGAATGAATGATTACAAGAGAAAATGAATGCTTTATAAGAGCAACCCTAGTGAAAAGGGATTAGATCATGACAAGTGTCAACATCTTGTGTGATGAGACAAATTGATCTAATATTAGCTCTGCAGCTAACATAAATGAAGCAGTGAGTTAACTAATAAAGCAAACCTAAGTTTAGCTTAAGTGCATGAGAATTAGAATAATAATTAATTAAACTAATTAATTATTCTCTAATACATGATAACTCTAACACCCCATCTTAAGTTTAACTTAGGGAGGAGCTAAACAACACTAAAAACCAATGCATAAAAAGCAAAGAAAGCATGAATGGGTCTTGACAACTAAGCCTAATGAGGTACCCAGTACAACTAAAAGATCTCTAAAAAATGGAGAAAACCTTATGGGAAAAACTCTACTCTAAAAAGAGATGAAAGCATGTAAAACAAACATGAAGGAAGGAAGGCCTCATGAAGACCCCCCAAGGACAACTTTCTTCACCCCAAGCATTGATCGCAGCTGAAGATAGCAAGGTGATGCCAAAGGTTTCGTGAAGATGTTTGTAACCTACTCCTCTGTAGGCATGTACTCCAAGGTGAGAAAACCATTATGAATCAACTGCCGTATGAAGTGCATGTGGATCTCTATGTGCTTAGTACACTGATGCTCCACTAGATTGTGAGAAATGTGAATGGCACTCTGATTGTCACACCAAAGAATAGTGGGACTATCAGGAGGAAAACCAAACTCAATCAAAGACCATTGAAGCCACAAAACCTCCTGGCTGGTGAAAACTACTGCACGATACTCAACCTCTGTGGATGATAATGCAATAGCAGATTGTTTCTTGCAAGACCATGTAATAGGGCTAGAACCAAGGCAGAAAACAAAGCCAAAAGTGGACTTACTATTATTTGACATCACCAGCCCAATCTGAGTTAGTGAAGCCGATAATCTGAGGAGCTCCTGATACATAGTGAATACCATAATGTGAGGTGCCTTGAATATATCTGAAAATTCATTTGGAAGCTTGCCAATGACTCTCATGTGGATCATGTGAGAATCGAGAGACAAGACCAACCACAAATGAAAGATCAGGACATGAATGTGTCAGGTACAAAAGACTGCCAACCAATTGCCTGTATAATGTAGCATCTACTGAAGGAGTAGTACAAGTGGAAGACAATACAACACCCGACTGGAATGGTGTGGGGGCAGGCTTGCAATCAAAGCATGCCAAATCTCTGAAGCATGTCAAGAGCATACTTTTGCTAAATTATGGAAATCCCATCTGAAGACTGAATAACCTATAAAGCAAGAAAGTAATGCAGAAGACTGAGGTCTGTCATCTCAAACTGCTCCATCAAAGCTCTCTGAACATTCTGGATCATGGAGGATGAACTGCGTGTAAGGATCAAATCATCCACATATAGCACAAGGATCAAAAGATCACCCTCCTGTCTCTGAATGTAAACTATGCGATCAAAATGACATCATGTGAGGCCAAAAGAAAGCAGAAAAGTGTTGATCTTCTCATACCAAGCTCGAGGGGCCTGTTTGAGACCATATAGTGAATGCCAAAGTCTGCAAACCAGCAAAGAGTACTCAATAAAACCTTGTGGCTAAATCTCCTCATGAAGATCACCATGAAGGAAGGCACTCTTCACATCCATCTGAAATACTGACCATCCTTGTGAAGCTGCAAGGGAAAGTACAAGGCAAATAGAATTCATCTTAGCAACAGGGGCAAAAGTCTTAGAATAATGAATACTTTCGACTTGAGAGAAACCCTTTGCAACAAGACGAGCCTTACACTTATCAATAGAACCATTTGCAACATATTTGGTACGGTACACCCACTTGCACCGAACCAATTTTCTTCCCTTAGTAAGAGGAACTAAATCCCAAGTATGATTCTTCATCAGAGAAGAATACTCATCTGCCATAGCACTATCCCACTCAGGAATACCAACTGTCTCTGAATTTTTTTGAGGATCATCCGAAATGGTATGACTCAAAAGACCAACACGCGATGTCTGTGCATGAGTGCTACAGGAGTTTGAAGGATCACCTACCAAAGGTCCAACTGCATCAATAGTATTGCGGACCCATTTGGGTAAAGGCTGAATATTTGGAGGTGGTGGAATAGATGGAGCATCATCCTCATCCTCAAGGAATGGGTAATCCTCAAGATATGAGGAGTGAGTAGTAGGAGATGAGCAAGGAGTTGGGGATGGAGAATCCATTAGAGGAAAGCGCTCATCAAGCTGGACATCTCGTCGAAACAAGACCTCTTTGGAATCAGGATCAAACAACTTGTACACCTTAACATCCTCACAGTAGCCAACAAATATGAGTTGTTCAAAAATATTAGGTTGTTCTGTTAGGAAGCATCACCTAATACTTTAGAGAAGGCACTGTGTTGTTTACTTAAACTCTCATCAGGGTATAAATTAAAAGGAAAACCTTCATTTTGGTTTAAAATTTAACTTATAAAATAAATATATTCAAAGTAAAAGAATGTTTAAGTACCCTAACCCTAACCTTAAACCAAAAATGTTCAGTCTGCCTTTGTTCTGTATTTTCTGCCTTTTAAGTGTAAAAATGAGCCAAAAGAGACATATATAAAAAAATCTAAACTACTAGTATTGATTGAAAAACCTGGGAAATAGCATGACAAATGTGGAGGGTCATGATTACTCGGGATTAATTGTGGATTTTTTGAGTGTAATGCTACTATAGTTGGACTATTCAAGACTTCAGATCCAAAACTAGGATTTGGTTTCTGTAGGGGAGAAGGCTGTGAAGAGGCCATGTCCTCCTTTATCCTTAAGCTTGATTGGCTGATAGATTAGCAGAGTTGGTGGAGGTGGTTAGCAATGATAGATTTGGGTGTTCCTGATGTGTAGTTGGCTAGTGTAATGTTCCTTAGCTGATCTCGTCTTGGGCTGGCTTGGGTATGTTGATGTTATAGCAGTGGGAGATCTCTTTCTCTCTCAAATTCGAAATAAATAAATAACTACAAGAGGCCGACCCGAGTGAAGAATCGCCTTATTACAAATAATATTTTTTTATTTTATTTATTCAAAGAAGCCGACCCAAAATGAAATGCCACCTTACTTTGCATTTATATAAGGTGATGATCATTCATTTGATCATCAATTTATTCTCAAGTCAATTCACACTTATCAAGGAGTTCACACATCTACAACAGATCATCATATTGCATAGAGCAGATCGATATCAAGGAGAAATCATAATAATTGTGTATTCGCATCTAGGAAAGGTGCTGTGTTTCATTAGATCAGATCGGCCTTGTGTTTGGGCCAAGTTGTAAGTAGATTTCTGCTCTTTCATTCAATATATAAGAGATATACTTTTAGCTGGGTTTTTCTCCCTCGAGAAGGAGGGTTTTCCCAGGGTATTTGTTGTGTCTTATTGTTCATTATTCTTTATTTCTACTTATCTTCATTTCTGGTCTATAACTAACATGGTATCAGAGCGGGTTTAAGCAAGATCGGATCAGATTTGTTTAAGCGGCAAAGTCAGAGAAGTCTTCTCCTTATCTAGGACAGTCTATCTAAGCATTGGAGATGGTGAACGGAGTCAAGGTTGAAGATAGGCTTGATGGTGCATCAAATTTCACCTCTTGGAAATTCAGAGTTCTTATTGCACTAGAAGAAAATGATCTTCTAGACTTCGTGGAGAATGATGTGCCCGAGCCATCCGATGATGCTGAGAAAACTCAATGGAAGAATAATGGCACGAAGGCTAGGAAGATCTTGATAGACTTCGTGAAGGATCACCTTGTGCCAATTATCTCCAAGATGAAGACAGTCAAAGACATTTTCAAGACTCTACAAGGATTGTATGAGGTCAACAATACCAACAGAGCTCTTGCCTTGAGACAACAACTCCATCATATAAAAATGGCTAAAGGAGATTCAATCATCTCCTTCTTTTTGAAGATTGCTGAGTTGAGAGATCAGCTATGCACCATTGGAGATATAGTTGAAGATAGAGACCTGGTTATGTTGGCTTTGAATGGTCTTCCTCATTCTTGGGAGCCCTTTATCCAAAGCATTAGTGGAAGATCTAAATTGCCCAAGTTTGATTGTCTTCGAGCTGATTGCATTCAAGAGGAATCCAAATTGGCAGCAAGAGGAAATGGACGAAACTCTCATAATGAAGAAAATCATGTCCTTGTTGCTCAAACTTCCAGAAGGAAAGGAAGAGAAGGGAGAAAAGGCAATTTCAAGAGGAATAGAGACAAAAAATCAGATCCTGCTCCCGAACCAAAGAAGAAGAAGGATCTCTCTCACATTCAATGTTTCAAGTGTGACAAGTATGGTCACTATGCTTGACATTGCATATCAAGACCAAAGCAACATGCTTCTACTGCAGATGTTGATGATGTGTCACCTCAAAAGGAATCTAGAGACAACTCAGGGGGATTTCTATTCATCTCCGCTCTTTCAAGCAATGTTTTAACCGAGAGTGACACTTGGTTGATTGATAGTGGTGCTTCACGACACATTATAGGATATCGAGAGCATCTTTTGGACTTGGTAGAAAGAGAGACCAATTTGCAAGTGATAATTCGAGATAATGCTTGTTATTCCGTAAAAGGAGTTGGGACCACCTCTCTCCATCTAGATTCTGGCATCCCCCTTCATTTGAGCGATGTCTTGTTTGTACCAAGAATCAAAAGAAATCCTGTGTCCATTTCAGCAATGGAGGACAAAGGGTACCAGGTTGCCTTCTCTGAAGGGAAAGTTCTTGCTTGGCCTAAGAACTCTAGTATCAAAACAACTCATGTGATTGGTGTCCGTCAAGAACTCTACCAATTCGAGTGAGCTATGGCACAGGAGACTTGCTCACTTACACTTCAGAGCTCTTCCATCTATGGAGAAGATGGTTACTGGTCTACCGAAGCTCAGTCAGGAGCATGATGGCATTTGCAGAGGATGTGCATTGGGTAAGAATATCAAGGGTCCTTTTCATAGTAGTGATAGTAGATCAAAACGAATTTTAGATCTTGTTCATTCTGATTTAAGTGGTCCAATGTCTGTGGCATCTTTGAGTGGATTTTGGTATAATGTGATTTTGATTGATGACTATTCTCGAAAGACTTGGATTTATTTTTTGAAATCTAAGGAGTTTGAAGAAGTACTTGATAGATTCAAAGAATTCAAGGCTCAAGTTGAAAATATGTTCGGGAAAAGGATCAAGGTTTTGAGATCTGATAATGGAGGAGAATACACTTCTGGAGGATTTGGTAACTTCTGCATTGAGGTAGGGATCAAGAGGGAGTTTTGTGTTCTGTACAACCCTCAACAAAATGGAGTTGCCGAAAGAAAGAATAGATCCATAGTTGAGGCAGCCAAAGCTATGATTCATGATCGAGATTTACAGACCTTCCTATGGGCAGAAGCTTCCAGAACTGCAATGTATGTTTAGAACCAAAGCCCTCATCGAATATTGGAAAACATGGCTCATAAAGAGGCCTTCACAGGTGTGAAACCCGTGGTTAGTCATTTAAGAATTTTTGGTTGTGCTGTTTATATTCATGTGCCTAAGGATAAAAGATCTAAGCTAGAACCATTAGGAAAGAAAGGAATATTCGTGGGTTACAGTGAGTCTTCAAAGGCCTACGGGATCTACATTCCAAGGCATAAATAGATTGAGATTAGTAGGGATGTCTCTTTCGAAGAGGATGTAGCCTTGGAAAGATCTAAAGGTTCGTACATGGAGATAGACAGTGAAGAGCAGGAGACTACTCAGGATAAGGACATTTCTCTTGATCATACTTTTGAGATTCAGAGGGAGTCTAATGAACCATACGATATTAGTTTTTAGGATCAGAATTAAGATAAAGCAGAAAATGCAACACATGAACAATAAACACAACACTTTTACCTTGGGAAAACCCTCCTACCCGAGGGAGAAAAACCCAACAAAGAATATCTCTTATATATCAAATAAAAGGAGCATAAATTTGCTTACAACTCAGACCAAACACAAGGCCAAATAATAGCACCTCTCCTAGATGCAAAGATACACATGAATATGATTCTCCTTGAATTATATTTGCTGCTAATGAATGATGATCTGCTGCTAACGAATGATGATCTGCTGCTAAAGGGAGAACTTCTGCTCTGTAGAAATGTGAATTATGATGAATGAACTTGATAATAAATGAATGAACACCACCTTGTATATATACCAAACCAGGCAACCTTTCATCTAGGTCGGCCTCTTTGATTTAAATAACAAATATAAAAATATCATTTGTTAACAAGGCCGACCTGCCTTGATAATTATTTATTATCTTAATTTTTACTTAAGAGGAAAATAGCTCTCTAAGCTACCAAACACTAGCACTCCCTCTTAGCTAGGGAGATATTTTTCAAATATCTACGTCATGTTGTCTCTCAACATGACGCCCACAATGGCTACACCCATTTGTGGAAACCTCAAAGGTTCATCATGGAGTCTCTCAACGTGATGTCTTCATGGAGTCTCTCAACATGACGTCCACCATGGCTACTCCCATGTGTGGAAATAAACACCTGCACAAGTGTCCATCACAGAGTCTCTCAACATTATGTCGCCATGGAGTCTCTCAACATGACGTCCACCATGGCTACTCCTATGTGTGGAAAGAAACATAAGTACAAGGGTCCATCATAGAGTCTCTCAATGTTATGTCACCATGGAGTCTCTCAACATGACGTCCACCATGGCTACCCCCATGTGTGGAAAGAAACAAAAGTACAAGGGTCCATCACGAAGTCTCTCAACGTGACGTCGTCATGGAGTCTCTCAACATGACGTCTCATCTTAGTCTCAGAGATGAACAAGGGTTCGCACCTCATATTTCTCCGTCTCAGAGAAATATACACAAGGGCTTTCACCTCATCATACTTCTCGGTCTCAGAGAAATATACACTACAAGGGCTTTCACGTGATATTTATCCGTCTCAGAGAAATATACACTACAAGGGCTTTCACCTCATATTTATCCGTCTCAGAGAAATATACACTATAACAAATCTTCATGATGATGTGACTCCCTTTGAAGCTCCAAGTACTTGCATCAACCTCTCGACCTCCTCGTCCAAGGTTGCCTCTGTTGGTTTGTCAGACTCCCTCTGAATGTTATTTCCTCCTCTCCGAAGAAACTGATCGCAAGTGAAGTTATGTGCCACCAACCCAGTCCCATGGCTGCAAGCTATGTCTCCATTCTTCAGCTTGCGTGACTTCCTCACAGGATGCATCGAGCTCTTCCTTCCTTGAATGTAATCTCTCATCATCCTTATGCTCCTCGGTCCGTCCTGAAAGCATTTTAGAGAGATTACTTGTAGTTCATAGAATCAAACTACCCCAAAGAGAAATATCCAGATCAATGCTACATAAAAAAATTATTCAAGTTATAAGCATAAAATACTTATCTCTTTATTGATTTTGATAAATGCTACTGCACTCAATATAATTTGCTGCTCTTGCGCTCAGATCAGTCCACAACCTTCCTTCTATAGGTTCACGGCTTGATCACAAGCCCATGTCCCAGTATTAACAATGACCCAACAATACATCAACACTCGGATTTGTAGTGGTGGTTGGGTAAATTTGAATATGGTCTTTGACCATTCAAATTTATCGATGCACTCCAACAATCTTCAACGGCATACACTAGTTGCTAGAGATTTCTCATACGTCTCTTCAATAGCCAATCGAACCCATAACAATGTATCGGCGTAACCCGTTGTGATCAGCAATTATCATGCCTAGATATAAGTGTTCCAATTTGTGATAAGACATTGAAATATAATGTTTGTGAATATTCAATTACTTATTCAACACTGCTAGAACGACATGAAGACCAAGAGGCCCGATGACATATAACGTTGTCATTAGTGGCTAGTGACAGTAATTCTCATCTCCATTAGATGTAGCAATGTGATAACCCGTGAATTCCTCATTTGCTTATTATCAAATAATGACGATTTCCTTCTTGTTGGTAACTTAATTCGATCCAAAGAAAAATATGGCAATATCAATAAGATGCGGCACTTAGATATAATCCTCAGCCAATATTAATTTAATTCTTTTTGAAGATTCATGAACCCATAATAGTGCTAAATTGAAATATCGGCTCCTTTAGAAAGACTATTACCAAATTTCGTATTAAGGCAGCTCAAGGAAATATCAACTCAATCTTGGAGAATCCGCCTCCCCTTAGTAATTGCCACGAATCTGCTCTAGAAGGAAATACACAGTTTTTTGAATTGCTACGATTCAAGGAAAGATATAAAGCTATTTAATCCTCTAATTCTTGCTTTCTCTGAAATACGAATTCAATTCCTCTGCTACAGAAATAGCTTCTTAGTGAGCTCATTAAGTATCGACTCTCTTGAAAGGGACTACAGATGATTGAGCAACACACATCGGATGAAAATTTGCCTTGGATCGTGCAACTCCCTTAGATTGAAGTTCTGGTTATCAATGGTCTCAACAATATTGACCTTCGGCCACAATGACAACATGCTTAATAAAAGCAGGCCCAATCTCAGCCCCCATATCTTCCATTTTATTATGAGTCAAATTGCTTTGTCAATTTTGACCCGATCTCATACCATGTTAGTTTTTACGATCATAATTAACATAAAGCAGAAAATGCAACACATGAACAATAAACACAACACTTTTACCCTAGGAAAACCCTCCTACTCGAGGGAGAAAAACCCAACAAAGAATATCTCTTATATATCAAATAAAAGGAGCAGAAATTTGCTTACAACTAAGACCCAACACAAGGCCAAATAATAGCACCTCTCCTAGATGCAAAGATACACATGAATATGATTCTCCTTGAATTAGATCTGCTGCTAACAAATGATGATCTACTGCTAAAGGGAGAACTTCTGCTTTGTAGAAATGTGAATTATGATGAATGAACTTGATAATAAATGAATGAACACCACCTTGTATATATACCAAACTAGGCAACCTTTCATGTAGGTCGGCCTCTTTGATTTAAATAACAAATATAAAATATCATTTTTTAACAAGGCCAACCTGCCTTGATAATTATTTATTATCTTAATTTTTACTTAAGAGGAAAATAGCTCTCTAAGCTACCAAACACTAACAGACGAGACTATTTATCCAGTTGATCCCATGGAACCAACTGATGGGCTGAGAGACATTGCTATAGGTCGAAAGAGACCTCTATGGGCTAGACAAACTATGCAAGAGGCAGAAAAGTATGCAACTCCTCGTGGCACCTTTAGAGAAAGCAAGACACCGCAAAAGTTTCCAGGCTATGTGGCATTGATGAGTCACATCATTGAGTCTGAGCCTTCCGGATTTGAGGAGGCATCCAACCAGCAGGTATGGAAAGATGCAATGATAGAAGAATATCAGTCTATCATGAAGAATGATGTATGGGATGTTGTTCTGAGACCTAAAGGGAAATCAGTTGTATCTTCTAAGTGGCTCTACAAAATCAAGCATGCAACTGATGGTAACATTGAAAAGCACAAGGCGAGATTTGTGGCAAGAGGATTCTCTCAGAAGGAGGGAATAGATTATGAGGAGACATTTGCTCCTGTTGCTCGATATACATCTATCAGGACTATTATTGCTATTGCATCCGCTAAAGGCCGGAAGCTACATCAAATGGATGTAAAGACTGCATTTCTTAATGCTGTGATTGAAGAAGAAGTGTACATTGAGCAGCCAGATGGTTTGTGATTCATAGGAAGGAGTCTCATGTATGCAGATTGAAGAAGGCATTGTACGGCCTTAAGCAAGCACCTCGTGCATGGTATGAAAGGATTGATCGATGTTTCATAAGCTTGGGATTCTCCAAGAATGATGCAAATTCCAATCTTTACTTCAAGGTAGTTGATGGTGAGGCTTTGATATTGGTTCTTTATGTTGATGATTTATTTCTCACTGGAGCAGAGTATCTCATTGTTAAATGCAAGAAAGAGTTAGCATCAAATTTGGAGATGAAGGATCTTGGTCTTATGCATTACTTCCTAGGACTGGAAGTGTGGCAAAGACCCAATGAGATTATTTTAAGTCAAGGGAAATACACTATAGATATCTTGAAGAGATTTGGGATGATGGATTGCAAGTCCATGTCTACACCTATGGAAACAAATTTGAAGAAGTTGAGTGACTCTGCAGCTAGTTCAGATTTGGTAGATCCCACCATGTACAGACAGTTGATTGGATCATTGATGTATCTAGTCAATACTAGACCAAACATTTGTTATGCGGTGAGCACTCTCAGTTAGTTCATGTGTGAGCCAAGGCAAATTCATCTAGTTGCGGCAAAGCATATTCTAAGATACTTGCGTGGCACTGTGGGATATTGCTTGAGATATACTTCCTGTGAAGATCTGAAGTTACAAGGCTATACTGATTCTGATTGGGCCGTGAGTGTAATTGATAGGAAGAGCACCTCTGGATGTTGCTTCAGTTTGGGGTTTGCTATGATTTCTTGGTGTAGCAGGAAGCAAACTTCTGTGGCACTAAACATTGCAGAGGTTGAATATATTGCAACATGTGTAGCAACTCGAGAAGCAGTGTGGCTTCGAAAGCTCCTTTTAGGATTGTTTGGTCAAACATTGGAGCCGACTGTCATTCATTGTGACAATCAAAGCTGTTTGAAGCTCTCTGTCAATCTAGTGTTTCATGATAGGACAAAACATGTGGAGATCAAGTATCATTACATCAAAGATATGGTGCTGAGGTAAGCTATTCAACTCAAGTACATTTGCACTGATGATCAGACGACTGATATTCTCACCAAGCCCCTTGCCAGATTGAAGTTTGCATATTTTCAAGACAAGCTTGGAGTAGTGGAGAATGTCGCCCTTGCTGAGAAGGAGACTCAACATCAGTGATCTTTGCTATAATATATATTTCTCTGAGACGAAGATGTGGTTCTTTCCACACATGGGAGTAGCGATGGTGGACGTCATGTTGAGAGACTCCATGACGACATCACGTCGAGAGACTCTGTGATGAACCCTTTGTACTTGTGTTTTTCCACACATGGGAGTAGCCATGGTGGACGTCATGTTGAGAGACTCCATGACAACATCACGTTGAGAGACTCCGTGATGGACACTTGTACATGTGTTTCTTTCCACACATGGGAGTAGCCATGGTGGACGTCATATTGAGTGACTCCATGATGATATCACGCTGAGAAACTCCGTGATGAACTCTTTTCCACAAATGGGTGTAGCCATCGTGGATGTCATTTTGAGAGACTCCATGACATGGATATCTAGAAAGATACCTCCCTAACTAAGAGGGAGTGTTGATGTTATAGCGGCAGGAGATCTCTTTCTCTTTCAAATTCAAAATAAATAAATAACTCAAAGAGGCCGACCCAAGTGAAGAATCACCTTATTACAAATAATATTTTTTAATTTTATTTATTTAAAGAAGCCGACCCAACATGAAACGCCACCTTACTTTGTATATATAGAAGGTGATGATCATTCATTTGATCATCAATTTATTCTCAAGTCAATTCGCACTTATCAAGGAGTTCATACATCTACAACAGATCATCATATTGCATAGAGCAAATCGATATCAAGGAGAAATCATAATAATCGTGTATTTGCATCTAGGAGAGGTGCCGTGTTTCATTACATCAGATCGGCCTTGTGTTTGGGCCAAGTTGTAATCAGATTTCTGCTCTTTCATTCAATATATAAGAGATATACTTTTGGTTGGGTTTTGCTCCCTCAAGAAGGAGGGTTTTCCCAAGGTATTTGCTGTGTCTTATTGTTCATTATTTTGTATTTCTGCTTATCTTCATTTTTGGTCTATAACTAACAGGGTAAAGGTTGGAATGTGGTCAAATGGCTCTTCTAAGATAGGGAATGTGGATCTGATTTCCTGCAGCCACAAAATGAGCCATATTCCACAAAAGGCAGGAGTCCATTAGCATCAATAGTTAAGCAATCATTCATATAAGTAAAACGTGAAACATAGGAAAACATATGAAGGGTGGCAAGGTGGATGCGCTTGTAGCCATGGCTCCTAGTATAGATGTTGTAATCTACAACCCTCCTCACTTGGCGACTTGTAACTGCATACTCTACCCCTAGGGTAGATCTGCACGAAGCCCTTGGCCAAGCTTGAGGGGTTGTAATCTAGAACCTCCCACTCTAGGTGACTAGCAACTGCATACTCCGCCTATGACACTTCTTCGGAAAACACATGACTCATTTGGGGGAAGCCAACGAAGCTTATGTGCATCCTAGGTCTATTACCCATCCATAGCCCAACCCTGATCCTAGGGTCTTGGGGGCTAACCTTAGGAGGGTCTTAAGACATCGCACTTCTCAGGCCCTTCCTCCTAAATGAGTTTACAGGCACTTAGCAGACAAATCAGAATTAGAGCAAATAGAAATGCATGAGTAATGTAAACGACATCATTGATCTAGCTATATTTGAAAAATGTATTTGTAATTAATCATATCAATTTTTTAACCCGTTGGTCAATTAATCATTTCGTTATTTTGTAAGTGTATTTGTCCTTAAAGATCGTAACCATAATTATAAGTATATTCGTGGTTAATCTAATTAATTAAGTTTGCTTGATTTGTGAGTGAATGTATAGTAAATTAAATTAGTTATCTGTAAGTATCTTTGGAGTAATCATATTAATTATCTTTATGAACTTTGTATGTGACTTTGTAGTGAGTTCATTTCATTGCCTTAACCAGATAAATGAGCGCATTATTGTTTTACCCATTTAAATACCTTGATCATAATTTGTATATCCCATGTAATTACCGGTACCTTAAATGATTAAGTAAATTATTACTGAATTAATAGTGGTTGTCAAGTAACTAGTTCTACTTAGGTATTCAATTGTATTTGTTCTTATTTCAATTAACCGGTTACTTATTCATTTACAGACATTTTGGAATTGAACTGTATTGCCACGTTTATCCTCATAATTAATCGGCCCTTAGAATCCTATACCCCTTCTTCCTAAGGGATCGGGTATTCTTTGCCTTTCACGATTTTGGCTTTTTTTGTGCATACTTAACAGTATATCAAATATTTTAAATATTCAGCAAAATGGTAATCTGAGAGGGAGGTCAACCTGGGTTTGTCATCACTGGGAGAAACCTAGTTCGCCCCCTTATTGACTCGATATCCTCTATATGCATTTACTAGTATGTTGAATTGCTTATGGAAGTGAAAACTCAATTCGTCATGCTAAGTAACATGGTTACCTAGAGTCGGGGCCGAATTCCTTCTGCTGCGTCCCCTTTACTTACGTGAAACCTTCTCCCCCTCTCATGTTCGATCTCCTCTCTCTATTTCTATGTTGCGGGCAGACATGTCTTATTTGTTTGGTCAAGTCTTTGTGGATGGAGGTGACTTTTGTTATGGTAATGACCCATTTGTTATGTTCTTAACTAATCGCTGGCTTCCAAAGGGATTAATGATGAGTAACTTAGTTTCTCTCTCTAATAGTCTCCCAATATCGTTGCCACCTTATGTTCTCGCTACCGTGATTGCTGAGTCTTCCATGTGCTTGCTACACTAATCCGTCAGGGTCTTTTTGATCGTATTCTTTAGAGACAAAGATTCTCAAATACATATTTAATCACGGGAAGGAATGGAAATTGTCCTCGCTATGCTAAGTAGTGTTTTTGAACTTGATCGGGTGGCAATTATTGTCTATCACCTAGATGTTGCGTAGAGAATCAAAGGTTCTTGATGACCCGTCACTTGTATATGTGATGATGTATCTATTATTCGATGCTTCTTGTTAATACATTTATTCGTATTGTTATATTAACTTCTTCAAAAATTATAGTTTTAGATAGAAATTATTTATATTTATAATTATAAGGTTCTTATTATTTCAATCATCTATATTTCAATGTACTCCATACCCGGGGACATGACAGCTAGTTAAAAGAAAATATTTTATTCAGAATATTTTAAAATCAAATATAATTGATGAGGTAGATTTTGATTTTTTGAGTCATAATAATATGCCCATTAGGTCTGGTACTTGTATCATAATCTATTTTACATTCTATTCGTAGGACATATTTCTGATTTCTAATCACTTTCTTGAGATGTTCTCCATAATATTCTATTTGGAAAGTCATTGACGTCAGTCATTTGTCAAATTGTCTTCAATCATGAAAAATGTGGAAATGTTAAATGCTTTGTCGAACTGTCTTTGTGTTTATTTGAGACAATGCATCATTCCATTCATGTTATTTTACTTTTGGGGATGCATTCATAAAACATTTTCAAAAATTATTTTACCAGGCAATTGAAGAATTAAGATATTGAGGGGGGAACCTCCCACATGCTGAACCACTAAAAAATTCATTAGTATGTTGCATGTCGGCTTCATCCTATTCCTTGAAATTGCAGACACTTTGTTCATAAACATAAGTTCATTTCCAAAATTTTAACTGTGGTACTCAACTTTGTGCTTATCGTTTCTCAAACTTTATGTTCTTGTAAAATGTTTTGTTCTGTTTCAACTTTCAATGTCTGAGTTCTTGGATTTGTTTGTCTACAGTGTTGAACAGGATGGTTTTCTGCTTCCAAGACGCCTTTCAATAGCTGTGTCTGATTGCATTTTGGTCTTCACTCAAGCCTTAACAGAAGATAAATGTTTTCCAACACCTGTTAGAAATAAGCAAACAAAGCAGGATAAAAAAGTGAAGAGACAGTTAATTACTTCAATAGATACAGATAGAAGCTCAGTAGGGGTTGCTGGGGACGACTTACCTAGCACATCAGGAAGAGGTTCAAGTACCATGGAGAAGGAAACTCTGCTATGGCAACAGCTGGATAATTTGGTTGACCTCGTCCAACAACTTAAGATGGTATGCTGGTTTTTGAATCTGCAGAAGGCAATGATTTAAAGTTTTCTTTAATTACAGCAGGAATTGGAGGACATGTTTGAAAATAGCAATATATTTTATAGAGGGAACTGGACAAAATTTGGGTACTATTCTGGATTGTATGTATGTTCTTGCATTTAGAATTTTCCAAATGGTGTTGCAAAAATATAAATAAGACATTTTGTAAAAATATTGAACTTCTGAAGTCAATATTCTTTAATAACTTGTATATCTGGTATTGGTTAATGAAAAATATCACAGCTTGAATTTATGCCATCGTAGTCTGTAATTTCTTTTTCTGCCTGATAGTGAACATTTTCAATCTTGGCAACATCCTAGAACTTTAAAGCTCCAACTAAAATGCCACCTGTGTTGGCATTACAGAAGTTTTTAGTTACTCTTGAAACATCTTTTAGAGACGCAAGAAAAAAAAACAACTGGACCCACTATCATTTAGCATGTTACTCTTAGTGCAAAATGATTAAGCAAAATCAAGAATCTGAAAACAATCATGGAAGACACTTACATAAATTCCAAGAGCAGGCATTTTTCTTGTCCTTTGATCATGTCATCTTTGTTTTGCATTTGCTCCCTTGTTTTCATTGAATTTCAGAATTTCCCAATTTCCTAGTGAACATTGGAGCATGTCTATCAAAGTTTCTACAAATCCCACTTCCTAACAGATTTCAAGTTCCTATTGCCTGATTATTTGTCTTGCAGAGACTTTAATTAATTGTGACGATGATTCTTTTGATCACAAGAGAAATGATTGCATTTATATAGAAGAGTGCCTTGTACAAAAAAGTTTAAAACCTTAACCCTTAAATGGAGAAGAGAGATTAGAGGCAGCAGTATACAAATCTGTTAGACATACTAGGCATAAACCCAGTTTACCATTGAAGTGCTAATGAAGAAAATATATCCGAGATGCAAACAGCTGTGGCCTTCCAATTATAGCATAGTTTTTACTTTAGTATAGATTAACAATCTTAACAGAATGAACATAGAAATTTAAAGATACTATTCAAGCTGTGGATTCCCTTGGCATGTTGGCATTAGTATCTATTGTGTGGTTATCCTTTTTATGGATGATAATATGCCATACATAGTTAGCTGTTCTGGTAGTTTGCCTGAAGGATTTTAATTTTTGAGAATAGATGCCCTTGTACATTTGCTTGTCCAAAGCTGGGCTTTGAGGTTTATGGTCTGCTGCTTGGTGTGAGTGTGTTGGTGTATAATTTCAGCTTGTTGACACTTTTGCTTTTTTGAAGTGAGGATATTCTAAATAGCCTCACCTCTACCCTGCAGATTCTTAAAATTATGTGTGAGATAACATACTCAATTTGTGATCTTGTCCTGTCCTTCATGCAAGTGTTGGAGCCATTCAGATTGCTAGTGAAGACAATTTATGGGCAGTTTCAACTTTCATGAGACTATCATGCGTTTCTTTGTCCATACTTTTGGCAACCTCTAGAATTGTAGCAGTTATATTACTCAGCACACATTGCAGATTGGAATTATTTTGGCCAGCCTTGCACGTAGTATTTGGCTGATTTGCAGCAGTGTTTCCTGGGATTGGATCTTGATGGCATGCCTCTTGATTGGGGTGTGGAAGCTGGTATTTGGGAGCAAGGATTCCAGAAGTGTTCTGTGGGGTCTCATGAATAACCATGGCAAGGTGATCCTTTTGGTAATTAGAAATGTAACATTGCTGCGCATTAGGGTTTGTTATTTGCTGGAATCCCTTGGCAAGCAGACTGTGGAAGAAGTCCCTAGGGTTAAGATTTTGAGATGGCTGTTGGTATGTGGCGATTGATCATGCTATACTATACACTCTTTAGTACTGTACACTCTTCATGTATCCTCGCTGGGGTCCGGGGCAATGGTATATTAAATTTGATAGTTTTATGGCTGAGCAAGGCTTCAGCAGGTGTAATTCAGACCATTGTGTTTACTTTAAGAGGTTAGATGAAGATAGCTACATTATTTTATGTTTATATGTTGATGATATGCATGTAGCGGGGTCTAACATGAATCACATAAAGGAGTTAAAACAACAGTTAGCAAATTCATTTGCTATGAAAGATTTGGGGGCAGCAAAACAAATCCTTGGTATGAAGATTACAAGAGATAGGAAAAACAGAAAATTGTTTTTATCTCAGGCTGATTATGTTAAAAAGATGTTGCAGAGATTTCATATGGAGAATGCAAAAGCTGTCAGCACACCTTTGCCCAGTCACGTCAAATTGACTAAAGATATGTGTCCAAAGACACAAGAGGAGGAAGAAAAAATGTCCAAAGTACCATATGCTTCAGCTGTAGGTAGTTTAATGTACGCCATGGTATGCACGAGACCAGTTATTGCACATGCCGTAGGAGTTGTTAGCAGGTATATGAGTCATCCCGGAGTTGAGTATTGGAATGCGGTAAAATGGATTCTCAGGTATTTGAGGGGTACATCCAATAAATGTTTTTGTTTTGGGGACTCTAATACAGATTTAAAAGGCTATGTTGACTCAGATTTGGTAGGGGATATAGATACCAGGCGGAGTACCACAAGTTATGTATTTACAGTTGGTGGGACAGCAGTGAGTTGGATTTTTCGGTTGCAAAAAGTGGTTGCTTTATCCACCACAGAGGCAGAGTATGTGGCTGCAACAAAGGCAACAAAGGAGATGATATGGCTGCAACTTTTCATGGAAGAGTTGAGCAAACAACAGGTTGAAAATCACTTGTTTACAGATACTCAGAGTGCTATACATCTTGCAAAAAATTCTGCCTTGCACTCTAAAACCAAACACATACAACTGAGATATCATTTCACTCGGTCAGTGTTGGAGGATGGACAGGTAAAGCTGGAAAAGATACATACAGATGACAATCCAGCGGATATTTTTACGAAGGTGATGATAAGGGAGAAGCTGAGCTTCTCTTTAGCTTCAGTTGGCCTTCAAGGTTGAATTCAAGTATAACAGAGCAGCAGGGTCCAAGGTGCTTATTTCTAGTGGGAGCTATAAGTGCAGCGGTGTCGTCTAGGATTAGTCTCCAGGTGGGAGATTGTGTTGGTATGGAGCTTGATCAGTCTCCAAGTGGGAGATTGTTGGTATGTGGTGACAAATCATGCTATATTGTACACTTTTCATGTATCCATGTCGGGGTTTGGGGGTGGCAGCTCCTGAGATTTTTTTTTTCACCTTTTTTCGTTTCGTAACCGAAAAGGAAAAAAGCCGACTTTGTAAACCCTAATTTCTAGAAGCTTCTAAAAGCTTGTTATAAGCGGTTGGGATGGGGAGTTGTAGCATGGTATTATTCGTGATATTGTAATATCTTTTGCACTGGATAATAAAATCATTGGATGGCTGCGGTTTTGTGGATGTAGCCCATATTGGGTGAACCACGTTAAATTCTCTATGTTGTCTTGTTTCTGCTATAATTTCCTGTGTGTTTTATTTCTCTATTTTATTGATCAAATCTGCATTTAACTTGTTAGATATCTGCCTTCTAACCCTAACAATGGCCTAGTATATACTCCCATCACTCATCAAGATATTGAAAGGAGAATGAATTTTATGCAAATCTTTAGTGTTTAGGAAGAGAACAACTACAATGTGAAGCATGACCTTGCACTATGAGCCAATTGAGCTTTAAGTGGGAGAGCCATATCTTGTGGCTCTTACTGATGCACATTTATGGTCGGGGTCTATTTTGAGTGGTTCTCTTTCTTTGTAGTTGCTTTGATATTTGTAACTTCTTTCTTCTGATTTTCTTTTGCTTTTTGTGTACCTTACATGTTGCCCTAGGAACATTTAGACACTTATATCTGCAATACTACCGATTTCCTTTTATAGACTTTTGAATAAGGTGATTACTTCTCTAGTTTTGCATTACAATTTGAATGGAAATGTCCAACTTGAAAAGATCTAGCTGACATGACCACTAGGGTTTATTATGTAGAGGCATAGATTTGATGTAGCTCACTGACGTAAGAAATATTATATTATTAAATTTGTATATTATTATATTATTAGTATATTATATAATATATGGTTATTATATATTATATTATTATAAAATATGCATATTATATTATTACATTTCAAATTTTAAATTTGTATATTATTATATTTTAAATTTGTATATTATTATATTATTATATTTTAAATTTGTATATTATTATATTATTAATATTATATATCATATTATTATGAAATATGTATATATTTATTATTTTTATATGCTTTTTGTAAGGATGTACCTGTACCGTACCCGTACCCAACCCCAATTTTTTGTTGTACCAACATATTGTACCCACGTACCCAATTCTGATTCCGATTCGGTAACTTAGCTTAAGTCTTGCATTTTCAAAGATCCACTATTTTCTCTCCCTCCATATATGCATATCACATAAAGCCTTGTGTAAGACTATTAAGTGTCTTTATGAGGTGGAGATCTATTCTGAGATCTTCTTTGATCCATGCCTTGATGCGAGCTTTGATGTTTTGAGTAGTAGTTAGGGCTTGGAGGTTGAAACTAGGACCTAGAATGTGCCACAGTTACCTTGGAATGCTTTAGCCTAGAATGAAGAGATAAGTAATTTTTTTGCTTGCTTTCAAACAATGAGAGCAAACAAAATATCCAATTCACCCCTTATTTTTGAGTTGTGTAGTGAATAATTTTACATGTACCACAAGCTAGAGAAAATAATTGATTTTCATGTTTTCAACCATGTTGTGAGTCCAGATAAGCCTCTGCTTTTTGTGGACAGTTAAATTAGCTTGGTCCAGGACAGCATAGGTTGAGGCAACAAATATGTACACAAGAATTGAAGTTGTCACACTCACAAACTAATCTATTATTTTCTATGGGGTAAATTACCTCCAATGGAATTCAAAACTGAGAGTTTGAGCCTAAGTTGGGAAAGCATCACTGTATTTTTTTATCAGCTTTGAGTTCCATCAGTAACGCCGTCTATTGTTGTAACGTAGTTGATTGCCATGATATTTCCATCCTCCTCATGGCCACTTGCAATGTTTGCAGTTTTTGCTTGATATGTGTCCATTCCATCTATCTGACTAGAATCTTATTGTGTTGCTTTTTCCTATCTGCCATGCAATTCATTTATGGAGGAGCTACCTTTCTTTAGCCATGACAATTGTAGAGAGTGTAGTTTGCAAAATCGGACTCAATTCAGACTCCATGTACCAAAAATTTCCAACTTGGCAAAACTTGGTAACTTAAAAAAATACCTAAATTTCTTAAAAAACATAAATTTTAAACAAATTCTCCTCAAATTTGCAGAACTTCTGAAGGATGTTGTGCTGTGCGAAGAAGATGCGTGGGCATGGGGGTATAAATGGAAGCAAATGTAGTGTTTTGACGAAGTGCAGATTATGTATAGGGTGTTTTCATTCCCTGCAATTTTCATGTGACTTTTTTTGGGTGTATGGTGATTTCCATGACCTTTTCAGCATTTTTTTCTATGTTTTAGTGTTTTCTCTACACACAGTGAGATATGATGTTAGGCCCAACTGGAATCTCTATAATATCGAATACGAAAAAGGGAGTTGCAGCACTGCCCCTATCTCGCCCTACCCACTATTGAGGCAGAAGGTGGGAATGGGTGAAACTGCCAAACAAGAATTGTGTCTCCTCCCACCCACTCCAAGGTGGGCATAAGCACGGTAAAACACAATAAAATATCACTTAGATGAAATAGAAAAAAGCATCCTGCTTCTCTGAGGGGAATGGATGGCCTAACCATTGTCAGTGCTTTTTGAGTTGATCCTCACCCCCAAAACCATCAACTGGTTCATGGGACTGCCCCTATCTTTAACTAGCAACTCTTGGATATTGCATCAATGGGATCGGTGGGTACTCAAGGCAGTGAGGAAGTGGGAGAGGAGGCCAAGGGCCCAAACCAACCTAATGAACCACACCCCTCTGCTATAGGCCAGATGCTATAACTAACATGCCTGCATCAAAAACTACTATCTGAGTTACTAATCTTTTTGAGCTACTGATTATTCCAATCTTAGATGTGTTAGGTCCCAAAACGGCTCCTCCATAATCTTAGAACATTTTAGGGCCAAGGGTATGTCGTAAAGAAGGCAAAAAGGGGGTTCATCAACAGATTATGGATGGTTAAAAGGCTAATGATGAGAGCCGGTCTCACCTGCACTTTGGGCACAATTGAAACCTAGAAGGGTGTTCCTAGAGGCATACCTTAATAGACATTCAAATCAAACAAAATCAACAATTGATATAATTGACAACAGCTATAACCAAATGAATACTTGACCCCAATAACTATCACTAGGTCAACATCTACTGGCTGCACAAGACCTCTATATAGCTGATAAGACCTTGCACATGCGCTTGTAGATGACAATTATCCCTTAACATTATTTCATTCATGTTTCCTACACAGTGGCAAGGTGTAGATATACTGGATATTATTCTCTATTGATTTCATAGTTCAGGCTTGCTTAAGACTATCCCCTGGTTTGTATTATTAAATCATAAACAACATGCATATCATACATTACTCCTAAACTACTTCTACTCTATTCCTACAGATAACAGGATGGAGGGTGATTTAATGGAAGTTGCTTGATCCCTCACCAATGTGGACCAATGCCTTCTCCATTGGGCAATAGAGTCATAAATAGCACAGAGGAAAGAGGTGTAGCAGGTAAAGTATCAACAGTTGTAGATTCTTATTTATATGATAACCAAATATTACATTCCATGTGATGGACACACTTAATAATCCATCTCAAAACTACAATAACCCATATGCAATAGACAAATGACAATTACAAAGAATTTTCAATACATTAGGTGTTGTCACACACCCTCAAACCTCTACTACAGTCACGCCAGCAAATGTGGTGAGAGAAAATATACATTTGTGACTATACATTCCCCTCAATCATTAAAAACTGCCATGGAGACATGCCAAAACATGGAGGTGTGCAGTTACATATTGTTCTTACTCTTCACTAGATGCATGTCTTCATTTGTAGCTCAAACCTTCATTGTTTGATGCTCTAGAATAACTTGCAGATTATTACTGCCCAAAAAATTGGTTCAGCAACTAATCATTTGCATGACCAACGAATTGGCACATATAGATCTCCAGTTGTGATGCCTAGTCCACAATAAAAGAGCCTTGGGATGGTAAAACAGTGATGGCGTGAAGAAACTCATCACTCTTTGTTGTATCTGTCATTCTTTCGACATCCACATACGAAAACATGTGAAAATCCGTTTGAGAATGTATTCAAAGTATCGTAGGAAGTGTGGAAAAATGATGCTCAAATCTACAAGTGCTTTCTTCATTTATGATGCCTCTAGGTTTGTTGTGACAAGGCATGGAGAAGACCACAAAATCTGCTGCAAATGCAGCTTGGAAATGATGTGTAAACATTGGGCCATGAAATCCTAACCATTGTATTAATTAGGGCATCCTCTTTTCATTCGTTTCTTTCTAAAGATGCATGCCCCTTTGATTCAAATATATTTTCTAGGTGTGGACGGATCAAATTTGGTGGTTGTAGGGCACTATAGATGTATTATGGTGTCTTGGCCTTTTGGGAGGGTAGGTAGGGTTTACTATTTCGAAGTGTGTCGAGGAGAATCCATACTACTTGCCTTTGGTTGGGGCGTCAAGGTTTGGTGTTGAATGGGAAGTCATGCTAAAATAGGATGTGGAATGAGGGAAGTTCAAAAGGGGAACCTCAACAAAGAATAATGCTTTGGGATGTTAGGATCGGGGCATTGGGTGGACCTTATGATTTCTACTGAGATAAGAGATTTCCAGAAGTCTAACTTCAGCAAACTTTGTGAAGAATATTGAGATGGGAGTGAGGGTTTAGGGGAGCATGGAAAAAGGTACCCAATTAAGGGTTGGCCGAAACTCCAACTTTGAAAGACTTGAAACTTTTGGAGTATAAAAAGATGACATCGGCATAACGTGATGATGACATCAATAGGCATGGATCGATTTGCAACTCCGATGGAAGGGTGATACCGACATGACATCAACGTTGGGGAATTGAAGTTGGATGTAAAGGTATGAATGCAAGATCAAGTCCAAAACTTTGAAACACTTAGGCAATTTGCAGATTGGCAGAGAATCGAAATTCTGGGGCTTTGAGGGAAATGGTACTTAGGGATGGGGAAGTTTAGAACTTTGGCAAAATAAACATGGAAAAGCCTTCAAAATAAGCTCGTCTAAGAGTTAGTAGTGGGATGGATTGAAGGACATCCCCAAAAACCCAAAAGGTCAACAAAAGCAACATTTAGACGAATTTTGATAAGGGCATGAGTAGATTGTCGAGATTGGTCAGAAAGGTAGGCTAGGAGGAACAACCCCAAAAGTCTAAAACTTTGACAATACAAAGAACACTAAGGAAAACACCAAAAACAATCTAGACTTAAGACTTTTTATGTATTTTTGCATCTCTTCACATCTAGGGGACCCACTTAGGATTGTCCTAAATCAATTATAAATAATGGGTCAAATAGGGTTATGACACACAAAAAGTGAAGGGACTTAAAGCAAAATTTGACACACAGTGGAATTGAGTCCCAACAAGATGCTCTACGGAAACTTTTTCCATAACTCACAGAAAATCAGCAACACGATACTCGATGAAACTTGCAAAAACTTGTTGGAAAATTTCCTTGAGTACTCTATAAGTTTTTCATTGATGGTAGAGAGATTGGTTTTCCAATTGGCATGTGGCAGATCCATGTTTGTGTTATTTTTCGGAGGATGATTGATGAGCACAAAGTTATACTGAGACAGGGGGGGGGGGTGAATCAGTATAACAACAAACTTTACTTTTTAAAACTTAATACCATATTTAAAACTTGATCAATAACAATGATATCATTTACTCAACATCAATAATTATGCACATGAGAAGAACACAATAACACATGATATTTACGTGGAAACACTTACAAGAGAAGACCACGACACAATAATGATTTTCTATAACCTTTTCTTACAACTTTGTAGGCATCGACCTACAGGAGATATCAATTCCCACAATACATAGGTACCAACCTACTAGAGGCACCAACCTCCAAAGTAGACAAAGAATTTCCCCTTCTTAAATTGCTCTTTCAACAAATGATATGCATAATACCTTCACAAAATATGTCTCATAAATCCATAGTTATGAGACTCAAACTCGGCGTGGACTCAACAAGGGTGACTTGACTCAGGACTCGGCGTAGATTGGCGAAATGAAAAAACCCTAGAAATTTAGAGATTTTTAAGGATTTAAAACTTGTTTGAAGCAGCCTTTATTAGATAAACCTCAAAGACACAATAACATCATTAAATAGAAGCAAATTTGATCACATACAAAAGTATACATCGATCACATAAGTATAAAGTATGCAAATTGTAACTGAGCTGCTGAAAGAAATAACACACTTAGATATATAAATATAGTCAAACGTATACAAAACTCATGGAATATGAAATCCATGACATCAAATGTTCCATACAAATATGAAATATCAAAACAATAGCTACAAGTCTATGGCATAGTGGAGCCAACATCCTTCCTATGATGGCTTCTAAGGGTCCTGGATGATGTAGCAGTTGCAGCCATAGTCTTTGCCTGTGTTTCCATGCCACTCTCACCAACACCAACTGTGTCTGCTCGTGCTCTAGCCTCCTCCTTAGCCATGGCTACAACCTTAGCCTCTCTATTTGCTTGGTCCACCCAATCAAAGTCCTCATCACTAAAGACTGCATTTGTAGCTTCAGTGATCCACTCAGATTGTGGATCAACCTCCTCTAGCTTGATCGGGGTGGAGTCATGGTCAAAAATTTACTCGTGTTTGAGCCGAAGGTTGTAATGAACATATACTAAATCATTCATCCTCTCCAGTGATAGTCTATTGTGCTTCTTGGAGTGTATGTGCTCAAACATACTCCAATTGCGCTCACAACTAGATGAACTGCATGGCTGGCTCAATATACGAATGGCAATATTTTGAAGGTTCGGTGTATCAACACCAAACATATGCCACCATCTATCTAAGATGAGAAAAAGAAACAAAATCAATCTCATTTCCAACTTTAATTTTCAAGTTCCAAGTTCAACACTTGTGGCAAATCTAGTGATGCCAAGACGAGCCAACTCCCTCAACCCCGTGTATTGCCTCATTAGGCCAAGGAGCCATGTGTGATTGTATACAAATTTGCAAATGTTTTTTGCCGCATCCACACATGTTTTCATCCATGGAAGCTTGCCAAGATCCTCCAATATGAGGTCAAGGCAATGGGTGGCACATGAAGTCCAAACTATAGTTGGATTCCTCTTCATCAATAGTTTACTAACAGCAACATAATTTGCTGCATTATCGATCACCACTTGAACCATATTTTGTTCGCCCACCTCAACTATGACCTCCTCTATAGCCTCACAAAGGTATGTGACATTTTTGACATGGGCGGGAACATCAATGGATTTGATGAACACGGTGTCACCTAAAAAAGAAGCAAAACAAATTGTTCAATAAATTAAAAAAAATTAATCAACCATATTAATCACTAAATCAAATTCAAATTTCAAATTATTCAATGCATTGAGGGAAGTAGAATTACCTGTGGAGGAAACTAGAAAATTGAGCAGCGTCCTATTTCTCCTATCGGTCCAACCATCAGTCATGATGGTGCAACCAATCTTGCTCCATTGCAAGCGCTGCTCCTCTATTTGTGCTTTTACATCAGACACCTTTTGACTCAAAAGTGGGCCCTTTAATTCATCTTCATTAGGGGCTTTGAACCTCGCCCCACATATGGTTATGGCATCAATCATGTTTTGCCAAAAGGGAGACCTAAAACATGTCATAAATAAATTAATAAGATACTTAGATAAGCATTGTAAAATGATAAGTTTTAACTTTAACTTTGAATTCAACAATGACATACATCTAGATTCTAAATATAAAAATTCATGAGACAAAGATATTAAGAATCAACTATCAAACTATAAATTTTAAAACAATTAAACAAAAAAGAATTACCTGGCTACATGGAAGGGAATGGTCCAATAGTACCAAAAATTTGCAATTGATTTCTTGGCTGCATCATGTGCCTCCTTGTTCCAATCCATGTTCTCAAACAACGGTTGGGAACCAGGAGTACTACGTGGTACAAAATATGAATCCACTCTAGATTTGCGAACTCTAAGGCCAATGCTAACACTCCAACTACCACTAGCACTAGTGGCAACACTAGAACTGCCCATAGCACCAACATTAGCACAAACACTAGCACTAGGACGGTATGAAGGCATGGAAGAAGCATCTCCAACATCACCAATGCTCGCCAACTCTTCCCTCCGCCTCTTTTTCATTTCGTTTTGCAATTCAAATGATTCTAATTGCATTTGCACCTCACGAATAGCCTCAAGAGGTGCAAGAGTGCAACCCATTGCATCATGGATGGGTATGCGTGTAATATGGTATTTCAATTTGTTTATGCTTCCATGAAAAAGTGTTTTGCAATATTTACATTTGGACTCTCCTTTTTTCTACCCGGGAAAGATTTCAGCATGTTTCCAAGTAGGGTCTTTTCTGCTTGGGGTATGAGACGTTGTGAAAATATGGTATGAATTGTTTATGAAGGTTGCTGCAATAACAAGTAGGGTTTCTTATATTATTTAAGTTGCAAGTAGGGTTTGTAAAAAAAAGAAATGCAAACTCAAATAAACAATGAATTTACAAATTACAATGAATTTTTTGTTTAAAAAACACAAAAAAACCAATTAAAATCAAACTTACCTCTTAGATTAGGCTTGAAATGCAATGCGAAATCCTTCCAATTGCTGGTAGAGAGCTCTCAATGCACCTCCTTGCTGGTATTAGGCTTCTTGAATGCTATCTGATGATGGATTTGTCTTCAACTTCTTGCTATTGCCCTACAATGCTCTCTTGTTTTTCCTCACAACTCTCTTTTCTCCTCCTTGTTTGCCAAGTAAATGAAATGAAGTTTCTTTTAGGGTTGGGGAGAAGATATAAGTCGAAAAATAAAAGCAAATCAGTTAAGTGTTTTATGTTTTTTGTTTTGTTTTTTACAACTGTTGCCGCCGATTGAGTCTTGTTGACAGGACTCGCTTGGACTCGGTGAGTCCGCTAGACTCGGCGAGTTCGGCCAGGACTTGGCAAGACTCGGTAGAGTCCGAGTCCGAGTCTCCCAAACTTGGCCATGTGGACTCAACTCGGGACTCACCGAATCCTGGCGAGTCTCGATACTATGCCTTCATTAACTGCTGACCATTGATCACAACCTTTGAATATAATTTCTACCTTCTAGTGGTAATCATTGCCTTACTTGGATCACTAACTTGTTAAACATAATCAATATCTTTAATGATAATCGCTGCTCTCTATTAACATATCATCGCTGCCTTTTTAATATGTGCATCAATCTCTTTACATGGGCACTTACTATATTAGTAATTGCTGCTTTAAAACAAATGTTTAATCCCTGTTATTAAGTGATCAAAATTGTTGTTTATTGTCTTTTAATTTCCAACATTGCCTTCAAATTAATCATAGCCTTTTATTAACCGCTGCTCTTTATGGGATTTCCAGCGCTACTTCTTCTTTCCATGTTAATCGCTACACATTGGTTATTTATATTAATCTTAAATCACTGCCTTTATCAGAACTTTTGTCTTTTTCGTTATTTTGTCTTATGTGACTTTGTCTTTTTATGCAGCCTTCAATAGTTTTTAATAGCTTCCTTTTATTCTTTTACCTTCCTAATTTTAATCGCTGTCATTATACTTGGATATAATCACTGCACTTATATAATGATCACTTCATGTATTTCAATATTAATTGATATATCTTTCTTTGACACCAAGGGTCATAGGCCAACATATGCAATGGTTGCCATTCAATCTATTAATGTTATTGTATGTAACATCTGGCTTATCATTGTCATATATTAATTTATTGTGATATTCATTTCCCTTTGACATCAATGATAATCTTAACATCTGATCTTGACTATTTTGACATCAATGACAACTTCTTGGACCAATGATGACATTAATGATAATCAATCTTGTCTATCGGTTTCGACATCAATGCCAATCTTTGCAACAATCTTGACTAATCATCTTTGACATCAATGACAATATTTCCAACAATGATAACCAGACTCTGCATTTAGAAAATTAAACACTAGACACTAGGAAACTTAAACTTGGTAATGTCTATTAAAACTGCTGATTCTCAATAGAACAATTTTCAAACAGATCATAATGAAAAGTGCATCACAATGAAAAGTGAACAGTGTATATACATTATTGAACTCTCAGGCCTGCGACTGTCTTCTCATAAAATCAGAAAAGAAATATGCTGCACTAGCTCAAAACTGGAATGAACTATTCACCCCCTTCCTTTCTTTTGGAGACGAAGAAGAATATAAAAACTATCAAATACAAAAAAGTAAACTGCTAAATCTAAAGCAAAATGTAAAAAGAAAAGTCTAAACTTAGACTTGTGAAACTGAAACAGCAGTTGCATGATTCTCATGCAAGGCCCCTAGTTTAAAAACAGAACAAAATCAGCACTTTCTTAACTTAGAACAGCACTTCTAAATGCATGCATGCACCTCTATCATAAGGATGCCTACTAAAGGCTGGTGTGCCTCACACATGGAACTCTCTGACCACAGTGATCACTTCCATCACTGCTGTGCCATGCTGTTACTGCTCTTGCTCATGCCTTCTATACACCGGCACTTTAACCAGGGCTGCTGCTGGTTATGCTTCCCTGTTGAGGGGGAACTATAGTGTACTGCTGCACTGCTGAAGGAAGAATGCCTTCAGAGCAACACAAGTAAAAATCTAAAACTGCTTCTTTGAGAGGAATGTGTTCCCTACCAAGCCAAGATACAATTGCAGCATCTTGAACCTCCACTCTGCCAGGGGCATCCTCATCATGTTGACCATGTGTGAACTTGGGGAAATATAACCCTAGATCACTGTTCCCTTCTGTACTTTGAAATCACTTCAGAATCTTCAAATAATAAATTCCTTCTACAAGGACAACTTGAAGAACCTGCCAACCTCCTTTGTCTTTAATGTCAACTTCATATGTCAAATTCTCTTCATGCCACATCACTAGTTGTTCACGACTCCCTACAATAGTAGATTCATCTGTATACATGGCCAAGATAAGTGGACTAGATCTGTCAAATAAAAATAAAAATCTACTAAAATTGGAAAATCCCAACTTGAGTAAAAACTCATCGATCCTGAAATATCAACTCACAGTGCATGCATCAGCTCAGACAAGACTTTCTTCAATTTGAGTTGATGAGTAATTTGCCCATGCACCTCAAAGCCTCTAGGAACTAAAGAAAAAGGCTCAACAAGATTAAGAGTCTCATCAAGGTCAACTTCCTCTTTTTGAGAGAATTCTTTGACAATTATTTGTCGAAGTGCTCTCCAATACTCCCATTAGCTACATGCATATAATCAATCATTGATTCCATGTAAAGTTTAGAAACTCTCTCAACAAAGCTGCAAGGACACTCCTCCATCATGGCATCTTGCCATACCTGTTTGACTGAGTGAACAAGTAGCCTGTAAAAGTCATCATGTTGAACTCCTTTGGCTAAAACTCAACTATGTTCAAGGCTGCATTTTGTAATGATCACTTACTGACCATCAAACTCAATGATACACTAGATCTGTCAGGCAAGAAGCTGAAAGAAGACTCTTTGTTAGACCAGTCACATACAAAACAATATTTAACTCAAGAACATCACCTAAAGGCATGTAGAAAGAGACTCAGCTTAGTTTGGTAACTGGACAAGTGGCATCATTGCCCAACTTCACCTGTATGCCGTCCTTTTGCTCTTGAAGTCTGTTGAGCAACTTCTTTTTTAAGGTCATGTGTCTTGTTGCTCCAGTGTCCACATATAACCCTTCACTAGAAACAATGTTGGTGGATACTTACAATACCATGGAGAAGGTTGTCTCAATTCTGGATGCTAAATCATCTATTCTTGTTGAAGATTTTGATTCTTGTAAACTCTGCTATTGTTTCTTGGCTTTTTTTTTTCTCTTTTTTGTTATATTGAATAAGTGTATAAATATAGCTTAACAAGCATCAATTTTTACAAAACCTGACAAAGAGGGACTGACCGTAAACCATAGCTTAAACCACAACTATAAACCAAAAAGTGCAGCTATCTTCAACCCAGAAAAGCCAAGTGCTCCAATAAGCCCAGTAACCATCATAGAGGTCTGCCAGGAAAAAAGGGCAGGCATACTATATACCAGCTCTATGACAAAATGTGAGTCCCACATATAGAACAACATCGTTTGAACAAAGACGTCTATAAATGCCATATTCCACCAGAAGGAATATCAGAAAACCAGAAGAAAAACTTAAACATCACTCTTTTTCTCATTGACAAGCTTTTATTCTTTTACAATAATGATTTCAAACTTTTTTAGAAGAGCCTGAATGGTATACGTCATTGATTTTCTGAGCCACCACTCTGGAGAAGAAGAGATAGGACAATCATCAAAGGTACCCATCTTGGACACATTTTGTGAATTTCATCTTCATTTTTTCCAACCTGCTCATAAAGCTGCAAGGAAATAAATGTGACATTACTTCTCTGCAGAAGCTAGAAACACTCCCACAAACATGCTAGAAAATATGCTTATTTCTGCATGTTGACAAATAACACAACACTTCTGTAGATCAGATCATCCAGACCTTAAAAATAATTTTGGAAGAAAACTTAGCATCATTTATATGACCATACAAGATATCAAACCAATTAATGACCTTAACCCCTTCCCAAACAGATCAAAGAGGTAAAAAAACAGTCCCAAGCCAGCTTAGCAAACAAACACTTCAAAAAAACATGCTCAAGGGACTCTTTGACACTGCAAACTAAACAAGAACTATGATTAGTATATAAAATGTCCCCTATAACAGGCTTCTTATTCAACCAAAAACACCTAAAGAAACATTTCTTAGGTTCAATAACATTAGACGAAATCTTGCTAACCTAGTAGACCTTGATCCGTCTGAATCATTAACCCCCCAAAGAGTATTAAAATGAACATGAAACTTATCCACTTTCATTTACATATCATAGACATCTTTTGCTGAAATTTCAATCAACTTACTCCCACAAACCCATGAGAAATTAAGCCACTGATTAGTGCCATAGTTCCTTTCAAGCACTAGACAGCTGTTACCAATAGCAACGACAATAAGAGAGTAAGTTGTTTTTCAGAAATAGAAATATTATATATAGTTTTGATAGCATGCCAGTAAGTAATACATGAATCATTAATGATTTGTCCAAAAGTTTTAATTCCCTTATTAAACCATTTGAGAGCAGAGCAGCATTTTTTGCAAAGCCAAAGGTTTTCCATAGACCACCAAATAGACCTAAAAGGACAATTGATTCTAGAAACCTCCCATTCAACCACATATCCTTTAACTTGCTCGGAGAGCCTTCCACACTGATTTAAAAACCAAGGAGCCGCTGGTAAGGTATTTAAAGTTTCCAAACAACAGATCAACAAGACCAATACCCTTCCAATCGGGTCTAGATTTAGGGAAAAGAGCTGGTTTGGGAAGTTAGATCTCTTCAGAAGCTGATAGTGGGGCTGAGTCATCATCTCATGTCTGTCACAACCCCAACATAAAGAGATGGCTCTCACACAAAATTAAATAATTAATACTTAATACCTGAAGCAAATACCTTCCAGAATTTACAGCAATCAAAATTCTCCAAGTCAGCGATTAATAGATAAGACAAAAGTTATTTCAGACAAAGGATTTGTCTTATTCCCAAAAGCTGCGAATACAAGACAAAAGGTATACAGCAAGGAAGCACATTCTAAATGCCATGAATATGGTTAAAGATTAATAATGGGCAGCGATTACAAGGAGAAATGCCTACAAAGGCAGCAATTATCATTAAGTTGGAAGAAGGAATTATTAAAAAGGCAGCGCTGGGATTTAATCACAATAAAGCAGCGATTAATGCTAAAACAAAATTATTAACTAAAGACACACCCCCTCAAATAGTTGCCTCCTTTCTAAGAGATGCACCATTTCACTTGGACATAGTGATATATAAAGGAAGTCAAATCATTTGCAAAGACATCATCAATCATCTTCAGAAATATATTCATTATTCAGGCAACAAATATTACAAAATATTAGAAGGGATCAAAACAGAAGGCAATTGAGCAGATCTGGGTTAATTATCTGCATTCAAGGGCAGAATCAGTAACTATTACAACTGCTGCTGTATATATAGCTATTTCATGTGTTAATAACTACTGTGGTATGCTCTATTTTGATTATTATATGGTAATGATATATTTTGCTACTGTCATAGCTTGTATTTATTTCTCTCATCAAGTAACCATGAGGAGAAAAGGGGGAAATGCCAGCAGGTTGAGCAGGTACTAGACTTCTAAGTATGCCAATCCACGGTGGGTGACTGTGTGTCTGCCACTGTGAACCAAGGGGGTGATATCCGCTCTTGGGCTTAGGGAGAGGATGTCTATGGGCCTCCTATGGTAACCTTCTCCCCAACTTTACATGGGTTGGTTTTTGGATAGACTTGAGGGGTTTCAATCATAAGTAGGATGGATAAGGATGGATAGGGAAAGTAGGTACAAGTGTATCCCCTAAGCACGCCACCCTTGGTTGAAGGATTGTGTGTCTACCTCTTGGGGCCAGGAGGGATAACATATCTGCTCTTGGGCTTAGATGGATAGCTTCAGGCAGACTTATTATATTCCCCATCCAATTCCTATTATGATTGAACTTCCATGAATATGATGTAGTTTGCCTTATGTAATTATATTGTTCAAATAGATAAGGATATTTATTACATATGTTTGATATGCTGGATAGATAAGGATATTTATTATATATGTTTGAGTCTTGACTATATGAATTTGTTGGCATAAGAACTAACACCTCTGGAGTGTAAGTTTGTACGGACAACTATGCACACTACGTAATGAGTGCTCTTCAAATTAGGAGGGGAAGCTCCCTCGTTGTGCTGGAATGCATGGAATAGAAAAGTAAACTAAATCCTATATTTTTGTTCTCAATTGTTTGAGGCACAAGGTTAAGAAAACCTAGAACGTTGCAGCTAAGGATTTTCAGGTTCCGCAGATCGTCTAACCACAACTAAGCTAACTTCTTTAAATCTATCCAGTTTCCTCAAGAAAACAGAGCGTGAGGAAATGGAGTGGGAATGGTTTTTATACGATAAGCTGGGTACAGATTCGCAACATGAAGGCAAGGTGGGCACAACTATTCGCTTGGCTGAATAAGTTTATTATCACACACATCATACGATAAGCTTTAAGTACGAATTCTTAACATGAAGGCAAGGTGGGCACAACTATTTGCTCAATTCGAATAGGCTTATTGATAACAAAACACAAAAGATAGCCAACTAGGACAGCAAATTGCATAGGCGAGACAGGCGTACAATCTACGATCGAACTAGCCACTATATCTAACTAAGGCAAGCATTCATCATAATAATTGCATGGAACCCGAGTGGCATAACGATTCATTATCAAAACAAAGGCTCATGAACAGATCCAACAAAGACAATATTACAGGCAAGGTGGGCACAACATATATTAATCTCCTGTAAAAGTTCTCTGAACAGATACAATAATAGCAATACTACAGGCAAGGTAGGCGCAACATGTATGCTATCAAGCAAAAGTTCAATTACAAATGAGCTGAATGCTCTTATTTATAGACATCAAGGTGTAGGCAACCCTAAAATCACCTTGAGTCAACTACAGCCCTGCAGTACATGCAAGATCTTATTCTTTAAACCTAATTGAATGAAACTAAACAGTTAACTGGCAAACTATCATCAGTTAACTGAAACATCTAATCTAAATGGACAATGTGCAAGCATGCATGTCCTTATTGAAAGCAAGTTAACTGGAATACTATCATCAATTAACACAAAAACCAAATCTAAACTCCAAGTGTATGTAGATGTTTCCAAGAATGACATGGCATGCAATGTGTAACAACAAGTTAACTCGGAAAGAGGCATCGAGTTTAACTCCTATGTCTAATGTCTATCTTGGAAAAGGTGGGACGCTTTGAACTAAAGTTTACTGGCCTTGATCTCGAGCAATTAACTCATCCACGAGGTTATTGACTGCATCACCCTCTGGGGAACTGAAGCTTTGGTGAAGAATCCCATGTCTATGCAGCATGTCTTCTCCATTAGTTACCTGACACTGAAGCTTGCCTTTACTCCTGATTGCCTCGTCAAACAATGCTGACATGATTGTAAGCTGATTCATCTTATAACCAATGGTCTCACGACTGAAAATACTGTGAATAAGTGCTTGGAGCTCTGACTGAATATCAGCAAGCTCAACATAGTCACCACCCACATGCTAATATAATCATGGTAATTGAGACACAAAGTTTCTCACATAGCGGAGTGCATTGGTAACATGCTCTCTGCTTTCAGCCAACTCAGATGCTATAGTCTCTTCTATCTTAGTCTTGAAGATTAATTGTGTTCTCCAAACGTAGACATCTTCCTTATCTTCTGCATCTGTGACTGAGTCAAATGACAACCCCAGGTTAGCAATCAAAATCTCATCCCTGGGCCTACTAACAGCCAAGTCACGCTCCTCATCCTGAAGTCCAAGACGAAGTTCACGTGCATTGTATCGCAACTGGAATAGCTCTGAAAGTACTAAGCGGCCTCTAACAACAAACTCCTCCTCCCATTCCTTTAACTGCTTACCATATGCAACCAAGTATCAAGCTGACCCTGTTCTGCTGGTGGTTCTAACATATGTGGAAGCGCGGTAACAACATACCCTGTCCTATGTACCAGGCTAGAAACATACTGGCGAAGCTGCTGTATTTTAGCCTTGAGAGCTGATTTATCTTCTCCATCCTTCACCATTCTATCCCTTGCACTATCTGTAGCAACCTATAGGAGGTCAATGTCCGTCTGACAAGTACTTCTACTGAAGTTGACTGTGATAACTTAGAAGTCTTGAGCTTCCATCTCATCTAGACTCTTATCTTCTGGAGGTGCAGCGATCTCAACAATGATTTCCTTATCTACACTCCTCTCAATATGGACTTGTTTCTTGATCCTCTTTTCAGGCACATCTTGATGGTCATGATCGAAATCTGAATGATCAAGTACATAAAATGGCTGTCTCCTTTTTCTTCCCAGCTGACTCTCAAGCCAAGACGAATCCCAACTAATCCCACTGGAATGATCTATACTAGTCATAGGAAGATCTGATAAAAGTGAATGTGTAGAATGGTTGCTGCGAGGAGGTGAATCCACGTCCAAATCAATGTGAATTGGAACTGGAGGCTGCTCTGGTGTTGGCGACGGTAAATGTGGCTGAACCTCAGGCTGTGGTGAACTCTGAACAACTTCTACAACAGGCTCTATATGTGGAATCGAAACAGGTGCTTTTCCCTTTGAGTTACTAGGCGCTGGATTCTTTCTAGGAGGGTTACTGCTTTTCTTTTGCTTGGGTTTTGATGAGGAGGGTAGTACATCTCCTTCTGGTGGCGGCTCTGCTCTAGGATTGGATAACTTTCTGATCCTTCTGCTTTCTAAATAAAGCACAGTATTCTGGATTACCTTGCTCGATCTCTCCTTCACTGATGAGAATTCTTTGGCATACCAATTCACTAACGGCAGTGGTTGTCCATCAACCTGTTCTCTGTAAAACTGAGGAAGTGCATCTTCCTCATCCTCTGACAATCCTTCCACATCTTCTGTCAAGAAGACAAAAATTTGCGGAAGAGAGAATCTGCTATAGTTGTGCCTGCGAAGTTCGAAGTCATCCTCGCAATTCACCCAGTAATCCTTTAATGTAGGTTTGTGATAAGAGTGACTACCAAGGCGCGTTGCGTAATGACCCCAAGGATCATATGTGCGTGTGTCAACTAGGAACTTGAGTGTACAAATCTCCAACTCCTATCTTGCAACTTTAGCATCAATTATTGTCTTGCACCAATATATCCCAAACTGCAAAGGAAAGTTGGCAGCTTGTTTACGCTTGTGGTGCAAACGTTTGTGAACCTCATACAATTGCCTCAAGAACTCCATGAACACTGTCTTATCTGAAGGATAACGCGGTAACATAGCTGGACTTCCTGTATATCCATAGACACAAATATAGGTGTATGTAGGGAACTGAATGTACCAGTCTGCCCAACCTTCCATTGCTGCTCTAGCGACTGCTGAGATACGAATGTGCAATTCCCGGTCGAAGTTTCTCACTATATAAGTCAAGAAAGCCTCCTGCACATGTTTGAAATGACTTTCAGCCTTTGTGAACTTGAGCTGATTGTAATATCGATAGACCTTCTGTGCACTGAGGATGCCCACCGTGTTCAACCTGTTAAATTGATCGTGATAGGCGATCAAGTACACAAGGTAGGAACACATATGAAATTGGTGTGCAACTAGGAAACCGGTGATTTCTTCGTGAATAGCATCATTGATGAAGGATGCCTAGTCATAATGCTATTGCCCAGAGATGATTCTACCAATGATATAGTACATCCATGGGTGAAATTTGTTTGCATTTGAATGACCCGAGACACGATTAAGCAGCGTAATCAGAATACCATACTCATCCTTGAACTCGCCACGACCTACGTTGTTTGGCAACTTGGTCTTTTTCTGTTTTAACCACCTCTTTAGCATCTTACCTTGACACTTATCAATTTCAGCATTGAATGCCTGCTCGCTCTTATTCATGGAAATGACCAACCCATCTGGATGTTGAGGTATACCCAGACTTCGCTCGATGTCGAGGGGCTTGAGACTGCATATGACATGCCCATCTACTGACTGTATCTCCCGTGCAACAAAATTATAATGCTTAATGCAAGACATTACAATCTCTACGCAATGAATTGAGATAGGTATGGAAGTGGCCTCAAGTAACCTAGACTGCTGAATGTTTTTGATTATCGAATCTCTGTTCTTAAGTGGATCCAAAACTACTTTTGGAAGCACCTTATGTAGATTCGAATCAACTGTTCCGATGAAGTCATGAGTCAAAACTGACTTGGTCTTGAAATCGAGCTGTGTGAATTGAATTCTGAAAAACTCCCCTGTTGATTGTGAACACGTCTATATTCTGACAATTTTCTTGGAAAGCTAAAAATAGCCTGCTGAGGCTAAAAATAGCTTGTCGGATGAGAATTTTTACGGAAAAATCTGAGATATGGGTTTTGTCCAGAAAGTGATTTGAAGACAACCCAGAACGTCATAAATGTAAAAATTTAACCTTTACTCAGACATGCAAAGGAATTTCGGTTGAGAAAATTAAAGCTTCGAGAACAGATGTTCTGGAACAAATTTTCCTAAAAAATTTTGACACATGAGTTTTGCTGAGAAAGCTCTTCTAAATCAATCCAGATACTTTGTTTTGCCAAAATTTGCCTATTCTTCGAACATGTGAGAGAATCTAGACGAGAAAATGGAAGAAATCTAGAAGAGAAAAAGACATTTTTAATTATTTTTGTTTTCTTTCAAAATCGCCACTCTGCCTTGAATCTGAATTTGTACCTACAAAAGAATGTTTCTATCGCCTTCGAATTCGCTTGTCTGATGAAAATTCGCCTATCTCTTGAAGAAGTTCGAATTCTGTAAGTTGTGAATGAGAAAAGGCGACGCACTTGATTAAATAGATGAAGTCGTACCATTATGCATGCATGCTGAAACCCTAACTGTGAAAGAATTCGATTGGCCCCTCACCAGCTAAACTGCCATTGACTCTGAGTCTCAGACTAAAAATAATATTTTAATTTTAAAACATGCAAATTTAAAAAGCGGTGCCATATTTAGCTCTTCGAAGAAATTCGTCACTTTTTAATGCCCTGCATGCAAAAATATTATTTTAGTCATTTTGCTAAAAATAGCATCTGGATGTGCTCAGTAAACTTCACTAATTCCAGAAAGTCGAATTTTGACCTTCTAGGCATCCATTTGCTAGAGTTATGAGATTTTTGAGAAAACCTATTTTATAGCTGACTGCAAAGTTACATTTGACCATGTTCAGCTTTGATTTCTGTGTGACCGAATGATCCTGCGACTGATTTGAGATATCCACCGCGAAGCCTGAATGACAAGGATGAAATGTCTGCTGGAAGCCACAACTGCTAAAATCAGCATCTGACACCTTGGAAAATTAGGCGCCTTTGATTAAATTGATGCACTGATTCCAGACTTAGCATTTCTCCGTATTGCCTTCTGATGCTTCAAACTGCTGCTGATGGTGAATGATGAACCTTGCTGACTGAATAATAGATTCATTGCGTGACTGGGAGTACTTTGCATCCGATGACTGTATGTAAGGTATCTGAAAATTGTATCAGGAACCCCAAAAGGATGGGCACCCGTATTCCGTGATAGCACAAATACCATTTTGACAAAAGTGTGACTTTCATCTGAACACCATTCTTTGACCCTTGATATCGGGAGTTGGGATGCTCCGATTTGTGCGCCGACTGTCTCTCTACATAGTTGAGTCAACTTACAAGAGATGTCTCTGGAGACGACGAAGCCAAAAAACTGCTTCTAAGGCCTCAAAGAGAAGGGCGCCTTTTTCAAGGAGATTGGTATCCACCATACTTAGCCATTTTTAGTCGTCTTCAGCCACTCTCACTTTCCAGCAACACCATCTTGACCTCGCACGTACGAGCGCTCGCCAAATCCTTGAGGCCGACGGTTGAACTCGTTGAATGGCTGGAGTAATTGCACACAAGTCTTGTGAAGACTGCGAAAGCAAATAACCCCATCTGACAGGCCTAAAGGTTGGGCGCCGTTAGCCTATAGATATGCAGCTGTGTGTAGCTACGTTTCACCATCCTCTGTTTTACGTGCTCGATAGAACCTCTGTCACGGTCTCTCAGAATATCGGATCATCTCGCAAACTGCTGCGTTGCAAAGTTGGACTAAGCTGGAAAAGATCTTAGGAAGACCTCCACTGTAATTTCATTCATTTGGGTAGTCATATTCAAGGGCGCCCCTGAGCTACAGGGGCGCTCAAACCATGATTTGGCAATCTTTATTGACATGTATCCTGCTTGCAGTTTCTACTTCTGACATTGATAACCGGAGTTCTGCACTAGGTACGTCTCCGCTTGATAGCTCGTTGGAAAGCTAGACTGATCCCGTAGAGATTGAAACCAACAATAATCACATGCATTTAGATCTTGACCTTCAAAAAGAAGGGCGCCCTTGGGCTACAGGGGCACAAATCTGCATTTCTAGACTGTCTCCATGATGTGTACACTCGTCGTAACCTCTGCTTCCGCCTTCGTCTGCCAAAGTTCCACATTTCAAATGAACTTGCTCCATAGCTAGTCGGAAAGCCAACTGAAAACAGAAGAGAATGAGTGTATTAGCAACCCAAAGCAACTGCATCTTGACCTTCGAATGGAAGGGCACCCCTGGGCTACAGGGACGCAGATTGGCTCTGAACTTCATGATTTTCATCCATTTCATGGTCTGTGAACACTATATTAACTACTCAGGTTGACCATGTCAAAGCACTACTACTGCCGAGGTGTGTGTATGACTATACCTCATCATTCTCACATGTACGGACACTGTAAAGTTGATTTGCACGTTGATTGCGCAAGTGTCTACCACGTTACACAGTGAAAAGTTCCCAGACTTAGAATATTTTAGCACTTTTTGCCAATATAAAAATTCCCTCCATCAAAAAGCATATTTTTCAACATCTTTCATCGTAGAGCGTTCTGCTTTGAGTTTTAGGCTTAGATTTCGACACCTGGTATTGGCCAACTGCCATTGACGACCTCAGAGGTCCTAACTTTTCTCCTGAAAATGTGAAAACTACCCACCAGGCTTAAACTGACTTTTAACTGAAACCGACTTCACCATTGTGATCGTGATGTGAAATAAGCCAATCAAAATTAATTTCAGCGAATTCTGACAAGTTCCTATTTTTTAGGGTTTTGACCTAAAAACGGGGTTTTGAAACCCTAATTTTCAAAATTTCCAAATTTTGTCAGTATCTTCCTGGCATCACACTGACTTAAAGCCCATACTTTATTTGCTCAAAAACTGAGTTTTGACCCCACTTTTACAAGGTTTAGATCATTTTAAGCAAAATGCCTTAATGAAGCAAAAAATTTGGTTTGGGTACAACAGATTTATATTCCAATATTATCTAAAATAGTTGCAGGACATAAATCAAGATTCATCTTCTTAAAACGTTTAATTGGTAAGTTGTAACCCTAATTGCAAAAATTTATGTTTCTAGGGCAAGAATTAGGGTTATCCCAAAAGGGGACATTACAATGTCAGTCATGATGACAATGAGTTTTTACATCCTTTGGACCAAACTATTCCGTAGGACCTTTGAAATGCATCAATTAGTTATACAATTTACCATGTCTTTCGACTTTATTGGACGATGTATCATTGGAGTTGCTCTTTTTGTTTTTGTAATCTCTCCTATCATCCATGTTTTGTTACTCTTTTGGTGATGGAGGTGTGATCCTTGTGATTGTGTTGGATATTGCAATACCTATCTTTATACTTGTTCCTGTATGTCATCATGTGTTTAGAATGCCATACAAAGGAAAAAAAGATATTAGACCAGATATTCTTTATAATATCAATTTTGTATTTGAAATTGGTAGAAATGAAGGGACTGAAATCATTTTGATTGTTGTAAACTAGAAGTCCTTGAATATTAATTGAATTATTAAATTGGGGGGATTCACTTCTTGCATTATTAAGGATAGGGAAAATCAGAAAGAAATTGTCTTCATATTCAACTTCTTTAATCACTAATTTTTCCTATTCACTTGTCTTAAGGTGTTTTTGGGTTAGTCTAACCCGTTTCATTTTGAATATCCTAAGCATTATCCCTTGTTTTAGCAATATTCATTTTATTTTTCAGGCTGACAATGTTGGAAAATTAGTTTTGATCAGTCAAACTCATATTTTGTTGTTGTTCCATTTTTTTCTTCTGACCTTCGTAGGGATGTAAATTGTTCAAATGAAACATAA
This sequence comes from Sequoiadendron giganteum, assembly GCA_007115665.2. Lineage (NCBI taxonomy): Eukaryota > Viridiplantae > Streptophyta > Pinopsida > Cupressales > Cupressaceae > Sequoiadendron > Sequoiadendron giganteum. Next base: position 441,216,706 of record CM021105.1, read on the forward strand.
GTCCATGCTTGTAAGACAAGCTGAAGGGGAGATATCATATTTGCATTGGATTTCAATTATCATAAATAAGGCTAGCTAAGAAGTTCACAATATCAGACACATATGGATGGGAGCTCTTGCAATAGTGCATGTGTGAAAAATTACTTTAGAGGAGGGTATAGTACTATAAACCATTAGTCTTGGAAGTAATTGTATACCAGTAAAACATATTTTAGTACAGCTGCTCCTCTCTATGCTCTAAACCTTAGTATCTTTTGATAATCTATTAAGCTTCGCAACTGTCAATAGAAATGAGACTAGATAAATATTCCTATATCCTATGTCATAGCGTTTGCCAAATTTAATCCTTGAAGTTTGATATTCAGAATTTTTTAAAAAAAATTAAGAAAATTGTTAGAATTCGCCTAAAAAGTTGTAAAAAAAAAAGGGCTAGTGATTTTTTATTAAATTTAACAAGCGTTGAATTGAGTTGCGGGATGTGGGTGTGACAATTGGAGACGTCAAATGAGTGACAACTATGCAATTGGGGGTCAAACTTGTTATTTGTTGATAGCAATATATATTTAGAATTGCCTTTTGCATGTAGTATTACTAGTGGTTGTGAGAGGTGGAGGTGATTGCAATAGGTAGGTGTGAGAGGTGGAGGTGGGCCACACATTCCTTTGCCTTTTCTTATTTCTTTGTTTTCTTCTTCCTTGTTTTGATTTTGTTTAGGTTTATTTTGTAGATTTAGGTTTATTTTTTATTTTTTTTGTTTAGGTTTTTCTTAAAATTTAATACATTCATTTTAATAATAAACATTTTAAATATTATTATATTAGCATTTAATATATTAATATTTATTGTTTTGAAATATTTAGTGTAGAGGAGGATATTTGCTATCCTCGAGTCTTAGGATAAAAAGAGTCTTCAAGGAGCGAATGGTCCTCAACTATCTCAAGGAACAAAGCTCAGGTGATAGGATAAAATGATGAGATTTCCTGAAATAGAAAGAGTAGGTCACAAAGGTCTTTTGGACAGATTTACAAGCTCTTGGCCAATGACGACAACACGTCGTGCGAACGTCCCAACGGCGTGCTGACGTCTCGTATGGACCGACAACCGAGAGTGTCACAAAAAACAGCAAGATGACTACTACTAATCTGATTACTAGGAACTCTTGAAATATAGGAAAATAATAGAGAATGATAGAGAAAAAAACTAAAGCAAACTAAATGAAATGTAGATGATAAAATGAAGGAAGAGAAATAAAACACTCACAACAAACCAAGCAATGAAGCCTCCAACAAAGAAATATCTCCAACACCTACACACATAAGACCGAGAGAAAATGTTGGGGCTGTTTAGGGGCTTGCCTCAATCAAACCCTCGTTTCAATGTTTCCACCTCCACAAAAAACCAGATAGACAGATGGATAGAAAGATGCTCAAAGACATAAGACAAGTAGATATTACCTGTGAGGCTTGAGGAAGGCAGAGAGAGAAAGAAAGAGAAAGTCGTGGGAGTCAAGAGAATTGTAGAGAGTATTGTGGGAGCTTGAGATTGTTGTAGCAAGTTGTAGAGAGCTGTGCAAGCTTGAGAGAAAGAGAGAAAAGACTTCCAAGCAGAGAGAAAGAGCAAGAGAGATCAAGAGAGATCAAGAGAGATCAAGAGAGATTTTTGAGAGAGAGACCAAGAGAGAGAAAATGAAGTGAAAAGATAGATTTAAAAGAGAGAAGAGGAGGGAAAATAAGGTTCCCGAGCCGTTACAAAGCGTCCTGAGCTGTTTCCATCGACCATGGTAGGTGACAAGTGGCAAAACACTCAGAAACGACTGTTTGAACGTTAAAATGTCATAGAATGTCCACGCGGTGTGTTAGTGTCAAGACAAATCACATGCAAAAACGGTAGGAAATGAGGAAAACACAAGGCTAACGCAAAACTGACAGACAAAGGTAGCTGCTGAAAAGGGGTGTTGAGCATCTTGAGAGGGAAAAACGCTGGTGCAAGGGCTAAGATGAGCCTACCCAAGTACTAAGGGACTAGACACTAAAGTGGATTCAAATGCATAGGTGAAATTGCAAGGGTATGCAATTTTCGACACTACATTTAGAAAATAATCTAGATTTCTAGTTCTAATTAATAATATATTTAATACTCAATATATAAATTTAAAATATTTAAATTAATTTTAATTTATATTAGGCAAATTTAATCATGATTTTTTTTGAACTTTATTATTGCCAAACTAAATTTGAGTGTTATCCTTGTCGAATTCAAACACAAACATGAACCTTGTAACATATATCTATTATACTTTGCAACATTTGTATACATGCGGATGAAATAGAAATTCCTGATATCATTTCTGTATTTGAAATTGGTGAAAATGAAGGTACCCAAGTCATTTTGATTGTTGTAAACTGGAAGTTCTTGAATATTAATTGAATTATTGATTTTGGCGAATTTGGTTCTTACATTATTAAGGGTAGGGCAGGTTAGCAAGAAACTGTTCATCTTCAACTTTGATATTCACCAATTTTTCCTGTTCACTTGTCCTGAGGTGTTTTTGGGTTAGTCCAACCTGTTTCACTGTGTAGGTCATGAGCATTAGCCCATGTTTTGGCAATATGCATTTTTTTTTTCTTAGGCTGGCAAGTTGGAAAAATAGTTTTGATTAGTCAAGTTCAACTTTCGTTGTTACAAATTTTGTCTTTGAACTTAATAAGGATATAAATTGTTCAAATGAAAGTTGACTCCATGTTCACGAGACAAGCTGAAGGGGAGATATCATATTTGCACCGTATTTCAATTATCATAAATAAAGATAGTTAAGAAGTTCATAGTATCAAATACACTTATGCATTGGAACTCTTGCGATAGTGCATTTGTGAAAAAGTGCCTTCGCAAGAGGGCATAAGCAATCAGTCTTGAAAGTATTTGTTTACCAGTACAACATATTTTAGTACAGCTGATCCTCTCTATACTCTAAACCTTAGGATTTAAGAGACGTGCAATATTTGTAGTTTTCGTAATATACTATTGAAATTTATAGTTAGTTTTCTTGTCATTTTGATTATTTAATAAGATAACCTAATTTAGTTTTGTTGCTGAGGTTCTGAAAATTATAATTTAGATGAAATTTTGGTGGGCTATTCTAGTCTCTAGATTTGATTTAATCAACAATGCTATTAGCTATTAGAACTTAAGATGAGAATCGACATTAATCCTATTATTGCTTTTTCACTAATTTAGCTAACTACTCTTAGATTCTTATATTATTTCATGAAAAATATCTTTGTAGCATTTCCATTGCATATTTTTATTTTGACTGGCCAAGCTCTTTGTTCTTTTGAGTTTGGAAGATTAAAAACTTTGGAGATCTGTTCCTTTACAAACTTGTATTATGGTTCAAGTTAAATGTCACAAATCACCATGCAGTGGAGCAAAAGGAGCAGACCATTGCATGAAAAGGGATTGCAGCAAGTCTTTAAGCGGTTGCAAGAGATGAGATCGTTTCGTGATTCTGTCCAAGTTAATCAAGGTATGAATGCTCTTTTCATATTCCTGTAATTAATCATCTCGACTGTGAAGTAATTGTTAATTAAGAAATAATTCCTGTTTCATTTTGTTTTAGTAATTTGCCTTTACTTGTGTCAAGTCATTATTTCCTCGGGTATAATGGACTTTTCATCTCAGATGGGAGTGAATCAGAGATGAAGATTGGAAAGGAGGTACTTTCAGCCTGTTGGAAGCAGTATGGAAAGCTCATGCTATTGGAAGACCGTAGTTTTCCTCATACATTTAAGGAAACTCTACAGCAGTTCATTGCAGCCCTTCAGGTAGATATTGTTATAATTATAGAGATTCATATACCTCGCAGCTGTCAACTTGCATTTTTAGATTTGTCTGCTGCAGTTTTTCTTAGCTTGATTCAGTTTGACTGTCTGTGTTTGTTGTTACTTGTTACTATCTGCATTCCAATAGTGAATGTTTTTCACATAGATGGCCGCAGACATGTTGACTGTCTTTGGAGGGTATTCTCTAGAACTGAATGTAGACGAAAAGTATTCAGAGCAAAAGTTACCATTTAATTTTGTAAATATGTTAAGGAAGTGTTGGTGAGGGTGATGGAGATTTCCGAGTGAGATGGTGCTGTTGTGGGTCTGATCAGGTCTACACCTTATCAGGCTGTTAATAGACAACAAGGAAGACAGATCCTTTCAGGGTCTATATTGGCTTCTTAGAGGACTTTTGTATGGCAACTAGTGCTCCCTAGGGATACATCTTGGGAGATCCAGGTGATGTCTTCGTTGGTTGGGGACTTGGGGACTTTGAGGGGATGTCCCCTTTTTTTGAGTTTTGGACAGCTTGCTCCCTTGGGTGCATAAAAATGGAAAGGTAATTTTTAAAGGAAAAGGCCGAGGATAGTCATTTTATATTCAGCACATTGTATTTTATTTTAAAATTTCAACTGCTTTTAGTTTGTTTAAGTTATTCTAGTAGCCCTCCCCCAAATATCCCCAAAATTCAAGCAAATTTTTTCTCTCCTATAAACTGCATCCCCACGTTCCTCCATTCTGGAAATTGGAGAAACAGTAATGGCAACATAATTCACTGATACAATAACAGCAGAAAACTTTTAATAACTAAAACCTATTTAGCGATTGAGAACAAAACCATTTACTAGGAGATTATGCATTGAAATTTCCAAATGATTTGACATGCCTGGATAATATATTCTATCAAAACCCTAAAAATTGATATTTTTGGATGGGATAAATTTGCTTAACTATTTGTCTATCTTCAATTTATTCTTATTTTAGATATCTTAAGGTTTTCACTATGAGGTTTGCTATTGGTGATGCCAGTTATTCGCTTTAGAAACTAGCTTTGTGAAGTCTATATATTCTGTAAGTGGTAAATGAGGTTGGCTGTCATTGTTTTATTTTCTTTTTTAATTTGGTTCAGGCCTATGCTCATTACATGTCAGTCTATCTTAGCTGATGGTCCTCTGGATATACTGTCTTATACTTACGGCCAACAGTTTTGGATAAGGCCTATCTCATTTATGTTTCCTTTTTTTAAAAATATTTTTTATATCATCTTTTATGTTAGTATTTTCCCCTATTAAAAAATGTATGCTAAATTCAGGTAGAAATGGATAAGTAGTTGTGGAAGCCTTCTTTAGATGGTTTTGCTAAGTAGAACTTTGATAGAGCTTCTCAAGGTAATCTAGGCAACGCGGGAGCTGGTTTCATCATTAGAAAGGAAGATGGAAGTCTTGTTCATGGTAGTTCTCATATTTTGGGGGTTCTAACAAACAATGAAGCAAACTGGGAGGGAGTTGTTTCAGAAATGGCTCAAGCATTTTCAGAGGGATATTATTAAATCTCTCAAAAAAAGATAATGTCTGAATAGGTAACTAAGGAGGTTTGTGGAAGAGGCACTTACTCTTAGCAATTAGTTTCAAAAAGTAGTTTTCTTGCATTGTCACATAGTGGCTAATGCAATAGGTGATTTTTTGGCCTATTGTGGTGTAGATCAAGATTCTTTAACAAATCTTTATAATGGATTCTTATACTCATACGAAGGTTTAAATCCTTTCCTAGATTTTAAGCCATCATAGATTCATAATTTTTCTATTTGGACTGTATGGTCCTCTTTTTAATTATAATGGCTTGTAATTATAGATATCATCTCATTAATGGCTGTTTGTATGTCATATTTTTCTCTCTCGTGGGAGTTGAATCTTAGCATTTGTTTGGAGCACATGGGAAATGTTGTTTATTCTTGTCTTTGAGGTGGCTTTGGTTCATTGTTATGTGTTGTTGGTGGATTTTCCTAGGGTAGCTCCTTTGTGTGCTTTGTGTTTGCTTTTTGGACAGGTGGTCAATTCGTTGACACAATGGCAAGGGGGTGAAATTTTGGGCTATAGAACACATAAATGTAATTTTCAAGATTGTAGAGATTGATTTTGGCCATGAAAAATATTGAAATGGACCTTAACTAGAGGAAACGGGTTACAGTGACATGGATCTCTTCAAGGTCTTCTATGAAAAAGGCTCAATCAGCCTCCTGGATTAAAAGTTATGGTCTTTAGAAATTGAGCATTTATTAAGTATAAGAGAGTTGTAAGAGGGAGTTACACTTGTTGACCAACTTATGACACAATTATGACGTCATAAGGCATCGTTGAATGGAGATAATGGAGTCAAAATAGAGCAACCAACTTGGTGAGTGGATTATGATGAGCTTATGATGGGCGTAAGGAACATGCTATTTTTAGTGTATGAACTCATCTTGGGATTTGAGTATTAGATTTTGACAAGGGATTTGGTTACCACATTTTAGGTGGTTTTATCTTATGATTTCGTAATATCATTTGATAGTTTCATATATTGCTTCTATTTATGGAGTGCTTGAGATGGAGGTTTCATAGTGAGATTTGTAGGTACTATTATGTTGCTAGAATTGCTCTAGATTTATTGTTGGTGATACTCTTGTAAAGGCTTAAGTTCTACAAGTTTATTGCAACCATATGATTATGGAATAATACATCAAGCTGCTTTGGAGTGTGGGGTTTCTCTCTTGAAAGGGTTTCCCCTACAAATTACTATGCTATGGTATATTGCTTTTGTTTATTTCCTTTTAATTGCACATACTCCTTTCATATATTAGTGCAGGAAGTGTTTTTTGCACCTTTTGCTTCTTTTCATTTGGTATTAGAGCTTGAGCACCTCAGGTCCTAGGTTTTAGGGATGAGGCTTTTTCTTCTAATCTTGGTTTGAGTGGGAACTTGTGTAGGAGATCTTTCTAGAGGAAAATGGTAAACACATCAAGGATAGAGATGGAGATGTTCATCGACACTAACTTTGAGTTGTGGAAGCTCAAGATGGAGGATATCCTTGTAGATATAGGCCTATGGGTTGTTGTATCTGGATCCAAATCCATCACAATGACACAAGTTGATTGGAATCTATTGGACAAAAAGGTGAATGGACTAATTAGGCTTTTCTTCGTAGATTTCGTTTTGTTGAATGCACATGAAGAAGCTACTAGACAAGCTCAGTGGAAGAAGTTGGGAGACTTGTACTAGGCTAAATCTCTTGTTAAGAAACTTTTCTTGAGAAAGAAGCTATGCACCTCGAGAATAGATGATGGTGGTTATGTGGACAAGCATTTTAATGCATTCAATATGATTGTGACATAGTTGCAGTCTGTTGGAATGAAAATAGAGGTTTCTACGTTCTTTTCTAGACTCGTAGGATCACTTGGTGATGGCAATTGGAAGCTTTGGTCGCTTTACTCTTGGAGAAGATGTGATGAAAAGATTTTGAATCTACTAAGGCGGTCCTAGTTGTTTGTGGAAGATGGAAGGAGATAGGTAGGAAGGACAAAAATAAAGAAAAGTCTAAATGGAAATTGTGTGGGAGATCCAAATCTCTTGGAAAGTCCAAGGTAAGTGTTGAATTTGTGACAAGTCAAGACACTTTTGTTGAGATTGCAAAGAGGCCAAAAGGTAAAAGAAAAATGATTTAGATGACATGTATGAAAGGTCTTCTCAAGATGATGCAAATTCCTTTGTTGCTGCATTGCCAACTCATGCATCAGAAGGTGCATGGTTGATAGAATTTTGGGACTTTCTTCCATATGATCTCCCATTAGGGGTAGTTTTTAGAGTATGAAGAATATAATGATGGGGAATTGTACCTCAATGATGATTCTCATTTGAGTGAAGTTGGCTGTGGTAGAGTCTGGATTTGATTCCTTGATGAATGAGTAAAGGGGATTGCTACACATCCTTGGTTTGGCACATACTTGTAATTAGTTAGCAAACTCAATGATCTGGGTGTGTAAGCTGTTTTCTCTAATGGATGGTGTAAGATGGTGCAAGGAGGCTATGGTGCTCATTGAAATATACTCTCTCAATTTTTTCCTTGATTTTTAACATCAAATTACAATGTAACCAAGCACCCGTTAAGGTTAGCTTAAACCAAAACGTTGCATAAAAGAACTCTAACCAAGAATGTGCCCTAAAACCACTTAAGGAGGAGGGGCGGGCATATGGTCAGAGGATCCCTAGGATCTATTGATTTAATAATTGAAATGATTACAACTGAAAGAGAGAGAATCTAAACTCAACACCAAGAATGTGACCACAAGATCCTTTAGAAGGCGAGGTGCTAACATATGGTGGAGCAATTAACAAATTGGAATGTAAATAGGCGGTGAACCAGCCATGAGAGATTTCCACACTACCACTTAATCAGGAGGGGGGGGGGAGGGGAGGAAGCATTACAATTCAAAACTAATTCATCCGCTGTAGCGGGCATCCACTCAACAGTGGGTGTTCTCCACTTGACAGTGGGTGAGAAAAAGAGATACAAATGTTTATTTTCCACATTGGCGGTAAACCAGCCAGGGGTTAGAGTGTTTGCATTAGGAAATCACAAGTAAATGTAGTAAGAACAATGATTGGATTAGTACTACTAAATCTCAGCCTTACAATGAGATAAATCTGCAATTTCCATGTGTTACAATGATATAAGCAATGCAAACTTCTGAAGAATGTTTATTGCAATATACAATCTTCTCAATCACCAAGATATAAGCCAAAATCTAAACGTTTAACAATCTGATATGCATAAACAGCAGACTGAAAATGTCAATCGGCAAACATGTAAATCAGTTAAATGCTCGTAACTCTTTCAAAATACCTCCAATCGAGTTGAAATGAAAAATATATGCTCTTTAGAAGGTTGGCACCCAAGTTACATCTCCAAAATTGCATCAATACTCAATATCTGGTTTGACACGCATCCCAAGGCCCTCTTGAATGGTACAGCCTCCTTGCAAGGGCGATTTTAGGAAATAAAATCATAAACTTCAAATTTAAATCTGCAAGTATCCAAGAATGGTCGCCTTTGGTCTAGGAATGGAAAGAGCAAACACCCATAACAATTTAAAAATCACTCCCAAAGCTGTAAATAGAAACGTCCTTTAGCCATGAAAGGACCAGCAAACACAAATTCTGGAAATAACATCAATTTCTCCAATACTGAAGCTCAATATGTACTTTTGAATGAAGCACACTCTCAATCCATCATCTAGGGAACCATAGTTTCAGGCCCGAAGAGTGGAATAGAATTGCTAAGCTTTCCCTTAGCCGGATTCTAGATTTCAAACCAACAGCATAACTTTGCTTTCCAAAACATAACATAATTAGCTCTTCACAATGCAACAATATATAAGTTTCAATGAGCAAATGAAACACTCTGAATTCCAAGAAGTCGAATCACTTCAACTTCCCAAGGGGCACCACTTTCAACCATTCACTTTATTGTGAAAATATAAAACACTACTCCCCTTCCCTTTAGGCGTCCATTTTACTTTGCAACAATAAAGCATTTAATAAATCATTAAATGCTCAACATGACCCCTTAATGTCCCCTCTTTAAAACAACATGAAGTTATCACTCCTAGGCGTGGGGGTACAACTTAAAAACATGAAATTGACTAAGTATAATAGTTAGTCCGAGGAGATAAGCAAAACCAATGCCAATACTGAAATTGAAGGATTACCACAAATAGCATGATGACCTGAGCTGAACTGCAGATGATGATACTGCCAAATTTAGACTTACTAAAAATAGCCACTGCGAAAAATAGTAAGTTCACTTCACTTCAACTCAACAGAAAGCCAAATTGATCGGCCTCACTGAACTGCAAAAGATTGAGTTGCTGCTAGAGTGATACTGCTATAAATATACTTACCAAAAATAGCATATTGCTATAAATAGTAAGTTTGCCAAAACCACATCGGTATGTAATGTCCCCATTTTGGAGATAGGTTGATTAATTAATTTAATTAATTAAGTTGTCCAAATCAATAATTTTCTCTTGTGGATAACTTAGTTGATTATTTTAATTAAAAAGTATTAAGTTAATTATCTATAAAGTTATCAAATAAATTAAAAATAAAAAGGTAACTTTATATTTAATTAATTTAATAAAGTGACTTAATTAAATATTATATTATAAAAGTCACTTAAATAAAATAATGTTCTAGAAGCTTCATGAAGGGCTGGAGAAAAAGAATAAATAGACATGAGGAGCTCATTTCCTATTATCTAGATTTGATGTTTCTTGTTGATGAGCATTGTGGAGCTAGGGCTTCTGCAGTTGTTTAGTTGGCCATTGAGAACGAAAACTCTCAATTGGAAGGCAATTTTGAGGGTGTGAAATATCACTTGAATTATTGCAGTTGGAGGAAGGTATCTCAGTCTTTCTATTTGTGCCTAATTTGTGGCCAAGGGCCAAGTTCATTTGTAGATTACAAGTATTGAGGAGTCATTATGGAAGGTATTTATTGCTGGTCACTACAGTAAATGCTACAGTGTCGTGCTACAGTAAATGCTACAGTGCCATGCTACAGTACTATGCTACAATCTGATTTATTCATCAGAAAAATTTCAGGTTCTCTATGTATTGTCATTGTATTAGATAAATCATTTCTTCATTGCATCTTTTCTGTCATAGCTAACATCATTGTAAAGGGAAATATATGCATTATCATAGTTGATTTAGCATGCTGATATAGAAGCATATTGAAATCAGATTTTGGACTGTGGTGCTTGCATATTGTAGCCAAGAAATTGGCATCTTGATATGTATTTAAGTCTTGGCATGATTATATCATGATGTACTTGGAGATAGCATATGCTTAATGGAGATGTAGTTGCATGTTTCACATTCATTGTAATGTTCATCATTTACCAACAACTTGGCTTTCATGCCAACTGTTTGATGAAATGATAGTTGCTGTAGGTGCATGTTTCCAATTAGAAAAATCATATATGTGCATTGTAATTGTTTAAAAGGAGTCATTTAGGCATCTAGATGATAATGTATGCATTGAAGTGTTGATTTACAAGTATTGGAAACATTTTATCACTACTATTCAAGAATATATTAGATTGAGAACTCAGGTGCAGCAAGCTAAAGATTGTATGTGAACTATTTGACAATATTCCTTGAGGTGTATTTCATATCAGAATAGACAAGGGATATTACACGGTATGCCAACTGAGCAGTATCATGACTTACTATAAATAGTAAGTGTTTCCGAATATCTTTTAAGTACAAACCGGGCAACCATCATGACTTACTATAAATAGTAAGTGCCCGGAAAGGATGTCAGATTCAGATGCATGTCGCATCACCCTGGAGATCTTTGAAAACCTTAAAAACTCCACTAGACATGCGTCAGAAAAACACTCATGCAAGCCCTCAAAACTGCATCTGAAACCTCCTATAAAATAGGAAACCGTAATTTCCCATTTTGCTTAGCCTACGAGTTTCTGGAAATAGTCTAAATCCAATTGTAGAGTGTAGGGCTAAATCAGGGACATTACACTCACTAAGGGTGTTCTTGTAGCCATTCTATTTTAGGTAGATGCATGCATTGCCTAGTGCAATAGGTCATCTATTCTTGTAGCAAAGAGATTTGTAGAATTTGCACCTTCATCATCAGAGCTAGTAGTGAAGAGGAGTGTTGTGTCTACTTTAGATGGCCGTACTTTTTTGGCACTTAAGTGAGCTCTTTTTTCAGAGAGCAAGTTACCTAATGAGAAAACAATGCTATGCCTCCAAAGAATGGAGCATATGGGTTATAAGGGTCTAACCATCTTGAAAAAAAAATTCTATTTGAGGGGATGAATAATTTTACTCTTGAATTTGATTTTTGTGAACATGTGTATATGAAAAACATAATTGCATTTAGTTTTATTCTAGTTTTCATAAATCTTGTAGGTTGCTAGACTTGATTGATTTAGATGTATTTGGTCCTATTAACATTCCCTCAATTTCAAAGTTTTTGTATTATTTATCTTTCATAGATGATTTTTCTAGGACATGGGTGTATTTGCTTACAAGTAGATTTGAAGTCATCAGTGAATTTATGAAGTTTAAGGCTCTTGTGGCAAATAAGATTGGTAGGAAGAATATGGTCTTGAGGATTGAAAATGGTGGTGAGTTTTGTTTTGTAGATTTTGATGGATTCTATAAAGAGCATGGGATTGAGAGACATAAGAAATATCCATATACCCCTTAGCAAAATGGAGTTGTAGAGGGAATGAACATGACGTTGATGGAGAAAGATAGGAGTATGATTAGTCGAATTACCATGGAACTAAAGTTTTTGGTAGAAGAGGTTGCTATAACCTATTACCTGATTAACGAGACTCCTACACTAACATTTGTTGTTAAGACTCTTATGGAGGTTTGGATGCATAAAAATACCTCATTATAACATCTTAGAGTTTTTGGTTGCTAGGCATATATACATGTGCTTAGGGAGAGTGAAATATATCTTCGTTTGCTACGGTGCTGGAGTGAAAGGGTACAAGCTTTGGGACCTTTTGGCCAAAAATATTTTGTATAGCAAATGTCTTATTTTCAAAGAGATTAAGCCTTCTTCCACTGTGTTGTAGTTGGAATAGGATGGGAAGAAAGATGTGCTTCAACTAGAAGCTTATGAAGGATTTAAAGAGGAGGAGATAGCTTAGATAGTTCTAAAGAGGAGGTAGAGCCTCCACCCTAGCTCTTGATTGGAAATGTGTATTTTTGACTGGAAACGTTTTCATTGATTACTAATATGAGTCTAGAACTTTGTAGGAGGCAGTGACTATGGGTGATTTTGAGTCTTGGAGTGTAGGTATGGATGTGCAAATGGTTGTGATGAAGAAGAGTGACACATGGGACATGTGTACTTTTGATTGGAAATGTTTTCAAGATTACTAATACGAGTCTAGAACTATGTAGGAGGCAATGGCTATGGGCGATTTTGAGTCTTGGAGTGTAGGTATGGATGAGTAGATGGTTGTGATGAAGAAAAGTGACACATGGGACCTGGTACTATTGCTAGAAAGAAGAAATCCTTTTGGATGTAAGTGGGTATTCAAAAAGAAGATTCATTTAGATGGTAGTATTGAAAAGTACAAGGCAAGATTGGTCTAAAAAGGATATTCCCAGGTTGAGAGGATTGTGTTTGGTGAGATTTTTTAACTAGTTGCTAAGTTGACATGTATCTGTTCCAATTATTTGTAGCAGTAGCTTTTGATTGAGAGATATAATAAATGAATGTGAAGACAACATTTCTAGATGTTGACTTGGCAAAAGAGATGTACATGACACAATTTGAGCATTTGCATGGAGAGAGGTAAAGAAATGTTGGTTTGTAGATTAAAAAATTGTATGGTCTCAAATAGTCTCCTAGGATGTACCAAAAATTCAATTCATTTCTGTTGAGCTTGGGATATTTGAATCCAAATTGGATCATTGCATTTATTATAAAATGGACGGTGATCAATTCTTTGTTATCACATTGTACGCAAATGATATATTGTGTTTAGGTAATAATAAGGATGTGACTTGTCATTTGAAGTCTCAACTTTCAAAACAGTTTGACATTAAAAACTTAATGGTTTTGAAGCATATGCTGGATATGGAGGCCCCAATACAAACAATGAATGTGTAGATGTTAGATTTGATTTGATTTTGGCAGAAGGATGTTTGTTGTGTACATGTGGCTTTTGTAACTAGTTTTCCTTTGTTGATTGCTAAAGTTGCTATGCTTTATATATCGTAATGTTTTCTTATGCTTTTCAATGGTAGGGCCCCAATAGAAATCCCCACAAATTAATCTTCTTTAGTTTTCCATCATGACCCATCCAAATTTACCCATATTTTCAAGGAGAAGGTCAATGCAGTGGACTACATGGGAGGGTTCAAAAGAGCATGGGTGCCTCGCCTCGTGAAGGCTACTAAATATGACATGTAATTGCATTGTCTGTGACAACTTGCACCACATTCTTTACAACCTCGTAACTAACTAATACAATGTGTTGTATAAGGTCTCAACGTTTTTTACTTCATTGGAGGCATCAATTGACTCCAAGAACACCATTTTTTGATCTAAAGCCATGAGGAAGTTGATTAGTGTGTAGTTTTTGGGATCTATCCAACCATTAGATAAAATAGTGCAGCCCTTCATTTGCCAAACCTACTTTTCTTGAACTAGAATGTTTGTATTTTTGAAGACATCCTTATTAGAATATTAGAATAGTAATATAATAAAGTGTAAGTTATTTAGTTTGTTGTAGTTTGTCTTTGATGAGGTTGTAACTATCCTCAATTTTTAGATTGTAACTACTTTTTATTTTTAGCATATGCTCAATAATATAATGCAATGCTCTCAATTGAATATTCTTAATCCCATTCTTTGGTTTTTACCAACATTGGTATTAAAGCTGGATTGAGTTGATCTACAGTATTTGAAGGTCAATAAGGGAGGAGGTTGTAAAGTGCAAAAGCTAGTCAAATCAAGTTGTGGGTTGTCTAACATTGGTAGGCATGAATTCAAGTTCTAGGGAGCAAAAAATCCTTAAAAGAATTGTGAAATTTTCTTTTTTATGGTTGTGAGTATCTAAAAAACAACTCAAGGAAGAAAAAATGTGTATGTTTTGATAATAAAAATTGCGAGTGCAAAATTTGCTGAGGAGGTCATGTAAAGGGTCGTAGCAGAAGGGAAATTGTGGTAGTGAATTGCAAGTTTTGTAAGTTTTTCGCAACCATAGCTAGAAGGATCTTTTCTTGATAAAAAATCTAACGAAAAACCAAAAATTTGGAAGGAAAATGGGGGCAAGAAAAATACCGAAGTAATGGCTAGAAAAATATGGCTGTTTCACACAAATTCATGAGCTAAAAATTGTGGAAGTTCATCAGTTGTGGCTGGGAAATGTCAAATTGTGTTGGGAACTAAAGGTTAGTAGTTCGATCCTACATAGAGGCACCAACACTAGTCATAGCTACAACATTTATTTTGACATGTTTTTTACAATATTAGGGCACATGGGTACTGCTAGCAAATTATGAATATTTTTTAGAAGTTCGAAATACTTTTTAAGATCAAGTCTCTAAAATATTTAAAATCTGAATTCAAAAGTTTTTACAATTTTTCTTAAAGTCCACAATTTTATTTTGAGAGGTTTCTCAAAATTTTTGGAGTTTTTTCGAAACCAAAATTTATTTTTTGGGCTAGTTTATTTTTTTTTCTAGAATCCAAGTTTGAATTTTTTTGTGGGTCAAATTAAAGGGGATTCCAAAGTTTAAATTTCTCTCGGGAAAAGTTTACTTTTTGGTGTTGCTAGAAAAATGGCAAATATACAAAAACTACTATTACCGAAGGCATAAAAACTCATCAAGGAAAATATAATATTTGGAGTCACAAAATACTAGCTATTGTTGGGTATTGGGAATGTGATAGAATCCTATTAGGTACATAAAATAGCCTTTGAATTGCCTAGGTGCCTTTGATAGATGTCATATGGAAACCTTGTTAATTCTGAAGTTGTTAGTCTTGAATGATTTAATCCTTGAAGTCTGAAGTGCTACCTTGACACATAAATTGTGGGATAGTTTGAAAGATAAAGATTATGTCTTTGAGAAAAGAAACGTCTTGTATTTGAAGAATTTGTTATTTTCTATCAAATTGGATGAGGGGGTGTCTTTATTAAAGCATTTTCTAAAAATCAAAGATCTTATGGATCAGCTATGGTCAAACTAGTAGACAAGGAGGATAGGGTTGCTTTGACCATTAACAACTTGCCACCCTCCTTTGAGGGTTTTGTGGAGTCTTTAAACTTGTTGGCGAAAATTGAAACTTTGACTTTTGAGAAGATCAATTCATATTTGATGCAAAAGGAATGCCGACAAGAGAAAGTTTCTATTGGAAGTTCAAAAAGTGCACTTGCTGCATGGTTTTAGGGTACACACCTCAATTCCCTTCTTCCACTTCACAACAATAGAGATAGGTACAATGCTTCTATTGCTAGAAATTTGGGCATATGTGCAATGATTGCAAGAAAAGATAGAATGATATATTCCACAAGCATCATAATGAAGCTAATGTGGTGGATATTGTTGAGGAAGACAAGGAATATGCATTGATGGCTTTTCTAGACAATATTAAAAGTAGTTGTTGGTTCTTTGATTTAGGTGCATCCAAACACTTCACATGTTGAAAGGATTGGTATGTCAGGTCTATTACTAATGATAGTCATAGGGATTCTGATTTGCTTGATGATTGCAAGTCAGATACAATTGAAGGGATAGGTGACGTTAGAATCAATGATCACATCAAACTTTTAGTACAAAAATTTAGGTATGTTCCATGTTTGAACAAAAATTTACTCTATTACCCAAATTATAGAAAATCCTAACATTCTAGTTCAATTTTGTGGAAAGAGTTCATTGCTTGTGATGTAAACTAGGATAAAGCAATTGCTTGAGACATTAGGCTAGTTGGAGTTTACAAAGACTTATACAAACTTGTTGATCCTATTTTGCATGCTACATTGGAGACACTATAGTAAAGTCATAAATCTAAGGAGGTCAAGATAGAAAATAGTATTGTAGCACCATGGACAAATGTACCTTCCAATTCATGGGTGTTCCAATTTGTCATTCTTTGAGTAATTATTCTCCACTTGTGTATCAACAATGCAAAATTGAAAGAGTCTCCATACTGGCTGAGATTCAGCCCATACAAAGTTTGTTTCCAGTCAAGACTTTGTCTTTGTAATGTGTTGGTGTTTCAATTCACACCTCTGGTTTGTGAGTTAGAAACGGACAGCTATGCACAAATAAACTGCTCTTCGAATTAGGAGGGGAAGCTCCCTCTTTGTTGATGTTGCTTAAGAAAGTAAATTAAAACTAATTTGCCTATCTTTTTGTTTAGCTAAGAGCACAAGGTTATAAAACTCAAGTGCTGTAGCTGAGATTTTTTCTTTTGGAAGTTCAACTATGACTAAGCTTACGCTAGTGACGTTTCTAACTGCTCAAGTAAATGCAGAGCATGAGAGTTAGAAATGAACGGGAGTGATTCTTTGACACAAATACTTAAACAAACTTTATCCCAACACACATCTATTGAAATTTCAATGCAAGCTGAAATAGAGATCATATAAGCATAACACATAAAATGGAAATGTGAGACATTATATCAGGGCAGCAAAGCAGGCACAAGACTTTATTTTCTCGAATCTCAAAAACAAAAGATTACACTCTTGGGACAGCAGGATTGTATCAAAATAGGCATACAGTTTTGCGATCAACCAAGATAGATTGGCACAAGTAACATGAACTGAATAACAACTTGCAGCTAGAAGAGACTTGCAAGATTGCTCTAACACTAAGTGAACTGAAACTAAACAACAACTTGCAAGCAAAATAGGCTCAGCAATTTGTTATCACAAGCGCGGTTAAAGAAAAATGGGCAAAGGCTGCCCTTATTTATAACTAAGCAGAGGAGTAGTGAACACTAAAATCTCCTTGCTTTTACAATTAAGACTTGCCAACATGCAAGCTTTATTTCTAAATCTAAAACAAGATAAGCATCTAACAACTATGAAAACCTAAAAACAAAGAAAGTGCCAACTATTACAACTTGATATTTGCCCTTCAAAGAATGGATAATCATTGAGATGAGAATAGAAAGAAAGCTGAAAGAAAGCTTCTAGAAGATTGTTGCTTTAGATCTCAATCACATCCTCCAAAAAGCGGGAAATTGTATCTCTGTCAGGAGCATCAATACTATCAATAGCAAAGTTCCGCTTTTCTAAGATTTCTTCTCCTTCAGCAATTGATCTCAGAAAATCTTTGATCTCATTGGCTGCTTTCTCGAACCTCGCTGACATCATGGAAATTTGACTCATCCTTTCGACACTGCCATCGCTGCTACGAACAACATTCTGGAACTTAGCTTGTACTTCATCAAGTCCAATGTAGTAACCATCAACCTGACAATATCGACAAGGGATCTCTACAACAAATTCTCTTATGAACTTGAACACATCAACCACCCTTTGTTTGTATGCAACAAACTCCTCAGATATTCTTTCATAAGTTCTCACTTTGAAGAGGTGATGTTCTTTCCATGCAAGAATTTGTCTCTTGTGTTCTCTTGCAACCAATGAGCCATATGCTATATCTAAATCTGCAATGATGATTTTGTGCATAGGTTTCACCTCTGCTATCAACTGTTCAAATCCTTGGATGCCTTGGCGTAAATCATGGGCATTATTCCTCAATTGATATATCTGTGCTAGAATCTCCATGCCTCTAGTGATGATTTCCTCGATCCATTCCTGTGTTTGCTTCCCACATATCACCAACTGCCTCAACTACTGCTGATCAACTAGTGTCTCTAGAATATGGGGCAGCAACTATGTTGCTCGTGAAGTGCCATGAACAAGATTTGAAATGTATAACCCGAGTTGCTGGATTTCAGCCTTGAGGGCTGCCTTATCCTCTCCATCTTTAAGCAATCTATCTTGAAGATTCTCTACTACAACTTTGAACAAACTGATATCTGTATGCCTGGTGTTTCTAACTAGATTAGTCTTAACCATTATGAAATCATTCACCTCCACTTCATCATCATTTCTATGTTCAGGAGGCGTAACAGTCTCCATAACCATCTTACCATCTGGATTCCTTTCAAAATGAACTTCTTTCTTTGCTTTCTTTTTAGGAGCTTCCTGGTAAACTTTGTCAAGTTCATCCAAGTCCAGCTAATATGAAGGCCTCCTCTTTCTTCCCCAGGGAGCTCTCAAGCCAAGACGTTGTGTTTGTACTAGCTTCCCTGGGAGGTTCAGCTGCAACTTCTTCTGTTTCTTCTTCTTCCAAATCAATATGAATTGGAGAAGTCCTCAGTGATGGTGGAGAATCAAGAGTCACAAGCACCTCTTCTGCTTGTGGCATTGGCTCTACTGGAGTGACTTCTGCTACAACTGTTGGCTGCTCATGTATGATTATGCTTGAAAAATCCAACCTTCTCTTCACTTTCTTTGCTGTTATACTACCCTTTGCACCCGCTTGAGGTTGACTTACAGCCTTCATCTTTGGTTGTGCTCTTGAAGAAGAAGGAAGAGATGACTGTGTTCTTGGTGGCTCTACTACTGGAATAGCTTTCTTCCTCTTATGACTTAAGAAAAGCTTGCTGTTCTTTATGACCCAGTTTGTCCTCTCTTCAACTGAAATGCACCCTTTATTGGACCAATTGACCTATGGGAGAGGTTGTTGCTCAATTTGATTCTGGGTGTATGTTGGGAGAAGTACTTCATCATCGTCAGATAATCCCTCAATATCTTTAGATAAGCAATCTTTCATTTGATAAAGTGTAAGCTTGTTGTAACTACGCCTCCTTACCTCAAGCTCATCTCTGCAATTAGCCCAAAAATCTTCGAGTGCGGGCACATGAGCATAGTCCTGACCAAGTCTAGATGTGTAGACACCATGAGGGTTGTATGATCGTCTCTCGTTGAAATGCTTGAGACCAAGTTTAGACAATTCGTCACTCATTGACTTAGCATCTGCTGATGATCTACATCTGTAGATTCCCAACTCAAAAGGAAAACTGAAGGTGGGGTTCTTTCGATTCTGCAAGAAAGTGTGGACTTCATATGCTTGCCTTAGGAATTCCATGAAAAGCACTTCGTCTAAAGGATACCTTGGCAACATGAGTGGAGCACTCGAGAAGCCATACACTCTGATGTAGGTGAAGGTAGGAAACTGAATGAACCAATCTGCCCGCTCCACCATTGCTGCCCTGGCAGTTGATGAAATTCGTACGTGCAACTCGTTTTCCAGGTCTCTCACCATGTACATCAGAAAAGCCTCATTTACCCTCTTGTAATGATGTATTGACTTTGAGAATTCTAGCTGAGGGTAATAGTTGTAGACATGCTGCACATCCAGAGTTCTCGTTGTGTTCATTCTTCTGAATTTGCTTTGAAAGGCAACTAGATAGACTAGATATGAAACCATATGGAACTCATGGATTTTGAAATACTCAGTAGTATGGTGATGAAGATTGTCACTAATCAATGTTGGCCAATCATAGAACTCTGTCTTCTTCATAATATGGGATATGATGTAGAACATCCATGGCTGGAACTTTATAGCATCCTCTTGACCTGTGATTTGGTTAAGCAGGGTGATTATTACGGCAACCTCATCTTTGAATTCTCTTCGTCCAATTTTCTTTGGCAAGGTCTTATGTTTTTCCTTCATCCATTTCTGTGCAACTTTCTTGTTGTATTTCTTCCTGTTCATTTCTCACAGCCTTTGACATTCTTCCATGGAAACGGTTACACTTTCTGACCAAGGAGGTATTGAGAAGCATTTTTCAATCATATCTGGTTTGAGATTGCAAATCATTCTTTCATCTGCTGTTTGAATCTCTTGTGTAGCCGGATTGTAATGCTTGATACAAGCAATTACAAATTCTAGGCTTTGTACTGAAATGGGAATCGATGTTGTTGCAAGTAGTCCAGAATGACCAAGATGCCTAACTGCAACATTGCCTGCGTCTTCCAAAGCACGCAGATTGAACATTGGTTTGATGTGGTGCAAGTCACTCTTAGCTATTTTGGTGAAGTCATGGTATAGCACTGTCTTGGTCTTGAATTCAATGGGAGTGTATTCCATACTAAAAATTTGAAGATTGATTGTGAACTTGACTATGTTCGGACATGTTTTGCTCAAACCCTAATTGTTGCCTTGCTGATTTTTCTTCTTCAACCCCAATTGTTACCCTGCAGATTTTTATTCTTCAAACAAACAAATTTTTCGAAAAAAATTTGAGATATGGGTTTTGTAGGAAATTTTATAGGAAGAGGACCCATATCGATCTTTTTCGAAAATTTTGATAGCTGGTCGTAAAAATAGCAAACCCTAATTTTTGAAAATTTTCACTAGAAAAATTGAGGGCTGGGTTTTGTGCATAATGAAATTTAGGAATGACCTAGATGATTAGATATTGAAAATACTGACGGCTAATTGAAAAAGCAGCAAACCCTAGAATCTGAATTTTTTTTTGAAAAAGTTGAGACCTGGGTTTTGTTCAGAAGTACGTTTCAAGAGGACCTAGAAGATCAGATGTTGAAAATTTTGAAGTTTTCTTTGACATGCATAGAAAAAGCAGCTGCTGCAATGTGAAAAAATTCTTCAAAATTGTCCAGAATCAAGAATTGATATGACCCAGATCGCTGAAAATTGAAAATCTTGACCTCTTTGTGAAAATTGATACCTTGGAAGAAAAAAGCAAAGAAAAAGAAGCCTCCTTGTGTGCTGATCTGTAAATTATGAAGAACTCTTAAAAATCAACAAACTTTAGCTTCAAATCTCTGAAATAGGAAAAATTTTGGTTTCTCCTCTCTTGCTTTGATCACCTGCAAATAAAATTATGAAAAATGAATGCACAAGGCTGCCTTAAATAAGTTTTTAGATTGAAAACTGGTTTCATTCCTAAATTTAGAGCTATAAACCCTAATTCAGGTGCATCGAACTTGGGCGCTTTTATTCTTCATTCTTGAAATTTTGAAACTTTGAAAATTTTGGCTAAGGCATAGCTTCTTGGGTGCCCTTCTTGGCTCAAGGCGTTTTTCTTCTAGACTTAACCATTTTTCCATCATTTTCAAGATTTTGCTTGATTCTATCCTCTGTTTGATTTTGATTTCCAGCTTCTAGATTCATCCTACAGACTAAGTTACCGGATTCAGACTCAGATTCTCGAACCCGTGCTGCGCAGTCCCTGGTAAGACGGTGCTAATTAGGGCTTTTCGGAATGACAAGATCAAACTGAGCCCCACAAGCTCGTGAAGCACGCACCCTCGCACCAGGGCGCACCCGGGTGTTTGGTGCGTGGACCCGAAGGTACCAGGCCCGAACCCGGGCGAACCTTCAAGAACCCACGGCCCAGCATCAATAAAGTTCGCCTAAATAGAGATTAAAAGCATTTTTTTTAATTTTATTTTATTTCCTAACCCTAATCCGGCCCAATATGAGGCTTTTCAACACAAAAACATTTCATTTCTACTTCTCATTTTGCTCTCACCATATTTTCTCTACATCTTGGCATTTTGAAAGGAGGTGATTGTATTCGAAGGAGATCGATTGTGGAGTGCCAAATAGCTTCTACAAAGGAGATTTAAGTGTTTAAGGTATGCATTTAAACCCTATTCTTTGATCTTTTGAACTATTTTTCAAGTTTCTTAGTTTTTGATGAATTTTTTCAAGTTTGTGAAGAATTTTTTCAAGTTTGTGAAGAATTTTTTCAAATTTATTTATTTATTTTTCATATTTTTTATAGATTGCAACAATGGCCAGTAGTCAAAGTTCAGTGGGTGGGGAAGGAAGTCAAAAGTTCAAAATTGAGAAAGGATCTCCTTTATGGGCACATACCACAAGAATTTCACAAATTCCTGGAGGTGGGGGTTTTGTTTGGAAGTGTAATTTATGCAATGTACAATATAATAGCTCCTATTACCGAGTGAAACTTCATTTTATGGGCCCTAGTGGCAAAGGGATTAATATGTGTGTGGGCCCAAATAAGAAGGGGTTGTCTTCTGTACAAATAGCAGAATTTATAAAAGAACAAGAAAATGCTGACAAATCAATTGCAAAAGGAAAAGAAAGTAGTTATTCTTCCGGAAAGAAAAAAACACCAACATTACCCTCTCAAGCAGTTAGGGCCTCCAAACATCCCTTCTTGCCTATGCCCTCTACGGAAGAGGAAGATGAAGATGAACAACAAATCACCACCCGCAAGAGAGGTCCATTGGAGAGGGCATTTAAAATGGAGGCAAGAGATATTGCTGAAGAAAAAATTGCACGTTGCCTCTATGCCAATGGTCTTCCATTCAACTTGGTGAGATCACCATATTGGCGGGACATGGTGTCAGCAATAAATAGTGCACCTCCTGGTTTCACAAGTCCTGGGTTTGAAAAGGTGCGTACCACCTTATTGCAAAGAGAGAAAAAATCTTTAGAGGCCCAACTAAAACCAATTAGAGATTCTTGGATTGAAACAGGTGTATCTATTGTTTCCGATGGATGGAAAGATTGCAAAAACCGTCCATTGATCAATGTTATTGCAGTGTCCCCCAAGGGGGCAATGTTTTTGAAGGCAGTTGACTGTGAAGGGGAAGTGAAAGATGCAGAGTTCATTTCTAGGATTCTCATTGACTCCATAGAGATGGTGGGTGATGAAAATGTTGTCCAAGTAATTACGGACAATGCAAAAGTTTGCAGGGCTGCAGGTGCTTTGGTAGAGGCTAGATATGAGCACATCTTTTGGACACCTTGCACCGTACACTCCCTCAATTTGGTGATGCAAGCAATTGGAAACCAAATAGAGTGGGTGAAAGAAATATACCAGGAGGCCGAGGAGATCCAGATGTTTGTGACAAACCACCATATGTCACAAGCAATTTTCAGAATTTTTTCAAGATTGGAATTGTTGAAGGTAAATTTAATTTATTATTTATTTAGTTTCATTTATGTCATGTTTTACATAATTGAATAATTTTTTTTTTTAACTTATTTAATTATTTACATGTTCTTAGGTTGCTGAGACCCGATTTGCATCTCACACAATTGTTCTGAGACGACTTGTGAAGGTGAAAGGGGCATTGAGTCAAATGGTTATTAGCAACCAATGGGGTATATGGAAGCAATCAAATTCAGAGAGGGCCCAAAAGGTCAAGGCATTGATCTTGGATGACAATTGGTGGGATCGTGTGAATTATGTATTGGAGATGACCGAACCTATCATGTCTATGCTTCGGTTTGCTGATACAGATGAACCATGCTTGGGGGATGTCTATGATAGCATGGACACAATGTTGGAGAAAATAAAAATTGAAATACAAAAGAGAGAGAATGATCCTGAAGACACCCTTTACAAAAGGGTGGAAGCAATCGTTCTTCATCGTTGGAACAAGATGACAACACCATTGCACCTCCTTGCATATGCCCTATCTCCAAGGTACTATACTAGAGAAGTACTTTCTATCCCAGGGAGAATACCGCCATATAGAGATCTTGAAGTTGCTAGAGGGTATAAGAGTGCATTTAAGAGACTCTTCAGTGATCCAGAAATGGAGACAAGTGTTATGAAAGAATTTGGAATGTTTATCATAGGAAAAAATCTTAGCCCTTCTGTTGCCAAAGACCAATACAAAATGGATGCTATTACATGGTGGTACCTCCATGGTCAAGTTTATATGTACCTCCAACCTCTTGCAATCAAGATCCTCTCACAAGTAAGTTTTTTTTTTTTGCCACTTGTATTGTAGAATTTAACACTTAACATTCTTGAATTTATCTTGCATTTTTTATTTTTAATTTTGTTGGTTTTCTCTCTAGGTTGCAAGCTCTTCTGCTGCTGAACGGAATTGGAGTACATACTCCTTTATCCACTCAGTGAAGCGTAACCGGTTGGCTGCAAAAAGAGCTGAAGACTTGGTGTATATTCATTCTAATTTGCGTCTTCTATCACGTAAGGAACCTCAATACAAGGAAGGGGCAGCAAAGCTTTGGGATGTAGCACCCGAGTCTGCTGACTTGGATGCAACCATTCAGGATCTTGCTAGAGCCACTATGGATGATGTGGATGATAATGATGATCATGACATGCATGGTGCTGGAAGTGGAAGTGGAACCGCTTTGGGTTCAAATGATGATGATCTTGAAGTTGAAGCCACTGAAAATCCAAATCAAGATGACTTTTTTGATAATCCTTTTGATGATTGATGAACATTGAAATTGAATCATGTTTCAACTTTCATGAACTACATTTTGTAATTCAGTAATACTGTAATTGTGATGATTTCCATAATTGATATCATTGATATGGCGTATTTGAATATTTTTCAACTATCAATTGACATTTAATATTTATCTTTGGCATTTGGCATTGATCAATGATCAAGTATCATACTATGAAATGATTTAGTTTTACAATTCTGTATATTTCTCTTATTTTTTTGTATATATAATACGTATATATATATATTTATATATATATATATATACACGTACCCATACGTACCCAAACCCCTAAAAAAAATTTTCACGTACCCACGTACCGGGTTCTCGTACCCGAACCCGTCCCCGAACCCGAACCGGTAACTTAGCCTACAGATGAGCTGAATGATTCATCACGGAGCTTGATCGAATCTGGTGAGATTGTTCTAGAGGCAACTTTGGCTAAAAACTCCATTTTAACCTTCAAAATCATGGGCGCCCACCATTACTAGTGTTAGCCATTTTGAAACATTATTCATTCTCTTCATGCTTTCTGACCTTCTGAAGAAGTCGTGATTCCGAGAGTTAGACTGATCAGATCAACTGGCTGTTGGATTCGCTGGATAGCTGTAGAAGATTCTAAAGGGGGTCTCTAGGGAGCGATGTCTCTTGAAAGCTGCATCTTGGGGGTTAAAAGCTTGGGCGCCCTTGGCTAGCTGGGGTGCCCAACTCCTCCAGAGTTAGAATTTATTTAGTAAATTTTACCTTTGCTTTTGACTTTTGATATTATGCTTATCTTTTTCCCTTTGTTATGCCTTAGATATCTGATGACTAGCAACTCCGACGAACTTGCTGATAGTTGCGTCGGAAAGCTGCTTCAAGATTGGAGAAGTGATGTTGGAGGCTATGACTGTGAATTCATTCATTTTATACCTCAAAAGCCCGGGCGCCTATCTCCCTTTGGGGAGCCCACCATTACCAGACTTAACCATTTTTGCTTGATTTTCAACCTTCAGATTTGAACCTTCATGTCTTTAGTTTGATCTGGATTTGCCGAGGATTAACAAATCTAACGATCTGACGAAGACATCCATTGCGAAGTTGACAAAATGCTGCAGAGATTGAGTACACTTGCAAACCCTTGTTGAATTAGGTCCTTCAAAAGGCTGGGCGCCCTTGGTTACTTGGGGCGCCCAGAGTTCCTTGACTTAGAATATTTTCTTTTATTTTCATGGTTTGCATTCCACCACTTGGTTGAGACTCCGTTCAATCTCTGATTCCGGATGACTGGTTGATCAAATGGCTAAACCGGTGGATCCGCTGCGGAGCTAAGAAGATTTTGAACATTGTCTGGGAGCCCAAACCCTAATTCCATCATTTGACCTCCTGAAAAGCTGGGCGCCTATCTCCTTTTGAGGCGCCCATGGCTGGCAGACAGTTTTTATTTTGAAATTTTCAACTTCTCCCTTCGTTTGACATGCTTGCCTTTGTTCTGATTGCCAGAGATGAAAATTTTCTAAGGCATGAAACTCTGGGCGCCTTTGCTTAATAGGGGCTGTTGAGGATCGATCAGATTCAGATTGTCAACAGGTCAATTTCCAGATTTCTTCTCCTCAAGTGCGAATGTGCTGATTGCAGAACATTGTCAGATTTCTATGTTTGCATATCAATGAATGAACTCCTATATGTAAGAGGAGAGACCCGCCTCCAAGGGATGCGTTCCTTTGCTCGCGGGTAGACTACAGTCTAATGATTATTGTTAAGTATGTATTAACATACACACCCTTCTACATGATGGCGAATGACATTTAAAAGAATTCCGATTTCACATGAATGCAGGAAAGACATGGGAATGATCAAATTTATATGAATGCTCATAATTTCGATTTGAATGTTGCCTTTAGAAATATCATTCAATCTGACCGAAGCTATTATCCATTAACAGGGGCGCTTGAATTTCCAGACAGCCAAAATTTTACAATTTTCAACTTTAACATTTTCCTTTCACCATTCTTCATTCTGCGTGCACATTCATCATTTATCATCTTCTGTTCAGTGCTTGAATGTTTGACTCTGACACTTGGCAGCTAACTGACCTCCATTGATGACCTTGGAGCTCCTTAAAAAGCTTCTAAAAAAGAAGAATAGACCCACTAGGGAAAAACTGATCTTTTTGTGATTCTGACTGGACCAGCCCATTGAGGAAGTATTTTGAGCCAATCAAAATCAATTTGAACCCTAGAAGCCAAACTTTCTATTTTTAGAAAATTTTGCTAGCATCCGTTTCAAAAGAAACCCATAAAAACCCAAAAAAAGGTTATATTTTTAGAAACCCGCTAAAAATAGAAATTTTCCTAAAATTTAGGGCCGTAAGATTTAAATCTAGGTTTTGTAGAATTGGTCGATCTATGTCGACCCAGATCGTCATATTTTGAAAATTTTGAGTTTCTGACCCTCTTGCAAGACATGCAAACCCCAATTTTGACCTTTTTGACAGATTTTAACAAGACTGACTCATTTCTTCTAAATGCCTAATAAGTGTAGCAAAATTTTTAATTTGGAGTACAACATAATGAAAGTACATAGTTACCAAACTTGCCTAAACTCGGTGAGTACCCGCGAGTCTAAGAGACTCGACAGCCGGGTACTCGTCGGACTCACCGAAACCCAACGAGTCTTGACCCCCAGAATCGGCCATTTTAATTATTATTATTTTTAATTACAATCTTTCAATGCTTGTTTGGTTTATGACATGCCCATCTAGGATTTACAAAAAATATGAAAATGGTGTGCACCATGAAGGTTTGTGTGGTTTTGAAGGTCTTCATTTGGGCTTGCCCCTAGACCCCCGCAAGGGGCACTGCCCCTTGACCCTGCTAGGGGTGCTGCCCCTCGACCTTTTTGGGGTGTTTCCCCCAAACCCCCATCAAACTATGGGTCCAAGCATGTAATAGGTCAATGATGAACCATGATCATAAAACCTACAAAATACATATCCCCTATTGCAAATCTCTGCATCTTTCACAGTCAAAGCCATAATCAAGGATTATCTTGTTTCATACATTGGAGTTTGGACAACTTGTTTAGTATGGAAGGACGACCATAGGTAAAGTTGGCATGCTATAGTCATTGTATTGTTGAATACAAGTTAAGTCATAGTTGGCAAGAAATGCCACTTTGATAATGCAAAAAATGTATCAATCATGCCCTACACAGGAAACACATAGAACAATCCCATCTATTAGTATGGTAGCTAGAGTCAAACTAGAACATAACCATTTATCTTTTTACTTAAACGTTCCTATTTGTTAATGAGTTTGACAACAAAACATGTAGTGTTGAAGGATTCAATAAAATTTTAATAATAAATTCCTCCCTTGAATATACACACCAATCATTGAGATACGAGCAAATATCATGGCTACATCATTATCTAGGACTTAGACACTAGCACATGAATTGTCGTGATGTTGGGATGAGTAATGCAAGCTCCTCTGAGCCATAGACTTATATTTTTAGTTTTGCTACTTGTTTTGATGTCATGGATTTTATATTCCATGAGCTTTGTATACATTTGACAATATTTATATATCTAAATGTGTTATTTCCTTTAGCTAAAGTTTGCGTTTATACTTATGTGATTGATGTATGTTTGTGTATGGGATCATAGTAATTTCTATTTGATGATGTTATTGTGTGTTTAAGGTTTATTTATTAAAGGGTGCATGAAACAAGTTTTAAATCCTTAAAATTTTTTGAATTTCTTGGGTTTTTCCATTTGTCGAGTCTTTGCCGAGTCTAGGCTCAGAGTTCGAGTCCGAGTCAAAAATTGGCTTGCCGAGTCCAAGTTTGGTAACACTGAATGAAACCATCCCTTACATAGGCTTGCAAAGGTTCACAAAGGTATTTTATATCATTTATTAAAACATTTTCTTTTGCCATTTGTATAAGAAATGTTAGCAATCTCTCTTTTCTATTGATGTGGTCAGTAATTGGTACAATTACTTTTCCTCGTAGGAGTGGTCCCTTCTTTTGTGTTAGGGGCTTAATTGATTTTGGATAGCTTCTTTTTCTTTTTTGCTGCCCTTGTTGTTCTTTCTAGACTATGAGGAGAAAGTCATAAATAAAGAAAGTGGTAATTATAAGTCCATGCGAGGACATAAATGATGCTAGTATACTAGTTATTTGTGTTATATTTGCACTTCCTTTAGCTTGTTGCTCATTTTTTAAGATAGCTAGAGCATGGTGAAAATAAAGTACATGTCTATAGAGATTATAATTTAAGTTATTTTTTATTTAGAAATTACTATTACTCAGTCTGATTTTTTTTGTTTATTTTGACAGCATTACACACATATTGATGATCAGGAAGAGGAGACTACAAAGAAACAAGATGCGATGGAAACAAGATCATATTTTCTTTCTTGTATAGCACTTCTTTTGGGGCGCCTTGACACTGGTCTCCTTGAAAGGACATTGTCTGAAGATGGACCACAACTTCTAAATCTTCTTTTTGCTCAGGTTGTATATACTATATACGCTCCTATCTAACATGTAGCAATGCTAGTATGTTAGGACTAAATATTTTATTTAGGGTTCGCTAGCAAAGCTTGTGATCAACTTGTTATAAATTTAAAAGCTCTAAGTGCATAATTTTAAATTTGTTTATGGGATTTTATGTGCACACTTATGACTTTTAAATTTAAAACACCTATGATTGTCAAAAATATTAAATCATATTGTGTTCCTTGCACTACAATGCATATGCGATGTGAAGTCAATAGTGCTATATGAGCTATATTCTTAGAAATTGTAAGGGATAGTTATTCATTTAGTGTTATGATGCTGATTTATGCTAGAGCCTCTCACTGAGAGTTTTAATATTTGGTTAAATCACTGTATATTATTCCTATGCGAGTTTTATTGTTTCTATTTTATACAATTAGAGGACAGGCAATTTTTACATCTCCAATTACATGGTAATTGTTATTCTACTTTGGGTGAAATTAATAGCATTTGGCATTGAAGCTTTTAATGTCTGTGTTCTAATCATAGAGATTGCAGATCATCCACATGGCTCAACACTTTCAGCGTACATGAGTCAACCCTTTGGAAAATGAACTGAAGTTTGGGTCTTATTGTTTCCGTTTTGCCAGTTTTTACTTGGATTAAATTTATAGTATTCACTATTGTAGCTTTTAATAGGAAAATGAATTTTCTAATTTAAAAGATTGCAGAGCATCTACATGGTTTAACACTTTCAGTCTTTCAGCATATATGAGTCATCTCTTTGGCAAAATAAATAAAATAATATTCAGATCTAAATTGGGTTGCAACATAATTTGCATATCTAATTACTATATATTTCTGAATATGATCAATCCACTAAGCCTTCCTATGTGTTGTAATTAGCATAAAATGACTGTAATATTTTGTTAGTATGTTTGTTAGTGGTTGTTGATAGTTGTGTTCTGTTTGACAACCTTTGGGTACTTTAAATAGACTTCTTATAGTTAGGGAAGGCAGTCTGATTGTATACACAGTCCTTCCTGGATTGTACAAGCACTACCTTGAAATAAAGTATTGATTGGTTTCATTTACAATTATGTGTATACTGCTAGAGTGTTATTATTTAGCTGTAAACATTAGGTACCATTTCCTATATTGAAGTCGTGTCAGTTTCATAAAGAATTAGCATCGTCAATAGCTATTGACAACTATACTAAAGACCGATCGAATTAATACCCTTAATTTTGAACAAAGGTGGGAGAATATCAGAGTATAGTTAGAGGGCAGATCATGAAGTCAGACTATCCTTCCAATTGGTTGGAACAACAAGAATGAATTATGGGAAAAACTAGAGTGTATTCATAGGGAAAATTGTGAAATCAAATGATCCTTCCAATTGGTGGAACAACAAGGACAAAGGAGGGAAACCCATCAGTTCGAAGTGAAATCTGAAGCAGAAGTTGAATCGGGGATGTAGTTGGGAGTGAAGGCATCAAAACATTCAACCGACTACAAGCCATAGGAAGGAAGAGTGGACCGAGATTACTAGACTTCTTGCCTTGTTTGAAGAAGGGTGCATGGATCTTGTAGACCAAGTTCGGTATGAGGAACCCGTAGAGCCTCCTCTATATGAGGAAAGTCTTCATTGGGAGATAGAGTCCAAGGACTTCTTAATAAATAGAGAGGGAAGCATATGAGAGCAACCTTTGAGGCATTGAAGAGTTGTTTATAGAAGAAGAGGAAATCAAGCCAAAATATCTAGGGCAAATGATTAGAGTGGAGAAAAGAGAACTTAAGGATGATTTGAGTGTGTGGAATGCTGAAGTCTCTAGAAGAGTCTTGGATATTTGCATATCTAGGAGTGCTAGAAGAGCGTTGGAGTGTTCGAACTGGAGCTTCTTGATGAGTAGGTTCTAGGCAATGAGTTTTCATCAAGAATAAACAATAGTGATTCCACCAATAAGCCTAAGTGCAAAGAGGCAAAAGTTGCCCAAGTTTATGGGAGATTGATTGAAGGATCTAGTAAGGTAGCGTAAGACCTAAACTATTTGGGCATCAAATGGATAGAATGAAAAAGCATGTTGGCGATACTCATTCCTAGCCACCCTCAAAGGTGTGGCAATTGATTGGTACACAAAGATTGAATCAGTGAGCTGAAATACCTTAGAGATATTATGAAAGACCTTCGAAGAAGAACCGAGTTGATAATGAAATTGTTGAGGAATTCGACTACACCTAGCAAGGAAATCATGAAAATGTAAGAGTTTACAGTTAGAGGCTCAAAGAATTGTTAGTAAAATTTGAAAAAGAACTAGATGAGTAGTTGAAGAAAAAATGGTTTATTGAAGGCTTCATTACTTTACTCAGAAAAAAATGAAAGCTATACCACCTTTATTGTACACAGAAGCATAAGAAAATGCTTGGCATAGAAAGTGAAGACAAGATGTCTTCACGATCCATAAGAAAAATTGATGAAGATGGTGACTTGCATGCAAGCAATGAAAGCAAATCTAGGACAATACAAGTGTTGTTGAGAGGTATGCTCCATATGATGAAGGAATTGAAGCTAGACAAACATCCAACAAAGAGCCTACAAATTTATGGCATGGATTGTGGAGTTGAGTGCCACAAGAATACAAATTGTCCTAAAAAGATGTTTTGTGATATTTGTTAGGTAATATGCCATTTGATTAAGGATTGCTTGTATAATTTAAAAAAGTAAGAGCACAAAAGTACTCTTTATGTAGGGTGAGTAGTCTACTTCATCGAGCACACCACTTAAGTTGCAAAGAATTATTGTTTGGTTCCTCTCCTTTGGCATAAATTTTGTTTATCGAAGGTTGTTTCTTTTGCATGGGTTGCTATTCGGAAGAAGATTCTAACAATGAATAGATTCAAAAGCATGGGATATTATGGACCATCAAAATATATAATGTGTGAACAAGAGGAAGAGAATGCAAACCATCTCCTACTTAGTTGTCCTTATGTACACAGGTGTTGGCAACGGTTGGGTGTGAGGTTGGGATGAAGCTAAATCCAACCAAATGACATTAAGGAATTATTTATCTCATGGCCAATCTTGAGGAGGTAGTCTACCTTCATTTGTGTTTGGATTTCGAACGCTTCTTTGCTGATTTGGGAGTTATTGAAGGAAAGAAATATAAATTTTCAGTTCTCTACAATGAGTGTGTAAGGTCATAAATAAACTTGAATGTGCCATTGTTGAGGTGGTTAATAACATAGTCCTCAAAATGTAATGTCCCCTTTTCTAGCTCGCATTGTATGATGTTGTCGTTAGCCTATTTCTCCTTGGTTTCGTAGGCTAACTAGGGCTCTTGTGGAATCTTGAGGATTTTGGCCTAGGCAATTTTCGTTGGAAGTCAATTCGAGGTGTCTGGAGGCAGTTTTGGCATACTTACTATTTTTAGTAAGTCATTAATGCTATTAATAGTTATTCATTTGGCGGGCCGTGATCTCCAGTGACAGTGTTTTTTCAATGGAAAATTGGTTATTATCGTCAGATGATTTCAGTTCCATTGGTTTAATTCATCTTTGCATTAATAAAGTTTCAATTAAAGTTAAATTCAATTATTTAACTTTATTAATGTGAGTCTAAAGTTAAGTGGGAAAATGAATAGTAAAAGGGGCTCCTTATTTTAAAATACATCAGACATCAAAAAGGCAAAAAAGAAGTTTATGTTTTATCCCACATTGGTTAAAAGTGTGAATGAGCTCTTATGAGAAGCTTATAAAAGGTGTTGCAAGGGCTCACTTTCAGCATGCTTGGTTATGCTTGATTATTATTTTCTCTTGGAGAATTCTGGGAAGCTTTGGCTTTCAGCAGGTTTGAGGACGGAAACCCTCGAGCTTGGAGGCAGTGGACGAAAATCCATTGTCTGTTGGAGATATTACTCAAGTGTCTCACTTTGTGCTTCAAATTCATACTTCTGGTTATCCAATCCGACTGTAAGTTCTGTGGCTATGATTGGTTGTTCCTGTTGTTATTTTTTTGAAGATTTGAAGGCAATATTTATATGTAATTTCAAATCCTTGTTCTAAAACTGTTATTATATGATTTACGTGGAAATTTGTTTGCAATTTGTTGGATGAATAGAAATTAGTTTCATGCAAACTGTTTGTTAAATTTTCTATGGAACATTTAAAAAATTGGGGCAAAAATCCATAGGGGGCCATTTCAGTGGTATCAGAGCTAGAAAATTCTGCCAGCCTGTGAGGTTTTCTGAGTGACAGAGACAGTTTTGCAGAAGTTTGAAGACAAATTTGTAAGGGTTTAATTATTGCTTTTGAAATAATATCTAAACAGATGATATTGTGCCTTGTGTGGAATATTATTCTTGAGCAATAAAGATGTTCTATTTCGGCCTATTATTTCATCAAGCCGTCTCACCAGCTATAAAGAGAATCATATTTCATCAAATTCTGGTGCAGCAAGAAGAGTATTGGTAGAGTGTGGCTCTCATTGTGATATTGATTTACATTTGGAAGGGCCGATAAGGTGTTTGGAAAGACTCGATATTATATTTGCTAAAAGACGACAAAGATTGCTAAGTTCGAATAAGACAACTATTCAGGAAAGACGAACTTCAAAGAGGACATGGAAGACTAAATCAAAGCAGCCAGGAGTAATATTTTAATGGGTCTCAAGTTGCCTTTGTTGGAGACGTTTTTTGGTGAGTCATTAAACTGCAATCTGGGCGCCGCTAGTTAATATCCAGCTCATTCGTTTTTTGAAGCTTCAGCGCATAGGAGACAAAGAGGTTTTCCATTAGATAAGACAAAATATAATAAGCTGAAGATAAAACGGATTTCTATAAGACAAATCATTAGAAGATAAAGGTGCTTAGATAACATACGTGGACAAGAAGATTAATTTTGTGTTGTCGGGTCTTCTCTGGTAGTGTGTCTGGTCTTCTGCAAAAAGACAACCAAGAAGAGACAAAGGCGGGTCGATGAAGACAAAAAATGAGATAAAGTTCTAAGGAACCATATGCCGTCCATTTTATTTGTGAAGGCAGATGTTCTTGGAGTTGAAGCGACTTTGGCAAATAAGACAAAGATTGGAGATTAGAATGTTCAGATGAGACAAATCAGAAATAAGACAAAGTGGCGTCAGAATAAAAGAAGAATAACTTTCCTCTTGGACCTGTCGGGGGCTCGCAGCCTGCTTGGTTGGGACGTCTTCATTCAAGTAGCAAGTATAACATTCAAACAAAGAGAGAACACATCTCGTAAAAGAAAGAAGAGACAAAATTAGAAGTTGACGCGGCCACTGGGAAATGTGAAGTGAAAATTGTGGATCATTGGCGCTGCTATAGGAAGTCCGATTAAAGTTGAGGAAGAATATTTTAAAGAAATCAATATTTCTGGAGGGAGTGATGCATATTGAGGGGATCACATTTTGAAAAAGACTAATATTTATTTAAAGTCTTCAGTTTAGTAATGTGGCATATTCGGGAGCTGCTTAGAGTCGTCTAAGAAAGAAGTGAATAGAAGCGATTAATGCTGAGACATTGTTTACCCGCCCTTGGTAGACGTGGTCATCTTCTCAGTTGGTATCAATTTGTTTTCCTAGGTCTGCTGCATCCTAATATATTATATTTTGGGGTTTGATAACATCTGCTATGTATGTTTGACTTAGTTGCTAAATTCTATGAGCTGTGTATGTATCGCTATCTAGTGAAGTTCAAAAACAATATTTGTAACATTGTAACAGCTGGGTGTAGCAACATTATCACAATTGCATTCAGATTTTTACAGTATTGGCATTGTAAAACTACAAAATCATTAGCAAGCATTGTACTGGCTGAGAAATAATTGTGTTTCAATAAATGTTGAAGTGGGCAGTTGCATGTTAAGTGTTTGTGAAAATGCCTGATGACTGTAACTGCAAACCTGAGGTGTCTAATAGCTGCTCAGTTGCAAGTTTGCAATTTGAGTTTCCCAGTAGCCTTCACACAACTGTTTGACAAAACTCCTTAGTGGAAAAATGTGAAATTACTATACAACACCCATTGGGTATGCATGGCATTGTGAAAGGTGTTTTTTTTATTTGCTGCAACAGGGTCCAATAAATAAAATGAAGACAATGGCAGATCTGAAAAGTGTCCTTTTCTCAAAAGAATTCAATGATACATTCAATGTTGAACAGTTAAGGGATTTACAGAAAGAAAAGGAAGTAGGGAATTGGCTCTATGTAATTGGATTACAATTGAAGTCCACAAAATTTCTTGATGATGTTCTCTCTAAGTTCGAGGAATTAGACACATATTTGTCCAAAGTAGACGAGGCAGATTGGAGGCTTCTGAATTGGGCTTTGCAACCCTCAATGCTCGCTTTGGTCCAACACAAGTTTATGGAACATCCTTGTGAAGAGGTGAGACTTGCAATTGCTTCTTGTCACAGTGAAATCATAAGAATAACATCTCCTGTGGCACCCTATAACGATGACATACTGAAGAAGGTTCTACATCTGATTGTGGAGAGCCTATGTGGGTTACATGATGTCAAAGCCCCTACTTTTGGTAAGAGGGCTAAGATTTTATAAATCATGGCAAGAACCAGACCATTTATCATTTTGTTGGATCTCAGATGTGATAAATTGATTCTTCAAATGTTTCAATGCTTCTTAATTGAAATTAGAAAGCATCATCCAGACAATGTGAGGGCTTATATGCAAACTATTATGTCCTTAATCCTAGATGAGGATGATGATATCTGCAAGCGGTTGCAATCGGACTTGTTGGCCATTTGGAGAAAGGAGCATAATATTTCACCTATGGCTTATGAGCTCTCAGAAGGGTTGATTAAGTGGAAGATTGAAAGGTTCAAGAAACAAATGACTCGAGATGAATTAATCTCAACGGGCTTACAGGTTGCAGGGTCTTCCAAAAAAAGTAAGAACTAAATGAGAAGGGAGCAGATTTGTTTCACATGTCAGGGGTCTTGGACACCTATCACAATTGTGGGGCTAGTAAGGAAGAAATGTCAGCCAAAGAAGTTTGGACCAGCGATGAAGAGGATAGAACCCAACATATTGAATCAATTGTGGCTTTAGGTAAAGGTTACACAAGTTTCTTTGTAGGTAATTTGGAGATTATGCTTGACAAACTAGGAAAGGTAATGGCTTCTTTGGATGATCCTATGAGTAATGTTATTGCTGCCCCATTTTCTCAACATGATAACGATGGTGATTTTACGATCGGTTCTAATGCTGTCTTAGCACTAAATCAACAAGAGTGCAAAGAAGATATCGTAGAAGAAGTCTTTTGTGAGAGCCAAGTCCTTCAGAGTAATTCAGTTACTTCCTCAGAGTATCCTAGTCCTGGCTTCTCTGTGTTCTGTTTCAGCGCTTCCGTGATACTACAGCGCATCCGTAAAAAATTCCAGCGCTTTCAACTCTAGCGCCTCCATGACCTGTTTTGGCGCTTCAGTGACTCATTTCCAAAAAATCTGATTTAGTGCATTCGTGACAAATTTTGGCGGTTCGGTCTTTTGTTTCGGCGCTTTCGAGTTCAGCGCATCAGGTAAAAGTTATAGCGCTTCGGTGGACTGTTCCAACGCTTTTGTAAATTCAGTCTGGATCCGACGCGACCACGGCAAGATTTTAATTTTTTTCACAGTTGGACTAAAATTTATCAATCCTAGGATAGTCACTTCTGGTTTCTAAAATGTATCAATCCTAGGGTAGCCACTTTTGTTTTCTTAAAGCAAATTTATCAATCCTAGGATAGTCATCACATTTTTACAGTATAAGTTAAAAAGAACAACATGATTTCTGTGAAGCAACACCTTCACATAGATTAAAAAATTTCTTTTTGGGCTTAAAATATAACAACTTATATGTTGTGCTTGTGGTGATTAGGCTTATGCTCTCCCCTTAACTGGGTGATCAAAGTGCCAGATTCACCTTTACTTCATGCTATTTACGCTTTATTAAATCCTTTAGAAGGCCTACTGTAGTGGGAAAAATTACTCATCCTACGGGAACGACCTAAGTGAGAACGCCTAAAGCCAAGGATTCCAACCCACTATAATAAAAATGCAAGTTGTTGATGAAAGTCCAATTTGATGGTAGTGAGCAAGATAACCATCTCCAAAATCTTTGTTCTAAAGATTGGGAGGTCTCCTGAGGGAGTTTATCAATTGCCGCACCGCACAAAAGCCCTATCTACGAACCATAGAGTAGTATCCCACCGACTCAATATCCATACATTGTCATACTCACGGTGCAAAGGGAGGGAACAATCTGCCCTCAAGACACTCACCATATAATTGCCAAGGACCGTTTGCTCAGAGGACGAAAAATCCAACTCTAATTACATGCCTGGAAACGACAAAAACACGGGCGCCCTCTAGGGGGTGACACGGTTGTGTGCGTCGCAATTCAAGATGTGGGCTGTGAGTATAATGATGACTTATTTGTCCTTAAGTGTGAGTCTATTTGATTTGTGTACAATTGTCAAAGCAGCTCGTGAAAATCAATTAGGACCATTCATGTTTCTTGAACATACACGATCTATTCAGTTTAAAACAATTATTGACAAATTGCTTGTTGTGTTTTCACAAATTCGTTAGAATCAGATTAAAGATCATCCTGAAAACAACAAAGTCAAGTTAGGTCAAAAAATCCATGCTTTGAAAGTGGAAGTCCACCACGTTTGTCAAGAGAAAAATCAAGATCACAAAACCCAAGAAACCTTTGAGTTATCGAGATAAATTAAGAAGAGGGCATTTTCTATATCAAAATCGAAAACTCTTTTTACAACATAGAACATTCATTCACAGATATCATGATTTTGCTAGGGGTCACACTTTAGATTACACAGTAGAAACACTCTATTCACGACCCTTCTTCCAAAGGAGAGCTCTCACACAATTTCACAACCACAGTCAACGCATACGTTAGTCTTATCTTTCACAATCCATGATACAGTATGCCACAAGTCCAGATCAGATTTTACAATAGAGTCATAAAAGTCCTGTTTTTAGCGCACTGGAAAACTTGTTTCAGCACTTCGGGTCACTGTTTTAGCGTTTTCATAAAACAGCGCTTTCGGGCACTGTTTTAGCGCTTACAGTCTTCATTTTAGCGCTTTCATCAAACAATACTTTCATCATCTTTTCCTGCGCTTTCGGGCACTGTTTTAGTGCTTCTGTCAAGATAGCGCTTTCATCAATTTTTCCAGCGCTTTCAGGCACTGTTTTAGCGCTTATGTCAAGATAGCGCTTCTGTCGCTTGTTTCAGCGTTTCGGAACTCTGTTCTAGCGCTTCTGTGAAATAGCGCCTCTGTACTCTGTTTTAGCGCTTTCAAAACAAAGAGTTCAAAAATCTTATCAGTCAGTCTGTCTGTCATCTATCCACAGTTTTTATCAGAACATAAGTTTCTTTTTATCAGAATCACTGTCTAGGAACCGAAGTCAGAAAGGTTTATACAAATTTTTAATCTTATCAACTGTAACAAGATCTTGCAAATCAGAAGTGTCAAAATCAAATCCACAATCGATTACTACACTGAAGTTTCCTCATCAAGATACTAT
The DNA here is from genome assembly GCA_007115665.2 of Sequoiadendron giganteum. Classification (NCBI taxonomy): domain Eukaryota; kingdom Viridiplantae; phylum Streptophyta; class Pinopsida; order Cupressales; family Cupressaceae; genus Sequoiadendron; species Sequoiadendron giganteum. Next base: position 441,255,406 of record CM021105.1, read on the forward strand.
CATCCTTTATCACGAAACCAAGTATAGTAATCAAATTTTTAACATAGTCTCATCAATAAGATTAGTCATCTTATTTGACTTTGTTAAAAGTTTAATTGACACTATCCAGCATAGATGATCAATATTTCGGAAGAAAAGGTAAAAATTTGTATGCCAATCTTCACTAGATCCCAAAAATAGAAAATCTTAAAAAAAGAACTTAAAAAATCGCAAGCAATGGCAAAAGAAAATCCTTGGAACAATCTGAACCAAAACGATAAGAATGAAATAACTCCAGAGGATATTCAAACAACTCAACAAGATCCCAAGCTCCATAAATTTATGGAAAAGATCTTAGAACAAAATATGGAGAAGTATCTTTTGATGTTGGTTGAATCGGGTGCTAAACTTCCCAAGGACTTAGACGTAAATCGTCTGAAGGAAGCACCTGGAACAAGTGAGACTGAAATACTGCAAACCACACAGACAATAGATCCAGTTGCTACTTTGACATCCCAAATGCAAGTGTTACAACAACAAATACAGGATATGACTAAAAGGAGTACCAAAAGATATGCGATATAGGACATTTGTCCTTATCCGTTTGACGCAAGAGTTAGCCTGATACCTTTTCCAAGACACTGTGAATTCCCAAAGTACGACAAGTACAATGGAAGAACGGATCCGATAGACCATATCCGGGAATTCAAAACAATGAGCCTTGAATTTGCCCAAGAGGAAACCTACTTAATGAGATTATTCCCAAGGAGCTTGGGAGGTGCATGTATGGAATGGTTCTCAAAATTACAACCAGGTATCAAGAGTTTTGAGGAACTTGTCAACAAGTTCATCTCCCAGTATTCATTTAACATCCAAAATGATGTTACAATAAAGGATCTTTATAACCTAAAACAAAACAAAGGGGAGACGTTCTTGTCTTTTCTACAAGATGGCGACGACTGTTCGCCAGATATCCTCGATCCATTCCTGAGGAAAAAAAGATGGAGTTATTCATTGACAACTTGACGGAGGAAATGAGTTATAGGCTTGAATTGTAATGTCCTGCCACATTCGAAAAAGTAATAGAAAATGGTCTTAAAATTGAGGAAGCACTAGTCAAAAGAGGAGTTATCAAGCATTTCAACGATAAAACTAATAACACAAATAACTCCTCCAATCAATACTTAAGCAGTGATAAGCCAAAATTTTGGCAAAAGAATTCAAACGCGACTACCAATGAAACGACAAATGATTCCCAAAATGTCAAACCGGTTTTCAACTTGACAACATCTACATCAAAGAATCAAAACAATGATCAAATTGTCAAGTCAATTATCATACAAAGCAACGAGATCGTAGAAACACAGTCATATCAGAAACCATCAAATCGGCATAGGTTCACACCTTTAGGCCAAATGATAGAATCAGCAATGAAAGAATTAGTCACCAGTGGCCTTATCACTACACGGGAAGCCCGATTCTGGGATCCAAAGGTCAAACCACCATGGTGGAATGATGCAGATTATTGGAACTTCCATAATAACAAAGGCCACAAAACCAACGATTGTATGGAGTTGAAACACGCAGTACAAGATTTGATCGACAACAACAAAATATATGTGGAGGGACCTCAGAACAATAACGATCATTCAGCCTTCAAAGACCCTTTGCCAAACTATGACAAAGGAGCATCATCATCTTCAAACAACAAAGGTAAGAAGATCAATCATGTCTATGATAAAACAATCCTTTGTTTATATGAAGTAGAGAGTGATCATACAGTTGGTCACAACATTGGCGAACCCAAAACCAACAACACTACCCCTTGGGATTTGCTCCCAAGCATTCAAAACTCTGAAAATCAAATCAATGTCTTAAAAATCAGAGACCGTCAAGAACATCAACCAGCAAATGTAATGACTAGGGGGCAATCCAAGGTAGTATTAAAGGGAGTTGGGTCTACATATGCGGTTCCACCTCCATTTGATTATAACATTATTGATCAACTGCAAAACATTCCTGCACATATATCAATACTAGAACTCCATAAATTATCACCATCACATAAGGAAGTTCTAGAACAAGCACTAGTAGCCACTACGGTACCAAAGAATCTGGATGTTTGTCAGTTCCAAGCTATGGTGGGGCATTTGACTACCCCGCATTGTCTATCATTCTCTGAATAGGATGATGTCTCACTAAACCATCCCCATAATACCGCACTCCATATCGAAGTCTTAATCCACAATCATCGTGTCAAGAGAGTCTTAATAGATGGGGGAGCTGGTCTGAACATTTGCACTCTCAAGTTAATCTGTGCACTAGGGTATTCAGATGATGCTATTGATGCCCGAAGGAAAATGACTATCAAAGCATATGATGAAAAGGAAAGATCGTCTAAGGGATTAATTGTGTTACCCATTGAAGTGGGGCCAATGATGAAACACATAGCATGTCAAGTGTTGGAAAAAGAGTTAACATACAACATACTCTTAGGACGACCATGAATCGATGAAATGCAGGTTGTACTTTCAACATATCATCAATGTTTGAAGTTTCCAATAGATGGACAAGAGGTGATTATATCAGATGATTACAATCATCCTCAACATTGTGACACAATTAGAATCTCCCAAGATACCTTGGTGCCTCACATCAGGGAAGCATCTAGTTTAAGATCATCCAACGAAGAACAACGTCCAAGTATGACCATCAAGTGGGTAGAGAAAAAGGGTAAAGAAAAAGAAACAAGTCCCGTTGAAACTCAATCAACAGATAATCTTGATCAACAAACTTCTTTATCACAAAAATTTCAAGAGCAAGTCCAATTGACAGACAAGGGAATGGGAACATATTTTATGGAGCAATCGCTTAACCTATCACAGTTAATGCCATCTCCTAAGACATATGGGCAACCATGTATGATAAAACCTCAAACATCATTTCCAGTCACAGTTCTTGAAGAAAGGTTTGTCAAAACAGGTACCATAGAGGACGAATCAGACAACAAAGCAATCCTGTTTTGGCTATACAAAGATGAGGAACCCTCTACATGAAATACCAGTATCAAAAATGTCAACATCAACATCGACAAATATGGCAAAGGGAAAGTGATCCTAGAAAAAATGGGATATGAGGGACACGGACCTATTGGATTAAGTAAGGATGGAATCATAGAGCCTATTCAACCTCTCACTCTCCATTGAAAAGAGAACCCAGGACTAGGATACTCTGAGGAAGAAAAACAGGAGATGACAAAGAAGGTTGTAGAAAGAATCCTTCAACTTAGAAATAGCTTTGAGACACATTCAAATGAATATGAATGGGATTCATGTTCCGATGTATCTTTCACTGATATTCATATTGATGTCATCCAACAATATACACCTACGCATGAGGAGGGCCAAGGCTTTGGGTCTAGACCATTTGTGGTGGGCCAATAAATATCGATGATTCAAGTGGGGACGAACAGACCTCAAGTGAGCTAGATGATCTTGAAGAAGGTACCATTATTGACCTCAATATTCCAATAAACAACTATGACGAAATGGCTGTCCAAACCCTTACATCCATCAACCGAAATGAATCCGATGACCTCATGCCATTAATCCATCCAGAACTCATTGACTAGGAACCTATCGAACCTTTGACTATACCAATATTTACAGACGATGATGCCTTCGTAAATTTCCTATGTCACAACAAACCTGGTACAAGTTTGTTGGCGTAAGAACTAACACCTCTGGAGTGTGAGTTTGTACGTATAGCTATGCACACTACGTAATGAGTGCTCTTCTAATTAGGAGGGGAAGCTCCCTCGTTGTGCTGGAATGCATGAAATAGAAAACTAAACTAAATCCTATCTTTTTGTTCTCAGCTGGTAGAGGCAGAAGGTTAAGAAAACCTAGAATGTTGCAGCTAAGTATTTTCTGGTTTTGCAGATCATCTAACTACAACTAAACTAACTTCTTTAAATCTATCTAGTTTCCTCAAGAAACAGAGCATGAGGAAAATGGAGCAGGAATGTATTATATGATAAACTTCAGGTGCGGGCTCACAACGTGAAGGCAAGGGAGGTGCAACTATTTGCTAATCCGGGAAGAAGTTTATTAAAACAAACAAATAAATGGTAAACCTGGTACAACTTCACAACATGTACACAAGGTAGGCACAACTATCTGCTTGGCTGAATGAGTCTACTATCACACACATCAAACAATAAGCTTTAAGTACAGTTTTGCAACATGAAGGCAAGGTGGGCACAACTATTTGCTCTTCTGAATAGGCTCATGATAAACAAAACACAAGGTAAGCAACTGGGATAGTATATTGTATAGATGCAATATGCATGCAATAACGATCAAACCAGCAACCCCATTTAACTAAGATTGAATAAACACCATGACAATAACATGAAGGCAAGGTAGGCGCAGCAATTTATTATAACATCAATCACTCTTTGAATAGCTACTATAATAGCAATACTACAGGCAAGGTAGGCGCAGCATGTATGCTATCAAGCAAAAGTTAAATTACAAATGAGCTTAAAGCTCTTATTTATAGACTTCAAGGTGTAGGCAACCCTAAAATCACCTTGAGTCAACTAGAGTCTTGCAAATGCAAAATCTTATTCCTAAACCCTAATTGAATGAAACTATATAGTTAATTGGGAAACTATCATCAGTTAACTGAAACATCTAATCTAAATGGACAAGGTGCAACATGCACGTCCTTATTGAAAGCAAATCAACTAGAATGCTATCATCAGTCAATTGAAAGATCTAATCTATGATCCAAGTGTTTGTAGATGTTTCCAAGAAAGACATGGCATGCAATGTGTAACAACCAGTTAACTCAGAAAGAAGCATTGAGTTTAACTCTTGTGTCTAATGTCTATCTTGAAAAAGGTGGGACGCCTTGAACTGAAGTTTACTGGCTCTGATCTTTGGCAATTAACCCCTCCACGAGGTTGATGACTGCATCACTATCTGACGGTCGTCACATGTCTCAACTGTCAATTCACTATTTGTCAGCAACTCAAGCAAACCTGGAAATCTCTGCATATTCAAACTGGCACTTCACTGACTGATAACCCTGGCGGCTTTGTATTTGAAGTGATGGCCACTGTTTCTTCTATAGCTTGACGCTTCTCACGTTTTTTTATGTTTTGACACTTATCCAATTCAGCATTGAATGCTTGCTTGCTCTTATTCATGGAAATGCCCAACCCATCTGGATGTTGAGGAATATCCAGACTTCACTCGATATCAAGGTGTTTGAGACTACATATGACACGCCCATCTATTGACCGTATCTCTCGTGTAGCGGAATTGTAATGCTTGATGCAAGATATTACAAACTCCATGCAATGCACTGAAATAGGTATGGAAGCGGCCTCGAGTAAACCGGATTGCTGAATATTCTTGATAACCGAATCCCTAATCTTAAGTGGATCCAAAACTACTTCTGGCAATACCTTATGTAGATTTGTATCAACTGTCTCGATGAAGTTATGAGCTATGACCGACTCAGTCTTGAATTCGAGTTGAGTGAACTGCATTCTGAAAAACTCGCGTGTTGACTGTGAACACGGCTGTATTCTAACAACTTTTTTGGAAAACCAAAAATAGCCTGCTGAGGCTAAAAATAGCTTGTCGGATGAGAATTTTTACGGAAAAATCTGAGATATGGGTTTTGTCTAGAAAATGATTCCAAGACAACCCAAAGCGTCAGAAATGTAAAAATCTGCCCTTTACTCAACCATGCAAAAGAATTTCGGTTGGGAAAATTAAAGCTTCAAGAACAGATGTTCTGGAACAAATTTTCCTGAAAAATTCTAGCACATGGGTTTTGCTGAAAAAGCTCTTCTGAATCAACCCAGATAATTTGTTTTGCCAAAATCTGCCAACACTTCGAACATGCAAGAAAATTTAAGACAAGAAAATGGAAGAAATCTAGAAGAGAAAAGACGTTTTTTATTATTTTAATTGTTTTTGTGCCTTCTTTCTTCAAAATCGCCACTCTGTCTTTGAATTTGATTCTGAATCTGAACTTGAACCTGCAAAAGAATTTACCTATCGCCTTCGAGCTTGATTCTCTGATGAAAATTCACTAATCTCTTTGAGGAAATTCGAACTTTCAAAGCTGTGTGAATGAGAAAAGACGCCATGCTCGGTTAAATAGATGAAATCGTACCCTTATGCATGCATGCTAAATACCCTAATTGTGAAGAAGGTATTCGATTGGCCTCTCATCAGTTGAACTGTCACTGTCTCTGAGTCTCAGACTAAAAATAATATTTTAATTTCAAAACATGCAAAGAGCTAAAAGTGGCGCCAATATTTATCTTTGAAGAAATTCGTCACTTTCAATGCTCTGCATGCAAAAAATATTTTTTTTATCATTTTGCCAAGTGCTCAACACACTTCACTGATTCTAAAAAGTCAAATTTTGATTTTTGAGGCATCCATCTGCAAGAGTTATGAGATTTTGAGAATCTCCTATTTTATAGTTGGCTACGAAATTACATCTGACCATGTTCAACTCTGATTTCCGGATGATTGAATGATCATGCGACCGTGCTGAGATATCCACTGTGAGGCCCGTATAACAAGGATGAAATGCCTGTTGGGAGCAACAACTGTTAAAATCATCATCTGACACCTTAGAAAATTAGGTGCCTCTGATTAAATTGATGCTTTGACTCCATTTCCTCGTATTGCCTTCTGTTGCTTCAAATTGCTATTGACGGTGATTGTTAAGCCCTGCTGACTAGATAGTGGATTCATTGCGTGACTGGAAGTACTTTGCATCCGATGACTGTATGTAAGGTATCTGGAAATTGTATTAGGAACCCCAAAAGAATGGGCGCCCCTATTCTGTGATAGCTCAAATACCATTTTGACAAAAGTGTGATTTTCATCTGAACACCATACTTTGACCCTTGATACCGAGAGCTAGAATGCTCCGATTCGCGTGCCACTTGTCTCTTTGTATAATTTGGTCAACTTGCAAGACATGTTCTTGGAGAAGATAGCCAAAAAACTGCTTCTAAGGCCCTTAAAAGAGAATCGCCTTTTTCAAATAAAATTCTAGCCTTATACTTAGTCATTTTTCGAACTGTCTTCAACCACTTCCACTTTACAGCATTGTCACCTTGACCTCGCACGTACAAGCACTGGCCAAATCCTGGAGGCTGTCGACTGGACTCGTTGAATGGTTGGAGTAATTGCACACAAGTCTTGTGAAGACTGCAATTGCAAATAACCCCATCTGTCAGGCCTAAAGGCTGGATGCACCCTAGCCTACAGATGTGTAGCTTTGTGTAGCTATGCTTCACCATCCTCTGTTTTACGTGCTCGGTAGAACCTCTGTCATGGTCTCTCAGAATGCCGGATCGTCTTGTGAACTGCTGTGTTGCAAAGCTAGACTGAACTGGAAAAGATCTCAGGAAGACCTTGATTGCAAATTCATCCATCAAACCGGTCATATTTAGGATCGCCCCTGGGCTATAGGGGAGCAGATTTGCATTTCTGGAAACCTCTTCTAACATGTATCTTGCCTGCAATTTCCACTTCTGACGCTGATAACTGGAGTTTTGTATTGGATACGCTTCCGCTTGATAGCTTGTTGAAAAGCCAAACTAATTTTGCAAAGACTGAAACCATCAAAACACACATGCATCTAGATCTGGGCCTTCAAAAAGAAAATCGCCCCTGGGCTAGAGGGGAGTGGATCTGCATTTCTGGGTTGTCTCCATGATGAAAACACCCTTTGTAGTCTCTGCTTCTGCCTTCGTTTGCTAGAGTTCTGCCATTCTGATGATCTCGCTCCATAGTTAATCGGAAAGCTGACTGAAAACTGAACACAATGAATGTATTCTCCATCCAAAGCAGTTAAATCTTGACCTTCTAAAAGAGGGGCACCCCTGGGCTACAGGGGAGCGGATTTGCTCTGAATTCATTGATTTTCATCATTTTATGCTTTGCAAACGTTGTATCCATCATTGCGGTTGACCATGTTGAAGTGCTGTGACCGTCGAGGCGTGTGTATGGCTATACTTCATCATTTTCACATGTACGGACACTGTAAAGTTGATTTGCACGTTGATTGCGCAAGTGTCTCCCACGTAGCATAGTGAAAAGTTCCCAGACTTAGAATATTTTAGCACTTTTTGCCAATCTAAAAATCCCTTCCGTCAAAAAGCATATTTTTCTTCATCTTTCATCATAGAGCGTTCTTCTTTGAGTTTCAGGCTTAGATATTGATACCTGGTATTGGCCAACTGCCATTGACGACCTCAGAGGTCCTAACTTTTCTCCTGAAAAAGTTCTAACTACCCACCAACCTTAAACTGACTTTTAACTGAAACTGACTTCACCACTGTGATCGTGATGTGAAATAAGCCAATCAAAATTAATTTCAGCCAATTCTAACAAGTTCCTATTTTTTAGGGTTTCGAGCTAAAAATAGAGTTTAGAAACCCTAATCTTCAAATTTTGCCATTATCTTCTTGACATCACACTGACTAAAAGCCCATACTTTATTTGCCCAAAAACCGAGTTTTGACCCCACTTTTACAAGGATTAGACCATTTTAAGCAAAATGCCTTAATGAAGCAAAAAATTTGGTTTGGGTACAACAAAGTTCTATCTGTAATACTCATAACAACACGACTTGGCAGGAGGGTGTCAAATCTTCCAGTTGCAAAAGTGAAAACAGGGAAAATAGATCTAATGGTGAAAACCATTCTATGGCAGCATTAGATCTGGAAAAAGAAAAAATAAAGAACGCATCTAATGGTGAAAACCTTTCTAAGGCACTGAAGGATGGAAGATTTGACACTCTTCTGAAACATTATCATGAGCGGTCATCAGTTCTGGTAGAACCAACACGGTCTGTGAACATCAGCACTGAAGAACAAACAAAAATCCTACATTTGGCGGAATCCATGACAGATCAAGAGAGACTGGCATTCATCAATTTCTTTAAGGAAAGAAGCATCAACTTTGCTTGGTCATATTCTGATATGCCAGGCTTAGATCCAAATCTATTCATGCATCATTTGTCTTTGCCCGCAAGAATCAAGCTTGTCAAGCAGAAATTGAGAAAAATGCATCCCCATATCGCATTGATGGTAAAGACAGAGCTAAAGAAATTGTTAGATGCTGGATTCATAAGGTCTATAGACTATGCTGAGTGGATATCAAACATTGTACTTGTTTCAAAGCCAGACAATAGCATCAGGATATGTACGGATTTCAGGGACCTAAATAAAGCATGCCCAAAGGATGATTTTCCATTACCAAATATAGACATCATCGTGGACTTGACGGCAGGGCATGCCATGTTGTCAATCATGGACGGTTTCTCTGGTTACAATCAAATAAAAATAGCTCCAGAAGATCAGGAAAAGATGGCTTTTACATGTCCATGGGGAACTTTTTGCTGGAACGTCATGCCATTTGGTCTGAAAAACGAGGGAGCCACCTATCAAAGAGCAATGACGACAATCTTTCATGATATGATGCACACCTTCAAGGAGGATTACGTGGATGATATTCTGCAAAAATCTTGTACAAGGGACAAACATTTGCATATCCTAGACAAAATCTTCACACGGCTAGAGAAATTCAATGTCAGGTTAAACCCCAAGAAGTGTGTCTTTGGGGTCACATCAGCAAAACTGTTAAGGTACATTGTCTCCGAAAAAGGCATTGAAGTGGATCCAGCGAAAGTCAAAGCGATAATGGAGATGCCACCTCCTAAGAATATCAGTCAACTCAGATCACTACAGGGAAGGCTCCAATCGATCAAAAGATTTATCTCCCAGCTGGCAGACAAAAGTCATCCTTTTAATCATCTATTGTATAAGAATGTGGTTTTCAAATGGGATAATGGGTGTGAAACAATGTTCAATCAAATAAAACAGTATCTATTGTCACCACCTATTCTCATACCACCAACAGAAGGAAGGCCTCTCATATTGTACATTGCCACAAGAGATATCTCTTTGGGGGCACTATTAGCGCAAGAAGATTATGAAGCAAAAGAACATGCCATCTACTATATCAGCAGGACATTAAATGGGTATGAAATAAGTTATACTTTCATAGAGAAATCTTGCTTGATGGTGGTGTTTGCTACTCAACAGTTGAGACACTATATGCTGACTCATACAATCAAGCTAATAGCAAAGATCGATCTTTTAAAATATCTACTCAGTAAAGCTGTCTTAACAGGTAGACTGGCAAAGTGGGTCATGCTATTAAGTGAATTTGACATTCAATATGTGGAGAGAAAAGCAATCAAGGGTCACGCAATCGCTGAACAATTAGCTGAGGCTCCTCTACAAGATGATCGACCAATGACAATGGAGTTTTCGGATACAGACATTCTGACAATGATGCCCCAACAATGGGTATTATATTTTGATGGATCATACACACAGCGTGGATCAGGAGCAGGGATTTTGTTCATCTCTCCACAAGGAAACACCATTCCAAAATCATATAGGCTGATGTTTCAGTGTACAAATAATGTGGCAGAATATGAAGCATTGATCATTGGGGTCAAAATAGCAATTCAATGGAAGATCACAGACTTACAGGTATATGGGGACTCTCAACTAGTCATTTACTTGAGTATCAAACAAAAGATGAAAAGTTGATGCCCTACAAGCAACAAATAGATGATCTGAAACAGTTCTTTGTCAGTATTAAGTTTGATCAAATTCCAAGGGCGGAGAACAAGGCTGCGGATGCTATGGCCACAATTGCTTCATTATTACAATTGCCGGAAAAGCGTGTTTGTTATGAGTTTATGGTAGAACAAGTATCATGTCCTTCCCATAATAATTCAGAATCCACTACCATCTGCCATCTAGAAACCATTAAAACCTCCATCTATGAAAAGACCTATGCTTACTTGAAAGATGGTATCCTTGCTCCTGATCTTTCCAGGAACCAAAAACGAAACTTCATCCGCCAATCCGCACGACATACTTTAATCGTCGACATACTTTATCGTCGAGGTCTTGATGGTACCTTACTTCGATGTCTAGAACACGACGAATCTGAAATGGCCCTACGAGAGGTTCATGAGGGTATTTGTGGCACTCATTCGAGTGGGATAACTCTAGCCAAGGAACTCCTCCGTTTGGGATATTATTGGCCATGCATGGAGAAAGAATCCTATCAGTTTGTCAAGAAATGTCAAAAGTGTTATATTCACAGCCATTTGATTCATGCACCGGCACAAGAACTGCATCCCTTCACATCAATAGGGCCTTTCTGTCAATGGGGCCTGGATCTGGTAGGAAAAATAAATCTATCTTCATCCAATGGACACAAGTTCATTATCACAGCTACAAAATATTTCACAAAATGGATAGAAGCAGTGCCTCTTACAACTATCACTGGCAAGTAGATCTCCTCTTTCATCTTGAATTACATAATATGTTGGTATGGAATCCCTCAATCCATTATCACTGATAATGGACGACCTTTCAAGAATCAAGATGTCCAAGAACTATGTGAAAAGTTCCATATCCAACATTGTTTTTCAATACCGTACTATCGTCAAGGGAATGGCCAAGCAAAGGCCTCTAACAAAGCAATTCTAAAAATTCTTAGGAAGACGGTTAACGATGTTCGACGTGATTGGCATGTTCAACTCAATCCTACATTATGGGCCTACAGACAAGTATCAAAACACCAACATGAGCTACACCATACGCCTTGGTATATGGATCAAAAGCCATATTGCCCATCGAAGTAGAGATTCCATCCCTTCGTGTATCAATCAGAGGGATTATTTCAGATGAAGACTATAGGGTATCTAGATTGCAGGAACTGGAATTGTTGGATGAGCGTCGTCAATAAAGAATTGCTCTTGAAATTTTTGTGATAAAGAAGTTTGTTGATCTGGATTATCTGTTGATTGAGTTTCAACAGGACTTTTTTCTTTTTCTTTACCCTTTTTCTCTACCCACTTGGTGGTGATACTTGGACGTTGTTCTTTGTTGGATGATCTTGAACTGGATGCTTCCCTATTGTGAGGCACTGAGGTTTCTTGAGAGATTCTAATTGTGTCACAATGTTGAGGATGATTATAATCAGCAAATATAGTCACCTCCTGTCCATTTATTGGAAACTTCAAACATTGATGATATGTTGAAGGTACAACATGCATTTCATGGATCCATGGTCGTCCTAAGAGTATTTTGTATGTTAACTCTTTTTCCAACACTTGACATGCTATGTGTTTCATCATTGCCCCCACTTGAATGGGTAACACAATTAATCCCTTGGACGATCTTTCCTCCTCATCATATGCTTTGATAGTCATTTTCCTTCGGGCATCAATAGCATCATCTGAATACCCTAGTGCACGGATTAACTTGAGAGTGCAAATGTTCAGACCAACTCCCCCATCTATTAAGACTCTCTTGACACGATGATTGTGGATTAAGACTTCGATATGGAGTGCGGTATTATGGGGATGGTTTAGTGAGACATCATCCTGTTCAGAGAATGATAGACAATGCGAGGTAGTCAAATGCCCCACCATAGCTTGGAACCGACAAACATCCAGATTCTTTGGTACCGTAGTGGCTACTAGTGCTTGTTCTAGAACTTCTTTATGTGATGGTGATAATTTAAGGAGTTTTAGTATCGATATCTGTGCAGGAATGTTTTGCAGTTGATCGACAATGTTATAATCAGATGGAGGTGGAACTGCATGTGTAAACCTAGCTCCCTTTAATACTACCTTGGATTACCCCCTAGTCATTACATTTGCTGGTTGATGTTCCTGACGGTCTCTGATTTTTAAGACATTGATTTGATTTTCAGAGTTTTGTATGCTTGGGAGCAAATCCAAGGGGTAGTGTTGTTGGTTTTGGGTTCGCCAATGTTGTGACCAACTGTATGATCACTCTCTACTTCAGATAAACAAAGGATTGTTTTATCGTAGACATGATTGATGTTCTTACCTTTGTTGTTTGAAGATGATGATGCTCCTTTGTCATAGTTTGGCAAAGGGTCTTTGAAGGCTGAATGATCGTTATTGTTCTGAGGTCCCTCCACATATATTTTGTTGTTGTCGATCAAATCTTGTACTGCGTGTTTCAACTCCATACAATCGTTGGTTTTGTGGCCTTTGTTATTATGGAAGTTGTAGTAATCTATGTCATTCCACCATGGTGGTTTGACCTTTGGATCCCAGAATTGGGCTTCCCATGCAGTGATAAGGCCATTGGTGACTAATTCTTTCATTGCTGATTCTATTGTTTGGCCTAAAGGTGTGAACCTATGCCGATTTGATGGTTTTTGATATGATTGTGTTTTTATGATCTCGTTGCTTTGTATGACAATGTATGGATACTGATTTGGCGGGATACTACTCTATGGTTCGTAGATAGGGTTTCCGTGCAGTGCGGCAATTGATAAACTCCCTCAGGAGACCTCCCAATCTTTAGAACAAAGATTTTGGAGATGGTTATCTTGCTCACTACCGTCAAGTTGGACTTTCATCAACAACTTGCGTTTTTATTATAGTGAGTTGGAATCCTTGGCTTTATGCGTTCCCACTTAGGTCGTTCCCGTAGGGTGAGTACTTTTTCCCACTACGGCAGGCCTTCTAAAGGATTTAATAAAGCGTAACTAGCATGAAGTAAAAGTGAATCTGGCGCTTTGATCACCCAGTTAAGGGGAGAGCATAAGCCTAATCACCACAAGCACAACATATAAGTTGTTATATTTTAAGCCCAAAAAGAATTTTTTTAATCTATGTGAAGGTGTTGCTTCACAGAAATCATGTTGTTCTTTTTAAGTTATACTGTAAAAATGTGATGACTATCCTAGGATTGATAAATTTGCTTTAAGGAAACAAAAGTGGCTAACCTAGGATTGATACATTTTAGAAACCGGAAGTGACTATCCTAGGATTGATAAATTTTAGTCCAACTGTGAAAAAAATTAAAATTTGGCCGTGGTTGCGTCGGATCCAGACTGAATTTACAAAAGCGTTGGAACAGTCCACCGAAGCGCTATAACTTTTACTTGATGTGCTGAACTCGAAAGCGCCAAAACAAAAGACTGAAGCGCCGAAATTTGCCACGGATGCGCTAAATTAGATTTTTTGGAAATGAGTCACCGAAGCGCCGAAACAGGTAATGAAAGCGTTAAGAGTTGAAAGCGCTGAAATTATTGATGGATTCTTAGAATTGTTTTGTTAGAGGCCTCTGCTTCGCCATTCCCTTGAGGATAGTACGGTGTTGAAAAACGATGTTGGATATGGAACTTTTCACATAGTTATTAGAGATCTTGATTCTTGAAATGTCATCCATTATCAATGATTATGGATTGAGGGATTCCATACCGACATATTATGTAATTCAAGATGAAAGAGATCTGCTTGCCAGTGATTGTTGTAAGAGGCACTGCTTCTATCCATTTTGTGAAATATTTCGTAGCTGTGATAATGAACTTGTGTCCATTGGATGAAGATGGATTTATTTTTCCTACCAGATCCAGGCCCCATTGACAAAAAGGCCATGTTGATGTGAAGGGATGCAGTTCTTGTGCCGGTGCATGAATCAGATGGCTGTGAATCAGACACTTTTAACATTTCTTGACAAACTGGTAGGATTCTTTCTCCATGTATGGCCACTAATATCCCAAACGGAGGAGTTTCTTGGCTAGAGTTATCCCACTCGAATGAGTGCCACGAATACCCTCGTGATCCTCTCGTAGGGCCATTTCAGATTTGTCGTGTTCTAGAGATCGAAGCAAGGTGCCATCAAGACCTCGACGATAAAGTATGTCGGCGATTAAAGTATGTCGTGTTGATTGGTGGATGAAGTTTCGTTTTTGGTTCTTGGAAAGTTCAGGAGGAAGGATATCGTCTTTTAGGTAAGCATAGGTCTTTTCAGGTAAGCCTAAGCATAAGGATGTCTACTTTTTTTTCAAATCTCTCACAATGTATGAACTTCCCCAATTATTTGAAGATTGGCATTAAGAAGGAGCATGAGGTATACAAAGTTTTTGTTTGCACATATTTACCAAGAAGTCTGAATGAACATGGGAGTCATAGCATTGAAGAGTTGACAATTAAATGTTTAGCAATTGATGACACTCTCTCTCTAACCAGTAAGGAAGCATTATATTTGTTGCATGAGCCATATTCTAGCAGCCTACAACCGATTGGGAAGGAATTTTCAGATTTAGTTCCTTGGCCTCCATCGCACATTTCAATGTATGGAAGTTTTCCTATGATGCTAATCATTGAATTTTTATATCATGCAGTGATGATAACAACTGGTTGTATAGATTTGAGTGCACATAGTGATCTCTACAGCATTTGGGAAATGGATGTTGGTGAGAATTTACCAGTCCATGAGAGCAAAGGCATTCGGGAAGTGAGTATAAATCAGTTTTTCAGACTTGTTGTTGCTGAAAATTGTGAAGGGATGTGTGTGATTACATTTGGAGATACATTGAAAACTATTCCTCATTTCATGCTGAGTATGCTTAATGGCATAAGAGATTCAGGTACATACATAGGTGACAGGCTTGCACTTGATAGCGGAGTGTCAGTTTATGTTTATATTAGAATGATGCAGCGTCAGCATGGTGGTTCCTATTTGAAGGTGATTTGGAATCTTGGAATTACTTGGGTTTGCAGTTCAATAGTTGAGGATGGAGAAGCCCATGTTGGCTTACTGGGGTTTACTCCCATGGTGTTCCAGTTTAGTCTTTTTGGAGAGCAGTTACCTCAAGAGTTGACAGAGATGGTGCAGTATTTGATTGCTCTACTTACTAGTGGTTATCAGGAGGTCTCTTGTGTTGGCATCTAGTAGAGCAGTGCATTCAACGGTTGGTGATATCGATCTCCTAGGTTGACTTGGGACCTTGGGATCATACTCAATTTCAGTTTGGTTCAACATAGTGATCTTGGGGTAGCATTGGAATTGCTTGAGGACAAACAATTTTAGGAAGGGAGGACTCTATTGTCCCCTTTTCTAGCTCGCATTGTATGATGTTGTCGTGAGCCTATTTCTCCTTGGTTCCGTAGGCTAACTAGGGCTCTTATGGAATCTTGAGGATTTTTGGCCTAGGCAATTTTCATTGCAGGTCAATCCAGGGCGTCTGGAGGCAGTTTTGGCATACTTACTATTTTTAGTAAGTCATTAATGCTATTAATAGTTATTCGTTAGGCGGGCCGTGATCTCTAGTGACAGTGTCTTTTTAATGGAAAATCGGTTATTATCGTCAGATGATTTCAGTTCCATTGGTTTAATTCATCTCTACATTAATAAAGTTTCAATTAAAGTTAAATTCAATTATTTAACTTTATTAATGTGATTCTAAAGTTAAGTGGGAAAATGAATAGTAAAAAGGGCCCCTTATTTTAAAATACATGAGACATCAAAAAGGCAAAAAAAAAGTTTATGTTTTATCCCACATTGGTTAAAAGTGTGAATGAGCTCCTATGAGAAGCTTATAAAAGGTGTTGCAAGGGCTCACTTTCAGCATGTTTGGTTATGCTTGATTATTATTTTCTCTTGGAGAATTTTGGGAAGCTTTGGCTTTTAGCAGGTTTGAGGACGGAAACCCTGGAGCTTGGAGGTAGTGGACGGAAATCCATTGTTTGTTGGAGATATTACTCAAGTGTCTCACTTTGTGCTTCAAATTCATACTTCTGGTCATCCAATCCGACTGTAAGTTCTGTGGCTATGATTGGTTGTTCCTGTTGTTATTCTTCTGAAGATTTGAAGGCAATATTTATATGTAATTTCAGAAAATTGTTCTAAAATTGTTATCATATGATCTACATGGAAATTTGTTTGCAAGTTGTTGGATGAATAGAAATTAGTTTCATGCAAACTGTTTGTTAAATTTTGTATGGAACATTTAAAAATTGGGGCAAAAATCCATTGGGGTCCATTTCATCAAACATTCAACTAAAAATAGACATTTCACATCTTAGGATTGCAAGGTCATCAGAAAATGGTAGGGTTTAAAAGCCCCCCTTGTTCATGGGGAGTATGGTGCAAATGCTTCCTTGAAAGAGATAAGAGGCAAAGTGGTCACTGCCATCTAGTGGATGGGTGAAATTGAACAATGATGAAGTTGCAAGAGTAAATCCTGAACAATCCAGGGTTAGGTGTATAATGAGGAACATGTGATTGTTGTGTCAATTAAACTAGAGAATGATAAGAACAATGAGGCAAAGGCACAATGGTTCTCAATTTGGTATGTTACCCGGGGACGCGTCCCCAGCCTAAAATCCCTCGTCCCCATCCTAGAAATGCGGGGATGGCAGGGGATTCTGGCGCCAAGCAGCCTTTAAAAAAAAAAAAAACTCACTTCACTTGAAATATTTAATTCTGAATGCATATTCATGGGAGTTTAGGACTCATGTTGCTGCTACTAGAAAGGTATTGAATTTTTATTGGCTAGCAGTAGCACCTAATTTGAGGATTTAAATATTTCAATATAGTGTGAAAGAAGGAAAACTGACAATTAATATTTAATTCTGAATGCATATTGAGTATTGACAGTAAATTCTGAACACAAATATTATATGTTAAGGTTATATAATCTTGCTTTCTCCATGTTTTCATATGAAATCTTAAATTTCCATATATATTTTAAATTTTCCCTATACTTTATATAGCCGTCCCCTACACGTCCCCAAAATTGGCTTGAAAAATCGGGGACTTGGGGACGCGTCCTGCTTTCCCCTACCATCCCCGTCCTAGAAATTTGGTGTAACATAGCAATTTACAAATGTGTCATCTATGTGGGGCTAAGAACATTGAGATAGAAGGAGACTGAATGAGTATTATCAATTTTTCTCGCAAATGGAGAGCGGTAAGCTAGAAGATAAATAATACACTCCTACAGGCTTGGCTGCTTCTTGATTCCATGAACACCTACACTATAAAACATGTTTATAGAGAGGCCAACCATGTGGTAGATTATCCGGCTAATTACTCTTCCAAAATGGTTGATGATAAGAAGATTGGCTGGTCATTTGAAGATTGGGAGAATTTAGAAAGACATCTAAAATTCTAATAATAGCTTGGATGCAACTTATCATTAAGACTTATCTTTAGCTTTCAAAGTACAAGCAATGAATATCCAGACATCTGGGATCATGATTGATCTAGAATGGAGATTGGGGGATGCCCACATTGAAGTAAATTTTCCTTGCCATAATGAAGAAGAATGGGGTAGGAACTATATTCGCAGCTCAGAATAGTTTACCTCATTCCTTTGATGCCTTTGGAATTTTCCAGGATAGTTGTGTCAATTTGGTAAGTGAGTATCGACAAATGGAGTTTTTGGAGAGTATTACAAAATTGAGAATGAAGAAGGTGTTTACGATAAAGTCTGGGTTATTGTTGTATCTGGTGTAGTGGATTTTGGAAGATGTAATCTTGGACATAGACCACCATTACTGGGTTAACTTGGACATCGCCTCCATGTTTATTGCTGTTATTTTAGATTCGGGAGAAATCATTGGAACAGTTTGACCCTTGGCAAATGCCTTGGTAAAGAAGAATATTTTGGGAGGCCTAAAAGATATATTAGCTGTGGTGGCTCTTGGACTAGGCATCCAATTGTGGATGGGGGTACCTTGATCTTTGACTGTCTTCCATTGTGTGGAATCCATTCATCTAAACAAACTTTCCATCCTGTGAAGAATGCAGGAAGTGCAAGGCAAAGAGGGCAGTGGACTTTCTAAAGCAAGCAACTAGCATCATAGAGGAACCTAGCAGCAAATGGATGGTGTTGCTGTTCATTGATAGCTCTGTTGATGATGTGGTTTGAGTAGTGGTACTACGTAGATAGGTTTTTCTTTGATATTTGATAGTTAAACATAATAATATGTAAGCCTTGAATACCACAAGGATAAACTGTGGAAGGCTGACTGTATATATGATGGCAGCTAATGTATTCAGGGGTATTTGCTGTTCATACCTGCAACTGTATCAACCTAGAATTTTGTCATACACCAGGAATAAGTTTTGTAACTTTTTATTAATATTTAATACATAGGAGTGGTCCCCTAGGCCATATTTACCTACCCCAGCCCACCCCAGCCCACCCAAACCCTCCAAAAAAACCTAGTTTTGGTGTAGTGTTAGTGTTAGGGTATTTTAATTTTTCTTTAAGTTTTTCTTTGAGTTGATTTGTTTTGGAAGTTAAATTTTAAACCACAATGAGGTTTTGCCTTTTAATTTATACCATAATGAGAACCCATAGCTTTAGAAAGAATAGATGAAATCTCTAAAACACAAATGTAGGTAGTTATGCACTTGTATTGCTTATCCCCAGGGAAACCCGGGGACGCGTCCCCCCCCAAAAATGCCCCGTACCCGTTCCTGGGACGTCCCGGGTACTGGGGGACGGCAGGGGACCGTCCCTCTTTTTGCAGAAATCTTAGGAAACGTCCCGGGGACGGGGGGACAGGGTTGAGCAAAAGAGGGACGGCTGACCAGTCTCGGGGACGACAGGGGACGGCCAGGGGACGCCTGAGCTGTCCCCCAGCAGTCCCCCACATCAAAACATGTTTTAAAAATAAAATTTATATATATATATATATATATAATAGTTTTCAGTTTTTTGGTTTTTGAGTTGTTCGTTTAAATTATTTTCATATATCTTTCACAATATTTGGAACACTCACAAGATAAATATTTGATGCTCTATTAGAGATATATACAAATAACAAAAAGTTATTCCAAAAGTGTGTAAACTTGAATTTATTTGCTTGCTGTTCACTAACAGGTTTTAGAGACAAAGACTTAGGATTTTGACCTTTTTAAACAGTTCTTCACAATTGGAAATAGGCTGAATATTAAGGCAATTTGATGCCCAAAACTCCTTGAGTGCAACAATTTGTGAGTTGGAAATAACCTTATGTAATTTGATATAAGTTTATAAAGTATAACTTGGAGGTTGTATTATGATTCATGTATGTTAATTCTGAATTTTCAATGTGTATTGAGTATTGACAAAGAATATTGAACACAAATGCTATATGTTAAGGTTCTATAATGTATATTATGTATGTTTTATCCATGTTTTCATATGAATATTTTAAATTTTTCCTATATATTTAAATTTTCCCTATATTTTATATAGCCGTCCCCTACTGTACCTAATTTTGGCCTCAAAAATCGGAAACTTGGGGACTCGTCCCGCCATCCCCTGCCGCCCCTGTCCATGAAACTTGGGGTAACCTTGCTTATCCCCAATCAGGATTTGAACCAGTATTGGTTATGGTCTTTAAGTATTTTGTATGCACCGTACTTTTTCATTTTGGTGAAAGAATTGTGTAAATAAATTCATCTCTCGTTTGATGTTCAAATAGTGTTTACATCATTTTTCTGGAATGAGAAGAATCGATTTCTCTCTGAGAATCAATCTCCTTCTCTGAGAACTATGCTAAACCCACATTGTGCTGTCTTTTAATCCAGCTTCGACATGCTGATGGAGATTCAACAGATCTAGCAGTGGACATTCTGAGGTCAATTATATTTAGGTCATCCATTGCTCTGCCAAGTAATAGTGAATCCAGCTTTGAAAGAATGGAAACAATAACTCCTCTGCTTATAGAGCTTCTGGATGAGCAAGACTCTACTGCAAGGGCTGTGGTGCTACTTATTGCTGAATATTTCTCAATGTATACTTTCTATTAACTTGTGTTGTGATTTCACATAGAGCAAATTTTGTTCTTCTGCATTTTTAGGATAGAAACTTGAGTTGATTGAGAGTTTTATTCCTTCCATTGTTTTGACCCTCAGCAATCCTGATGCTCAAGGACTCAAGGAACTCTTTGCACGTCTGGACTCTGACAATCCTACACGTAGGAGGAATGCTCTTGATGTTATATCTGAATTGATGGCTATATGTTCACAGTCAGGGCACACCCTTGCTTCTCCCCTCAGGTGATCGATTAAATTATGCAACTATTGTTTCCATCTCTAATGAGTACATGTAAATGCATGTTTATGCTGCTTCATTATATGAACGTCACCAGCATTGCCCCTCACAATGAAGACTTACTAATATTTAATTTTTTAACAGCCAGAACATTGCTAAGCATTTGCTGGATAGACTTTGTGATGAAGAGCTGACAAATCGCGTACAGGCTTCAAAACTTTTTGCACAACTTGGTCTGCACTTGATGCTAGTCAAGTTTCTCTTTTGACTTAAGATGTCTCCTGTATTTGTAAAAAGTAATTAAGAATATCATATTTAGTGTGTAAAAGTTTAAAGGTTTGAATTTTTTCTGAAAAATAAATCAATTGTCAAGTAATAAGCTTTCTTAATGCTTCAAACCTAAAAATCCAAAAATGTTCTCCTTTATAGCTTTAATGATTTTATCTTGTTGTAGTTTTTGCTTTTTTAAAGCATACTACTTCATAGGGCCAAACTAATATCTTCCTCTTTTTTGTGAAGATCCTTCATTTGTTCTACCTGCACTTGTGCGACTTGTCTACTCTTCAGATGCAAGGGTGAGATCAGCTGCTGGTGATGCCCTTGTTGCAGTGCTCAAGGGCCAAACTGACCCATGTAATGTGATAAGCATGCTTCTTGACTCTGTTAGGTTTGTATCCAGAGCTCCACAAGTTTTTCTTGAATCCTATAATAATATGATAATTAAACACAAGCATCTGATCTGTTTATATTAAGGAAGTAATGTAGCCATGGTTAACAGGATCTCTGACAAATGATGCTAGGAATATATGAATAATGTTATGAATTATTTCCATCTAGAATACAGGAACGGTTGATATGGATCTGTAACAAAAGATACAAGGAAAGTATTAACATTGATTATTTTCATCTCAGAAACACTATACAGAGCATATCTCTTCCAAAGCACCCTGGACAAGTTGGTGAACAATTACATCCTGGACGCTCAATTTCAGATAATGGTGTGTTTGTTTAGGTCCAGAATATGTTTATTTTCTTATTTTCACCCAATTGGCATGTTGAGGATTACACATTTCAAACAAATAATGCTTTAAGTTTTAACCATGGGTTGGCTTCAAGTGGCACATCATGAGCGGCTGCGGAATGAACACAGATGGGAAAATTATTGATTAATTAAGTACACATGCAGATTCTTGCTAGGGCAGTGACATTGGTGTTATCCTTTACAATTTTTTTTAATCTCAGTTGTGTTAAGGTAGATGCATATAATTTACTATGACTAGGAAAAGCTGATTACTAGTTAGAAAACTTTTTGGTGATGGATATAATTAGTGTCTTTTAAGCAAGTGTTAGTAGGTATTTGATTATTTGAGTTTTTCGTTTTCTGAATCAGGTTCACATACAGATGTTGATCAAATAATGCGCCTTGTTCCAAAATGGTCTATAGTGGTATGGAACCAAGAAATCTGATTATTGTTTTAGAGCTTATAACTTGTTATGATTGTTTCCTTGTTTATATTTACTTAATTAGTTCCATATTTGTGATTGAATCACTTCATCTGTCTGTAAGTGTTTTGTACCATTCAATCATGCCATACATATTTCTACCTAGAGATGATATTATGAGTAATTTATAGCCATTGCTATTATACTGTTCCTTCCCAGAAAATGGTAAACAGAAATGGACTTCCAACAAATTGTGAAGAGAAACAGATTCTTCTTTAATTTAAGGGATTGCTTCCTTTGGGAAATCTTGTAATATAAGCTTAAGCAAGTCAGATGTAATCAAATAAATATATTATTAAAAATTTAGTTTGAATTTACTTGTGGACCAGCTTTTAGTAGGTTCTTACTTGCATGGAAGTCATGCTGCAAAGTGCCATATATCAGGCTGCATGTGAGGAAAATTTTTGAACTGTTTTTTGAGATGAAAGAGCAACATTTCTTGGGTCTAAATTACAAACACTTTGTTTTACAGTTATTTGAACCTGTCTTTATCGCTAGTCCCATAGAATATCAAAATAATAATAATACCTTTAGGTAAGTTTGTTGTACTTAACTGATCTGGTTCTCTTAAAGGGGATGTTATTATGCTTATAATACCGGTAAGCATAAAAAACTGTATTGTAATTTCATCTCATGAAAGTAATCATCCCACAGAAAATATCATAAATATGCTGAATATATGTAAGAAATCTGTGATGCTTCCTTTTCCTTTGATAACATTTATCATAGTTACCAAGTGGTGGCTATTGGTACTGCTATGGGGAGAAGCCAAAAATAAAGAATAAAATAAAATATTTAAATTTTGAAAACAATTAGAAGTATAGATATTAAAATATATAATGGCTTTTGAACTTGAAAATGAGTAAAATAAAAATACGATCATATTAACATGTTAAAACTTTTAAGACTAACATTTAAGGTACATAATGTCATAAATAGATGGCTAGAAAAGACATCAATTATTATCAGTATTACCCAGTGACACGTCCACAGGTCTAAACCCCCCCGTCCCCATCTCGGAAACGTCCCAAGGACAGGGGCGGCCAGGGGACGGCAGCAGTGTACCATGTTTTTTTAATTTTGATTTTCATATCGTAATTGAAAAAAAAAACTATATTGGCAATGAATTCTTAACACAAATGTTATATGCTAAGTTTCTATAATGTATATATGCATGCTTTATCCATGTTTTCATATGAATATTTAAAGTTTCCCTATATATTATAATTTTTTCTATATTTTATATAGCCGTCCCCCTGCCATCCCCAAATTTGACTTGAAAAATCAGAAACTTGGGGACTCGTTCCGTCGTCCCCTGCCGTCCCCATCCCGGAAACATGGAGTAAAACTAATTATTATTGAATAAGTAAATTGAAATAGGTGTAGAATATAGTGGATATAAGATGTCAAAAAGCAAAAAACATTAAGGCTATATGGTAATCATATCTCATGATTCATCCAATGTAACCGTAATAGATTTTGAGCCAAATCTTGTTTTAGCTATGCCATCAATCTCTAGGTCCTCCACTAGGATGCTTTGTAGATACTTGTCATTCTGAAGCTCTAGCTCCTTTGCAGGCAATACAACTTGGGAAACATTGAGATCATTTGCCTCAACCACCTCATACTCCAAGACCTTGATTGCTCCATTAGATGGAATTCCATCACATTTTGTTGAAGGACACCTTTTGTATCCTAGGTTGGTAGGAGAGACAAATCATGATATGAATGTAGATCGAATTCTATTTCTTCTTTGACTCTAGTTGGTTCCTTGTAAAGAATGAAATTGTAGGTACTCCAATTCCTCTCACAAGATGAATTGGCTAGTTGTGAGAGTAATCAAATTGCGAATGATTTCAATTCAAGCTCTTTACCTCCAAGGTTCCATCATTTCTCTATAGAATTTTTCTTTGCTTGCATATGCTATGGGGCTTGCATGGTACCTTTCCCACGTGAATAATTATTTTGTTGAGTCTTGATAATGGAAGCATTCTTTCCTTGATCATATATCTCTTTCACTACAACCAAAAAGCCATTCGTTACTTATTTATCATGATGTGATCTTCTTGGTAAGTTTTGTGTTATACCACTTTAAATTCAAAGCATGGCAGCAGCCTGAAGATGCATGTTAAGGTTGTTCAATCTTCCATATATTTTTTCCCTCAAAGGATATAGAGAAGAATCCCCAAGTTTTTGTTATTTTTTTGTTTCTTTTGTACATACAATTAATTTCTTCATAAATCTCACTTTAACAGAACTTGTTTGAATTTAGAAATTGGATTAACTCACAAATGGGCTAGTTGAAGTCAATAACAAACTCAACACTTGGCCTAGAAACAACCATGAAGGACCATTTGCCTGACCCTCATTATAAATTATAATATCTAATATAGATTGCCTCTAGGTTTTTAATGCATTGTCGTTTATTGTCGAGCACAAAGCCCCCTTGACCGCATAAAGATGATTAAGAAATTTGAATTATGAAGCAAATCAATTGTTGTGGCTCTCAAAACTATGATCACTGAATTCAATTATTGATTAAAATTAAAATTTTAAGTTTGGGTATTTGAATTGGAACTAAATAGAAAATAATGATTAAATATTATCATATTTGTTTAAATGAATTTTCAAGTTTATTCTATTTTAAGCTGACCTTAAAAAATTTAGAATACAAAACCTCAAAGATATATTAAACTTTAAATAAAATTTAAAATATGCTCCAGAAATATTTAGAAATCTATTGTAAATTTGAAAAATAAAAAATAAAAACCTTGCAAAAATTAAAAATACTTACAAATTTAAATAATAGAAGTTAAATTAATGAATTAAAAGACACACAAAAATATAAATTATCATGCTATTAAATTCAATTTTAATGTATAGGGTGGCATAGCCATCTTTGGTTGATAAAAAATATAAATTAATATTGATAAAACTAATTATTTGTCAAAGCTATTAAATTTTTTAAAAACTCAATAAGTTTACCAAGAAACGAGAAAGTTAAAAGCTAAGCCTAAAATTAAAAGCTTGAAAAAGAAAATAAAGACAAATAAACAATTATTTTTTTTAAAGATTTTAATATTGGGGATCAATAATGGGGCCTTATTTGAACAAGAAATGAATAGAAACTATAATAAGAACTAAAATCTTGTGCAATACCCATACAAGGGTGATAGGCACATGAAAGAAATAAACTATAACAAGAGTCGTTAGGATTCTTTGATAGTCTTCTGCCCTTAAGCTGCTTAAGAGGTGACCTTGGAGAGGAACTGCCTGATTCATCAGAAGATTCAGTGGTCAGCTGATTAAGAGATCAATGAGCTAAACATGTTCCTTTCCACCAAGTAGATCTCTTGAAGAAGAAGGCTTGCTAACAGTACAATTAGCGGCAATATGACCCACCTGAATTTATTTTTGACAGAAAAATTGAACATTTTTTTAATCCAATACTTGTTTCCACACCCCATCCTCAACATTTAGCCAGATGTCATTTGGCAGTCCTTTTGATACATCAATCTGCACTTGAATAAGAGCTGCTGTAGAATGAAGTAATCCATCAATTGCTGGGTCAATAGACAGGAATTTACCCAATGCATTCCCAGTACCTTGAAAACAAGGATCAACCTAAAATTATAGAGGAAGATAGGGCAAACAAACCCATATTTGCATTGTTGAAAAAGTTTCTGATGTAGGGTTAAAAGCTGCAAACCAAGGTGTAATAAGTAGAACATTGCTATCCCAAAACCAACGCTCCTTACTTGAAATGAAATCAGAATCATTCAAAAATTTGCCTAAAAGTACAAAGAAACCTTGAACACTTGAATATATTTCTGTTGATCCTTTATGTGATTTCCATTTATTTGAGATCCAATCATGCAAATTAACTAAACTGGGGCAAAAGGAGTTAAACTTACAAATCTCTCCTTGCTTTGAGTGTGTCTTCTCCTCTGATAATACTTCTTGCCCTAGTGCAATAACTAGATGATGCCTGTATTGACTAATATATCCACTTTATGCTTCTGTTTTAAAAGCCCAATAATGTGTACTGCATGTGAGGGCTTAGGAATTGCATCAGCAGAAATAGTAGTAACACTCTTTAGCTGCGACACCCTAGGCATCCCTAGAGGCATGTTGGATATTTTAGTTGCATTCATGATGGGCTTACTAGTTGTAACAGGAGCTGTAGGTCCAACATCTCTAGTATTAAGAGGTCCTAGAAATTCAACAAGCAAGACATCGGCATCCCTATTAGCAATGAAAGTATCATTGTTTGTTGCAGGTTGTTACTTCAAAGCCCAAAATCACTTACAATAGCTACCACTTTAGGGTTTGAAGCATGCTGAGCGGAGAAACAATTTTGAAACTCTTGAGTATTGTCTAATGTGGGTGTAGAGTTTTTTGGACCCCAATTCAGAAAATTAAATTAAATATAACATATACAATTTGAATTTATAAACTTAAAATTTTAAATGTTTTAGTTATAGAATTGAATTCTCAAAGCTTAAACTTTCTGAATATAAAACTAAGTTTTAAAATATCAATTTAAACTAAATTAAGTCTAAGACTAAAATAAAAAAAGCACTAAACCATAAATATAAGACACAAAATTAAAAGTAAAACTTTGAAAGCCTAAGAGTCAGCCTACTGCTGGAATCTACTGCTGCTAGAATCTACTGTCAGCAGTCATCCCCACACTTGTGTCTCAACAATGAACAGTCACCTCCCCACCTGCTGCAATCACTGTCAATACTTTAGTTGATCTCAACGCTTGCTGCTGTTACTGTCAAGCTCAACATGCAACCTCTAATTGTACTTTAATCACTCTCAAATAACTAACAATGGGAAATATGCTGTGTGATAAAAAACTGCTGTTATGCTAATTATAAAATGTTTTTTAATGGCTTGTTTGTAGGGCTTGCATTTTGTTACGATAGGAAATGTGAGAGATATTAAGAAACATTGGCTGGATGTCTCCATATCGGAGAGGTCTCCTTACCTCTCTCCACTCACAAGAGATGTCTTCATACCTGTCTCCTGTATTGGAGACATCTCCAAAGGCGTCAGATGTTTCTGCTTGCAGCTCTCAAAGATGTAGATTTGACAATAAATGTTGTAATTTAATTCATTCTTACAGCCAAACAGTGATAGATGAAATCAATTAGTGGAGATTACACATTCTCTCTCAAAGTAGATAGGGATATAAATGCTGCAACATGACACATTCTTATAATGTTCTGGTTGTAGAAAACATTTTCTTCATCTCTATGCCGTAAACCTGAGGCTCCTAAATCTTAATTTCTGATAGCTTGCATGTATTGGGCATAGACTAGTAACTAAGAAGCTCATTAGATAAGGCCATCTGCAGCAGGACAATAATGGATTTTGACTTCTCTTTGCTCTAAACCGATCTCTCTTTTTTGCAATTATCTGTGTTCACATCTCATGATAAAGTTGCACCTTGCATGCATTCTTGAAATGATTTTGTTTTAATGTTTTGCAGGTCCATGATTGGGATTCACTTATCGAAATGCTTCTCAATAAAATGTTTGCGGAACCATCAAATGCAATTATTCCTCGATTTTTGAGTCAGATTAGCAATCATTTGGCTGATGTTGCTGACGTTGTCTTTATACTTATTCTTTCACATATGCTGAAACAACAAGAGTGAGTTGAAACACATCTAGAGTGAATCAAATACCAATATGAATTCTCTTTGCTCATTTACTGATTGTGCGTATTAAAGAAAGAATCAACCGTTTTAACTAAAATTCATGCAAAAAAATGATGTCTATTTTAGTCTTTTCCAAGTACACATATGTTCTAAACTGTAGATTAGATACTATTTAAGTAATCTACTGGTTTTCAATGTTGCTTCAGTTTATTTTCAAACCATTGTAGTGAGCCATTTGTTGCTTCAAAGGAAGTTCTTTATAAGAAGCTCAACAATATAATATTTAGAGAAATCTTTAATCATTAACCCTGAATCCTAATACCATTATGATTGCTATGATGATGGATCACTAATGTTGCATTATTTTTTTGATTGGTTTAGAATCCCGCAACTAATCTAGGTTATTTATTTTTATTTTAGCTAATTCTATCTCTCACCTGAATAGTGTTAATGGAGCTCAATTTGTGATCCATAAACTTTTAAATAAATAGAATCTACAAATAATAGATTAATGCTAACATACTATGCTACTTGTAATTCAAATGACAGTGTTAGAGAGAGAATTGTTGATCAAACTAAGAAGAAAACATGATGCAAAAAAACATTTAACACAAGAGCTGAGTATTGTATCGAGGAAATCCTTCGACGAGAGAAAACCCAAACTATGGCAATGAGAAATACCATACTACCTACATTCAAAGTAATAAAATTGCAAGTACAATATATTGTTGTTTCCTAGGTGTGCCTTGCTCCTTTAATGGTGGCTCCTATTGTCTCTATTACAAAAGTAGCACACAAAAAGCTAACCAAGATTGCATAAAACTCTATTAAGAAATAAGGAGCAAAAGCATCCTTATATAGGATTACAAATATCTTATCCATGGAGGATAAGATGACATCTCATAGGATAAGATTGACAATTCATAAAGAAAAAAGGTAAATCTTATCCACGAACGATAAGGATGACAAATATCTTATCCTCAAAAGATAAGGATGACAACTCATAGGAAAAATATCTAAAGTCAACATGACTTTATTAAATAAGATTCCTAAAGACTATCCTAAAAGCTAATTGACCATTACAATATGAAACATTACTTTAATAGCTTCCCTTAATGGTCATTCTACTAACTACACCAAGCTTATCGTGAAATTTTACAAATTTTTTCAGGAGTCAAGGACTTGGTAAGAATGTCTGCAGTCCGGTCCTTAGTAGGACAATATTGCAACACAATTGATCCATCTTCTACAAGTTGCCTAATGAAATGACAATGAAGCTCCACATATTTGGTACGCTCGTGGAAGACTGGATTCTTGGCAAACTTTAGCACATCTTGATTGTCACAAAACAAGGGTGAAGGCCTTGCTTGAGACATTTGCATGTCTGAAAGCATCCTTGAAATCTATACTGCCTCACATGCTGCTTTAGTTGTTCCCTGATACTCTGCTTTTGTCAAGGAAAGAGCTACTGCCTGCTGCTTTTTACTGGTCCATGTGACTACACCTATACCAAAACTAAAAAGTGAAAACATATTTGGAAGTGGACTTCTTGTCATCAACAAAACCTACCCAATTTGAATTTGTGAACCCAACCAACCTCAGATCTTTGCTTCTGCTATATAGAATGCCAAAGTCAAGTGTCCCTTTCACATATCTCAGTACCTGCTTTGCTGCAACCCAATTTTCCACTTTTGGGACTGCCATGAAATGGGAAATGTAACTTACAACATAACTCAAATCAGGTGTAGTGGCTGTAAGATAGATAAAACTTCCCACTATTTGCCTGAATGTTGACGCATTGATGACTTTTGAGTCGGTTTTGGCTGAAAGCTTTAGCCCTTTCTCCATAGGTGTAGACAAGATTTTGCAATCCATCATTCTGAACTTGTCTAGCAAACTCCGAGCATATTTAGACTGAGAAATAAAAATACCATCATCTGTCTTTCAAACCTTATACCTAGGCAATAATGTAGGAGGCCTAAGTCTATCATGTCAAAAGCTTTAAACAAATTACATTTGATTTCTTGAATCAAATGTGCCTCACTACTTGTAATGATGATATCATCCACATAAATGACTAGAAGGATGATTTCGTTGCCTATGCTTTTGACGTATAAATTTGGATTTGAAGGACTTCGCTAGAATCCTTGTTGATCCAAATACCTATCAATCTTTATGTACCATGCCCTAGGTGCCTACTTTAGGCCATAAAGTGCCTTCGTCAATTTGCATACCTGATGCTCCTTTCTTGCAACCTGAAAACCCTGAGGTTGAGTCATGTACACTTCTTCCTCTAAGTCACCATTGAGGAAGGCACTCTTCACTTCCATTTGATGGACTTTCCAGCCAAATTGTGTTGCCATGGATAGAACTAACCGGATGGTGCTCATTGTTGTTGTAGGAGCTAAGATTTCCTCATAATCAATACCATCTCTCTTCAAGAACCCTTTAGGTACCAACCGTGCTTTGTACTTGTCAAGTGTACCATCAACTCTATACTTGAGTTTGTACACCCATTTGCAGCCAATGGGCTTCTTCCCTAGTGGAAGATTTGAAAGAACCCAAGTCTTATTTTTCATAAGACTTTGATGTTCAGTTTCCATGGCCTTTTCCCATAGAGGTTTATCTTTTGCCTCAATAAATGCTTGTGGCTCATACACTCCTTGAATATTGGCCATAAGAGCAAAGTTAATTTGTTTTGCTTGCTCTTGCCTCTGAATGATTGATCCTCAACCATTTCATCATCTCGAACATCACTGATGAGTTTTTCCCACCACTTAGGTCTCTTTGTAGAAACCCCTTCATTCACATTAGTGTGGTCATCATTGTTGTACTCAAATCAAATATTTTGCTCATTAAGGCATTTTGCTTAAAATGGTCTAAACCTTGTAAAATTGTCGTCAAAAGTCAATTTTTGGGCAAATGAAGTATGGGCTTTTTGTTTAGAAGATACTGGAAAAATTTGAAAATTTTGAAAATTAGGGTTTTTAGACCCCTATTTTTTAAGGAAAAATCCTAAAAAATAGGATCTTGTCAGAATTGATTGAAAATTATTTTGATTGGTTTATTTCACTTCATGATCACAATGGTGAAGTCAGAATCAAGAAAGAGTCAGTTTAAGGATGGTGGGTAGTTTTCACTTTTTCGGGAGAAAACTTAGGACCTCTGAGGTCGTCAATGGCAGATGGCTAGATGCCAGGTGTCAAAATCTAAGCTTAAAACGCTCTAGTGAAGATTCTATGGCGAGACATGTTCAAAATGATGCTTCGTCTCGGAGGGGATTTTCGTCAAGGAGAAAATGCTCAGTTTTTCTAGAAGTCTGGGAAGAAAAGAGCACTTGCTAGCTAGGGGCGCCCTAGATTTTAGAGGCCTAGGTTATCTTTTTGAGATTTGTCACTTCCATGAGGACTTCTTCGAATCCTGTCAGCTTCCCGATGAGCCTACTAGCCAGTCCAGAAGATCTATCTAGCACCTGAAATTGAAGATTGAATGAAGAACGAGGGAGATGAAATTTTGACTAACACTTGAGAGAAAAGCGCCCCTAGGGGCCAAGGGTGCCCAACTTTTTGTGGTACCAGATGAAACTTTTTGATCAAATATTACCTAGGATGTTTGTCTCAGAATTGATCAGGGTTCACAACGAATCCGTCAGCGGGTTAATCTGAGTTGTTGAACTGTTGGAATCAGGAGTGAAATGTAAGGTTTGTCAGATGATGACGAAGATGTGTTACTTAGCACATTCGTCAAAGATCAAGTTGCTCGCCAGTCTCTTTGACAACTGGATCGGTATGCCAGAGAGAGTACTTCAGTTGAGGACCTGTCAAGAGGAGTTATAAAGACTAGCATGTAGAGTTTTCTTCACTACCTTCCACATCATGGTCAAGACCCAGAGTGAAGCAATGGAGCAATCCACCTGAAGATGCCAGAAGTTAGGGGAAGAACGAAGAGAGGAAACGAAAATAAAAAAGAACGGATTGAGAAGGTGCTTGAAGTTCCAACAGAATCAGTGGTGCAAATTGAAGTTGGGTCTTCATCTCCTGGCACGCCATTTTATTCCTAGTCACCTCCCATTCAGATTGACTCGAAGCCAGAATTGCCAGTTCGTGAAACCTCAGTACGAACCAGTTCACCAGAAGTCAACACAGCTGCAACAATTTTTCCCAAAGAAGTTAACATTGATCACTCGTGTTGGCTCGAGAAAACTTTGGGAAGAAGAAGGCATAAGCCTTCCTATCAGCTTGATCTTTCTGAGTTTGGCAGTCCCTATCAGGATAAGTCAAACAAGAAGATCAAGAAGTAGTTACACATAGAAAAGACTCTTGAGGTGGAGATTGTCGTTGAAGTTGCTACACCACCGGAAGGCAAGAATCTAGATGAAGTTGAAGTTGGTGATTTCACCTTCATGAAAGCTAATCTTGGCAGGAGCACTTGACATGTGGATGTGAGCCTCTTTAAGGTTACTGCAAGTAATCTTGAAGAGCGGGTGATAAAGGACGCAAAGGACAAGGTAGCCCTCAAGGCTGAGAATAAGCAACTGCGACAGTACATCTCGGATCTTCTTCATGGGACCTCAAGCAAGGCAACTATTCTTCCACAACATCGAGAGACACCTGCAGATCAACCAAAGCTGGGTCGATTAGTCAATCATGGAAAGCTTTTGGAGAATTGGGTCGAGGATTTCATTATTGTAGGTAGATGCATTCTCACAGAGTTGTATTAATTGAGGTATGATGCTCATGATCTTTGTCAAGGAATCCAACAACTTGAGTTGACCATGGAAGAAGGCAAACCAAAAGATTTGATCCTCATTTCTTTGTTGCCGGTTGCATATGAAGTCGTTGTAGTAGATGAAGGTAAAAGAAAACTTTTTGGTTGGAGAGAACAACACCTCTTCAAAGTAGAAACTTTTGAAAGAATCTTTGCAAAGTTGGTTGTGATCAAAGATGTTATTGGTGCTCTCAAACTCGTAAGCAAATTTGTCACCCAGATCTCGAGCCATTATGTTCGTGAAGATGGTACCTACACTGATCTTGACGTTGTGCAAACTGAATTCCAGAGGTTGGTTCATGACGGCGGCGATGGTGATCTTGTGGCGTCCAAGTTGAATCATTTCTCGGTGATGTCAATGAGGTTCGACAAAGTAGCTAAAGAGGTCAAAGAGTATCAGAAAATGATCAAGGATGGAGAGAAGGCGTTGAGTAGATAGTCTATCATTTTTGATAGCATCAAAGTGCCTGAAGATGAGATAGTTAATGAATTTTTGTAGGAGATGATAGCTAATGACGGCTTGGAGTAGACAAACAGATGTATCCCACAGTGTTCTTGAGGATAGAGTCATAAGCAACAGTTAACTCAACATCACTCTTGAGTTTCGATTGCTGAGTTCATGCATGTTTATCTCATCTTCGGGGATATCTTTGGAGGAGGTCGGACTTTTAGTTAGGATCTAGTTGACTGATGTTAGTTATCAGTTGACTTTCATTTCAATAAGGACTTGCGTGTTGCAACGTCCATTTAGTATAGTTCAGAATCAGTTAATTGATGTTGTTTTTCCAGTTAACTGTTAGGTTGCATACATTTAGACTTAAGAATAAACGCTTGCATGCTTGCAAGACTGAGTGTAAACTCAAGGAGATTTTAGGGTTGCGTACTCCTTAAAGTTCTATAAATAAGAGCATCCTTGCTCATTTGTACATGAAATTTTTCTGTGATAGCAAATTGCTGTGCCCACCTTGCCATGCAATATTGCTATTTTGTACTTGTTCACTTTGTTTAATATAAAGTTGATTGATCGTTCATTGTGTGATAGATTCTTCATGCAATTTGCTGTACCAAATTTATTTGTTTCTAATAAGCTTGTTTCATATCTACACCTCGGATAGGGGTTTCTCCTCCTTTGAAATTTAGAAATAAAGTTTATCGTTTGATGTTGTTAATAATAATTTTTCTTTTATATCTACACCTTGGATAGGGCTTGAACCTCCTTGGGAATTTAGAAATAAAGATTGTCGTTTAATGTTTGTTTCTAGTAACCTACTTTCAGCCTACACCTCGGATAGAGTATTTTACCTCCTTGGGAATCCTGAGAACTAGTTTACCATTTGATGTTGTTTCCAATAACCTTTATTTGAGACTACACCTCGGATAGGGGTTTCTCCTCCTTGGGAATCCTGATATAAAGTTTATCGTATACCAATTTCCTGATCCTAATTCCTCTTGCTATGTTTATCCAGAGGGGTTAGAATAGTTTTAGTGTTAGCCTAGTTGTAGTTAAGATTTGAGGAAACCAGAGAAAAAACTTAGCTGCAATGTATTGGGTTTCTTAACCTTGTGCCTCTACCAACTGAGTCAAAAAGATAGGATTTAGACTACTTTACTTTTTCACGCATATCAGAAAAAGAGGGAGCTTCCCTTCCTAATTTGAAGAGTAGTTAATATTGTGCATAGCTGTCCGTTGCCAATACGCAGTCCAGAGTTGCGAATTGTAATGCTAACAATCATGACTTAGGTTTCCTATTTCAATGTCATATGGATGCTGATCTAGGTTATCATCAATAAAAACTGGGTCTATTTCCTTGTGCTTTGAATCCCCCCCTTCAAGTGGAGCTTCCTGAAGCTGAATACTTGAACCCTTAGCAAAATAGGCTGGTTATCGATAATTTGATCTCAGAAGATGTTGAAAAAGGCCTTGCTGCCTCATCAATCACAACATATCTACTCAAAGTCAAGCGGTCTGTTTCAACATCAATCAACCTGTAGGCCTTATGATTGTCAATGTACCCTATAAGCATCAATTTTTGACTCTTAGGATCTAGTTTGGTTCGCTTTTCATTTGGAATCCATACATATGCAATAGAACCAAAAACCTTAAGATGACTAACTATCAATCTTTGGGGTTTGATGTTTCACTGCCTGTGTGGGAGACCTAATGAGCAAATAAACTACAGTATATACTGCCTCTGCCCAAAATTTCATGGGAACATTCTTGTTCTCCATCATACATTAGACCATCTCTGTGATAGTACTGTTTCGTCTCTTAACTACTCCATTCTATTGTGGAGTGTAGGGTGTGATGGAGAACATAATTTGCCTCCATTATCAGATCTAAGAGTGGTTATAGCACAACCAAACTCTTTTTCTACTAAGGCCTTGAACTTTTGAAACTCATTAAACAACTCGGATTTTAATTTTACAAAATATGCCCACATTTTCCCACTAAAATTATCCACAAATAAAAGAAAATACCTGCACCTAGTGATTGATGCCGTGTTCATTGGTCCACAAAGATGTACATGAACCAGTTGTAGGAGTCTCTTGGCTCTCCAAGCTTGTCCATCATCAAAGGGTGTTCTATGTTGTTTCCCAGCTTGACAAGCCTTGCACACACCCTATATTTGTTGCTGAATGTCGAGAATGCCATCTACCAAGTTCTCTTGGACCAATTAAGAGAGGTAGAAAAAATTGAGGTTTCCATACTGTTGATGCCAAGGAGTAGTGATGGCTGATGCACTCTTGGTTGCTAATGCATGTTCCTTGACTTTTTTATTTTCAACTACTCTATACAGTCCATGATCTTCTATACCAAAAGCAATAGTATTCTTGGTATCCTTTTCAATGATATTGCATTTGTGTTTGCTGAAATGGCATCTAAATTAGGACTATGTCGCATAATTTGAGTTAGTGAAAGTAGATTGAGCTCCATTCCAGATATGTTGCACACACTGAGAAAAAGTAACTTTTTCCCCTAGAGGTTAGTTGCACAATCCCTTTGCTTTCAACCGTGTACTTCTTGCCACCACCAAAGATCACCGAATCAGAACAAGTAGAGTACTCTGTGAACTAGTGTTGCCTATTGGTGAAGTGACATTATGCTCCTGAATCGATGTACCATGTTAATGAATGATAGCTCAGGTCAGATATAAATATTGATTGCTGAAAAGCATTATCTTTATTTATATTAGATCAGATTGCTCTTCATAATTATATTTCTGAAATATAAGTAAAATCGAATTTATAATGTGTATAAATTGAATATTAAAGATATTAATATAAATCGAAATATTAATAATGTTAAATTGAACTTACCTCTTAAATACCGTTTGAAGAAAGGAAATAGTTAACCGATTGGTAATCGGTTCCTTCTTGACCCGCGCGCTCATAAAGAGACACGTCCCTTGAGTGGACGTGCCTCCACTTGTGGAGACACGTCCTCTCAAGAGACGTGCCTCTTAGAGGCGAGTCTCCTTCATACTAAAGGGAGTTCGATCATTGATATGCAAACATAGAAATCAGATAATGTTCTGCAATCAGCACATTCACATTTAATAAAAGATCTGGAAATCGCAGTTAGAGAAAAATTCTGGAAATTTCATTTTGGCTTAAAATTGTCTTACACTGAATTTCTGAACTTAGTTTTGTTCTTAGGTATTAGGATCCTATTTTTTGGAAAGATTTGATTACATTTACATGGTATCAGAGCCACGTTGTGTGAATCCAAATCAAATCTAAAACCAGTTTGCTCTAGAAAAAATTCGTATTTCTAAAAATCGAATTCACATCACATTCTTCATAATGTCAATTGTGATCAGATTTGAAGATCGTTTTGCAAGAGCAGATAACTATTCATCATGGAAATTTAGAAACATGATGATCCTAAAACATAATAATCTAGATTCACTTATGAGAGAAACCATTAGGGAAACAGAGACTGAACCTAAGATGATTGAGAACCTTGTGTTCTATACAGCCCTTTATAGTCATGTATTTGACAACAATCAAAATTGGGTAATTGATAGTGGCTCATCTAGACACATCATAGGGTTCAGAGAACACTTGGACTCCATGACTGAAAAGTCTAATGAAGAAGTAACCATCGGGGATGATTCTGCATACCCTGTAAAAGGGGTTGGAACGTGTTCCATCAAGTTGAAATTTGGGATTTCTCTGCAACTCACTGGAGTCTTATTTGTACCTGGAATAAAGAGAAATCTTATATCCATCTTTGCCCTTGAAGACAATGGTTACAGAGTTACATTTATGGATGGTAAAGTTCTAGTATGGCCTAAGAACTCAACTATTAAGAAAGGCCATACCATAGGCATAAGACAAGGGTACCTTTACAAACTATGCACTAAGGTTAAACAAGCCCTTACCCTTGACACTGCTGATACAAATGAAATTTGGCATTGAAGATTAGGACACCTTCATTTCCGTGCCCTACCTTCTATGGAAAATCTTGTTACAGGCTTACCCAAGCTAAAACCATCTCATGAGGGAACTTGTAAAGGTTGTGCCCTAGGAAAGAATACTAAAGGATCCTTTCAGAATAGCCAGAGTAAAACCCTTAATGTGTTAGAACTGGTTCACTCTGATCTTTGTGGACCCATGTCTGTACCTTCTAAAGCAGGATTTCTATACTATGTCATATTTGTAGATGACTTCTCTAGGAAAACTTGGATCTATTTCCTTAAGTGTAAAGAGTCAATAGAAATCCTCAAAAGGTTCGAAGAGTTTAAAGCACTCATTGAAAACTTGTCCGGAAAGAAAATAAAAACCTTAAGGACAGACAATGGGAAAGAATATACCTCTGAGATTTTTAAAGAATTCTGCATAAGTGCTGGAATTAAGAGGGAGTTCACAGTTGCCTACAACCCTCAACAAAATGGGGTTGCTGAAAGGAAAAATAGAACCATTGTAGAAGCTGCCAAGGCAATGTTATTGGACAAAAACATTGAAACTTCTTTCTGGGCAGAAGCCTCTAGGACTGTTGTCTATATCCAAAATAGATGCCCTCATTCTCATCTTGATAACAAAACTCCTGAAGAAGCCTTTACCGGCATAAACCTGACATTAGTCACTTTAGGATCTTTGGGTGTCCTGTCTATATT
The DNA here is from genome assembly GCA_007115665.2 of Sequoiadendron giganteum. Taxonomy (NCBI): domain Eukaryota; kingdom Viridiplantae; phylum Streptophyta; class Pinopsida; order Cupressales; family Cupressaceae; genus Sequoiadendron; species Sequoiadendron giganteum. The sequence continues at coordinate 441,293,406 of CM021105.1, forward strand.
CATGTGCCCAAAGAGAAGAGATCCAAACTAGAACCTTCTGGAAAGAAGGGAGTATTTGTGGGTTATAGTGAAACCTCCAAAGCTTATAGAATATTCATACCCGGGCATAAACAAATCGAGTTGAGTAGAGATGTCATCTTTGAAGAAGATATTGCATTCAAGAGGGCAAAGAGTTCTAGTGAGATAGAAACCTATTCCCCTAGAGTACGTGAAATGGAACCTGCTCTTGAGATTCAGAGGGAGCATCCTGAGGAAATACCTCATGAACTTCCTGCCAATTCAAATGAGGATACAAATGACATCAGCAGAAAGAGACCACTTTGGGCCAGGAAGATGATCAAAGAAGCAGAGGATCATGCAACACCTAAAGGAACGTTCAGGGAGAGTAAAAGACCGAAACGGTTCTGTAGCTATGTTGCTTTAATGAACAACATCATAAACTCTGAACCTGCCAGTGTTACAGAAGCCTTCAGACATCAAGCATGGAAGGATGCAATGACGGAGGAATATCAATCCATCCTAAAGAATGATGTATGGGACATAGTGCCTAGACCAACAGAGAAATTTGTTGTCTCTTCCAAATGGCTCTTCAAAATCAAGCATGTTGTTGATGGCAGTATAGAAAAACATAAAGCACGTTTTGTGGCTAGAGGTTTTTCACAAAAGGAAGGCATTGATTATGAAGAAACATTTGCACCTGTTGCCCATTACAGATCTGTGAGAGCAGTATTAGCCATTGCAGCAACTAAAGGTTGGAAGGTCCACCAAATGGATGTGAAAACTGCCTTCCTGAATGGAACCATTGAAGACGAAGTCTACTTGGAATAGCCTGAAGGTTTTGTGATACATAAATCTAACTCACATGTGTGTAGGCTGAAGAAAGATCTCTATGGACTTAAACAGGCTCCCAGGGTCTGGTATGAAAGGATTGACAGCTATCTCTTGGGATTAGGATTTTCCAAAAATGATGCTGACTCCAATCTCTACTTCAAGGTAATCAAAGGTGATATGCTTATAATTATTTTATTTGTTGATGACTTGCTAATAACAGGGGAAGATCACCTCATTACTCAAGGGAAACAAGATCTAATTTCTGAATTTGACATGAAAGACTAGGGTATTCTACACTACTTCCTCAGTTTGGAAGTATGGCAGAAATCAGAAGGCATTATACTAAATCAAGGGAAGTATACTATTGTCATTCTGAAAAGATTTGATATGTTGGACTGTAGACCGATGTCTACACCTATGGAAACCGACCTTCACAAATTGAAAGAAGTAGCAGCAGAATCCAAATGTGCAGATCCAACCCTTTACAGACAGATGATTGGATCCTTGATGTATCTAGTTAACACCAGACCTGATATTTGCTATGCTGTAAATGTTCTCAGCCAGTTCATGTGTGAACCAAAGGAAATTCACTTGATGGCTGTAAAACATATTTTGAGATATCTTCAAGGCACTATTGGATATGGTCTCCTTTACAAGAATGATCAACTAGATCTACATGGGTACTCTGATTTAGATTGGGTTGGAAGTGTAACAGATTGGAAAAGCACATCAAGATGTTGCTTCAGTTTGGGATCGGCTATGATCTCCTGGATTTGCAGGAAACAATCTTCAGTTGCACAGAGCTCAATGGAAGCCGAATACATTGCAGCCTCAATGGGAGCAAGAGAAGGAGTTTGGCTTAGTAAATTGATTGTGGGACTCTTTGGTGAGCCCTTGAATCCTACAATAATTCATTGTGATAATGAAAGTTGCATAAAAATCTCTGTGAATCTTGTCTTTCATGACAGATCTAAGCACATTGAAATCCCCTATCATTATGTGAGAGATATGGTGGAAAGGAAAGTGATTTAGTTGGAGTATATTAATACAAATGATCAAACTGCAGACATTCTCACCAAGCCTCTCTCTCGGATCAAGGTAGAGCACTTCAGGAAGAAACTTGGTATGGTTGAAATGTAATTTGTTATTTATGTTTGAAATACAAATTGTTTATAAATTGTACTAATATATAAAGATGTTTAATGTGTAAACTCTTTTGTCATGTTTGTGACTCCATGACTTTATGGGCCTACTCCTCTTGTGTACATTATCGAAAGGTGACGATCTCTCTGATAATGAACACTTGTATTTGACATTGTAAAGTGACGACTCTACAATGATAAACTATCATGATAGATATCATGTGACTTGATATCTGTGGACATGTCATGACAGTATCTCTTGGACACCTTGATGGATATCATGAGACTTGATATCTGAAGATCATTGTGATCCTTAAGAGATAATCATTGTGGATATTTATATCCGTGGATATGCGATGAATTATGGTAGACATCATGTGACTTGATGTCATTGCACATACCATAATAAAGATATGTTATGAAGAATGTCATGTGACTTGACACTTTCAGAAGCATACCATATCTTCTGATATCACGAGTTAGGTGATATTGCTTTTGATGAAAGTTTTCTTCCCTAGCTAAAGAGGGAGTTCTTTGCATATTAAAGATATGTTATGAAGAATGTCATGTGACTTGACAATATTGAGAAATCATACCATGTCTTAGATATCACGTGTTAAGGTGATATCTCTACTCATTTGATTTGAAATATCTTCCCTAGCTAAGAAGGAGTGTTAATGAATGATAGCTCAGGTAAGATATAAATATTGATTGCTGAAAAGCATTATCTTTATTTATATTAGATCAGATTGCTCTTCATAATTATATTTCTGAAATATAAGTAAAATCGAATTTATAATGTGTATAAATTGAATATTAAAGATATTAATATAAATTGGAATATTAATAATGTTAAATTGAACTTACCTCTTAAACATCGTTTGAAGAAAGGAAATAGTTAACCGATTGGTAATCGGTTCCTTCTTGACCCGCGCACTCATAAAGAGACACGTCCCTTGAGTGGACATGCCTCCACTTGTGGAGACACGTCCTCTCAAGAGACGTGCCTCTTAGAGGCGAGTCTCCTTCATACTAAAGGGAGTTCGATCATTGATATGCAAACATAGAAATCAAATAATGTTCTGCAATCAGCACATTCACATTTAATAAAAGATCTGGAAATCGCAGTTAGAGAAATTTTTTGGAAATTTCATTTTGACGTAAAATTGTCTTACACTGAATTTCTGAACTTAGTTTTGTTCTTAGGTATTAGGATCCTATTTTTTGGAAAGATTTGATTACATTTACATACCATGTAGACGACTTTGATTGATCTACTGCTCTTCGGGCCATGAAGGCATAGAAAGATGATGCCTTATCATTTGAATGCTCTATGACATGAGCCTTTTATGGATTTTGCTGAGGCTTTCCTTGGTTGGATTTTTTCTTAACCAACCTCTTTCTACAACTTTCTTCATATGACCCAACTTACCACAATAATGATGTGATGTTTTTCAAATTCTTTGTTGCATCCTCATTGTGGCCTTGTCCTTTCTTGTGTTACCATTTGTTTGTGCCTTTGTCGATGGCTGCAAATGCTTGTTCTACACTTGTTTCACTGTTGCTACCAAACTGTTTTTTCCATCTGTCTTGCTGTAAGAGCTTATTGCATAGCTCTTTAAACTTCAGGTCAACATCCGTAGCGGTGATATTGAGTGTGTCAATGAAATGCTGATATGCACGTGGTAAGCTTTTCAGTGTGGTTACCACCATGTCCTCTTCTTCCATCTTTCAACCAATGGTTGACAATTGATCCTTGATGTCCTTGATCTTGAGTAAATGCTCCTATAAGACATTTTTGTTGGCTCCGTAGTTGGCATTGCACCAAAAGATCGACCTGTTAATGCCCGATACAACTCCCAGATTTAACGGATCCACGGGAGGCGATTAGTCCATGTCACAAATCTTGAGGGGAGTGCTGACCATTTGCCAACAATTTTCTCATCCATTGCAATTGAAAAAAGCATATTCTTCAAAAATAAGGCCCTAGCTTTATTTGAAGTTTCTTGAATGTCATGCAGATGCTTGCAAATCTCAGTTGAAGTCGTCCCTGTTTGGACTTTAGGAAGCATGGCATCTTGTTTTTGCTCCTCATGCTCTTGTTTTGCATCCTGATGATGGATCATGGAGTGTGATCCAAAATGTTGATGAAAAAAACTTACACACAATCGAATCGAAAAGCAACTAAAATACAAGCATGGCATCTGTCATTGATGATTTGATCAACATGATTGATTCTCTGGTTTGTTCATCAAACCTTTCCCGGTCTTTATCTGCAACCGTTGGCTAGGTGGCGATACCAAGGACGATATTTTCGAGGCATCGATACTCAAAGATTTGTTTGGCTTTTATGGTTTCTGAGCCCTGTATGATGAAGTCATTATACCATGCTTCTTAAGGACAACACTACTTATCACATTGGAAGAATAAAAAGCTTGTAAAGATTTTGTTATCATGGATTTGGCGAGAATGTTAAGTTTGCATTGGAGACTTCTTATTGAGGGGTTGTCGGATGAGACATTGATGGATTCCAACTTTGAACTAGTTGCTGTTCGTTCAATTTTAATTGGTGATCAAGTATATCATATCCCTAGTTTGCTGAGTTTGTGTAATTCCATCAATTTGCAGCAAGTGGGAGAATTTCCAGTTTTGGTTCAAAACTTTTCATCTCTCACAGAGATGTTTGGTGGCTGTCCTATAATACTGAGCATAAAATTTTCAGATCTTGCATTGATTATTGCAGCTGATTACCTGGGTTTGTGTGCGGGGAATTGTCACTTCAACACTTGGAGTTTGAGTGATGATGATTCTAAGGTTTTAGATCCAGGGATTCACAGGATTGTTAGATTGCTTCACAAGGTAATGTAGGGAGATAGAATTGCAGATTTCTGTTGTATTAGAGTGGAGCAGTGAATTCGTGTTGGAGCATTCATAAGATTGATATGTGGTCCTGGTAACTAGCTATGGTTGTAATGTCCCCCAATTGGGAATGCCCTAAACTTGCCCTAATTTCTCAATTTCCAAATAAAAAAATGGGTTAGAGAATACCTTTCACCTGAGTGAAGCCCTGCAAACAGATTAGAAACCGTTTACCACAATAATACTAATTAGCAGATTATCATAATTAAACATTAATAAATTCATGATAGAATTATTAGTTCAATCATAAAGCACTTTAATATCTTTGGAAGGCTCAACCATAGGAGAGCATGGGAGAAAGTGACTTTGATGGGGTGTCTTGGATCCTCTACCCTAGGACCAAGAGCGGATATACCATCCCTCTTGGCCTCATGTGGCCCATGCCATCCATATGAGGTGGCCTACCCAGTGAAGTTTCCACCTTCCATTATCCTCTCATCTTGCCAACCATTTCCCTCTCTCTATGATTGGACTTCTTGTGTTGATTCACCATGATGGAGGGGTGAGGCTACAACAGGGTACCTTGGAAGCTCATCTCTCCTAAGCCCAAAGGCAGTACCCTCTGTATCCCCTTGGCCTCATTGGAACTATCTGATCCCCACCTTGAGGTGGCGTACCTAGGAGAGTGCCCCATCACCGTACCCCTCTTGTAATCCCTATCTTCTCTACCATGGTTGAAAACATTTAGGACATATAACAAATAAACTGTGGAAAAAACATTAATTGAGTTATACTCAATATACACTAATATATGTAAACAGTCGTAACGACAATGTATCATTAGTATTTCAAATATCTAATAAACAATCTAAATTATTTATACTAAATTATACTGCAATTGCATAATTATAAATCAGATTTCATACCACAAAACTCGGAAAACCAGACTGCTGCACATATGCCAAACAATTAATTATTTCTAATTTAGAAGGTACAAATTTCTATTTTCTTTCATTCGATGCCTTTCCTTTTGCTGTTCTTATTCTGGTTTCTAATTGATTCTTCACCTTTTTGAAATGTTTATCCATTTATATCCTTATTTAATATGAAAGGGTGCATGTATTTAGAAGAGAGATCCTTATGAATAGGCATGTGTTTTTGTTACCAAACTGCCTTTAAACTGATTGCTACCCCTCAACACATTAATCGCTGCTTTCCTTAACAAATCTGAGCGCTCCTTTTTATTTATCAGTTACTGTCTTCTATCACATAATTGTTGCTTCTCTCCTAGATGTAATCGCTGTCTTATTATTTTTCACTTATTCGCTACTCTTAAACACTGTTATATATGCAATTTTTGGTAATAAGCAATGTATGGTCAACCAACAGATAGGGTCGGCCATGGAATATAATAAATAAAATTAATTTCTGTTTCAAAATGGCACCATAACCAATGGAGGTCACCCCTAAAAAAATATTTTATCTTTAATAAATTACTATGAATAACCCTGTAAGGAGGTCGGCCCAAATTTAGTGATGCAATTTGCAGGGGCATGACAATGGTATACATGTATACATTGCTTGGGGACAAGCAATGTTTGGGAAGGGAGGACTGTAATGTCCCCTTTTTTGGTGTATTGGGAGATTATAAGGGAATAATATTAAATTTATTATTGATTAAGTTGTCCATTTACAGCAAATCTTGAGGATAAATTTATTTATATTTAATTTAATTAAAGTGACTTATATTAAATGCATTGATAAATTATTGAATAAAGGTCACTTTTGAAAAGTGAAATTTAATAAAATATTAAAAGGTGGTGAAGTATAAAAGGTAGTGGAAAAGGAGATTATGAGCTATGTTGTGAAAATTATCTTCGGGAGTATTTTGGGAGAACTTGGCTTTTTGGAAACTCGAGGACGAAAACCCTTGAGTTTGGTGGATTGGCTGAAAACCCAAATCCATTTACAAGTGAATTCATTGCAGGATTCACATTGTGTTTCATTGATTAGTTGTTCGATTGTGGGAAATTTGTGAAGTCTGTTTTAAAAAAGACAAATTTCAGAGGGTTTTATAGGTGCAATTGCAGAGGTGATCTAAGATGATATTTAGTGACTTCCACCATCCTTTGGAGAAGTTGAATGATAAGAGTAAAGAACTATTGGTGAAGTGAATTAAGATTTACAATTGCAGACTATAGGTATCTTGGTTACTGCGGTGCCAATGAAGGGTTACCGTCGCATGTGGAAAGGCGATTAGTGAAGCACTTACGTATATGGAATTCATCGCCACTAAGTTCAGTAATAGGCATTGAAGCTTAATAGAGTGAATAAGGGCTCTTATATTATAGGTGGAGGGAAGATGCGGTCTTTAGAAAATATCTATTTCAGTACCAAATGAACAACTTTATATCTTGAATGGCCAATTGGCCAAATTGGTTTGTCCCTTCAACAACTTCGCTATGGAAGAAGTAGATGTGGGTGTAAGGACAAAAATAATTGAGCGATTTTTCGTAATGGTGGCGAAGGAGATACTTTGGGAGGCATAAGAAGACAAGCCAAGTGATCAATATCAAATTCTGCTATTGGTAGGCAATATTCTCTAGTATGTCTGCGAATGTGAGGATAATGATGGTCATCATGGGTATCTTTGGCATAGCGTAGTTCCAACGATTGGCAAAGACATTGTAGAAGCTGTTTTTGATGGTCAACAACTATATATATATTTGAAGAGAAGTTTGTTACAAGGCACTAGACCCCATTGGTGTGAGTTGGGCATCAAACTATGTGATAAGAAGTTGGTGGCTAGTCAAATTTCATGTTTCCTCTTCTTAAATATATGGGAGTCATCTGTGCGTGAAGGTTAAAAATATTCAGACTCCATTATATTTTGTTAATATTTATATGTGTGAACAATTAAATCCTTAAAGCATGAGTCAAGCTCTTTGTATATGAATTTTTCATGATTGTGAATGTTTTCTAGACAATTACAAAATCTAAGATTATATAAATCTGCATTTAAATAAATATTACAATCTTATGTGAATGCAAACTGTTTGAGAAATTTCCTTTGGGAGGTAAAGAAGACAATTAAAAAAACTAGAGGGGAATCTTACAAAGATCTTTCACCACTATGGATGATATTCTTCAAGAGGGTTTTCGTCCTTAGGAAGTATTGAGATGAATTGAGTTCAATGCCCAAACCACAAGGGTTTCACTAGAGAAAATGTAATAATCTATATAATGCAAATGAGCCCACAAGACTCCTTTTATAACATTTTTGAAACTTTTTGAAATATATAATATAAAATCACTTTATAAATTAAATAAGCCTTTTTACTCCAAATAGTGATTTATTTTACTATTTAAACATTCTCGGCACTTAAAGTCACTTTATTAGCGTCCAACTAAAACTTTGAATTCTCATTCTAATGAGCTATTATACTAAGGTGCCCATTAAATTATTTTAATAAAATTAGCAACCTTAGTAAAAATAATTAAATTAAATTTACAATTACACCCGCGTTCCAGAAATTGTCGAAAAGCATTGGAATCAAAATTTGATTGCACTGGAGTGATACTAATGATGAATAACGAAAATCGGGCCTTACTAGGTGACTTACTATAAATAGACCCTCTGTCCAAGAATTTTGGAAAACACACCAAAAAGTCGAAATTTGTAATCTCCCTTACTCGGACTTGCCCTAAAATCTGTTTGTCTGCCCTAGAATTTTCTTGTTGATTGGGTTTAGGGTTTCTCCTATCCAAATGAATGTCCTTTTAATTCAATGACCCTAGATTAGAATTTGTATTCATCACATTAACAACATACCTGTTAGCATTAATATATAGATATCCAAAATCAGACATAATTATAAATACAGATTGATAAACATAAGAGGAGTCACTCAGCCCATCAGGATAGGGGAACCCTTAAGGGGCCTACAGTCTACCACCTTCTAATGCCGAACCCTTATCTTGGGCCTGTGGGGCAGAAAGCCTAGGTGGAACCCTCACCCCTCCATGACCCAATCCTTGCAATAGGCTTGTGGGGCAGACTGCCCAACCCTTGCTTTGGGCCTGTGGGGCGGAACCTGGGTGAGGTTTTTAGATGAACCACTTAAGTCATGGTTCGACTCTCCTGGCAGGTTTACATACACAGTCAGACAATCTCCATGCAGTCACTAAATATACAATCATTAATGATTAATTTGCTTTTACATTTAGTATGCTATGAAAGTATTCAATATTATATATATTTCAATGAGTCCTAGCATGATGACATATTAAAGTGCATGAGTAAATATAACAGAATGCAGAACTAAATTAAGCAATATCCATATCCATATGTTCATCATATCCATTTGATCCATGATGTAATCCAATTCAGCCTATAGTTCCAAAATTAGTTCGTTAGAATTGCAAGTTTGCGAAATTTAAACTTCAATCAAACATAAATGTAGATCAAACATCATTAGAACCAGTTCTAAAAAAAGGTAAACAATTATGGTCTATATCCGTTCAAAAACTATAGAGTCCACCAAATCTAATGCCAAATATCAATGCCAAGAATCTATCTGTAGATTATGATCTATCGAGGAGGGATGGTTTCAAAACACGTCAGAAGTACTTATATATTTCAACGAATAAAGATTGGATATTATATTCAATAATACATGGATCGATTGGAGCCTGAGTGAAAGGTTTATGCAGCATCATTATGTCAGATTGAGGAAATTAACTATTAAAGCTAAGTGAGTAGTCTCACCTGATCAGTTGTGTCTTCCCATGACTCTTTATTCCTTAATCGCTTTCCTTCAATCTTATATTTGATTGATCATAGGATAAAAACATATATAAATAAATAAATATTAATCTATTCATTTTTATATTAAGATCGTAATTACTTATAAGGCACAATAATTGCTACAAGCATCATTATTGCAATGATTGTATATATACACATAGATTTATGTATTATATTTCATTTAATTTTATAATCATTTCTTAATTAATTTCAATCTTTCAATAATCACTTTATTATATATATTTTAATATTATTATATTCACTTACAGCCACATACACTTCTATTCTCTTCACTGCTGCAATCACTATTATAATTTCCAGCCAGCCATCCTATCTCCCCTATTTTATTTTAAGGGCTGTTGCAGACCATTATCTATTTCTTTTTATAAATTCCCCCCTTTTCTCTCTCCCCTTCTTATCACTCTTATATCTTAATGCCATAATGGGAAGGGCACGTCTTTTTGAGGAGCCATGTCTTTTAGTTAGTGACCAACATTTATGATTGTTTGTTTATTATCAATCGGTGCCCATGGCTAAGTGCTGCCTTTCATAGACACTCTTTAGTTAGTCATTTCTTTGGACCTTGATGATTTGTGTAAGGCATAATTCATGGCCAGATTTTATATTGTAGTTTCTCATGCTTAGTCAGCCACTCTAATATATTCTTATCTTTGTTAAATGGTGGTCAACTAAGCTCTAGAATGGTTTTAGTTGTCATGCTTAGGGATTGGTGCTTGGCCCATTAATATTTGTTTGTTTTATTTTGTTATTTGTTTACTTTATTGTATATTTCATATTTGTTTATCTTAGTCAAAGTAATATCTATTATTTTATTTCTTTGATGTTTATTTATTTCTATTTAATATTTTGTATTTTAATGATTAAAGTACAATAACAATATATTATTATTTTATTTCAATGTATTGCAATATTTTATATTGATGTATAAATATTTAGTATTTATTTTGGTAATTACAATATTATCTTTCTATAATATTTAATATCTATAATTTGGTATCCACAATATTATTATAATATTATCTTTGATAATAATACTTATATTAATATTAAATTGCAATTTATTTTTATGTTTTTGATATTTATTTTATTTGTATTTAAATATTCACATTTTGGGGTTACAATTCTAGGGTCATGAAAAAATTCACTGTGGAAAGTGGAATAAGTGTCCTCAAGACTAACTGAGCTCATTGGCAACATTAAATAATCCCTCTAACAAGAATGACACTAATCGAGGTCAGAGTGAACTATAATGCTAGAGAAACCAAAAATGGGGACATTACAAAATTGTTCATACAACAATGTATTTATATTGAATAAGGCATCCACAAAGGTGCTATATGACATCACTTCTGAGTAAGCTTGGATTGAGATAAATCCCTCCATATCAATTCTCGTTGTGTTTTGGTGAATAACTTTCATGCCCATCTCCAAGGGGTGAAGGAAAAGGTTTGATGACAAGTCCTTGAAATGTATCCTTCTTGAATATATTTCAAAGTCAAAGGGTTATTAGTGCTTGGAGCTTGCTATAGAGAAGTTGCCTGTGAACAAAGATGTTACCTTTGATGAGAGGAGTGTTTGAAGCACAGTCACCTCACCATCTAGGACTTCAAAACAAGCAACAAACTATTTGAGAGTGAAGAAAATGAAATTGAGGACATCAAACATGAATTGGAGGTGGTGAAGGTTTGTTTTAGTTATGACAACCTCCATCCTTGTCCTCATTTTTTGTGAACAAAATACCCAAGTGGTATTGATCACCATGGAGGATGCAAAGTTTGATGTAGTTTCTAGTATGTTTTCTCTAGGGCCAAAGACTCATCACAAGGATTGTGAGGAAATAAATTTGTCTCATGTGTGCATAGTGATACAAAACTTAGGACCAAAAATAATAAAGTAGGATCGTGAGTTAGAATTTTGGAAAGATGCCAGGGACACAAAATACTAGATATTGATGAAAAGAAACCCTTGGGAACTAGTTGATATTCCACCAAGGAAGAAAGTTATTGGATGCAAATGGTTTTTCAATATAAAATACAAATTAGATTGAAGCATTGACAAGTATGAGGCTTGATTTGTGACCAGGGGCTATGCACAAAAGGAAGGCATTGACTATGAGGAAACATTTCCCCCATTGCAAAGATCAAGACCGTCAAGATGGTTCTAGCAATAGTAGCTTGGTTTGGTTGGAAAATTCATCAAATGGATGTTTTAGTAATGCTTTCTTGAATGGAGATCTTAAGGAAAATGTTTATATGACTCAATTTGAAGGATACAATACATTGATTAGAGGCAAAAAATGTGCCAAATTGTGAAATATCTCTAAGATATGAAACATGTTGTTGGAGCTTGGTCCATTGGGATGAATGAGTATCTTCTAAGTCATGGATTTGCTAGGAATCTATATGATTACCTCAAAGAGCAAGGGAGGGGCATTGTGATTTTTATGGTATATGTCAATTGTTTCTTCATCTTTGGGAGTTCTCAAAGGCTGATTGACACAACCAAAAATATCTCAAATGGTTGTGCGACACGATTGATCTTGAGATTTTGCATTACCGTCTTAAACTTGAAGTTGACAAAAGAAAATCAGATATGTGTAACTTAGATGAAATATGCTAAGAGATTGCTCAACAAATGTAAGATGATAGATTGTAAACCAATGTCATCACCAATGGAGACATGCTTGCAGCTATCAAGGAATGATTCATAACCACAGATGAATGCAACTTTTTATCACTGGTAAATTGGGAGTCTTGTTTTGTTGACATACACTAGACTAGATTTCAGCTTTGTTGTTAGTTATCTTTCAAGGTTTATGTGGGAACCAAAGGTATGCCATTCGAAAGCAACAAAGCGAGAGTTGAAATATGTTCGTGAAACAACGAAACATGTCCTAGAATACAAGAAGAATTATAAATTTGTGTTCATTGGATATACAAACACATAGTATGCAAGATCCTTGTATGACAAGAAATCCACATTTGGATTTTTATTTGTTTCGGGATTTAGTCTAATATCATGGGGGAGTAAGAGGCAATCTGCTATCGCTCACTCTTGTATAGAAACAAAATATCATACTATAGGTGGAGTTCTTTGCAAACGAATATGGTTATTTTTTATTTTGAAAAGAATGGACATTCTCCAGACACAATCTACAATTCTATTTTGCAATGATTAGCATTGTTGAAACTTGTTGGAAATCTAGTGTTTCGTGGGTAGAATAAAGTTCAGAACACATTGAGGTCTAGTACCACCACATTCAAGAACATGTGCAACAATATAATATTCAACGCTAGTATTGTTCAACTTAAGTGGAATGTTTTGACATTTTTAGATAATCACTTGCAATAGTGAAGTTTGAAGTTTTGTGACACTTATTGATTTGTACTCTTATGAGAAAATGATGTAATACGGGGGACATTTTAAATGTTTTCATAATACATCATTTTGTACTAAACTAAACTATAGTACAAACAATAATGTTAATATGATTATTGTCATCTATAGATTAGTTAGTGGGTGGTTGCTTGTTTGGTTAATCTTCAATTGATCATTTATTGTATTTATTTCTCCTCCCTCAATTAGAAAATTGCTCATTAATTTCCCTATATAGAATGCTTTAAATTGAAGCTTGTGAGAGAAGAGGTTTTAACTAGAGCATGATATGATGAGTAGGGTTTTCACCTACAAAGGCTTCATAGAAAAATTGAAACGCGCTCTTACTCTTGGACCCTTGAAACTAACTGAGATGATTATAGTGGCAAATGTCCAAGAGGATCAAACACTCACTCTATCAACAAGGATCAAATCTATTAGACATGTTATATGCTTTAAAATGAAACTTGTGAGAGAATTGTCTTTAGTGTAGGAGTTAATGGTGAACTCCCAACACCCCAAGAACAATTTCTAGACCTAAATATCTTCCACAAGAGGGAAAATGGCAATAATAGCTTGCTTGATTATGGATGCAAGATTGATTATGTAATGTACATATGATGCCTTGCTCATTAATTTCCCTAAATTGAATGCTTTAAATTAAATCTTGTGAGAGAAGAGGTTTTAACTAGAGCATGCTATGATGAGTAGGGTTTTCACCTACAAAGGCTTCATAGATAAATTGAAACACACTCTTGCTCTTGGACTCTTGAAACTAAGTGAGATGATTATAGCGGCAAATGTCCAAGAGGATCAAACACTCACCTTATCAACAAGGGTCAAATCTATTCGACATGTTATATGCTTTAAAATGAAACTTATGAGAGAATTGTCTTTAGTGTAGGAGTTAATGGTGAACTCCCAACACCCTAAAAACAACTTCTAGACCAAAATATCTTCCACAAGAGGGAAAATGGCAATAATAGCTTGCTTAATTATGGATGCAAGATTGATTATGTAATGCACATATTATGCCTTGCTTATAAAGGCAAGGTGAGAGGTAGGATTAGAGAAGATTGTGACATGTCTTAATTTTATGTTATGAGACAACTAACTTGACAAAAATGTCAAAAAGATAAGATATGGTAAGATCTTATCTAGACAACTAAGACTTCTAGAAGGTCACCTAGGACCTAAGTAAACTTAACATGTGAATAAGCCCCCTTACTAGGAATTAGCTAGGTATAAGACCTAATTTACACAAACACCCCCCCTCAAGTACAACTTAGGGAGTAGATTATTATGCAAAGATGCAAAGCATGAAAAATAATAATATGGCTCTGAGCTACTAGGCCATGTTAAGTACCCATTTACAATGCAATCTCTCACAAATGAGGAAAAGGAGAAAACCCAATTGTAATGTCCCCAGTTTTTATTGAGTCAACATATAATTAAATAATTAATTTTTAAGTGTCAAATGAGACTAAATTAAAAGGCAACTTAAATTAATTATTTTAATGGTGCAAAAGTGACTTAAGCCGAAAAAATTTAAATATTTAATAAAGTCTTTTTTTGAAGAGAAATATGGAGGAAAATTAAAAAGTAAATATGTTTTCAAGAAAGGGGAGAGTAGTTACAGAAGGAAAGATTAAAAGATTTGGAGAAACTCATTTTCAGATCATGCTTGGCTTTTATTTGCTTTTGGAAAGTTTGGATTTTTGGAAACTTGGGGACGTAAACCCTCGAGTTCAATGATTTGGACGAAAACCCAAATCCTTTTTGTAGGTAAATTCATTTCAGAATTTACACAAAGCTTTAAAGTTCCATTGGGAGTTTGAAATTTTGGAGGTCTTGGCATAAGCCAAAATTTTGAGTTTGAGATTGAACATAGGTAACAAAAAGATCTGAGCAATTTTTTTGTTATATCTGTTGGCATTAGTTTTACCAGTTCCACTTGCTATCATATAAAATCCATACCATTTGCGTAAAAAATTGGTATTGCTTATTATATGATCTAGAGATATTAATGTTGGCTGTCTAGCTTAGGGGCCGATTGATTTAAACAATGCTTCAAGTTGTTTTACTTGCCAATGTCTTCGACTGGCTGTGAAATGGCAACAGGAAGAATTTAATATGTAGTCAAGAATGTAGGCATGCAGCTTAATCATCAAACTCAGAGTTAGTCACTATTCTAGGAATAAACGACATCCTTTGGAAGGTATCGCAGGTAGGTAGAAGGCACTATTATATTGGAAATATAAATGTAATGCAAGTATGGGGGAGAGGTTGAAGAAACCAAAGGAGGCTGTCGTAGATTTCAAGATAATTATTTATTTAAGTCTCTAGTACCTTTAGCGAGCGATATGGGTTATTAACTCTCCATAAAGAAGCACAGACTTCATTGGTTTATTTAAAGTGATGAGATAAGCAATAGTAGATAGATTTGGTAAGTGAAACTTATCGCACCTTTCATAGCTCTAGACATTATACAATAAAGAATCACAACAAGTTTTTGATCACCGACTCTTGGTTGGTTTTAATTTGGGAGACTTAGGAAATAGCAGTCGATGATAAGAAGACCACCGTGGGGCCCACGAAATTAAGGCAAGCTCTCAATGAATTTGAGGATGAAAGAGGCTTTGACACAAAGCTTTTCGGGATTTAATTCAATCACTACCATGACCTTCATTTGGGTTAATATTAACCAGCATGTATATTTGCTAAATGATCGTGGAGATTATTAAAGGTAGAGCCACAACTCATTATTGGAAGGCATCAAATGAATGTTAAAAAGGGTGCTAATAGTTTTAAAGTAGGTTTGCATTAAACTTGAAAGGAGTCGTGGGACCATGAAGTAGTAGCTCTTTAGCAAAAGCATCATCCTCTCATCCAATATGCTGCTCATTTATTATTCACACCATTGTCAAAGGGAGTTGAAGGAGTATTAATTCATGAGAGGCTGCTGTATCATTTATATGGAGCTGTTAATATGTGTGATAAAGTTGAAGCTTAGCGTAAGCATTTGAGATGATAGAATATGAGAAGTTCCAGGTTAGATAATTTGGTTTATGATATTTGTGAATATTACATTAGTGAAAACTGAAGTTCTGAAAATTCAAATGTTTGTATTGACACTTCATGATTATATTTGATATTACTCTTCTATATAATATTTTTATACATTTGATGAGCCGATTTAAACATGATTATAAACCTTATGTAAATTCAAGATTTGCACTTAATGGTTATTGGTGAGATATTCCTATACAATCAGAAATTTAAGACAAAACAATGTTCATGCAAACTATTTGACGAAATGCTAGTGTAGCCCATTTGGTGAAAATTAAAAAAAAATTGCATAGTAAATTATGGTGGGTTATTTCACCAATAGGACAAAAGTCCTCTCCAAAAGAGAGAAAAGATACAAACAAGGATGATGTATGGAGGATTCAATGATACCCCTAAGGACTACATCCATCATGAATTTACAATCAATGACCCCCCATAAGACGGGAAAAGAGAGACTATGTAGCCCCCCCACAATGAGTAATCTCCTACAAAATTGGTGAATGCTTGAAGACAAAACAAGATGCAATGCCTACAAACAATTTTTATCTCCTTGGGAAGAAGATAGCCCAAGTACAAATGTAGGAATGCTTCCCATTCTGGATAAGAATTGGTAGGAAGATGAATCCATATGTATGAAGATTGTTTCTTTGAAATCTGCTCATGTGTTGCCAAGTTCTTGGTAGATGATGATGATGCCACAATCCAATTAGGTACATGCCCAATCACAACAAAAGGTGAGAAACTAGGAACAAATGGAAACTAATATTGAACTAAATCCAAAGACAAAGATGAAGTCACAACAGTTGTGCCATGATTCTCATCAAATAGGAGAGATAAACCCTCAAATTGGTCTTCCAAATCTGAAATTTGACACTCCACAAACAAAGATGCAATGTCTGATAAATAGGAATCCCAATTAGGAAGACAATTAGATACATGTTGCAATGAATCACTGGAAGTTCTCAAATGAATCACCAATAGAAGATGAATGTGTGATTTGCATTGGAAAAGTAGGAGTTGCTAGTGAAGTCTCTGGATTGTCAAGATACTCAAGTTTTGCATCATATTCAAGCTCCTCTAAGGTATCATCATCAAAAGGTAAATTGTCAACATCATCAAGTGGAATGAGACAATCTGATGTAGGATCATCTAGGAATGGAGGATTATGTGGATCTCCAAAAATATCCCAAATTGTGGTCCAAATAGTATCCGGGCATGAGGTTCCTGAAATCCGATTATAGGTCTCTTTGAAGATGCTTGAACTGAAACTAGAACCAATCAATCCTATGATATGATTATTCTCATTAGCCTAAACTGATTTCTTCTATGTTGTCTTTGGCTCAGGTATGAGTCCATAAAGATGAGGAAAAAGATTGAGCCACTTACATTGTGTTAGGATGCCTTTTTGCCAAGACTCATAATTGTCCTTAATTACAATGATTACAGAAGGATGACTTGTGTAACCCATGATTGCAACAATGATATAGTTCTGAATTGATAAAATCAGAGATCAATACATGAAATGTGGCTGAAATGAAGTATAATGATCAAAACAACACCCTCCCAAGTACCAAAATGTCTAAGTAATCATCTAGGAT
This sequence comes from Sequoiadendron giganteum, assembly GCA_007115665.2. Taxonomy (NCBI): domain Eukaryota; kingdom Viridiplantae; phylum Streptophyta; class Pinopsida; order Cupressales; family Cupressaceae; genus Sequoiadendron; species Sequoiadendron giganteum. The sequence continues at coordinate 441,311,108 of CM021105.1, forward strand.
ATCCACCGAGAAAGAATTAAAACAACAATATACCTGGGATAGAAACAAGAATAAGTGCATGGATGGTTGGATAAAGCTCCTCAATTTCTTTCCAATGCCTCAAGAATTGCGAAAATCGAAGATCATGGCAAAAAGTTATGAGCTCGAGAGCTAAAAAACAAGATTTGACTTCAATCAACAATTATTGTCACTAAACTACAAAATTTTGAAAAATAATTTGAACCATTGGAAAATTCATAGAGCCAACTTTTCGACAATATTTTGTTTTTTCAAAATTTTGTCTCTTGGTTCAAAAGTTATGACAATTTGAAAAAAATGCCCTATTAGGGGTTTTGAGGGCAAAATTCAAGCCCTTGGGGTCAGGCCGCAAGTCATCGATACGACCTCCTGTTGTAGAGATGGTTTAAAGAAAATTTATATACTGCCATCGTGATGCTAGGGTGTGTTGAGCGGGGCTGGCGGGCTGAGCCGTGGCGCTTGGGGCATAAGCTCCCCAGTTATACTGGCGAGACTGCAGGCTATATAGCCCCATGTACAAGCGCTTTGACCGACAACAATACAACGACATTTTAAAACACAATTTTTTTAATTATAAAATAATGCGAAAATCATACCATCGCTGATGCAACACACCATCTAGTAGACGTACCAAATTGATGGTGCAAAATCTGAAGAATATGTTGTAGAGATGTTGAAGGAATATTTTGCCGATGCGACTTGTATAGATTTTGTACGAAAATGTCGACGAACAACAAAAAACGCCTTTGATGCCCCTGGCACAAAGTGTTTGATTTTGACGGTTTGACAATTGATCTTTAGGTTTTTGGGCCTTTCACACATGATGGCAGGGTCAAATTTGACCCAAAGTGCTCCAAAATTTCAGCTACTTCCTAGATCTGACAACTTTAACCCTACTTGAAACCCTTGTAGATCTGACAAAACACAACGAAATTTGACGAAATGAAAGACAAACTTGACTTTCTTTGACGGATTGGATTCAATCATGAGGTCCTTGAAACCCCAAATACACCCAACAAAATCTTCAAGCCAAGATATGTCCCTCAAATCTAGGAAGGAATTTGCAACACTAGAGCTCTGATATCATGTAGGAGTTAATGGTGAACTCCCAACACCCCATGAACAATTGCTAGACCAAAATATCTGCCCAAAGAGAGAAAATGGAAAGAGTAGTTTGCTTGATTATGTAAATGTACATATGATGCCTTGCTTATAAAGGCAAGATAAGAGATAGGATTAGACAAGATTGTGACATGTGTCTTAATCCTATGTTATGAGACAACTAACTTGACAAAAAAGTCAAAAAGATAAGATATGATAAGATCTTATCTAGACAACTAAGACTTCTAGAAGTCACCTAGGACCTAAGTAAACTTAACATGTGAATAAGTCTCTCCCTACTAGGAATTAGCTAGGTACACGACCTTATTCACACCAACATTTAGAGCTAGAGTATGGTATGATGAGTGGGGTTTCCACCTATGAAGGGTCCTTGGAAATTGAAACATACTCTTACTTTTGGATGCTTGAAACTAACTGAAATGGGTGTAGCAACAAATGTTAAGAGGGGATCAAACATTTACTTGGTTGGGACAATATATGTTTCTATTTCAACTTCTTGATGAAGCTGTCACCATATTGGGGGACCTAAACAATAGGCTAGATGAGATGAGACAATGGTCTAGTTCCTTGGTGACTTATTTCTCATGTACTATTTCTAATGAGGATGGTATTCAGATTGAGTAGGATGATGTATTGGCTAAGTTTTAGTGGCTGGTGGAGGACATGTGGGAGAGCGAAGCATGATGAAAACATAGACAAGTCATCGACCATTGTCAAAATTATTCAAGATGTTGAGGTGCTCAAGATTAGCATATTGGTGACACAAAGCTGCTTCACTTGTGATGTGCAGATGATTTAGGTGAATTAGATGCCACATCTTGGCAGATCACAGGTACAAAGCTTAATTGATAGATTTTAGAGGGCACAGTTGCTACACCAAGCCTATCGTGTAGGGTTCCAAAGTAGCTATTTTAGCATTTTAGTTTTGTATTGCTAACGATATTTTTGGTTGCACATATTTTTTGGATCAATTTTTTTTGGGATGATCTTCTAGAATCTCCTTTCAAATATGTCGTATTTTTGGAGGATCTTCAAAAAGATTTACTGCTAGATACTTTATTGAGAAAAATCTTTTTGTAAACTTCTAATTTATTTGATGCATTTGAGGTCAAATTTGTTTTAAGGTTTGCTTTGTGTACTAGAAAACTATATTTAGTGTAGAAACTACAGTGTGCTTTAAATTTATCTTGAACAAATCTCATGCAAAAAAGACAAGTGCTATTTGCACTTAGATTATCAACAGAATTTGGAATGCTTATTGTTGGAAATATTGTCATTGATGTCAAAGGAACATGGATAATTTGTGATTGATGGCATTGGAAAATTGAAGACATGTTATAGTGACGTCTCCATTGACGAAAATTGATGAAGGATAAAAACAATAATAATGACAAAAGATCAAGGCCGAATCCAATAAGCGCGATTGTTATGCTTGATGCTAAAATTTTGAAGATCTGAAATTAAATTGTGTGAAGCGCCTCATTGAAGAATTTAAAATTAAAATAAATAAAATATTTATTATACATGGGCCGACCCATGCCTTGGAAAGTGCCATCTTGGAAAAAGAAAATTAAAAGTAATTAAATTTAAATTTATTTCATGTGAGGCCGACCTTTGTAAAGAATCGCCTCGCTTGTGAAGAGGAATGAAGAAGGTATTTGAAGACAAAGTGTGGAAAGTTCAAAAAGAATTATGCATTGAATATTATTTGAATATTGAGCAGATTTAAAGCAAACCAAAAGGGCAGAAAGTATGAAAAATATTTTTGATTCTTATTGAAGGACATATGCAGATCTCTATGAGATATACGTGCAAGTTTATTTGAAGAATACAAGCAGATTTTATGAAGAGTTTATGATCAGATTTATGGAGGATTTTTGGTCATATGTATAAATTTTTTATGATTAGATCTGAGTTTCATACAGCAGATATTAAGGCAGAAATATAGCTGAAAAAGTTGTGATCAAATTTGTAAGTGAAATTTGAAAAGACCTTTAGGAAAAATTATAAAAGAAAGTTTAGCATTATTTGAGAGAAAATGTGTGAAGGAAAGTTGTTTCATCATCATCAATAAAACTTGTGAAGGAAGGAAATTCATTGAATATTATTCGTATAAGGAGCAGATTTAAAAGGGCATATAATTGCAGAATTTTGAAGATATATGCGCAGATTCATATGAACTTTATGGCAGAATTTATGAAGGATCTTTGAAAATTCTAAAAGCTGATTTTGATGAAGTAGTGAGCAGATTTATGATGGTGGATTAGGGCAGATCTAAGAAGAAGTTTCAAATAAATTATTGTATTGCTCATTTGGAGGTTGGTGCCTTCTAACTAAGGAGATCGGGAGGTTGGTGCCTCTCATTAAGAGAGATTGATGTCTCTTGCTGAGCTGGTGCTCAGCTGTGGGGATTGGTGTCTCTAGTGGGTTGGTGCCTATGAAAGAAGTTTTGTAAAAGAAGTAGGTTGGTGCCTACAAGAAGATCTATCTTGTGTTCTTAATTGCTAGATCTTGCATGTGTGCTATTTCTATAGTTAATTAAGTTTTGAAAAAGTAAAAGATTGTGTTATACTGATTCAGCCCTGCCTGCCCTCACCCCCCACTCCCCTCACCCTCCAACCCCTCAGTATAACTGAGTGCTCATCACTTGTTGCTAAAATTGTTGCTCAAAGTTTTTGTGAAATTTTGTGTATGTGTTCTTAGGTGGATTGAATTATTTAATTGAATTTGTAGGCTTTGTGTTGTAGGTTTATTTAAAGTTGGGGATTGTGGGTTTTACACAATTCCTATATTCCTTCTATTGAATTGTGTGTGCCTTTTGTTCAAGTCAATTCTATCCCTGTGTTATGCTTATTAGTTTCGATCTTTAGCTGAAAAAGAAACATGCGACTTTACATGCTGTCCTGTTTTGTGTTGTCCGGACGGGGACATATTAAAATGCTAATGCCACTAAATATAATCATAATCACACGCTTTTAATTAAATACCATTGTAATTTCAAATCTTGTCATTTTTCTATGAACTTTTTAGTTTCATTGTATCTATCATGTCTATAAACATAGAAAAAATAAAAGTTAGTACATGCAAAAGATAGTGAGATTCAAGTTGTAAATAGCTTGAGGATGTGGTTTTAACTGTCATTGGATAGTGCCTGAAATACATAATAATATGCGAGATATCTGTGGCATACATATAAACTCATGCCAAAACTTTTTGTAGACTTTCATGTTAAATTCGAAAATGGTTAACTGATATATACAATATTGCCATAATCCCCATCTCTTGTTATCCTCAAACTGCATTAAGATCTATAATGCCCTCATTTCAATGTATATGCAAATTATCCTGGAGATGATGTGGGTTTTCGGGCAACATTAAGTGCATAATGATATTTATTTTTTTTAAAAAATATCTCTTTAAAGTAGTAGGTTGATTTGGTAGCAATGAGTTGAATGCAAATCCATTTTTTTAATGAAGACAATCTTGCATACAGGGTCAATGAAGATATGTTCTCTAAAGGGAAAGAAGGAAGATGGGATGAAGGTGATGATACCAGACTTGCGGACATTTTATTTGACCGTCTTAGTCCATTGCTTGTACTTAGAGTACTTCCTTTGAATGCTTTCAATGATCTCCATTCACAGGCGCTCTATGGGGAATTGTTCACCACTACTGGAAAAAATGGTAACCTTTTCTAGACAAATCATGATCTGAAAAAAACTCTAGTTGTTATTAATTACTGTATCTGTTTAGTAGTGGTCTCTAATTTCTAAGCTTTTGCAACTTTCTTTCTCAATAGGGATATCAAATTACTTACTTTATTTAAAATCGGATCTTATACAACAATTAATGCAAAATCTAGGAATGTTGCAATCACTAACATTAAAAGCTAGATTTATTATCGAGAAAGTACTGCATGTGTTCAGGAATGATCTCTATGTCTAAGCTTTTATAATTTTCTTCTTAGAAATGATATTGAATTATTTTCTTAATTTGAAATGTACATCTTATACAACAATGAAAACAAAGGCTAGGAATGTAGCAATTATTGACACAAGTGTGAGGAGAGTAAACTTTCCATGTTTGGTACCAACGTTTAAGATCAAATTGTTTCTGGATTCATTCATTCAAAACCAATAGAAACCCTAAATGTTCGCTTTAAAGGGCTTAAACTCCGCTAGATGCAGGTTTGAAGAATCTTACAATTGAGTTGCATCTGTGCCTTGAGAGGGAACTTGCCAACAGAGCTAGTAGTTTTCAATTTTCCCAACCCATATGATTGAATTATTTAGGTATCACCCAATGGCATATGTTTGCACTGAAGGAAATGGAGGGCCTTGACCATTCTGAATCACCAAAATACATGACACATTGTTTCTTCTCTCTGACAAATTACATGAACACCATTGTCAGCTAGTGTTATTGATTCTAGTCTTAACAGTCAAACTTTTCCAGGTAAGTAGCTAACCAAGTACAGTTTGGATCCATGTGTACAGTCTAAATGGGGTGGCATTATTTCATTTACCAACTTTAAATGCATGTAATCCGCTATCTTCTATGAAAATGGATTGTTAGAATAGTGCATGCCATATGAAGATGAGTTTCACAGGAAGCACAACAAGGGTCTACTAAAACACAATGTCAGATGTTTAAAAATGGGTACCTATGATTGTAATTGCCATGGCACAAATCTTGAGGATGGTAGGCTGACGAGTTAAGAGTAAAGTACGTTATCTCCAGAGAAGTCAAAGTATTTCATTCCTTTTGCCTTAGATGCCAGTTTGGGTTTTGGGTTTAGGCACCATGTTCCGACACATATGTTTTTCACCGAGGTTCAGTACAGCTGTACGAAATATATATAAAATATGAAAAATTCTAAATGTCCATAATTTGCACAAAATATACAAAATTAAATACAAAACATAACTACTAAATTGATAATTGATAATTCAACGCCAGATATTAAAGATAAATCGTATCGGTTTATAATAATTGCATATGTTCAAAATATAGCAATATTCAACTGTCAATTTTCCAATAGGACAAGGAAACTCAATACAAATAATCATATTGGAAGTGTTGTTTTCTTTTGTGCTTTAAACTTTTATGTTATTTGTGTAGCTAGGAAGTTGCTTTTAGGGTAAAATTAGGTTTTTTATTTTAAAATAATTGCTATTTAGCTATGTTACACCAATATTCCTAGATGGGGATGGTAGGTGATGGGGGTGTGCATGTCTAGGACATATTTTTTGGGAGGCTATTTTTAGAGGACAGCTATTAGAAGTAAGGAAATTTAAAAAGTATAGGAAATTTCAACTAGTTATATGATGACATTGATAAGGCATTCATCCTATATGTTATCGAACCTTGAAAGATACCCTCTCAATTTTTTCTTGATTTTTTATTTTTTTAGAGGACAGCTATTAGAAGTAAGGAAATTTAAAAAGTATAGGAAATTTCAACTAGTTATATGATGACATTGATAAGGCATTCATCCTATATGTTATCGAACCTTGAAAGATACCCTCTCAATTTTTTCTTGATTTTTTATTTCAAATACAGTGCAACCATGCACCCTTTAAGGTTAGCTTAAAACCAAATGATGCAGAATGGTAACTCTAACCAAGAATGCGCCCTAAGACCCAATGAGGGAGGAGTGGCGGACATATGGTCAGAGGATCCCTAGGATCTAATTAACTCAATAACTGAATTGATTACAATTGAGAGAGAAGAACTAAACTCAACTCCAAGAATGTGCACACAAGATCCTTTAGAAGACGAGGTGCTAACATATGGCGGAGTACTAATTACAAAACTGAAAGAAGTTAGGCGGATAACCAAACGTGAGAGATTTTCCACACTTCCACTAAAACTGTGGGGGGAATGAATTTACAAATAAAACAATTCATCCACTGCGGCAGACATCCACTCAAGAGTGGGGATTCACCACTTGATAGTGGGTACAAGAAAGCTTAAGCAATTCGTTTCTCCACACTGGCGGTATACCATCCAGGGGTGCTTAATGTGAAATTAAAAATTAATTGCAGTAATAATAAATTGGAACAGTACTACTGTTTACAGTTTTACAATATGAGAATGAGCTGCAAATTACATACATATTACAATGATTTCAAAGCACCAAGAAACTGATGATTCCACGTTAGACATCAACAATAATTGATGAAGAAAAAAATGGAAATTCAAACTGAAACAAGTCTGATATAAATCTGCAATTCTGGAAATGAATAACCAACAACTTGTAAACTCACTTAAATGTTCATAACTTCACCAAATTACCTCTGAATTGACTGAATTCTTTTGCAAAGGCTCTCAAGGAGTATGGCGCCCAAGAACAAAACAAAAAACAGCATCAAAACCCTTTCATTTATTTGGCACGAATTCCAATGTGCTCTAAGAGGGTACGGCCTGGCTGCAAGGGCGATTTTGCTCTTAAAAATTAGGTTCTTTGAATTTAAATCTCAGCTTCCATGGAAAGGGTCGCCCAAGGTCAACAAACACATAGCATCGATACCCAGAACAAGATTAAATTTATTCAAAATGCTGCTCACAAAAATCAACTTCAGTTGTATGAACATCAACAACATAGAAACTGAAAATAACATCTAAATCTTCAACGATAAAATCTGCAAATGCATAATTAGGGGCGCGAAGAGCATAGACATTGAATGATCGAACACCCATAATGAAATTTAAATCATACTAAGAGCTGCATATGAAAATCCACTTTAGCCATAGAATAACCAGCAAGCTCAAAATTGGAAATTATCACCAAAATCAGCAACAATGAAGCTCAATATGCACTTTTGAATGAGGCACACTCTCAACCAACCATCTAGGAGACCATAGTTTCAGGCCCGAAGAATGGAGTAGAAATGCTAAGCTTTCCCTTAGTCGGATTCTGAAATTAATTCAGTAGCATAACTTTACAACATTTTCAAAGATAAGAATGAATGAGCAATGGCTTGCTTTTATAGAATTGAAGGTGACTGTTGGCTCTTCAGCTTCCATCTTTTTTTCTCTCCAAAAGGAATGACCATTTCACTTTTGAAATATTTTAAATTTTAAAACATTATATTCACCTTTCTAGGCGTCCAAAACTTGAGGACAGATATTTACTTTAGAAATATTTAAATAATCTCTCAATGAGGCGTCCACCCTCAAAGGTCACCTTTTAAAACAATTTTAAGTCATTAATACTAGGCCAAGGGGGCCAATAAGAAATTATAACATTAATGACTTAGAATAAATCATTTTACCCAAAATGAGCCTCAAAATCCTGAAAGCGAAATATGCCAAAATTGCACTGCCCAAAATGGAAACTGAGCTGATTGTTGATGCAACTGTCCAAGATGGCCTTGCCAGAAATAGAATTTACTAAAAATAGTAAATTCAGAAAAGTTGTTAGATTACTATGCATGCTATATCACTGCGAAGCTCTCTGAAAACCCGAAAAGAATTTGCCATCCTCATTCATGCAAACCTTCTTCAGAACCCCTATCAAATAGGAAACCCTAATTTCACCTCTGATGAGCCTAAGGGCTTCCAAGAATAGGCTATCAGACATTGAAGAGCGTATGGCTAAAAATGGGGACATTACAGTCCACCCTTCCCAAAATTGCTTGTCCTCAAGCAACTCAATTGGCATTCCAAAATCACCATGCCAAACCAAACTGGAATTGAATTTGATCTGAGGGCCCCAAATCAACCTAAGACATCGATAGTACCAACTGATGGAAGTACTGCTCTGCAAACTGCCAACACAAGAGACCTCTTGATTAAGACTAAACTGAAACACCATGGGAGAGAAATCGAGAAAACCAACATGAGCTTTGGCATGTTCAATTGCTAAATTGTAAACCCAAGTGATTTCAAGATTCCAAATCATTCTCAAGAACACTGCTCCTCTAATCTGTTGCACTACTCTGATTAAAACACCTGCAAACCAAAAGTGGAGCAACATAACTTTGTCCATAAAAGATGATGCACCAAACAAGTCAGTGCTCGGGTCCCAAATCAGTCTATAGAACCTCCAAATCTCGTTGTCATAATTTTGATCAGAATCATAAATGTTTTCAAACACCCTTCCAAACCAATGCCAATCATAAAACAGTGCTCCAAAGTCCATCATTGCACAATGCTCACTTTGAAGCAAACTGATTTCGCTGAGAGAACTCTAAGAAATCTTCACATATATCACAACAAAAGTTTCAATTTGATGAATCAAATCAGCTAATAGCTCGCTGTCCCAAACAATAATGTATGAATTGGTAACAAGAAATCCACTGTCAATCATGAATGAACTACTCATGCCAGAATTTGGACCATTCTGAATCCTTCCTTTGCTTATCTGAGGCATGCATTCAATCCAAATATGTGATGGAGAAAGCTGAAAATTGGATAACCAACTATCAAACAGGTCTGAAACAATTATCTTGAGATCTGATTTTTGGGAAATCAGCATCTAAGAAGGTAAACAACAGGTGCAACAAAAGAATTTCTCATTAAAATTGGCATAGCTGCTCATGAAGAAGGCTGGTGGCTTCTTTAATAAAGGTCCCAATGCCACCACAAACCATCTTCCAATCATAATTCCATCCCAGAACACCAATTTATGATCAGAAATAAAGACCCAATAACAAGAAAAGAAGGTAGCAGTAATCATAGAACTGAAATTTTTACATTTATCTCTCCAACCAACCTTCTTTTTATGCTTACCATTCTTCATTAGAAAATGTTTGGGATCCCAAATGCTAACTTTCAATTGGAGACAAGTCCCAACACAAGAGCTGATGATCTCAACAACATTTTGAAAACAATGTGCTTGTTTATCCCTTATAGAATTTTCAATATTATCTTCTTGCCAAGTAATGCCAGGATCGCATGCTATCAATAATGAAGTACCATTTCTCAGATGGAGAACTGTCCTCACATGAATCCTCTGATTCTCTCGTTCCATCTGAATGAACACTTCTTGAAACTCCAAGAAGTATTGAACAAACCTATGTTCATTGAAGAAATTGAACCCAAAATCTTCTGTCATGTATTGCCGGAAAGATTCCATGAATCCTTCATTAAATTCAATTCTAGAATCAATTATTCTAAGAGAAGATGGTGACATAGTGAAATCTGACAAGAACCTCACAATCACCCTCATCAAATAATAAATAAAGTCCTCATCATTGCGCCAATCAGCTCTCTGTTGTTGATAAAAAAGAATGTCTTCATTTCCTTGTGATCCACTAATTACCATTTTTTGTTGAATGGATGCACTAGGGGTGGCACTAGATTCAACTTCATGCAACTCACGTATCAACTCTCCAATGCTAGAAGACAAACTAAAATTTCCTCCTTCAATAATCTCTGAAGCAATTCCTTCATCATTTTCAAAAAGAGGATTTAGATAAACCTTACTAGCACCTTCCTCATACAAGAGATTATCAAAAGTCTGAAAAACTTGTTGATGAGAATTTGAATGCTTAAGTCTCTCAGGACAACATTCCAAATCATATGTTTCTTGTATGAGATCCAACTCATCAAGAATTTCCTGAAGCTCCTCTGCTCTTCTTTTGTTTTCTTGCTTCCATGAATATTGAACAACAGAAATCTGATTCTTTGCTTCAATTAGAGTCTCATGAATTTTTTGCAACTTAGCTTTGGTAAGCTCGTTCCTCTCCAATGCCTTGTCCGCAATTTTGGTCACTTTGTCTTTAACACGAGTGATGTGCAAAAGACTTGATTTGATTTGTTCCAAGGCAAACTTAATGAACTTCATATCAGCAATGGAAATGCAACATACATCTTCTCCTCTAGGCACAACATAAATCAAATTTTCAACATGCTGATGCAATTCATCAAGCTGTGACAAAGCTTGAATTCCATTTTAAGCAATTTGTGAGCTTGAATTGCAATCTTCATATGCTGGTTGAGATGATGTAGAACAACTTTGATGGATAAAGATTTCAAAAATCGTTTGAGTTGCACTCCCCAACTTGTCTCGCATGTGATGGACACTTTTCATCATTCCATCCATAGTGCCTTCCAATTCCTTAGCCTTCTGTCTTAGTTTGATTTCAGGTGAAGAGAAATTTACCTTAGTACTACTTGAAGCTTCACCTTCTATGTTGTCTTCTACACATGATTCAAGGGAATCGGTCAAATCAGCTTTGATGTGGGAAGAGACTTTAACCTCCTCTTTCTCTTGGCTTTCAAGCCATCATTTTCCCGAATTGTGAAAAGGCAATTCGCTGGTTGAACACATCTTCTACCAACCGAACTTCTCCTTCATCTGGATCTGCACTTATGATCTCATCATGCAAGTCCATGTCAACTCTTGTTTCTAGAAGTTCTTCTCTTGGTTTTTCAACTTGAGGCTCCTTAACACCGGTTGACTCATTGTTCTCTATAGTAGGATGAGTGGAAACTCCTTGAACATTTGCAATGAATTCGAAAGGATTCCAGCTTTCATCCTCCTCTTCAGCTTCAAAGATCTCCTCTTTGTCCTCAATAGTCTTCTTCAAAAATGGCTTCAATTTTTCTTCACATTGATTGAATTTTTTTTTGACTAACAAATTAGCAATTGGAAAAATTTGCTCTTCTCTTTCAAAGGCATTCTTAAGAAGGACTTGAACACTTTCGGGAAGAGTATCAGCTTCTTTGATGGTGTCAATTAGAACATTTTTAACTGCTGCAAGCACTCCCTCTTTTTGCTCACTCCAAGTTGAAGTGAATAGATAATCAAACAAATGGTAAATCTGATTATCCATCTCCAATTCTATCAGAAGGATGCAAGATCTTACTTCTGAAAATGTCTTTAAAACAACAACTCTTCTTGGAAACAAACCACTACCAGTTTCATCCAAATCTTGAAAACTTTCCACTATCATATTTAATGTGATCTTCATAGTTTCATCAACATAGGGCAACTGGGGAATTACAATTCTTATTATCTCCATGAAACAAGAAGATCATCAGGATGCCCCAACGAATAGGGCTGATTCAAAAAATTCACTGCAGGTGCTAAAGTCAACTGTATTTCCTTTAAAGGAGATGGCTTCACGTGTCTCAGACATTGTTCTAACAAATGAAGAATATTCTCTTCATTTTCCCTTGACTGAAATTATTTGCCAAGTCCCTTTCCAACCAAAAAGAGAATCTCTGCCAACTTCCTCTCTTCTTCATTAGCCATACTTTAATCTGACAAGACAAGGTTTCGCAAACCTCAAAAAAAGTGTCAACTTCAAAAAACTTTTGAAGCTGAAACTAAACTTTGTTCTGTTTCCAATGTAGTATCGGTCTTCTTTGACTCTCATCTGATAACTGAAGTGTTGAAACTCACAGGATGGCAAGAAAACAGGCTTTGATACCACTGAAAGATAACCCTCTCAATTTTTTCTTGATTTTTTATTTCAAATACAATGCAACCATGCACTCGTTAAGGTTAGCTTCAAACCAAACGATGCAGAATGGTAACTCTAACCAAGAATGCGCCCTAAGACCTGATGAGGGAGGAGGGACGGGCATATGGTCAGAGGATCCCTAGGATGTAATTAACTCAATAACTGAATTGATTACAATTGAGAGAGAAGAACTAAACTCAACACCAAGAATGTGCACACAAGATCCTTTAGAAGACGAGGTGCTAACATATGGCGGAGTACTAATTACAAAACTGAAAGAAGTTAGGTGGATAACCAACCATGAGAGATTTTCCACACTTCCACTAAAACAGTGGGGGGAATGAATTTACAAATAAAACAATTCATTCGCTGCATCAGGCATCCACTCAAGAGTGTGGATTCACCACTTGATAGTGGGTACAAGAAAGCTTAAACAATTCGTTTCTCCACACTGGCGGTATACCATCCAGGGGTGCTTAATGTGAAATTAAAAAATAATTGCAGCAATAATAAATTGGAACAGTACTACTATTTATAGTTTTACAATATGAGAATGAGCTGCAAATTACATATATATTACAATGATTTCAAAGCACCAAGAAACTGGATGATTCCACGTTAGACATCAACAATAATTGATGAAGAAAAGACTGGAAATTCAAACTGAAACAAGTTTGATATAAATCTGTAATTCTAGAAATGAATAACCAACAACTTGTAAACTCACTTAAATGTTCATAACTTCACCAAATTACCTCCGAATTGACCGAATTCTTTTGCAAAGGCTCTCAAGGAGTATGGCGCCCAAGAACAAAACAGAAAATAGTATCAAAACCCTTTCATTTATTTGGCATGAATTCCAATGTGCTCTAAGAGGGTACGACCTAGCTGCAAGGGCGATTTTGCATTTTAAAAATTAGGTTCCTTGAATTTAAATCTTAGCTTCCATGGAAAGGGTCGCCCAAGGTCAACAAACACATAGCATCGATACTGAAAACAAGATTAAATTTATTCAAAATGCTGCTCACAAAAATCAACTTCAGTTGTATGAACATCAACAACATAGAAATTGAAAATAACATCTAAATCTTCAACGATAAAATCTGCAAATGCACAATTAGGGGCGCGAAGAGCATAGACATTGAATGATCGAACACCCATAATGAAATTTAAATCATACTAAGAGCTGCATATGAAAATCCACTTCAGCCATAGAATGACCAACAAACTCAAAATTGGAAATTATCACCAAAATCAGCAGCAATGAAGCTCAATATGCACTTTTGAATGAAACACACTCTCAATCAACCATCTAGGAGACCATAGTTTCAGGCCCGAAGAATGGAGTAGAAATGCTAAGCTTTCCCTTAGCCGGATTTTGAGATTAATTCAGCAGTATAACTTTACAACATTTTCAAAGATGAGAATGAATGAGCAATGGCCCGCTTTTATAGAATTGAAGGTGACTGTTGGCTCTTCAACTTCCATCTCTTTTTCCCTCCAAAAGGAATGCCCATTTCACTTTTGAAATATTTTAATTTTTAAAACATTATATTCACCTTTCTAGGCGTCCAAAACTTGAAGATAAATATTTACTTTAGAAATATTTAAATAATCTCTCAATGAGGCGTCCACCCTCAAAGGACACCTTTTAAAACAACTTTAAGTCATTAATACTAGGCCAAGGGGGCCAATAAGAAATTATAACATTAAAAATTTAGAATAAATCATTTTACCCAAAATGAACCTCAAAATCTTGAAACCCAAATATGCCCAAATTGCACTGCCCAAAATGGAAACTGAGCTGATTGTTGATGCAACTGTCCAAGATGGCCTTGCCAGAAATAGAATTTACTAAAAATAGTAAATTCAGAAAAGTTGTCGGATGACTATGCATGCTATATCATTGCGGAGCTCTCTGAAAACCCATAAAGAATCTGCCATCCTCATTCATGCAAACCTTCTTCAGAACCCCTGTAAAATAGGAAACCCTAATTTCACCTTTGACGATCCTACGGGCTTCCGAGAATAGGCTACCAAATACTGTAGAGCGTATGGCTAAAAATGGGGACATTACAAACCTTAAAACGTTAATTCAGAACTGGATTTTGTTTTCAGTGTTCACATAAGTCGGCACACAAAGAAAAAAATCATTACTTTAATTGTCAATGTGCATTTACGTTAACCGATATTAATAACTGACATCTATATATATTAAATTGAATGCGCTTACCACTAGGACCGGTCAAACGTCTGTTCCTTCTTATTCAAAGTATATATAAACTTGAATGGTCGAATGCTTGTTTGTTCATATTGAAGTAGTATCTTTATAATATTATATAAATACGTCGAGGTTTGTAGTGCTCTTGTAATTTAAATGTTTACACAACTGATATGGCAGTTTTATTGGATGCTTTCTGCCTCTGCAAGCATCTTATCTGGGCAAATTTACTTTGAAAATTCAATGGAACTGGAAAATGTTTTGTCCACCATACTAGCCTTCAATTTTAAGTTAATATAAATGGCAGTTCAGAATGATTTACACTGTTATAAGCAATGTATAGGTGGCAAGCATATGGATTGTATTTTAGTAGATTACTGAAATTTCTGAGTTATAGGGTGCACATCTAATGGTTTGAAAATCAATGATCCACTAAAACAGTAGTTTCCATTACATTTCCAATAAAAGCAACCTGTTTTCTCATTGAAACCAAGATTTACTTGAATCAAGAATTGTGGCAGGCTGATTGACAATCATTACATTTTGGAAAACCCTATATGGGAATTGTTGGTGTGGCTTTTGGTGGCCAAATATTAGGTATTGGACATGTTGAAAGCAAAGTCTTGTTAAATTTTGGGCAAAATTTTTAGTGTAAGGAAGTGTTATCTATATCACGAGCTATTGGTAAGGTGACATTATCATTTCATCTTTAGACTATAGGGTTGAAACAAAGCCAATGACATGTTCTTTTTTTCTATTTTGTGTTTTTCTTAAATATGTTTTTTTACATTTGATTAAGCAATAGAGGATGGCTAGTCATCCTCAAGATGACCAGGATGTTTCTTCTATGCTCCTTGTCATCGTCTTAAAAAGTCAAAGGCATCTTGAGGATGTTTCCTAAATTTTTTTCAAATAGGGGACATCTGGGGGATGTTTTTGACTCATCTACAAATCTTGGGGTTTGAAAATACAGGGATTGCATCTTTGGGGTACATAGCTTTTAAGTGTTTTTTGAAGGTTGTGGGTACCCAGGTTTTCCTTTGGCATAGCTAGGGCCTTGCGAGTCTTGCATGGATATTTGCTTGGTAGGATTTGCAGGAAATAATATATTTATAAGAAGCCATATGTTGACCATATTGGAACTAGCACCCGGTATAGGTATGCCCTTGCTTATAGTAGCACCATTTCTTGTTCCAATTGTGCGGCTGCAGATTGAGAAGGAGCTTGCTCAATTGATGGTTTGTTCATCTTGTAACATAGGGCTTGTTGGTGCAGGGGCACATGGGCACTTTTGTAAAGAAGGGTCAAATGTGAGTCTTTTGTGATGTTGAGTCACTTTTGTTTGTAATATAGTAAATTTATGCTGTTTGTAATCAGTTCAATGGTACTTTTCATGAAGAACATTTTGATTTTTTGATTCAAGAAGGTTTACTTTTTAAAGGGGCTTAGTTATGTATTCCCAAATGCTCTATGAGGACTAATCTTATTAAGCAAAAGCATTGCGGCAGCTTAGGGGGTCACTTTGGTGTTGACAAGACTTTGGAACAGGTAAGAAAGTACTATTATTGGCCAAAGATGCATACTGATGTCAGAAAATTTGTAGAAGGGTGTGTTGTTTGTCAAAAAGCAAAGGGTTGTAGTACTAATGCGGTTCTCTATCAACCATTGCCAATCCCAAATAGACCATGGGAGTCCATCAGCATGGATTTTGTGTTGGGTTTGTCATGTCCCCAAAATCGTAACACCTAAAATACGAAATATTGGACAATTAAATCAATATAAAAAATATAAGAATAAAGAAACGCAATTAAAATATTATTATAATAATAATCATCACCAATAACATTATATTTATAATAGTCAAACATAAAATTATAAATATTAAAATTATCATTAATATTTATAATATTATTAAATAAAGGGGCACCCCTCTCAGATACGAATGAATAGCTGAAAGTATTAAGTAATACTTGAACGATTCCTAAGAAATAATAATTAATAAAGACTAATAGATTAAAGTATATCACCTTTTATTAATTAAAAGCCACAAATAGAGGACGACAAAAGACCCGTCTCTGGCATGGTGCAATTCATATCAAAGGACGTGGCGCATGAAGGAAGAGGTATTTGTGAAGAGTGACGTCTCCTAGTGGATGGGGAATTTTAAGTGAAAACAACTACAAGCAAATGGGCATACAAAAGAAAAAGGAAAATTGCGCTTGAGCACATCTGGAGGAGGCAGCTCATACATAATCGATCAGATTGGAAGTTTAATACAGTTTTAAGTGCAGAAGCAGAGTGCTCCTAGGGAGCCAATCGACCCTCAACACATGATGCATAATAAGAGAAAAATATCAGACAGTCGACCAAGGTTTGAATCGCATGAATGAAAGGATAAAGGATAGAAACGGGGACTGAAGATAAACATGATATGGTCCACATTCATATGCATATATTTGGATAGATAAATCTGAAATAGTATTCCTATTATAGTGTCTATTTGCATCTTTTAAAACATTTCAATTTGTAGATTGCCTATCAAAATCTATATCAAGATTAAAGACATATCAAGTTAGATCTATAAGGGGACATCACAGGGTTTCCCCAAAACTCAAAGAGGATTTGATAGTGTGTTTGTTGTTGTAGACCGGTTTAGCAAAATGGCACACTTTATACCATGTAAAAGCACAAATGATGCCTCATACATTGCAGGGTTGTTTTTCAAGGAGGTGGTCAGGATCCATGGATTACCGTTGACAATTGTTTTAGACAGGGACAGTAAATCTGTGGGTCACTTTTGGAGAACCCTTTGGAAGAAGTTAGGAACAAATTTGACCTTTAGCTCCGCCTATCATCCCCAAACAGATGGGCAGACTGAAGTTGTCAATAGAAGTCTTGGATATCTCCTTAGATGCTTGACAAGAGAACATTCAACACAATGGGATTTGATCCTACCCCAAGTTGAGTTTGCTTATAATGATTATGTGAAGAAGAGTGTTGGTAAAAGCCCATTTGAGATTGCGTATGAATTGCAGCCTAGGGGAGTGTTTGAACTCAGAGATTTGAGTGGAATGGAGAGAAGAAGTGCTAAAGGATAAGAGTTTGTAGTTTCTATGAAAGACATACATCAGCAGGTTAGAGGGAACCTTGAAAAGAGTGTTGAAAAGTATAAACAACATGCAGATTTGAAAAGGAGAGAGGTTCATTTCAAAGCGGGGGACTTGGTCTTAGTTCATTTGAGGAAGGAAAGGCTACCTAAAGGGAAGTATTCAAAGTTGCAGATGAAGAAGATATGACCATTTAGGGTGGTCCACAAATTTGGAGCAAATGCCTATGAGATAGAACTCCCTCCTGGAGTTGCTATCTCTCCAATTTTTAATGTTTCTGACCTATACCCTTATAAATGGGCTATGATTGTAGGTACAGGTGTAGGTACATTAGAAGTTCCAGATGAAGATTGGGTCAAAGTTTTGCCACCAAGTCAACCATTGAAGCTAGAATGCATTTTGGATACCAAGGAAGCCAAGAGAACAAGGCACAAGGTGTACTATGAGTATTTGGTGAAGTGGCAAGGCCTTCTTATGGAGGATGCCTCTTGGATGATAGAGGAAGACATCAAAAAACATTGTACATCAGTTCAAGATCTGCTCTCAAGTGGAACTTGAGATTTGTTTTCCTCGGGAGTATGGTGTAGGGGCACCTGGGTACTTTTGTAAATAAGGGTCAAATGTGAGTCTTTTGTGATGTTGAGTCACTTTTGTTTGTAATAAGGTCTATTTAGACCATTTTTCATGTTTTTGGTCATGTGGGGTCAATTCGATAAAAAAGATGACAATTTTGTAAAAGTTGTAAAAGTTGCTGAAGCAACATTGCATTTTTGGGTTTTGGTGGAAGTTGAACGGTCACATATTTGCAAAACAGTTTGGAACGGTTGTTCTTGGTTGTAAAATGTTTAAATATTGCCTCATGTGGTCAAGGTAATCTTCTAGTAATGATTTTGTGGTCAAGCAATAAGATAAACTCTGTTTTTTTGCATTTTCTAGTGTGTTTTTGCTGCTACAGAAGTTGGTACGGCCCTGGACGGCTTGCAAATGATCTAAATTGTGTTGGAACTGATGAAGTGATGAATTAACTATCTTTTTGTTTTGATTTCATCATTTTGGATTGAGTTTGGAGTGAGTTAGAAACAATTTATTGAAAACTGCTAGGAAACCCCAGTTTTGAGGGTTTGATTGAAGATACATGAATTGGAGCCCATTCCACCGGTGGAAAAATCTGAAAATCGGTGGAATGGAGGTAGATAGGGTGCTTTCAATGTTTTTGGGGTTTGCAGGAGCAAGGGATGGAGTTAGGGAAGAGTTTGATGCAGCCCTAGCCTAATATCTCTATGTATTAGGCTTAGGTGATTAGGTAGGCATAGGGTTTTATTGAAAGCTGAGTTGGTGATTGTTCTAGTGGATAGAATCTGCATATTCAGACCCCATGTGACATGCTTGAGGTTGTGGAGTGAAGGTTTATAGTTTGGAGATTGAAATCCTTGTTGTTGCTTTGTAAAATTTGCCTAATTAGGCCATATTGGAGTGTAGTAGTCCAAATTGGAGGGTGTTGTTACAAAACAACCATATCTACAAATTGATATTTCTAAGTGGCTTAAAGGGTATCAGGAATGATGTTCCAATTTTGGGTTTGAAGTCTTCTTTGAAAGTTATGATGAAAAACCCCTGTTTGGAGTACTACTAGGGGAAATGAAGGATTTGTGAGAAAACCACCAAGTTAGGGTTTTAAAAGATGCAAAGATTGTTCATTTGATATTAAATTGATAACCTCCACCCTGTTTTGCATCACTTGTCCTTGGAATCACCTAGGCTTTATCTCTCTAACCCTTACTCGCTTGTGCTTTTTTTTCAATAGTTAGAGTAGATATAGTTTAGTTTTCTGCAAGTGGTTCCTATATGTGTTATGTTTATTTAGTTTTAGCCGATATTGCAATTCCTTGTTCATCTTTCTTTGCATTGTAACCAAACAGCTACCCTTGAAATCGAGCTTTAACTTGACCAATCTAAAGTTTTGTAGAGAATTCTTACTTGGCCCCCTTGTTACACAACATTTTATCTCTTGAGTCATCCACCCAAAGTGAGAACTGGTATCCCAAAGACCTTGGGGTCGTCCTTAATCTCCTTTCAAGAGGAGAATTGGCCCTTTGATTCGTTTGTGTTGGGCAAGTTCCATTTTGTGAGCCAACAATGCTTACGTTAGATGGAGGGCGGGCTGTATTCTCTTCCATCTCTCCTATGCCAAGTTGAGAGAGTTCACTTAAATCATTAGACTTAAATCCTCATACAATGTCTCTCTTGATATTGAACAAACGACGTCTAATCATATAAATCTCTTTATTGACTTGCAAATCGACCAAATGATTAATTTTTAAATCCATTTGTAACATCTTTTATAGTGTGTCTTGTTGCAATCTTGATAAATCCACCTTCAAGTCAAGTTGTAGCAAACCCACAACAACCGTAACTGCAAATCGACCTGGTTGGCTTGGCATAAACAACCCGCTCAAAGTTCCAGGTCTAGGACATAACCTCTTTAAAAACCTAGACAAGTTCATACATAAGTTTCAATTTAATGGAGGTAGGACGGTGGAAGAACACATTTAGGCTTTCAAAGATGCCTTTATTTGTGCACAAATCCATGAAGAAGATGTATAGTGTCATATGTTCACTTACACTCTTGGTGAGGCTGCCTATAATTGGTATTTAGTTTTGTTTGCAAGTTCAATCATTTCATGGCATGGGCTTGAAGATAGTTCCACAACCATATTAGGCTGTCCATTTACTATATTGTGGTTTACCATCAATTTGCAACTTGAATGAGAGAGCCTAACATGTAAGGAAGCAAGGTCAGTGGAAACAACTTCCTACACCAATCTAAGTTAGGGAGATAGTGCAAAGTTTTCAAACCCTTGAACAGTTACTGTGAGAACATTTACATTCAAATAACAAAAAAACATGCAAATAAACAATAAACCATAACACTAGATTTATTTGGGGAAAACACGTTCGAGGGAAAAACACCACTCCAATAGAATCGCTCAATGCATTATTTGTAAACAATGGTTACAATACAATTTCAGAGAAAAGCTCTTTACAAGAGTCTTCAACAAGGATAGGATTTCTAGAGTGATTTTGGTAGCATAATGGTACTTGCAAATAACTTGATAATCTACACACATTGCACAAGTATTCAATATATAGAATTTACAATGCAAATGAGAGACATTTAGAAAGTGGCTGCAAAGGTTTGCCACATGGCAGAAATCCAATACCCGCATGTTCTCCAACAATCTCCTTGACATGCAAGATGCTTGCATGCATGCAAACCACCTGCATGTAAAGCACCTTTATGACTGGGTCTTGCTTGTCATAGATTTTTCCATTTTCAACACCTCCTCCACATGCACATCACGTACATGCATAGATGCCTACATAGATTGGGTCCCACCTGTGGATTATGGTACTATGTGATTTTCATTGATGATTATTCTCGAAAGACTTGGATTTACTTCTTGAAATCTAAGGAGTCTGGAGAAGTACTTGATAGATTCAAAGAATTCAAGGCTCAAGTTGAAAACATGTCCGGGAAAAGGATTAAAGTTCTGAGATCAGACAATGGAGAAGAATACACTTCTGGAGGTTTTCGTAATTTCTGCATTAAGGCAGGGATTGGGATGGAGTTTTGTGTTCCATACCACCCTAAGCAAAATGGTGTTGCCGAAAGAAAGAATAGGTCCATAATAGAGGCAGCCAAGGCTATGATTCATGATTAGGATTTACAAACCTTCCTATGGGAAAAAGCTTCCAGAACCGCCGTGTATGTTCAGAACAAAAACCCTCATCGTATATTGGGAAACATGACTCCTGAGGAAGCCTTCACAGGTGTGAAACCTGAGGTTAGTCATTTATGAATTTTTGGTTGTCCTATTTACATTCATGTGACCAAGGATAAAAGGTCTAAGCTAGAACCTTCAGGTAAGTAAGGTATATTTGTGGGATACAGTGAGTCTTCAAAAGCCTACAAAATTTATATTCGAAGAGAAAAACAGATTGAGATCAGCAGGGATGTCTCCTTCGAAGGGGAAGTAGCCTTCTAAAGATCTAAAGGGTCTTACATGGAGATAGATAGTGAAGAGTAGGAGACTCCTTAGGATATGGACATATCTCTTGACCATACTCTTGACATTCAGATTGAGTCCAATGAACCGACCGAGACTATTGATCCAATTGATCCTATAGAACGAATTGATGGGCCTAGTGACATTGCCGTAGGTCGAAAGACGCCTGTATGGGCTTGACAAACTATGCAAGAGTCAAAAAAGTGTGCATGTAGGAACCCTTGTTTCCCCTGTTTCTCGAATCTAACTGTTTTTGTTTGTTTTTGGTGTATTTTGATTTTTTTGATGTTTTTGCATGAAATAAGAAAATGCGACTTTGAAAAGAAATACTGAATAAATTCAAATTAAATAACACAACTCTGGAAATGATAGAAATTATTGAATCTCCAGTTGCCAGTCTATTTATTAAACTTCTAAGATGATTACAAACAAGATCCAGGTGCATGCAAGCAAAAAGGCAATGATATTTTTATGAGAAAACCTGGTTATTGCTGCCAGCTGAAAGAATGCGAATAATAGTACGACTACAATAATGACTGCTTCTCCCTCCGTCTGAAGCTCCGGAAATGGTCCAGATGTTGAGGCGCCCCAATGAATGAAGACCAAAGTTCCAAGTGATAGGCGATTTGCATAAAACCCAAGGGCGGCTTGAAAGTGAGAAAGTACGGCCTGCTGCAAATGGTACTGCTGTCAGATCAGCAAGTACAAAGTGTACGGCTTCCTTGAAATCAATGTCCAGACTCAAGAATATGATGCGCCTTGGTTAACAACTGCTTTCTGGATAAAACCCTAACAAAAACTCTGAAGTTAAATAATCTCTGAATGCTCTGTAATTTCTTCTGAATGAAGAAATCCCTCTGCCTGGCAATAAATCGGATGATATTTCACACCCTCTGAATCGCTTTCACTGGAGATGGCTCGTTCCCCAATGCTCTGAGACTGAAACCCTTGGCTTCCGTGCTCTGGTCAAGACTTGATCAATTTTCAATTCACCATAACATAATGGCTCGAATTCCAATGAAAAATGCCTTATACTCATGAAAAGTGCGAATTCCTTAAAGATAGGGATCATTAAAATAATTCAAACTTTTCTTTTTATTAATTCCATAGTCTCCGATGAAATTTTAATTAAAAAATATAATCTCAAATGGCCCCCTTCCCATGTTGGGCGACCCCTTCAGCCAAAATCACTTAAGTTATAATATTTGAAATATTATAACTTTATATTATAAGCTCCAATAATTAATATTTAATTAAATCAATTAAACATTAATATCTCTCTCAATATTTACCCGATGCACGAACCGTCTGAAGTTGATGACTAAGGAGGTGATTCTGCACGTGATCAATCCATACTGCTAAAAATAGCAGGGGTCCCTCGCTGAGTGCCAGATACTGCTAAAAATAGCAACTCAGGCTAAAAATGTCCGAATGAGCCCGAACGAAAGCCAACTGATCAAATACTGACAACTGAAGCTGAGCCACACTCCATCAAGACCCTCTATCCATCCTATCAGCCTACGAGGGTCGCATAATAGGCTAATCATGTGCTCTGAGAGATGTCAACTAGAAGGGGACATGATAGTGCAGCTCCTCGAGGCACCTTTAGGGAAAGCAAGAGCCCGCTGAAGTTTCTAGGTCATGTGGCATTGATTAGTCACATCATTGATTCTGAGCTTACCAGTTTTGAGGAGGCATCCAACCAGCAGGTATGGAAAGATGCAATGACAGAAGCATATCAGTCCATCATTAAGAATTATGTTTGGGATGTTGTTCCGAGACCTGAAGGGAATTCAGTAGTGTCTTCCAAATGGCTCTACAAAATCAAGCATACAGCTGATGGTAATATTGAAAAACACAAGGCAAGATTTGTGGCAAGAGGTTTCTCTCAAAAGGAAGGAATAGATTATGAGGAAACATTTGCTCCTGTTGCTTGATACACTTCTATCAGGACAATTATTGCTATTGCATCCGCTAAAGGCTGGAAGTTATATCAAATGGACGTAAAGCATACATTTGTTAAGGTGTGATTGAAGAAGTGTACATCTAGCAGCCAAATGGTTTTGTGATTCATGGGAAGGAGTCTCATGTATGTAGATTAAAGAAGGCATTGTATGGCCTTAAGCAAGCACCTCGTCCATGGTATGAAAGGATTGATAGATATTTGATGAGCTTGGGATTCTCCAAGAATGATGCAGATTCCAATCTTTACTTCAGGGTAGTTGATGGTGAGGCTTTGATATTGGTTCTTTATGTTGATGATTTATTTCTCACTGGAGAAGAGCATCTCATTATCAAATGCAAGAAAGAGTTAGCCTTCGAGTTTGAGATGAAGGATCTTGGTCTTATGCATTACTTCCTAGGATTGGAAGTGTGGCAAAGACCTAATGAGATTATTCTAAGTCAAGGAAAATACACTATAGACATCTTGAAGGGATTTGGAATTATGGACTGCAAGTCCATGTCTACACCTATGGAGAGAAATTTGAAGAAGTTGGGTGACTCTGCAGTTGATTCAAATTTGGTAGATCCCACCATGTATAGACAATTGATTGGATCATTAATGTATCTACTCAACACCAGACCAAACATTTGTTATGCGGTGAGTGCACTCAGCCAATTCATGTGTGAGCCAAGACAAATACATCTAGTTGCAGCAAAGCATATTTTGAGATACTTGCGTGGCACTGTGGGATATGGCTTGAGATATGCTTCCTGTGAAGATCTGAAGTTACAAGGGTACTCCGATTCTGATTGGGCTGGGAGTGTAACTGATAGGAAGAGCACCTCTGGATGTTGCTTTAGTTTGGGGTCTGCCATGATTTCTTGGTGTAGCAGGAAGCTGACTTCTGTGGCACTAAGCACTGCAAAGGCTGAATATATTGCAACATGTGTGGCAGCTTGAGAAGCAGTGTGGCTTCGAAAGCTCCTTGTAGGATTGATTGGTCAAACATTGGAGCTGATTGTGATTCATTGTGATAATCAAAGCTGTGTGAAGCTCTCAGTAAATCTAGTGTTTCATGATAGGACAAAGCATGTGGAGATCAAGTATCATTACATCAGAGACATGGTGTTGAGGAAAGCAATTCAACTCAAGTACATTTGCATTGATGATCAGATGGTTGATATTCTCACCAAGCCTCTTTCTAGAGTGAAGTTTGCACATTTTTGGGACAAGCTTGGAGTAGTGGAGAATGTCACCCTTGTTGAGATGGAGACTCAACATCAGTGACCTTTGATATAATGCATATTTCTCTGAGACGAAGAAATATGAGCTGAAAGCCCTCCTACATCTCTGAGACACAGATGTGGTTCTTTCCACACATGGGAGTAGCCATGGTGGACGTCATGTTGAGAGACTCCATGACGATATCACGTTGAGAGACTCCATGATGAACCCTCTGTACTTGTGTTTTTCCACACATGGGAGTAGCCATGGTGGACGTCATGTTGAGAGACTTCGTGATGGGCACTTGTACATGTGTTCCTTTCCACACATGGGAGTAGCCATGGTGGATGTCATGTTGAGAGACTCCATGACAACATCACGTTGAGAGACTCCGTGATGAACTCTTGTACATCTCTAAGACTCAGATGTGGTTTTTCACAAATGGATGTAGCCATTGTGGGCATCATGTTGAGAGACTCGATGGTGAGGATATCTGGAAAATACCTCCCTAGCTAAGAGGTAGTGTTGATGTTTATAGCATCGGGAGATATTTTCTCCTAGATAAAATAAAATAAAATGAAATAATGCTCAAGGCAGGTCGGCCTTTTGGTGTAGAATAAATATTTTTATATTTTCTATTATTTTATTGGAGGCCGACCTAGAGAAGAAGTTTCCTAGATTTGTATATATACAAGGTGAAGATCTTTCATTTAGACATCAATTCATTCTCAATTCAATTCACCCTTTCAAGAAGAAGTTCACACTTTAGCAATAGATCATCATTTTGTAGCAGCAGATCGATATCAAGGAGAAAATCATATTCGATTGTATCTGTGCATTTAGGAGAGGTACTGTTAGTCATTGTATCAAATTCGACCCTGTGTTGGGCCTGAGTTGTGAGCAGATTTCTGCTCTTCTTCATTCAATATATCAGAGATATATTTTGCGGGGTTTTTGTCCCTCGAGAAGGAGGGTTTTCCCAGGGTAACTTGCTGGTTTCTTTGCTTAGTATGTTGTTTTTCTGCTTATTTAAATATCTGGTCTAAAACTAACACAAATGACCATGAAGCTATGGCATTCATCTCACTATGTAATGGAGGAATTATTTTGGCCATATGCAGGAAGAAAAGAACGAAGTAATGGTTTTAGGTTGTCGTTTTTAAGCATAGGGGATATGCTGCAAGCGCTAACAACTTGAAAGGGTAGTCCTACTACCCAACTCCCTTTGTGAGTTATGCTCACAAACAACTCACCCGAGGAGTCTAATGCGAGGGCATCATTCCCCATCAATTTTGGTTTTTGTTGGTGTTTGATTCCTTGTATCTTTGTGACATGTAGCCATTTATGTTTGGCATCAAGATTCTGGTATCTTCCTTTCTTGTTGCACTTATATGGTTATGGAAGTTAAAACGGTTTTGGGGGCTTACTCGGTCAACACAGGGAGAGTCTGGGTTCAGCCAGTTTGGAGAGGATCAACGGTTTGGGGGAAGGAACCGATCTGTTTGAGAGATATAAAGATTTCGGTCTCTACTTCTGTCTTTTGCACCAAGAGAAGGAAAGAGAGGTTGCAATTGGGGAAAAGCAAGAGAATGGGAAAGAGAAGAGGCGACGCCAAGGGAGGGTCGATGGACCAAGGTAAACCCCGATTTGTAGAAGTTGTAGAGGCAAACCAAATAGAGGGAAAATCGGCTAGTGAATAAGGAAGTCGATTCCTTGATGAATCGGCTGTTATTGTAATCCATTTGCATAAATCGATGCCTAGTTAATGTTTCATTTTACTATTGTTTGTAATCTTTGTTTTTGTCGCTTGTGTGTAAGGAATGAGATTTGCCAATCTTCCTGTCGCTTGGGCAAAGGATCGGCCTAATCAGTTGAGCAACATTTTGTAGGTTGCTATTGCTATGTATTGTAAATTTCTGTTGGTTGAAGTGTTTTCATTGTTGTCTTTAACCTAGCAGGCTGCCATTATTTTGGTATTAGAGCTTTGTGGGTCTATGAATGTGAGATTGTACCATCACTCTGCAGTTGAAACAAGTTTCAAAAGGCTGAGGACATGGTTATACAAATATGCAATCTGTGTAGTGTGTCGATGTTATTTTCTGAGTTGTTTTAGTGTGGAGATGTGCTGAGTGTGGAGACGTGCTGATTGTGGAGACATGTTGATTGCGGAGACGTGCTGAAATGTATGTGGATTAATGTGGGTTATTCTATGCTTCAACCGAGACATTACTTTTACATGTCTGGTATTCTTCATTTGTGGAATCATATGAGTGAAGTGCTGTATATGTGTTAGATTCATTCTTGTATTAAAGTGTGGGTGGTTTTGATTTGGAGAAGTTTTTGATTCTGTTTTGGGTGTTAGAAAGTTTTGAAGAAGGTTAAGAGGCAGAGAAAGGATTGAGTTGAGTAGATTGTATTTGAAATCAGAGTTGCAATGTTGTGATAATCATCAGTGAGTTGGTGCTCACATTGGAGTTGGTGCTTCAGTAGGTTGAAGTTGGTGCTTCTAGTGAGTTGGTGCTCACTTTTGTAATCTGAGTCAGTGCGCTTTGAAGTAAATAAAAACATAGTTCTGTTGTTGGTTTTTACCCGAAAGGGTTTTGCACGTGCTATCGGTGTTCTTGCTGTTGATGTTTTCTCTTATAGTTTTTCATTGCTAAGTCTTATGATTTCATGTGTTAAAGTTTTAAAATACCGATTCACCCCCCGCTCCCCTTCTTAGCATTTTCTATGTGCTCTTCAATTGTTATCAAAGCACGATTACCTCAGAAAGAGAGCTTGATCGCTTGGAGGTAGATCCTGTGAGCACACATGGGTTCTCAGGAAGGTCTTTCTACAAATAGAGCTCCTTTATTTGATGGTTCAAACTACACCTTTTGGAGTATTCAAATGCGTAGTTATTTGATGTCTCTTGGATTTGATATATGGCGAAGTGTGACAAATGGATAAATAATTCCAACAACTCCTCCAACAGATGTAGATGGAAAAAAAGCCTTTGAACACAATGCCAAAGCGATGAATGCCATCCTCTGTGGTTTGGCAAAATCTGAATTTATTTAGGTCAAGCACTATGAGATAGCTCAAGAAATTTGGGACAACCTTCAAAGAATTTATGAAGGAGATGATAAAGTCAAGAAGGCAAAGCTTAAAACACATAGACATTTTTGAAAGTTTTAAGATGCAAGAAGATGAGAATGTTGCTGCATATCTACTTCGTGTAGATGAAATTGTTAACACTATCAAAGGCCTAGCATAAGAGATCAAGGAATCCACTATTGTACAGAAGATATTATGATCTCTTTCTTTACGTTTTGATGCAAAGGTTTTTGCTATTGAGGAGATGAAGGAGCTTGATAAGTTGATACTAGATGAGGTACATGGTATTCTCACAACCTCTGAGATGAGAACGATTCCTAATCAATCAACCAAAAAGGAGGCAGCCTTTAAAGTTACAAAAAGGGGAAAAGACGAAGAGCTTGCAACTAGTGAAAGTTCAGATGAAGATTTAAACATTGATGAGGTACACTTCTTGAGGAAATTGAAGAAGGGTTCAGATAAATACAAAGGCAAGTTGCCTTTCAAATGTTTCAATTATGGGGAGGTAGGACACTTTGCATCCAAATGTCCTTATGTTAAGAATGAGGACAGTGATAGTGAAAAGAACTCGAAGCATTTGAAAAAAGGGTATCAAGGTAAGAAGAAGAAGTTTAATAAATGTGCAAAATTTTTTATTCAAAAGATCACAAT
Source organism: Sequoiadendron giganteum (assembly GCA_007115665.2). Lineage (NCBI taxonomy): Eukaryota > Viridiplantae > Streptophyta > Pinopsida > Cupressales > Cupressaceae > Sequoiadendron > Sequoiadendron giganteum. The sequence goes on from CM021105.1 coordinate 441,339,976, forward strand.
AGCTCAATAGAAGATAGTGATGAAGTGTCTTCCGTAGAAGAAATTTTATTCATGGCTGAAGAAGAAAATATGCCTAAGATTGAAGATGAATACATAGAAGATGAGCAATATGATGAAGAATGAGAAGTGGATCTTGAAGCAAAACTTGTTAGTGCACTAAGTGAAATCAAGAAACTTAGAAAAAGAAACCAGAAGTTGAAATTACAACAACAAGAAGACAGTGAATCGAAGGTTATTACATCTCAAGCTCTAGAAGAAGCTGAAAAAACAGATTGAAGATGTTAGAAATCTGCTGAAAATGAAGGAAGAAAATTGTGAAAGACTCAAAGTTGAAATAGTTTCTCTCAGGAAATTAGACAAATCAATGTTGCAGCTGAATAATGAGATGAAAAATTAGAAAAGTTCTATGTCAATGGACAAGATCATTTGCTCGTAGGAGTCTTTTGCTAATAAAGGTGGAGTTGGATTTGAAGAAGGTCAAAGTTCCAAGCCAACAAATGAATAAAAGTAAAAGAGCAATTTTGATAGCAAAAAAAGGTTTGCAATAAAAAATCAGAAATAGCACTTTTAGAAGACCTCCTATTTCAAGGCAACCTCACATGACCAAGTTTAATAATTCTTTCTTTTATGGTTAGTGTTTTGCATGCAATCATTTTGGTCACAAGGCAACGAGCTGTAGAGTTTATGCAAGAAATAATTTCAGATATGTAAATAGAAATCAAGGATTCTTGAATAGGGTGTTGGATGATGCAGTAGCTGTAGCCATAGTCTCTACTTTTGTCTCCATGCCACTCTCACCAACACCAGCTGTGTTTGCTGGTGCTCTAGGCTCTTCTTCAACCATGGCTAGAACCTCAACCTCTCTATCTGCCTAGTGCACCCAATCAAGGTCCTTGTCGCTAAAGATTGCATTTGGAGCCTCAGTGGTCCACTCAAACTGTGGATCAATCTCCTCTAGCCTGATTGGGGTGCAGTCATGGTCAAAAATCTACCTGTGCTTGAGTCGAAGGTTGTAATGAACATATACTAAATCATTCATCCTCTCCATTGACAGCCTATTGCGCTTCTTGGAGTGTATGTGCTCACAACCAGATGAACTGCATGGCTGGCTCAATATATGAATATCAATATTTTGAAGGTTCGGTGTATCAGCATCAAACATATGCCAGCATCTATCTAAGATGAGAAAAAGAAACAAAATTAATCTCATTTCCAACTTTAGTTTTCAAGTTTCAAGTTCAACATTTAGTAATAAATTATAATATAAAAAAAGGAAAATTATGCCCTTAAATATATTTTTACTTGGTTGTAATGTCGTCTTACTATCTTTGCACAATTGACGTGCAAAGAGTTCTCCTTGTGCTTTAGTGAAGGCGTCTATCTCGTGCACTATCTGTGATGTAACAATAGGCAACATTTGTTCTATCACCGAGTAGAGCCCACTAATAACCTCATTATTTGCACGGAAATCACTATTGAATTGGAAGTCTGGGTTTAGGAAACATTTGGCTGCATGGTGGGGCCTATGAAGCTTGTGGTGCCATCTCCTATCAATGATCCCCCAAATGGGACGATACTTATCCTCAACTGCACTATAGACGGATCTAATGACCTCTTTGGCCCTATCCATGCCCTCATACATGCAGCCCATTGCAGGCTTCACCCCATCAGCAACTCGTAGGAGAAGTAGCAAGGGCTCGATAAACTGGAAAGTGCAAACATTGTGAAACATTAACTTAAGTGTGAACGAAAATAAACAAATAAAAGTAAAATATGAATATAAATTAAAACATAATGAAGAATTAAATTTTACCTTCACAATCTCCTCCGTTGGTGCCCAAAACCTTGCCTCATCAAAAATGCAATTTATCACATCAATCCCTGTAGTGGCCGTAGCATAGGATGAGGAAGTCCACTTCTCACCAACAAACATACGCCTCAAAGATGCCTTTGATTGAATCAAGGATTGTAATGTGATAAAATTTGTGGCAAATCTAGTGATGCCAGGACGAGCCAACTCCCTTAACCTTGTGTATTGCCTCATTAGGCTAATGACCGATGTGTGATTGTATACAAATTTGCAAATGTTTTTTGCTGCATCCACAAATGTTTTGATCCATGGGAACTTGCCAAGATCCTCCAATTTGAGGTCAAGGCAATGGGTGGCACATGAAGTCCAAAATATAGTTGGGTGCCTCTCCATCAATATTCTACCAGCAACAACATAATTTGCTGCATTATAGGTCACCACTTGAACCACATTCTGTTTGCCCACCTCAACTATCACCTCCTCTATAGCCTCACAAAGGTATGTGGCATTTTTGACATGGGTGGAAGCATCAATGGACTTGATGAAGATGGTGTCACCTTAAAAGAGAAGCAAAACCAATTATTCAATAAATTAAAAAAAACATAAATCAGCCATATTAATCACTAAATCAAATTCAAATTTTAAATTATTTAACGCATTGAGGGAAGTACAATTACTTGCGAAGAAAACTAGAAAATTAAGCAGTGTCCTATTTCTCTTATCGGTCCAACCGTCGGTCATGATGGTGCACCCAAACTCCTCCATTGCAAGCGCTGCTCCTCTATTTGGGATTTTACATCAGCCACCTTTTGACTCAAAAGTGGGCCCTTTAATTCATCTTCGCTAGGGGCTTTGAACCTTGCCACACATACAGTTATGGCATCAACCATATTTTGCCAAACGGGAGACCTAAAACATGTCATAAATAAATTAATAAGATACTTAGATAAGTATTGTAAAATGAAAAGTTTTAACTTTAAATTTGAATTCGACAATGACATACATCTAGATTCTAAATATAATAATTCATGAGACAAAGATATTAAGAATAAACTATCAAACTACAAATTTTAAAACAATTAAAGAAAAAAGAATTATCTGGCTACATGGAAGGGGATGGTGCAATAGTACCAAAAGTTTGCAATTGATTTATTCGCTGCATCATGTGCGTCTTTGTTCCAATCCATGCTCTCAAGCGACGGTTGGGAACTAGGAGTATTGCATGGTACAAAATATGAATCCACCCTAGATTTATGAACTCTAGGGCCAATGCTAATACTCCTCCCTTTGCCTCTTTTTCATTTCTTTTTGGAATTCAAATGTTTCAAATTGCACTTGCACCTAATGAATAGTCTCAGGAGGTGCATGAGGGCAGCCCGCTGCATCATGGATAAGTAGGCGTGCAATATGGTATTTCAATCTGTTTATGCCTCCATGAAAAAGTGTTTTGCAATATTTACATTTGGCCTATCATTTGTTTTGCCCATAAAAGATTTCAGCATATTTCCAAGGAAGGTCCTTTTTGCCTGTGGTTTGAGACATTGTGAAAATATGGTTTGAATTGCAAATGAAGGTGGCTGCAATAACAAGTAGGGTTTCTAAAATTATTGAAGTTGCAAGTAGGGTTTGTAAAAAAAAAAAATGCAAACTCAAAAAAAAAGAATTTACAATAAATTTTTTGTTGAAAACACACGAAAAAACCATTTTAAATTAAGCTTAACTCTTAGATTAGGCTTGAAATGGAATGCAAATTCCTTCCAATCGTTGGTAAAGAGCTCTCAATGCATCTCCTTGTTGGTGTGAGGCTTCTCGAATGCTATCTGATTATGGATTTGTCTTCTACTTCTTCTTGCTAGTTGGCCTACAATGCTCTCTTTTTTTTCCTCACAACTCTCTTTTCTCCTCCTATTTTGCCAAGTAAATGAAATGAAGTTTCTTTTAGGGTTGGGGAGAAGATATAAGTTAAAAAAAACCAAATTTGATAAGTTTTTTACGTTTTTCTATTGCTTGATTCACTCAACGGTGCTGGTTGAGTCCTGTTGAGGGGACTCGCCTGAACTTGGCGAGTCCGTCAGACTCGGCAAGTCCAACTAGGACTCGGTAGTACTCAACCGAGTTCGAGTCTGAGCCCCCAAAACTCGGCTAGGTGGACTCAATTTGGGATTCGCCGAGTCTTTGTAAGTCTCGTTTTTGTGACAGTAAGGTTTGGAGACAGTGCATGTGGAAAAATTTCAGGTAAAGACACTCTTATGTTGAATGATGGAAGAACTAAGGTTGAAAATGATTTGTATCTTGAAGGTCTAAAACATAATTTACTCAGTGTGAGTCAAATGTGTGACCAAGGGCACACTCTTGTTTTCAACTCTAATAGTTGTGAAGTTAGTAAGGATGGTAGATATATTGCTGAAGCTAGTAGAGCTTCAAACAATCTTTACATTCTTGATGACATCAAAAGTGAGAAGTGTTGTTTGAGTCAAGAGGATGAAGGATGGTAATGGCACAGAAGGATGGGACACTTGAACCTTGATAATCTTAATTGCATGAAGTTTCCACAGTCCATAATCAATAATTGCATAATATTACTGGATTGCAATTGTGTATAATCTTTTTTTGCATCAATGTTTCAGATCATATTCCATGATCCATCATCAGGATGTTGAGCATAGAGAATAAGAGTGAAAAAATAGAAGCAGATTTGGATAGTTAAAAAAGAGAGGGGTAAGGGAAAGGAGAGAGAGAGAGGGGAAGAGAAAGGCCAGTACAAAACCCAACAGAAAGGAAATGTTTGAATACTTGCAGAAGAAGTTGGGAGTGATTTCACTCCATCTTTGACTAGATGTTTACACTCACAAGGAGCTTTCATTGTCATATTTTATCAGCCCCGTTTCAGTTATGTAGGTTGTTCAGTTTGTCATTGATGTCAAAGGGGGAGTAGTGAGTCGGGGGGAGCAGTTTGGTTTCAGGAGGTGTTGCCATCAATGACAAATGGGGAGATTGTTGAAATATTTTGTCATTGATGTCAAAGGTCATATGTCTTGGGTCGATAATTTGTTCATTATTTCTCAAGTTCACCATGGCAGATATGCCAGGTTGGGTGTTGTGCAGAGTCAGATTTGATAAGTCAAAGGATCAAGTCAATTCCTCTGTAATGCCTTATGTGTGGTGGCTCCAATCTTCTGGGCATCAAATTTATTTCTGACATGCTCCGTCACTGCTGACTATTTCCAATATCTCTGAGTTGTCTTTTTCTTGGCGACTACTCTTTCATTGCAAGTGACGGCTCCCTCACTGGCGTTAGTTGACGACTTATGGAGAGCTTATTAATTGCTTACTGAGGCGGCTCAAATTTATGACTTTGGGCATTGAGTTATTCCATATTCGTGGTGGTTTTTTGTAAGACCTTTTTTTCTAAAAACTCTCTTTGTCGGAATTTTCTATAGATATGGAGACGTGAAGATTCGCTTATACAAGCTATGCTTAGAATAATGGTGATGAATGCAAAGTTAATCGCTTACCTTTATCTGCACTAGTTTTGTCAAATCTAGCTGGAGTCGGTGATATACCTTTTGGTGATATTGCATTTATTCTGAGTTGCCTTGCGTGGAAGTGGTGTTCTTGTTGAACGATGGCCTCGGTGGCATTCATCCTTTAGTCAATTCTTTGAATGGGAGGATATTTCAGAATCACGTTCTTGTTGATGCTCGGAAAATCCAGTCGATCTTGTGGAAGGTCGTGGTCATTAAAGCTTCTGTCTTTGCTGCCTTCACATCTATAACGCCTATCATTCATCCTATTTCTCAGTCAATTGGTTGAAGTCTAAGAGAGGAGGTCGTGCAAATAAAAGTCACTGTTCATACGGAGTCATGTATAATGAGTTAATGATTGCAGATTTTATGGCAGCGTCCATTATCATTCTTGGTCGATTTTTGTAGGGGGCTGTGTGGAGAGGTGTAGCTAGAGTTATTTTTCGTGGTCTATTTGGAGTCTTGAAGAGTTTTCATGCTGCAATATGTAACAACATATAGAGTGTGTTGCTGGCATTTTTTTTTCAAAGCGATATGCATGTGTCAATGTGAATGTTTTTGAATCTGTGTTATTAAGGCACTGACAATGATAAGATGTGAGCATTCTGAGAATGCAATTGCTAACATATATATATATATATATGAAAGGTGTAGAGTGTGTATGGGTTAGCTGTGAAAATTTATTTGGGATTTTTGAGGCACGGGCTGTATGTTGCAAAAAGCCATCCTGAGTTAGTTCGTGTGCCTTGGTGTGGAGTCTCTACAGTTGAAAAAAGTTTCGAAAGGCTGACAACGTGGTTATACAAATATGCAATCTGTTGTGTGTGTCGATGGCATTTTCTGAGATGTTTTAGTGTGGAGACGTGCTGAAATGTACGTGGATTAATGCGTGTTATTCTATGCTTCAGCCAAGACATTACTTTTACAGGTCTGGTATTCTTTATTAGTGGAATCGGATGGGTGAAGTGCTGTATATGTGTTAGATTCATTCTTGCATTAAAGTGTGGGTGAGTTTGATTTGGAGAATTTTTTATTCTGTTTTGGGTGTTAGAAAGTTTTGAAGAAGGTTAAGAGGTAGAGAAAGGATTGAGTTGATGAGTTGATTGTATTTGAAATCAGAGTTGCAGTGTTGTGATAATCATCAGTGAGTTGGTGCTCACGCTGGAGTTGGTGCTTCCAGTGAGTTGGTTCTCAATTTTGTAATCTGGGTTGGTGCCCTTTGAAGTAAATAACAGCATAGTTCTGCTGTGGTTTTTTCCCCGAAAGGGTTTTCAACATGATATAGGTGTTCTTCCTATTGATATTTTCTCTTACAGTTTTTTCATTGTTGAATCTAATGATTTCATGTGTTGAAGTGTTAAAATATTGATACATCCGCCCCCGCTCCCCTCTCAGTATTTTCTGTGTGTTCTTCATAAAGATATAAATTCGCAATTCTTCAATGTCTCTTGGATGAACCACGAACCTCCTCAAATAGCTTTAACCGTGGATGTGGTCTTTTACCCTGGATCCAAGTTTCCTGTTGACTTTGTTAAGTTTTTCATGAAATTTGATTATATTTTTCTCCTGCCCTAGGAGGATGAATCCTTTCAGTAATTTACTACATGCTGCCAATGGTACAATGCTCAAGTCCAGTTGAATGTCACTTTTTCATAGAATTGTTAAATAAATCATACTATTAAAGGATTTTTGGGGTTGTCTTTCTTTTAGATAAACTCTTTTGTATTTTATTACTTTATTTCTCTTTCATTGTAAAGACTTTTCAGGATTAAAAGCTTATTTATGCATATTGGAAACATTTAAAGAAATTAAGTTGCCATTTTTGTCACAAATCAAACTAGAAACCATAGCAGCGTGTACTGTTTGGTGTTAAAAACTCTTGATTGTCTTCTGGTTTTCTTATAATGCATCTAAAGGGGAGATGGGCAGACTGCATGATCTTTCGATTTCCTGTGCACTTTGTTCTCTTTATGAATATTGAATGGTCTGTTTTCCTTTCTCCTCTTCTGAAAGAAAGGAGAGGACATTATCATTTTAAATATTAAGATCATCTTAGCCTTCTCACATGGCAAACTGTTGTCAGGAGATCAAGGTACTAACATTGAGGAAGATTGCATCACTGTTCTCCTGATAAATAGGTATGTGCTCAGCTTTTTATTTGTTGTTGACAGGGTAAAACAATTATTTGTTCTTTTTTCCCTTGAATAATTTTCCATAAGATGTTTTGATTAATCAGTTGATTATGCTTTTCTTTAGGATGTCTCACGTGTATGAGTTTGAAGATGTTCGCAAGCTTGCAGCTGAGCTTACTGGCCGGCTTCATCCCCAGGTAAGTAAATCAATCAGAATGTAAAAATAAAGTAAAACATTCAGTTTTTAGGACTAGCTTGTGCAGAGTTCATATATTTTCTAATCCATAGGTGTAATACTAGATGGGAAATTCTTGAAAGAAATGTAATTCATTTTATAAGGCTCTTTTGTGCTTACCCATAAATATAGCTTGGAAATATACTGGTCCCAAAAGGTGAGATCAGTATATATTCCTAATCTAGGATACAAAAGTGGAAAGGATATGGAATTTCAAACATAGATAAACTTTACCATGCCTTATGTCACTAAAAAATCAAACGCATTTGATGGGCTTACTCTTAGTGGTGAATTGTAAGTGAAATCTATATTGGTTATAGGCTGAAGATAAGATTAATAATTTAAAATTGGTAGGTGAATGAAGGCTTACTGTGAAATTTGATCATTAAATGGTTTTTCTTCTATCAAGGTTTGTATTCTTGAATGTCTAGTTTCGTTCTCTAATTAATTAATCTGATATATGTGCAAGACAAGGTTATTTAGGGATGTCCCCATTTTTCTTGAATAGAGGAAATGTTTCAAAAATGCCCAAGGATGTCTAACTGCTCCCAGGAAGCTTAGAAAATCTTAGACATCCCTTAACCATTTTGGTGATGGCCAGACATCTTGTACTATCTTCATAAAAAAATACAAAAAGAAAAACAAAAAAGAAAGGGTTGTGGGGGCCTTGTTGATCCTAACCTCCTAAAGAGACCCAGATGTTTCCATTTCATTTCCAACATTTGAAACATCTAAGATTGCATCTTTTTTATAACGTCTCTATGCTTGCCTTTAAAGGTAATATAATGGGATATTTCTTGTTGAGGAAAACAGTGTTGCAAGTTTGGAAGTCTGTCATTGTTGATGCAGTCTGGCAACATGAGCATGAAGTGTACATACATAGGTTGATTTGGCTGACCCAGTGTTGTTATTGATGTCAACATTGTGGGGAAGCATTTTCGGTGTCATTTGTATTGTATTTATTATACTGGCAGGATATTCTATTAGAAATTTGGCTAAGTGTTCTCTGTTGACGATGTTGTGGTTTAGTGAGTCAGGTTTTGGGTCTGCATTTCATCGCAAGAAGAGGTATAACTCTGCACTATTAACCATATCATTATGATTGGCTCATACAACTATATTCAAGATCTCGAGAAGTTTTGTGAAGCGTACTAAAAGATATCAATGACAAAATTCAACTTTGTATATCACTGTCATCTCTTTGCTCAGTGTATCAGTGTGGGAGATTTCACATTTTCTTGAGAAGAATGTTTTGATGCTGCGGTTCTAGAGTTAGTCTCATTGATGTCGACGAAATGTGAAATTGAAGAAAGATCGAATCTAGAAGTTATGTGTATTGGGAAGCGTGTGTATGATTGGAAGTTTTTATGATTAGGTCTAATTCCTGGCCGACCTAATACATTATATGTGTTGAGAAGATTTAATATAGATTGCGGATGTTAGTTGGATCTATTTTAGATCTATGCCGACCTAAGTTAAGTATTGCACGACTTGCTTGGGCGCGAAAAGGATTTTGAATCATGAGTGGTGCCGACGAAGGCTATTATGGATTATTTTTGTTTACATCTAATTAGGCCGACCCAATTGATGTGTGCGGAAGTATTTGGGTATATATATGAGATATTTTGGAGTTGAAAAGAGATATGATGAACGAGCATAAATGACATATTAGGTCCAAATGGTATCATATGATGCGAACATGTGAATTCAATGGTAAGAGTTCAGAATCAGAGCAGAGTTGTTGAGCGATTGCTAAGCAGAGTAGTACTTCATATTCAAAATTCATACTCTGGCAGTGAGCCACCATTTTTGTACTGTATTTAATGTAATGTCCCTTAGCTGGTTTGGTCTAGAATTCATTTGTTGATTAGGTTTAGGGTTTCTACCTTCCAAATGAATGTTCTTTTTTAATGAAGTAATCTTGGTTTGAAATTTGCATTCACCATATTAACAACATTTCCACATACACATATATCTGTTAGCATTAATATCTAGATATCCAAAATATAAGCATAATCATAAATGCAATTTTAACAAGCAAGAGGAGTGTGTAAGAGACCAGGTGTCTCTCAACCCAAACTCTGGCAGTGTATGCAATGTTTTGTTGTGTTTTCTTGGTTTTTGAGTTTTTTTGTAGTTTTTTGCAATGGTGTGATTTTAAAAGAAATGCTTAAAAAATATAAATAAAATACCAGCAATTTAAATATGACAGAATATAGCTCGGAATCTGAAGATAGATGATGTATTGATCCTCTAGAATGATTACAACTGTTGAACTCAAGCATATAGATAAAAAACAAACTATTTATTGAAAAAAACTTGGATAAGCTTGCAACCGCCTATGACAGAGCATGAAATGGTACGGCTGAATGGCAGTAAGCAATCTCCCACCTCCAAATTGCTGCAATAACTCCACAAACCCTAGGCGCCACCGAAAACCTCTTTGAAGAAGAGCTCTGCAGTCTGCGATGCTGTGAATGTAGTGGTGATCGGAAAGAAATGGGCATATTTTGTCAGCCGATCAACAACCACGTAAATACAATCCTTCCCTTGGGCTTTCAGCAAGCCCGTGATAAAATCCAATGATAAACATTCCCACTTCCTGTCGGGTATCTGAAGTGGCTGAAGCAAACCAGCAAGATATGTGTGTTCCTGTTTGTTTTGCTGGCAAACAGAACACTCACGTACATACTGAAGTACATCAGTCTTCAGGCCTTTCCAAGTAAACCGCTCCCATACCAGCTTGTATGTTTTAAAATAACCGGGATGGCCCCTCATAGGAAGCTCATGAAAGGCTTTCAGAACTGTATCCCTCACATCTGAATCAGGAACCAGAAAAATCTGCCCCTTGTAAATGATTAAGTCATTCACAACGGTATATCTATTATCCTGCTCTGTCCCATCAACTATGCTAGAAGCCCATGGGTTCTTAGCATACTCAGCGATAATCCTGTACCTCCAATCCTCAGAGATCTGTGCCATAGCATTCAACTGAGGGCTGCGAGACAATGCGTCAGCTACAACATTCTGCTTTCCCTTAATGAAGGTAATATCAAAATCATACGATTGCAACTTGTTGACCCATTTTTGTTGTCTTTCATTTAAGTCTTGCTGTCCAAGGAAGTGTTTCAGGCTATTATGGTCTGTACGCACATTGAATTTGATGCCTACCAAGTATTGCCTGAATTTAGCCAAAGTGTGCATAATGGCTAACATTTCCTTGTTATAAATGCTATAAAATCTCTAAGGACCCCTAAGCTTCCTTCTCTCGAAAGCAATAGGTTGTCTCTCCTGCATCAACACGGCACCGATGCCCTCTCCCGAGGCATCACAGAATAAGTCAAAAGACTTCGTAAACTCTGGTAGTGCTAACACTGGACATGAAGTCATAATCACCTTAAACCTGTCAAAGCACTCCTGTGCCTGTGATGACCAAGCAAATGCCCCCTTCTTTGTCAAATCAGTAGGGGGTGCAGTGTGACGTGAGAACCCACTAACAAATCGTCTGTAGAAAGCACACAACCCAATGAATCCTCTGAGTTGGGTAAGGTTCTCTAGAACTGGCCATTCAACTATAGCTGGGACCTTCTCAAGGTCCATACTGACTCCCTTGGCACTGATGATGTGCCCAAGATACAACAACTTAGCCATGCCTAGCTCACACTTGGACTCCTTGGCATACAAGGACTCCTCAGCCAAAATACTTAGTACTGTATCCAAGTGAGCTAAATGCTCCTCCCATGACCTACTATACACCAGAATGTCATCGAAGAAGACCAATACATATCTCCGCAGCTGAGAACTGAAAACTCTATTCATCGTAGCCTGAAAAGTGGCAGGGGTGTTGGTTAAACTAAAAGGCATAACTAAGAACTCAAAATGACCACAATGGCACTTGAACGCGGTTTTCTCAGTGTCCTGCTCCCTCATCCGAATCTGATGGTACCCCGATCTCAGATCGATCTTCGTTAAGAAGATAGCACCATGCAACTCATCAATCAACTCATCAATGCGGGGAATAGGATACTTGTTTTTAATAGTCCTCTTATTGAGCTGACGGTAATCAATACACATCCGTAGTGATCCATCCTTTTTCTTCACCAATACAACTGATGAAGCAAAAAGTGATTTGCTAGGTCTGATGTGCCCTATAGCCAACAATTTACTGATTGTTTTCTCAATCTCATCCTTGAGGCATTTCGGAGGTCTGTATGGTGTGATTATAATGGGCTTCGCGCCCTCCTCCAACTCTATAATGTGTTCAGTTCCTCCGTCTAGAGGTCTACCTGGTGGAATATCGTTAAACACTTTAAAGTGTTTAATCCTTATTTCCTGAATGTCGGGATGGTACTCATGCTTTTGCTGTTCCTATTGTGCAGGCATCAACATACATTCAACAACCCACTCTATCATATCATGATGAATGAGCCTGTCCATCCGTCTGTGAGATACAACTCTCAAGTTGCTATCCCTGATAGCTTTAATCACATGTGGCTTCCCATTGACTTTAAACTTCATTTCCATATCTCGAAGATTGAGTGTGAACTCACCCAATTCGTGAAGCCATGCCATTCCAAGTACCACATCAGTGTCCCCCATATTAACAACGTAGAATTCAGTCTTGAACTCATAGTTGTTTAGCCGCATCGGAAGATCTATTATTTTCCTGTCACATTTGAGGGTGTACCCATCAACTACCTTAACTCGAATACCCTCAAACTCCTCCATCTGTATGCCATGCTTCTCAACCAAACATGCATCTATAAAGTTGTGCGTTGCACCTGTGTCAAGCAGAGTTATAGCTTTCTGACCAGCTAGGAGTCCACATAGCCTAAAGGAGCCATCTCTCTGAAGACTAGTCAAGTGTGCCTCCTGTAGTTTCTTTCCACCATCATGTTCATTATCATTTTCAGACCTTTCATCATCTGAATGCTCTAAATAAGCTTGCTGGTCTGACAGATCAGATTGCTCTTCACCCTCATAAAACCACTCGATCTGGTTACTTTTGGCTTTAGGGCGAAGAGGGCATACGTGTTTTTCATCATAAGGTGCCTTGCACCAAAAACACAACTTCTTCTTGCATAAATCATTCAGTGTTTCTCTATCAAACGGTGGTGCATTACTTCTCCTAGGATCAGGTGGATCTCTCTTCCTGTCAAAGGGTCTATCCCTATCAAAAGATCTATTCATCCTTGAGTTTGGTGTGGATTCCGAAGAGAACTTGCTGCGAGGTGCTGCAAGCTCCATGCTGCGTGTCTTTCTCATTGCCTCTTGAAGGGTGGGAGGATCAAATGCCTTGAACCAAGGCTCATATAACCCCTCGGTGAATAGAATGACAAGTCTTCTCTCCGAAATACCTGTCACCATGACTGCAGTCTTCTGGAACTCACCAATGTAGGCATCCAAACTACCTGTCTGTCTGAGCTGTGCTAGCTCACTAAAGTAAAGTTTTGGATCCTTCTTATCAAATCGCTCGATGAGCTTGTTTGTGAACTCCGGATAAGTAGTAACCTGGTGATAACCCAATGTGTACATGCCGTGATGCCACCAATCATGCGCCAATCCATCAAGGTGTAGTGTGGCAAATTTAATGGCCTCGTCCTCCTGCATAGGTCTCAAAGATAGGTAATTGTCAAACTTCTGTACCCAAGACCTCGCTAAACTCTTATCCAAGCCATCAAAATAAGGCAAGACAATCTTGCTCACCGCATGCTGAAGATCTCTATTCCCCTGTGGTGGTGGCTGGTACTGGTGAGCTCTGCGCTCAAATCTACCTCCACCCCTGGGCTTATGCACATCCATGAACTTATGAAATGACAGTGATTGCCTAATCTCAGGAGCCAAAGTCAAGTACTCTTCGAAAAGACTGGTCACGTCTATTAGTGTTTGATAGCTTCAGGAGATATTTTCTCCTTAATTAAAGGCAGGTCGGCCTATCAATTGCAATTATTATTTTTCTTCTAAGGGAGCTGACCTTGATGAAAAGTCACCTAGATTGGTATATATGTAAGGTGGTGATCATTCATTTCTACATCAAGTCTTTTCTTTCTTCAATTCACATTTCTTCAGAGCAGAAGTTCACCCTTCAGCAGCAGATTACAATCTTGTAGAAACAGATCGACTTCAAGGAGAAACATATTCTTCTCTGCATCAAAGGATAGGTGCTAGTATTCATTATATTACTTCGCCCTTGAGAAGGGTTTGGTTGTAAAGCAGATTTCTGCACTTTTATCTGATATATAAGAGATATATATTTTGTTGGGTTTTTCTCCCTCGAGTAGGAGGGTTTTCCCAAAGTAAACTGCTGTGTTTATTGTTCATGTGTTGCATTCTCTGCTTTCTGTTAAATCTGATCCTAAAACTAACATGGTATCAAAGCGGGTTTAAGGGAAGTACTTATTAGATTTAAAGCAGAAATATATGGGAATCATCAATGAGAAAAAGAAGGTTGGTAAGCAGTTTCTTGTAGGAAATTACATTTGGTCTTCGGGGGAAGCTGTTGGAAATAAATATCTGTGGGTCACTGCAATCTTCGAGTTGTGATTTGAATGGTGGGTGCGAAAATCAGGAGCGCTGTAAATTCAGAGTCTTTGATGAGAGCCGCATCTTTCCTTACCTACTGTTCAATTAAATGGATTTAATGGGAGCACTCAATGTCTAAGTGATATTTTAATTGGAGGCTTTTGACAGTGTGGCGTTTGTTTCATGAATAATGGGACAAATTCATATTGTAATCGTGGCAATTAACAAGGTATCCACGATTTTTAAGAAGACACTATAATTTATATTTGAAGAAGGATCAGTTATTTTTGAAGCCGTTGCATCTAGCCAAGGAGCTCACGTGGAAAGAAGCTGCCAAATTTTGAGAAAACGTGGCCTTTCAGTATTGTGATATCCATCCTTAGTATTGAGAGTATGCCATCTACCTTACTATTTGAGTCGAGAGAAGTAAAGGAAGATAATTCTCTATTCTTGAAAGATGTCTCCAATTTTTTATGCCGCTTCAAGGAAATAATGGGAAATAAAGGCGTTTCATATTTGAAATAGGAACGATTTAATCTCTTTGAAGAAACCGCTGCCATCACCACAAGTAGTGAGTTGAATATTTGTTGACACAAGGAGTCTTATCAGGCTCGGGTCACATAAAGGAGAAGGGTGTCGAGTCAACTATAGAGGAGGCGTTAATTCTAGATTGATTTTGGAGCTATCATGGAGTTTTGTAGAGATAGTGCTATTTGAAGACAACGAAAATCATGGCCCAGTGTGTGGGAGTTTAATATTGATCTGGAACTGCTTAAAATTGGCTATCGTGGCACTCACTGTCCAACAGGGGATTAATCATGGTTTAGTAAATGAATAGTGTTCAAACGAATATAGGTGGAGATTTATTTGATAGCGGCTATTGTGAAAGTAATCAAATTTAAGGAGGTGACGGGACAAGGAAGCATCTACTTAGTATCATTAAGTTTGTTGTTGAATCGCAAAGCAGAGAGGAGTCGGAATTGAAATGTGGTCGGGCCTGAGTGCAATTGTATATGAAAGCCAAAGTTCATATGTAATTCTCGGATGATGATTTTGGATCTGAATCTTTAAGTGCAAAGATGAGGAAAGAAAAATTGGTGGATTGCGAGGAAGATTAATCAATAAAGAGATAAGTATTTCATACCCTTGAATAATGTTCATGAATTTTTTATGTAGTTATTAATTCATGCAATAACATTGGAATAGTGAATCATGTATGCTTCTAGCATTGGTATTTCTTTTCGGGATAGTTTGATTCTATGAACAACTAGTAATCTCTCTAAAAATGCTTCCAGAACGGATCGAGGAGCAAAAGGATGATGAGAGATTGCATTCAAGGGAGGAAGAGCTTGATGCATCCTATGAGGAAGTCACGCAGGCTGAAGAATGGAAACACAGCTTGTTGCCATGGGACTGAGTTGGTGGCACATAACTAGAGGCATTTCTCGAAGAGGAAGAACCTATTTAGATTGTCATTGCGATCAGTTTCTTCAAAGAGGAGGAATTAACATTCAGAGGGAGTTTGACAAACCCACAGAGGCAACATTGGACGAGGAGGTCAAGAGGTTGATGCAAGTACTTGGAGCTTCAGAGGGAGTCACATCATCATGAAGATTTTTTGTAGCGTATATTTCTCCGAGACAGAGAAATATGAGGTGAAAGCCCTAGTAGCGTATATTTGTTTGAGACGGAGAAGTATGAGGTGAAAGCCCTTGTAGTGTATATTTCTCTGAGATGGAGAAGTATGAGGTGAAAGCCCTTGTAGTGTATATTTCTTTGAGATGGAGAAATATGAGGTGAAAGCCCTTGTTGTGTATATTTCTCTAAGACGAAGAAATATGAGGTGTGAGCCCTTGTTCATCTTTGAGACTAAGATGAGACGTCATGTTGAGAGACTCCATGACGACATCACGTTGAGAGACTCTATGATGGGCACTTGTGCGTGTGTTTCTTTCCACACATGGGAGTAGCCATGGTGGACGTCATGTTGAGAGACTCCATGATGACATCAAGTTGAGAGACTCTGTGATGAACCTTTGTGCTTTCCACAAATGGGTGTAGCCATTGTGAGTGTCATGTTGAGAGACTCCATGACGTAGATATTTGGAAAATATCTCCCTAGCTAAGAGGGAGTGTTAGTGTTTGATAGCTTCAGGAGATATTTTCTCCTTAATTAAAGGCAGGTCGGCCTATCAATTGCAATTATTATTTTTCTTCTAAGGGAGCCGACCTTGATGAAAAGTCACCTAGATTGGTATATATGTAAGGTGGTGATCATTCATTTCTACATCAAGTCTTTTCTTTCTTCAATTCACATTTCTTCAGAGCAGAAGTTCACCCTTCAGCAGCAGATTACAATCTTGTAGAAACAGATCGACTTCAAGGAGAAACATATTCTTCTCTGCATCAAAGGATAGGTGCTAGTATTCATTATATTAATTCGCCCTTGAGAAGGGTTTGGTTGTAAAGCAGATTTCTGCACTTTTATCTGATATATAAGAGATATATATTTTGTTGGGTTTTTCTCCCTCGAGTAGGAGGGTTTTCCCAAAGTAAACTGCTGTGTTTATTGTTCATGTGTTGCATTCTCTGCTTTCTGTTAAATCTGATCCTAAAACTAACAACGTCTGCTACTGAAGTACCATGCTATGGCTGAAACTCTGTCTGGTGACCCTGTTGTTCTGCCTTTGGAGTCGGTGGTGCCTCCCTAGTAATAAAGGTGGGTTGTCTTGGCCTACGCTCATGAACAACCGGTGGCTGCTGCTGCCGTACAAACATCTGTGGCTGGTGTACACCTGCTGTCCCACTAGACTGTCCTATCTGGATGTAGTGCTGGTGATGTGGGGTATACTGTCTCATGGTACCTATCAGCTGTGACATCATGTCCATCATGTTGTCATGTCTACTCCTGAATTCTGCCTCTGTCATCTCAGCATTTTCCTTTTCTTTCCCTGAATCTCTAGGAGTCTCTGTAGGAATCTCTCGATCTGCCATGAGTGTAGTCACACTATTTTCACTACTACTAGAGCTAGATCTGTGAATACCAAGAATCCCTGATACTATCTCATCTTCTGGAATGGGTGGAGCTGTCCAATCCTCAACTCTGCCTGTTCCTCTACCCTTATTGTAGAAAATAATGTCTCTACTCATGAAAAAGCATCTAAAAAGCAAACTTCTGACTGAAGAAGCACAGGCTGGTAGGACTTCTGTGCTCTAATACCACTGTAAGAGACCAGGTGTCTCTCAACCCAAACTCTGACAGTGTATGCAATGTTTTGTTGTGTTTTCTTGGTTTTTGAGTTTTTTTGTAGTTTTTTGCAATGGTGCGATTTTGAAAGAAATGCTTAAAAAATATAAATAAAATACCAGCAATTTAAATATGACAGAATATAGCTTGGAATCTGAAGATAGATGATGTATTAATCTTCTAGAACAATTACAACTGCTGAACTCAAGCATATAGATAAAAACAAACTATTTATTGAAAAAACCTGGATAAGCTTGGAGCCGCTTGTGACAGAGCATGAAATGGTACGGCTGAATGGCAGAAAGCAATCTCCCACCTCCAAATTGCTGCAATAACTCCACAAACCCAAGGCGCCACCTCTAGAAGTCAAATCGCCCAAAAAGGCAAGGCGTTTTGGACAAGAAGAGAAGTACGACCTTGCTGTTGCAATGCACGGCCTGTACCAGCAAAATGGAAAGTCCGTACAGCCTCAATATGTGTGCCAAATGCCAGGTAACTATTGGTAATGAACCAGAATCATGATTGGAAACAAAAATGATTCAATAACTTGCTAATAATCTTCTTGTTATGCTCTGTAATGACCTCTGGATGAAGCCACTCAATTGACAATCTTCAATTGGTATTGCATAGTCTCAGTATGCCTGATTCTGAAGAGGGAACGTTCTCCAAAACCTGATTATCTGCTGAAACCCTTGTTTCACAAACCCCAATGCTCTCAGAGAGAAAAGACAAATTAGAATAATCATAACATAATGAATTCGATTTTCCTTCAAGAGAAATATATACTCTCACAAAGTTCGACCCTTAACCAAAAATCAACTTAAATGCATTTAATAACTTAATAATTCGCCCCTGTAGAGACTTAGGCAAATTATTAATTAATGGCGTCCCTTTTGGTGAATAATTAAATACTCATTTAATTATTATTTATCTCCCTTATTATAAAGTATTAAATACTTTATAATTTGCCATTTATTAATTACTTTAATATTTCATTAAAGTGACTCTATATTATAAAGTCAAATTAATAATCTTTTAATAATCATTAAATGCACAAGTAAACATTGTTTGCTCATCAATTCGTCAAATTGGGTCGAAACTGAGCTGACCAACTGAACCAAGTGCCTTTTTATAAATAGTAACTCCTGCTTGCCTGACTTACTATAAATAGTAAGTGCTTGAATAACACTCTGTAAGCATTTGCAAAGGTCCAAACCTGGATCAATTGATGGTGTAATGTCCCTAACCACTGGGTAACTGCAGAAGAAGACCCTCTAAACACATCTGTCAGCCTACGAGGATCTGAATGATAAGCTAACCCCTGAATCAACTGTACTGCCTAGGATGGGGACGTTACAGAGTGCTTTGTATGGATCCGCCTTGAAGCCTTTGTGTTGGGCACGGGAGGTTGCCTTTCACAATCCTCCTTTCCCAACGGCTTAGGCCTTGCATTCTCCATACATGACAGTACCTCGGAAGACACTTGCCCTATTAGGACAAGGTGAAGCCCTACAGTTCAAGGGCCTACGACCTACCACCCCTATAATAGTGTAGTGTCCTATGGTGGGACCCCCACCTCTCTATGTCTAATCCGTTTCTCGGGCCTACGAACATGAGAGGAGAGTTTTCAGGCTAACCACTTGGACTGTACTTCACCTATCTAAGAGGGTAACAATCATGGAGAAGACAATCTTTATATAAACATAATAAATGTATTTATTATCATTCCATTGCTGATATTTAGAAAAGAGATGGTTCATATATTCAATGAGATTCTTTAAGGAAAGTTAACTAAATGCACAAGTAGATATGTTCCTTCATTATATTCATGATGTCAATTTGAAATGCATTTAGACACAAAGAAAATATTCCTGTAATTTTCGGTAGTATATTTTCTTGTGCGATTGTTCCTATCATATTACACAGATATTAAGATGAATTTCTGACTATAAGAGGAAACTGATATCAAAGAGCAAGCAATGATTTCTTTTCTAATGCAACTTGAATTATCTAAATGGCCTAGCTGAAAAAGATCACCAATGTATGCAAAATGCCTGAAGACACAATTTTGTTCTATGTTCTATCAGACGTCATCCTCTTGGGATGACGTATTTCTCAGTTTGTTCCTATAATTCTATTCTACGGTAGAGAGGTGAATTAATAATGTAGAAGAGAAGTCATATGAGTGAATTCCTTAAATTATTATGACATGTGTATTCCCCCAATAGTTTATGCAATGAGGCCAATTACAATACAGTCAATGAGTCTAGAAACACCAATGATCAAATTAGCAATATTGGTTTGTTATATTCAAAATATGCTAAATATTATTGCTAAGTGAATACATCACCTGAATTGTTTTATCTCTCCACGTTTTTCGATTCCTTACTCACCTCTTTCAACCCTATATGCTGCTAATTGTTTTATTCCCTTCCTCTTTATTCACATCCCATTCCATACGATTCCCCCCATTGCTTGAAGGCCTCTCCCCTTTAAATATCCCCAATTAGATAAGGGGTATGTCTTTTGGTGGCAATCACACCACTTCAAAGCAGCACACCTCTTTGTATATGCTAATACCTTCTCACTTAACCGCTGCCTTTTCATAATCAATGTTGATTAGTTTGCTGTATTTATTTGTTTATTTTATTTTATTCTATATTTGTTTATTTTCTTTTGTTTTATATTTCATATTTAGCCTATGAATTGGGCTTGGGTTATTTTATGATTATAATATTTATGGTAGTCATTTATTATTATTATTTAGTGAGGCATAGTTTCTTATTATTTTGATATTTGCAATTAATGATATTAATTGTTATTATTTACTATGATAGTATGATGTTAATTGTTATTATTATTTACTATGATATCAATTACATTATTATTTACTAAGGTATAGATAATATCAATTTCTTGTGATTATGATATTTTAATTTAATGATATTAATTGCTCTATTCAATAGATAATTGTATTATTATCTACGCTAATTATACTTATGATAATAATAGTTAAATGGCAATTTTTTTTGCTATTTATTTAGTTTTGTGTTTCAATATTTCATATTTGGTGTTACAATTTTTGGGACATAACATTTAACTCTAGTTGTGAGCCTTATAAGGACAGTGTGTCCTAGCAGTGAGCCCCTGTAATATAGTATATTGAGATATAATATATTGTGAGGTAATCCTCACCATGGTTATTTCCTTTTTGGGTTTTCCACTTATAAATCCTGGTATTCATGTGTTTTGTGACTTTGTGGATGATTCATGCTTTCATTTCTTATTTGAATTAGAATGTTTTGGTGACTGGATAAGCTGTTATAAAAAGTTTAATAGAATACTGATTCACCCCTCACCCCTTCCTCTCAGTATTCTGAATGTTCAACAAACAGATCTCTTAGAGTGCAATATAACATCATATCATATTTGGATTTTTTTTTTCTGTCTTTGAATTTTTCTTTTTTTTATAAACTTCATTTTCTATGATCAAGATTTTGGACCTAAGATGGGTTGTTATGGTAGGAAAACAGATTAAGATCTCTTTATTTAGAAAACTCTAGTCAAGTACATGATGCTATCATGGAAACCCACACAAAATATTTTATAAACAAAACTTAGCTAGTTGAAAAATTATTAAATACAACTAACCATTACAAAGAATACTGAATGCAAGTAGCTATTACCAGCAATAAGGAGTTGTAACTGCTATTTATTATCAGTAATAATTAGTTGTAACTGCTATTTATTTATAATCAAGATTTAAGATTTAATTTTCTAAAGTGAGATGTTCAACTAGTCTTGTTGATGATGGGAATCTTGACCAAGACGCAACCCATTATTCATACTAGGGCTTTTTTCACACTTATCAATTTTAGCAACTTCTCTTAGGTGCCTTTTTGTATGATACCTCAAAGCCATTGACACATGTAATGGGGACAACCACACAATGGATACCAATGTCAACGTCCCAAGAGGGCCCATTGATTGAATTTTTAAATTTTGAATCTGCTTGTGTTGATTGCTTTGCTTTATATTAAAAACTTTAATTTGGAAGTTCATCTTTGTCTATATGTTTTTTCCAATGTACATCTAAGTTATGCTTAATAGTCCAATAGCCCGAAGTTACCAAGAAGTTGAATGGAGTTTTATGTTTTCACCTAGAAGATGACTCATCTTGTCGTAATGTTTGGTGAGTCTTCACTTATATAATAAAACCATCATCTAACTCCAACCTTTAAGTGGTGGGACACTTGGTGCTGGTTCTGGTGTGTAATGTCCCTAGTCTTGTTTGCACTAAAATTCGCTTGTTGATTAGGTTTAGGGTGTTTTCCAGTTTGTCAAATGAATAATTCTTTAATGATGTATTTCTGCATTCCACATATGGACAATATTTCCACAAATACACATATTTATTAGCATTAACATCATGGTATCCAATTATAGAAATCATCACAAATGCAACCATTATGTACTAAGAAAACACTTTGCCTATTGGAGGAAGCCACTAGAGCTTATAAGCGGTCTGGTTCTATTGCCCCTCCATGGTCCATCCGTTCCTTGGTCTGGGCGGACTTGAGTGGGACCCTAAGCCAACCACCCCTCCGTGGCCCATTCCTAAAATATCCCAGCCATTTTTTTCATTTTATTACATAGCTAAATTCACCCATTAGCATTAGTGCAAACATAAACCAGCTGAATGTAACCCTCTCCTCTGATCAACCTAGATCCCAATGCGGGCAAGATTGAGAGCATACACGAAAGGGGGTCGTTAGAATAACAAAGCATGCTGAAAGTAATGGAAAGGAGGTGCAATCACTCTACCACTTATTCAGCGGGAGGACTAGAATTAGAAATTACAATGCTGAAAGTAAATATGCAACTTGACCACTTTTCAGCGGGAGTGTGTTGACGGCTCAGCCGATCAGCAATATGTAAATGCAATACCAAAGTAACTAGGCGGCATGCCAGCCTCTTCCACTTTTCAGCGGGTGGTACATGAAAGTAAATACTAAAATGAAAGACTAAGGCAATGCCAGTCTCTTCCACAAACGTGGGAAACTATGAAATTGCAAGAATTAAAATGGCTGAACAGTACTACTGTAGCAGTGTTACAATATGAGTTTCTCCTGCAAATATCACTATATTTGAAATGCCTTAATGCTGCAATGAAGTATTATATCTCTCCTATCATCAAAAGCCTCGATCCACACTAAACCCAACCCCAAAGACAAACTTTTACAATCTGATTTTGACAGACCAGCAATTGAAAATGCACAAACCAGCAACTAGACAACCCTCTAAAATGCTCATAACTCTCTCATAACTACTTCGAATGACATGGGACCAAGTGCAATGAACTCCTAGGAAGATGGCGACCAATTTATGACCAAGAAATAGCTGCAACAAGTACTCAATGAATTATCTAAACATTTGCCAGGCATGACGAAGTAGAATGCCCTCAAGAGGGGCGACTTTTGTAAAATAAAATCCAAATCTGCATATTAAAATCTGAAAATCACCAGAGAGGGGCGCCCAAGGCTGCAAAACACAATGATCAAATACCCATAACCAGATAAAAATCGTTCAAAGACATATGAGTGAAAAACCAGTTCAGCCACAACAGATACAACAACTGTAGAAAGATTGAAAATACAATAACTTAATTGCAAAATGCAAAACAACTCAATATGAAACTAATCTCAACTAGTTGCTATCTTTCAAGCAAGAAGTTAAGCCGACTAGGAGGTATGCATCCCTCGAAGCAATCCTGTTACCATTCCGGCAGCATAACAATATTGTAAAATATAAGATGCTGAAAGAGAGAGCAAAGCCTCTTATTTATATCTTTCTCCAACCTCAATTTCAAATTCCTTTTCCCTCCAATTAGGTCGCCCCCATGAGATTCACATTCAAATTCACTTTGACATTTGCCTTTCATTTCAAACTTCATTCTCCATAACTTGGCGTCCAAACGTAAGGAGGATGAAACTTTATTTAAAATGTCAATAAAGTATATTTTGGCGTCCAAAATAATAATAAAGTGAAACACTTTATTAAAGTGAAATATAAATATAATTGACCACTTATTTCTCCAAGGCGTCCAAACATGCCTTTTAAATATTTCACTTAAAATGATATTCTCATCAAATATCAATTTTGCCGAAATAATCACCTCAAATGCTGGAGACCAACTAACTATACTGCCCTGCCTGACATAGCCATAATACCAAGTTGTTAAAACACTGCCAAAAATAGCACCAAGGGTGTTGGAGACCAAACTGCTCCAATTGACCTGCGAGATATAACCACTGAACTGAACTGCAAAAACCCTACTAAAAATAGTACGGCTAAAAATAGAACTTACTAAAAATAGCATACTGCTAAAAATAGTAAGTTGTTCCAAACTCATTTTAACCACAATCCGAGCAGCCGTTGTACTTACCAAAAATAGTAAGTCCAAAAAAGTTCTCGGATTCAGTTGCATGTCATGCTGTCGCGAGGCTCTCTGAAAACCCAGAAGGAATCCAGAATCTGAATTGTAAAACTCCAACATGTAGCCGTCGTAACTTACTAAAAATAGTAAGTTCGGAAAAGTTCTCTGATTCAGTTGCATGTCATACCATTGCGAAGCACTCTGAAAACCCATAAGGAATCTAGAATCCGAACTGTAAAACTCCAACAAGCAGATCCCTGAATCCTCAAGGAAAACCTCCAAGTAACTGGAAACCCTAATTCTTCCTCTGACTAGCCTACGAGCATCCAAGAATAGGCTAACAGTCACTGGAAGATGTAGTGATAAAAATGGGGACATTACAATTCCTTTCTTGGTTTGGGCAGACTTGAGTGGAACCTCTACTTATCCATGGCCCCTCCTTGCCTTTGGATCAGGCAGATCTTAAGTGGACTTTTCCACTCATCCATGGCTCGTCCTTACTTTCGGATTGGGCGGATCTTAAGTGAGGTCTCTAGGCTGTACCACTTTTCTTAGGCCCTTCCTCCAAGCAGGTTTTCAAACACTTAGACAATCTTTAGGCAAACATCATATACTAGCACATATCCTTATTCTTCAATTCAACATCCAAATCCATTTCTAGAATGATATGACAATACTAGGAAGATCATCTTACTTATAATTCAGTTCCACATACATTCAGAAATAAGAGAGAAGCTTTCACACATGAATATCATTAGCCTTATTACAATGCCTTATTGCTAGTAATTGAATGACACAAGTTGGAAATGCATTTACGGGTAAGAAAGTAACAATGAACAGACAGATACATTTGTTAAATGCACTCAGAAAGATTTAGTAATCAACACTAGAAGTGATCAGATTGCATGAATGCAAATATACTTTTATGTCAGATTGTATGCTAGAGAGTGACGGTGAATGATGCCTACCTATTCTAGTTTGGCTGTTATGTTAGATTACGTATCACTTGGGAATATAGACACTAAACAATTCGACAGTCAGATTTGCATGAGACAGATCAGTTTGTATATATACAAATCAAGCACTATAAGAAACCATGAATACATATGTGAACCAGCATGTTACACTACTCCATGCATCTAATGTTTTAACTGAATCAATGATCTTGTATTCAGAAGTCCAGGTGTTAATGCTAAGTGAAGTCTCACCTGATTTGCGTTTCTAGTCCTCTTCCTGAAGTCTTTATCCAATGCCTATCTTCTTCTCCTTATTTCTATTTCCCCAATCATCCCTTTATATCATTTGAAGGCAGTGAGGAGTCGCGTCTTTTTACCATGCCCCTGACACATATTGTTAATTACTGCCTTTGAAGATTAATCGTAGTTTCTTAATAGTCATCGTCCCATGCTCCCGTCATGTGCGGATCATAAACGATTACGATAAGAAGAGTCTAAGGATGCTAGTTAAATATCGTTTTAATGGGCCCGATGAAAGTCAAATATCATAGGCATCGTTTTATTTGTTTGGTGGCTGTTCTAGATAATAGAGGCGGCTGCTGTCTTTGTTCGCTATAATAATAATAATTTTCATTATGCTATCTTCAATTTATAGTGTTAATTGTTTATTATATTTTTTTATGATAGCCTATTATCTATGTTAATTAAAGTAGTATTTTAATTGCAATCACCTATATTCATATCCTAATGTTTATTCGAATTTAATTGCTAATTTTACATTAATTATCATATTATATAAAAATGATATTTATAATAATAATGTTAATTTATTTGACATTATAATTATAATAGCAATATTGAGATTGTCTATTTTTTAATATTCGCTTGATCTTATTATTTGTATTTCAATATGTTTTAATCTTGGGGACATGACATGGTGTCGCTTATACTTAACATCAGTCCTTTGCATGCTAGTTTGCGTTTGTGGCTAAATGTGCTCAATGAATTTGGCCACTTTGTCGATTTCCTTTTGAGCTAAAGGAGTTTTAGTCAATGTTCACATAGGATAAACTATATCAATGAGTGCCAATGGTGAATCCAAATAGACAGAAAATTTGTTGTGTTATTAGAGCTGTGAAGGGCTCTATTCTAATTATGCTGAAGTAAAAGAAGACCTTCATCCCATGTGCCAGGCTTCTTGGAATTCTACATTGAGCAGATGTGTAATCATTCTATTTTTGGAAGGCCTCTTTCGAATAGGAAAATAAGCACACTTTCGTCTCTTCTTGTTGATCAACTTAGCTATAGCACATGCAATACAAGATCTGGTGAATTTTATGACATTTGACTTGAAATGTGGGAAAAGGAAATACTTCTTCAATACAATGAAGTCTTTTTAACTGCAAAATGTCCGACAACCTTGTTGAAGTGATCTCCCATATCAACATCTAACGGTCTTATCTATAAGGTCCACAATGTGCCCTGAATGATACATGAGTCCATCTAACAAGTAGTAATTTGGTGTTATTTTTATATAATTCGTTCAATTCTTTTAAAATTCTGGCTTCATGTTCCACATGCATCAAACATGGAAAGAAGGGCTTGGACTAGAGGTTAGTTCAAACAATATGCTATTAAATTGGAACTTATTTTGAATGCTTTGTTCAATATTAGATTTTTCTCATTTTCTTGGACATTTAGCTTGGAATTTGAGGTCTGTAAAGTATCAATGTATTCCTGAACAGATTAATCACGATCTTGATTTATTTGGGAGAACTTAATATACTAATTATCATAATTTCTAAGAGGGTGGTAGGTTGCTTTCAAGGCTTCATCAAAACCATTTCAGTTTTCTATAAGGTTAAGACATCCTCATCTGAAATGCAGCAGTTATTCCACCATTTTTCGTAGATAAGGAAATTCTCGAAAGGCAAAGGTAAATCTGCATAATAATAAAATAAATTGACAGTATTGTAAAAGCATATTATTATGGTTGATTGCTTAGAATACCAGCCTCTATCTTGCATTCAAATAATAGGAATATCCATAATTTGCACCTTTCACATTATTCAAAATGAATTTTGTGTTTGTGGAAACAATGAGTTTGAGAGGGTGCGAATATGCTGCAAGAGTTGAACAAAATTACCAATTATCTTGGCTAATGTACATGATATTTCCACAGTTCATGTAAGTGATCGAGAATGATTCAAGTAATAATTTTGTAGATATTTTAGCATAGTGTTTGGAATTACACTCCATGATCCATCATCAAGATGAGGAAAAAATGTAGTGGAATATAGAAATTTTTCACTAAACAAAAGGGGAAGCCAATGGTAGGAAATAAGGGAGCAGCAAACAAGATAGTTAAGAGAGATGGAAAAAAGAGAGATGACAATTGCTAAAGAAAACCTATACATGCTAATAATATGTTGTGTTTGTGTGTGTGTGTGTGTGTGAGAGAGAGAGAGAGAGAGAGAGAGAGAGAGAGAGAACAATGGGGCAAATAATTAAAGAATGAGAGAGAGAGAGAGAACAATGGGGCAAATAATTAAAGAATGAGAGAGAGAGAGAGAACAATGGGGCAAATAATTAAAGAATGAACGAAACAATCAAAAGAAAACAAATAAAATATGAAAATTACTAAAACTAACATAATATAAAAAGAAATATAAAGGAGGGGCAATCATATTCATATTAGTATAAAAGCTAACAATAAGAAAATGCTCAATAAAATCAAGGTTCTAAAAAAGAGATGAATTGAATTTTTTTTTTAGAAAGGAATAGGTCTGAAAAAAAGGAGGTTGGGTGTTTGAAAAGGCAAGAAATGAAGAGAAAGTGTAATAACCACCCTAGATTTTTTTTAGTTTTTGACAATATGTAAACTCACCATAAATATATCAAGAAGATACATCTGCTGCATAGTTGCCGCGAGACTGGTACTGGTACTGGTATTGGTACCGGTACGACATTTTTTTGAAAGTAGGAGACGGGTACTTGGAGACGCCATTTTTTTTTAATATAAAAATTAATAATATATAGAAAATCTAAAAATATAATGACGTTGAACTTTCAAAACAATAGCAGTAGTAAAGTTTAAGAATGAACATTAACTTTAAATACACAAAATTCAAATCCAAATGTCATTGTCACATTGTGTCAAAGAGTCAAACCGTTCATACTTCAAATTTCATAATCATAGTTCACATTTGACATTAAATATTCGATTACATATTGAAATTCAGAAATATTGATAGTTTGATTGGCTGATATGCAAACAAAAAACAAAAAACAGAAATCTATCTGATATCTCATATCATCTACACCACATCATCCATGTCAAGGTCCTCAGCTATGATGCTCTCCAAATACTCATCACTCTCTAACTGAGGTTCTTATGATGCTCTCCAAATAGAAAATCTGAAAATATGATGACATTGGACTTTCAAAACAATAATTTAATCACTCTTAGACGCATCAAATACATTATGCTTTAATTTTTAAAGTTTCAAATGTTTAAACTTAAAAGATTTTTTAGGTATTTTAGTGGGAGACGTCATTGTCTGCAGCCGCAGGGTACTCGGGAAACTTCGGCAGAAGTCTCCAGCCTCCTGGAGGCGTCCCTGGAGACGGTACTGGTCTCCGAGACGTGTCTCTGAGGGGGGGAGACGCATCTCCCGGCAACTATGATCTGCTGTCATAAGTTTCTAATAAAGATTAGAGTGCTAAGAAAGATTACAATGCTGATACAAATAGCATTGATTATGCCAATTCCCAAAGTTCCCACAATCAAGAAATAACCTCCTAGCTTATAAAGATAAAAAAATACCTCAAAGGATGATTGGAAACTAGTTGTGGGTCTGCAAATACATTGAAACTCACTGCTACAGGTGTGTACAGTCAATAAGATCACTCTGAATTCTCATAAACTCATAACCAAGTGAAATACTAATGATATACCTTGAGATTATTTGCTAACATGATCTGGGATAGGTCTAAGAGTCACCATGTAGGCTGATGTATGTGATGAATCAGGTCTGATATGATCAGGAGAGCTGTTGCAAGTCTGATATGTTGGAGTAATTAGGAAAATCACATAATAATTAATTAATCATTAATTAATTATTATGCCCCTTTTACTTTATTACGCTTAAGCTAAACTTAGGAGTAGTTTTTTATTATTAGATTGAGCTAATAATAGGTCAGGTTGTCTCATTGCATAAGATGAAGACACTTGTCATAATCTAATCAAATCCTCATCTAGGGTTTGCTTTTTTCTTTTTCATTGTAATCATTCATTCAAATGTATTCATTTTATCAATACAATATAGAAGCCATCTGTAGTGTCAAGCTACATTGTAAACATTCAACAATTCTATAATGTTATATATCAATTGTTGTGAAATATTAATGAATAACTTATTCTAAAAATTGTGAAGAAAATCTTTTAGTATTGCTGTATATGTTTTTTTATACACCAATCAAAGTTTTTTTTTTTTTTTTTTTTTGGACTATTAGCATTTTGACAAATAAATCTCCAAAAACATCAAAAAAAGTATAAATAAGAACATTACAGTGGTATCAGAACCACAATTCTTGCCAGCTTGCTGGGTGGTCGATATTGCTTGCATGTCAACATTGAATAGTTGTATATTGGTGTTCAGTTGGTTACATGACAGTTTTAATAGTTGTGAGCCAGTGATCAGTTGTTTGCATGATGGTGTCAGTGGCTACATGTGTTAAAGGTTAGTTTCAGTAGTTGTATGTTGTTTTCAGCAAATTGTAGGTTAGTGCTAAGTGTCTAAAGAAAGATGAAGATATCTCCAAAATTCATGAGTGAACAGTTACAAGAATTTGGAAAATATGAGAAGGACCTAACAAGATTGATAAGGGGGAAGGATAAATGGGACTATGAACATGAGGACACCAAAATTCTTGATCAGTATCAAGAATTACTTGATGAATTCAAAGGCCAAGTTTCCTTTGATGATTAATTGAAATGGAGCATCCAAGCAAAAAGGGATTTTATGATTACATAAGAAGAAAAAGGATGAATGATGGTGATTTTACAGATATGACAACCGAAGATAAGCACTCCAGTAATTTCAGATCAAAATATGAAAAACATGCCTCAATGCAAAGTACAGATGTATAATTTCATGATGCACAACAAGAGAATGCCTTAGCTGAAAATGATGATGAATTTGAATTTTCAAGGTCATCTGCAAAGGAAGAGGAGTAATTGAGTTTTCCTGAGAGTGCTGAGATAGAAACAAATGGGTACACATACTTCTTTGATGATAGGTAGGTTGACCTTCTAGAGAATTTGGTAAAAGAGTATGCTGAAATTATCAAATCAACAACTGTTGTTGATTCATTGCTTGATCATACTGTTATCATGTTCTCTATTCAAGAAAAATTGCAATACAACAATCAGAGAGGTAGTTGATTTTGAAGGTGATATTGTTTCTATAATGACGACAATTTAGAATTTTTTTTGTGTGGTGAGCCAAGACACTTTGCTGATATAGATCTAAGGCCTAGAGAATCACAAGAATTGAAGAATCAAATTTTGGTCACAAAAAATGGTACGAGTGTTGACAAGAGTTGATAGCACACACAAGACCTCATTTGGAAAGCCCAAATTGAGGAGAGGCAAAAGGCATTGGAGGAGGAGCCACTCTTGCAAATTTTCAAATGGTCAAAGATGCATTGGAAATAATGAAATCAAATCTCTTGCAATTGCTGATAGATAGAGATCATACTATCAAGTTTGCAAAAGATAAGGAGAAAGAGCTTGATGAGCTCAACCTAGAGTTAAGTTTGGCCCACTTTTCACTCTACAAAGCGGAAAATTGGTTACCTATTGCAGCCACTCCCAAGGAATAGGAATCTAACACAAGAACTATAGAGGTCAAACAAATAATTGAAGGAAGTGATGAGCTTCAAAAGAATTATAATTTCGAGCCAAGCTACCCTTGAAGACACGAAGAAGAAATCAAGGAGGATGAAATGTTGCATAATGATTTTTGCATTCCTCATACCACAGATATTCAACATGTTGATAGCATTAGAGAAGAACATCAAGATGCAATCTCACGGTGCTAGAGTAAAGGTAACACATTGATATCGAGTAATAACTAATTAGAGAGACTATTGATTATAATATTGATTTAATACATCCTATTACAAGAAACCGAGATTGAAGATGTGAGTTAAAGAATATTTCATATAGGTGGACGGGAGGAAAATTTATCAAAATCTTTTGGGATAGTAGGGGGCTTAGGGATCCTATGGAGAACAAAGTCAGTAACAATGCACAAAATGGTCAAGGAGGCGAACTGGATGTTATGTGAGGCCGAGAGTCTTACATGTAATATGCAATTGCACATCTTTAACATCTACAACCTAGTCAGGAATCAAGAGAAAGAAATCTGGTGGAACACCCTAAGCCAAATATAGTAGATATAGGGAAGGAAAGAATAATAATGGGGGGTGATTTTAACACAGTTGTAAGGATAGAAGAAAAATATGGAGGGAAGAGTGCCAGGTCAGTCTCAATGGAACTCTCTGGGAATTTTTAGCCAACAATAATCTTCTAGATGCCCAAACATTGAATGGAGCATTTACATGGTCAAACAAAAGAAATGGAGAGAGCTGAATAAAAGAAAAACTAGACAGATTCATATATTCACAAGACTGGTTAGGATATAACCTAAACATGGAAGCGATAATCCTTCCATTGGTAGGATCAAACCACCTACCAATTAAACTAACAATCAAAGTAGTAGAAAGCACCCCAAAATCATACTTTAAAATGGAGAAAATGTGGTTTAGAAAAGAGGAATTGGTGGATCTCCCGGAACAATGGTGAAAAACAGCCCCAAAGTTTATAGGCACATGAAGCTTCACCTTCATGAATAAATTAAAACATATCAAAAAAAGGCTTCAAGAATGGAATAGAGTAGTATTCAAGAATATATTCTCAGAAAAAGAAAGGATTGAGGAAGAACTGGAAGTATTAAACAAGAAGGTAATGGAAGCTGGGATGTACCAAGAAGACTACCTAAAAGAAAGTACTTTAGTGGAAGAATACAATGAAATCCTAGGTAGAGAAGAAGATCATTGGAGAGTAAAATCTAGGGAAATATGGCTTAAGGAAGGGGATGCAAATACCAGATTTTTCCACAACACAACAAAAGTTAAAAAAACCTACAAGAAAATCTCTAATGTAACACTTCCTAATGGGACTACAACAAGGAGTCCAAATGAAATAAAAGAGGAAGCAGTAAGGTTCTTCAAGCAGTTACTAGCACCTGAAGGGGATAAGGATTTCCTCAATGACAGTAAAATTCTAGCAAACATCCCAAATCTTATATCTAAAGAAGAAAATGACATGTTGGCAGGCCCATTTACAAGGGATGAAATTAAGAAGGCAACATTCCAACTTCATCTAGATAAATCTCTAGGACTAGGCGGCTGCCCTGCATTCTTTTATCAAAAATGTTGGTATTTCTTAGAGGAAGAGATATGGGAGATATGTGAGAATTTCAGAAAGAAAAAGAAGTTTACTAAAGATTTGAATAATACAATGGTGGTTATAATCCCCAAAAAACAATCATGCCTCAACTTTGGGGACTACAGACCCATATCACTTTGTAATACAATTTATAAAATGTTGTCAAAGGCACTAGCTAATAGATTGAAGAGCATCCTAGACAAGATAATATCGCCAAATCAAAGTGGATTTACACCCAGAAGAGATATAGTGGATAACATCATACTGGAAAACAAAACTGTTCACACAATGAATAAAGATAGGATAGTAAGCATGTTGATTAAGCTAGATGTAAGCAAGGCTTATGACAAAGTCAAGTGGAGATTCCTGATGAGAATAATGGAGAAAATTGGTTTTTTTAAGGATTGGTTACATATGATATATCAATGCATTTCAATAGTAAGATATTCAATTATCATCAATAGTACCCCATGCGATTTCTTTGAAAGCACTAATGGAATACGCCAGGGTGACCCAATTTCACCTTTCTTATTGGTCATCATGGCAGAAGTCCTCAACAAACATATTACAGCATACCAAAATCAAGATGAGTGGAAAGGACTACAAATAGCACGAGGGATTGAAGCCACAACACATCAACAATTTGCTGATGACACGATCCTACATGGGGAGGCCTTGATCAGAGAAGCAAGAACAATAAAGCTATGCATGGAAGAATATATAGAAGTGTCAGGGCAGCACATAAACAAGGACAAATCAAAGATATACTTCTTCTTTACAAAGAAAACTTTGCAAAAATGATAGCCAAGATTCTTGGTTATACAATAGGGGAGATCTCGTGTAAATATTTGGGGCTACTGCTTTTCAATGGCATGATAAGGTCAAGCTTATGGGAGTAGATAATAAACAAATGTGCGAAAAATCCAAAAGCTGGAGGGGTAAATGGTTGACTTTGGCTAGAAGGATAACAATGATAAAGGCAGTTTTATCTGCCATTCCAATATTCCCAATGTCATGCATGCAATTAACGGCCAAAGCAGCGTCAGGATTGGAAAGCATATTAAAATGATTCCTATGGGAAGGCTCGATTGAGGAACATAAGATACCATTGATTCGTTGGGATAAGGTTTGCAAAGCACAATCATAAGGTGGGGTAGGCATAAGGAATATGAAGGCTCATAACTTGGCCATAGGGGCAAAACTCATATGGAAAATGTATCAAAAACTAGAAACACTATGGTGCAAAGTGATGCAACATAAATACCTTGAAAACCAAAATCTAGTGATAATCTTAACAATAGCAAATGTCAGAAATGGGTCCCATGTATGGAACTTCATGTTAAATTGCAGACACATAATAACAGACCATTTGACATGGCAGATCAATGATGGGTCTAGGGCAGACTTCTGGAAAGATTTTTTTGGGGGGGGGAGGGGGGGTTGGCAGGGGGGTTACAAACCACTAATAGAATATCCGAAATTGGCCCCACATGAACCAAGTTTCAGTTGTAGGTTCAGAAGCTGTGTTCGAGATTATGTAAAAACAGATGAGAACGAAAAAAGTGGGTGGATAAATCTTGATGAAGTAAACATGGAAAAAGAGGCTAAAGAAAATCTAAGCAGAATTTTAAAAGAAATACAAATCTGTTTGATCAACCAACCAAACAAAATAATATGGTGTGGTGCAAAATCAGGAAACTACACAGCTAAGTTGGGGTACCTTATCCAAATAAAACAAGAGGAAATTATCTGGTCGAGTAAATTATGCTAGGGAAAAATGATACTAGCAAAGCCAGGAGCCTTTACATGGATGACTTTGCATGGAAGGATTTTAGCAGGCAACATACTTAAATCAATTGGCATCGAAGCACCTAATTAGTGCGTATTATGCCAAAAAGATGAGGAAAATGCAGATTATTTGTTGCTCAATTGCCCATATGCATCTCAAGGATGGGATTGGCTTCAAGACAAACTGAAGTGGGCAACATCAAGAAGCATTAAACTTTGGGACCATTTTATCAGCTGGCCTACATTGAAGAGGGAAGCCTTTTGGGGGCACATATGGCTGGTGGCACCATCAATCCTAATTTGGAACTTATGGAAGGAACGAAATAGAAGAATATTCCAAGATAAAACAAAAGAAATTAAAGAAGTATTGCGGATGGTTGAAAATAACATAACAAAATGGTTAAATACCCATCCCAAGTCACAAAGGAAAGCAAAATTCTCTAATTGGGATGACAATCTAATGAAGAGGTGGAAAACATTAAAAGTACCACCAGGATTTTAGTTTGCTCCAAGTACTAAAGCCAAGAGATCCAAAGTGAAATGGATTCCCCCCTCAAGGGGTAGGCTGAAATTATATACAGATGGTGCCTCTTGGGGAAATCTGGGAAGGTCAGGAGCAGGCTGCATAGTACACAATGAGGAGGGCAATTTACTTATAGCAATGTCAATAAAACTACCCACAAGCACTAATAACGCAGCTGAGATTGAAGGAATGCTACAAGGATTGCAGATGTGCAAAGAAATGTTAAAAATGTTGTCGTTGATGTCAAGTATGTAAAGAAGACAATGTCATAGACAAACCGTCATTGATGCCAAAGTGAAATGGATTCCCCCCTCAAGGGGTAGGCTGAAATTATATACAGATGGTGCCTCTTGGGGAAATCTGGGAAGGTCAGGAGCAGGCTGCATAGTACACAATGAGGAGGGCAATTTACTTATAGCAATGTCAATAAAACTACCCACAAGCACTAATAACGCAGCTGAGATTGAAGGAATGCTACAAGGATTGCAGATGTGCAAAGAAATGTTAAAAATGTTGTCGTTGATGTCAAGTATGTAAAGAAGACAATGTCATAGACAAACCGTCATTGATGCCAAAGTGAAATGGATTCCCCCCTCAAGGGGTAGGCTGAAATTATATACAGATGGTGCCTCTTGGGGAAATCTGGGAAGGTCAGGAGCAGGCTGCATAGTACACAATGAGGAGGGCAATTTACTTATAGCAATGTCAATAAAACTACCCACAAGCACTAATAACGCAGCTGAGATTGAAGGAATGCTACAAGGATTGCAGATGTGCAAAGAAATGTTAAAAATGTTGTCATTGATGTCAAGTATGTAAAGAAGACAATGTCATAGACAAACCCTCATTGATGTCAAAGTGCCTTGGAGCATGATCCATTGAAGGTTGATGAGAAGTTTTTGAGAAGTCATTGAAGAAATTCTTGATCCATTATTGCTGAAGATCATACTGAAAACCTTGCAAAACTAATGAAGCTATTGATGAAGATGTTACAGTTCCAATTCAAACGACGCCAAGGTCGAAGCAATAAATCAGTTACATAGCCGGAACTCATAAGGAAGACAGTATCTAACATCCCTGATTGATATAAAGGAAGATATCTATTTAATGTGATCATTCAAAGACAATGATCTTAAAAGGATGAGATTATATTTGTAAGGCAGCGCTTGATGGTCGACTTTTTAAAGATAAAATAAGGAGATAAGCATAACTGTGAAGTACTGACGATAGCTTGTATACAGTTTGCATGGCATGACTTTAACACAATTTCAATACATGGCAGGTACATACTCAGGCCATATCATTCATAACAAGTAATCGCCTTCCAAAGACTTCAACACAGATCCAAAAAAAGAGCAGAAATCTTGAAGGCCGATCAGACATTAGCTTTGATCAAATAATTCGGAAATGTGATCATAAATCGGTTCTAAAATCTGGAAAGTAAAGAATTAAATAAACAAATTGATTTAGTTCTAAAACAAAAATTCAAATACTATGCAAGAGAAATCTTTGAAAAGATATGATTTATCTTTGGAGAGATACGATCCTTTGTGAATAAAGAAGCTTCAGATTTGAAAAAAACAAAAATTAATTAAATCAAAAAGATGCGATTCACTTGGGAGAAGAAACATTTTAATGAATAAAACAAACGTAAAAAGGCAATAGAATAAGACAAAACATAATAAGACAAAATTTTCTAATAAGACAAATCTGTCTTAGAAAAAGGTGGTGATTTAATAAAATATGGTGATTCGAGATGTGCCTCAACTCTAAATGGTGTGATCATTTTGATATAGCATAAATGAAAGGGTGATTAAAGCATAAATGATAGGGTGCCATTATTTGTATTTAAAATCAAATTTTCAAAAGATTAAAAGTCAGCAACCAAGTTGTGCGATTTTTCACAAAGGACACGATACTTCACAAAGATTGCAATCTTTGAGATCAATATATATATTTGATTCAAATTCAGATTTCAAAAAAGTGTGTGGAGTGTGGGTGTAGTGTGTAAGGAAGATGATTATATAATATTCAGAGCAGAAGTTTATCTCTTGTGTGAGCATTAAAGTGACAACTTACATCACAAAGAAAAAGTGTGTTGAGTATTTTGTAAGAAGGGATATCATATATGCATCAGAAAACCTGTAGAAATTTAAAAGAAGATTGTTAAAGATGGATTTATGTGTACATGGTAGCAGATATATATGCAGTTTTTATAAGAGTCCCCGGAAGAATTATAAAGAGAAATAAGTACAGATTTGAAGGGATTAAAGCAGATTTTGAAGAACAGCTCATTGCAGATTTGTGAAGGAATTGTAGAGAGTGTATGAGCAGATTTATGAAGACTCTATGGGCACATTTGTGAAGACTACATGATGCAGACTTGATAAGGGATATAGACAGTTTGGATAGAGGTGATATCTATATTTGATGAATGCAAACTTGACAAAGAACATGCAGATTTGAAAGAAGTATAAGCAGATCTAAAAGGAATACATATGGAAGTGATTGTATCAATTTATTAAAGCAGCATTGTATGAAGAATTGAAAAAGAAAATATATGAAGATATTTGGAAATTGCTGTACCCCAAATTAAATGTTTTGCTACACTTAGGCATTTTGAAGAAATGAGTCAAAATCTTGTTAAATCTGTCAAAAAGGTCAAAATTGGGGTTTGCATGTCTTGCATGAGGGTCAAAAACTTAGAATTTTCAAAATCTGACAATTTGTGTCAGTTTAGAGCGACCAAATCAACAAAACCCAGATTTCAGTTTTTCAGCCCTAAATCGTAGGAAAATTTCTATTTTTAGTGGTTTTCTAAAAATAGAAACTTTTTTTGGGTTTTTTGAAATGGATGTTGGCAAAATTTTCTAAAAATAGAAATTTTGGATTCTATGGTTGAGACTGATTTTGATTGGCTCAAAATACTTCCTCATCAGTCTGGTCCAGTCAGAATCACAAAAAGATCAGTTTTGCCCTAGTGGGTCTATTTTTCTTTTTTAGAAGCTTTTTAAGGAGCACCAAGGTCATCAATGGAGGTCAGTCAGGTGCGAGGTGTCAGAATCAAACATTCAAGCATTCAACAAAAGCTGCTAATGATGAACGTGCACGAGGAATGAAGAATGGAGAAGGGAAGCTGTCAAAATTGAAAAATGAGAATTTTTGGCTAAGTTTGGAGACTTCAGGTGCCCCTGTTAAGAATAGGCACCCAAATACCCATGCCTTCAAAAAATTTCATCATTGACAGTCAAGGTTGAGGCTATCACGTTAAACGAAGGAAGAAATTGAAAAGTTTAGAAAATATTCTAACACTACCAGCCATGGGCGCCCTTGAAAGAAATAGGCGCCCATCTTTTCAGGGCATCAGATGATGGAATTAGGGTTTATGCTCCCAGACAATGTTGTTCAGATTCTTCTCAGCTCTGCAGTGAGTCTATTAGCTCAGTCATTTGACGAATCAATCATCCAGAATTCAAGATTGATTGAAGAGGTCTCAACCAAGAAGTAGAATGCAAATCACGGAAAATGTCAAAAATATTCTAAATCTGGTGAAGTTGGGCGCCCCAGGTGGAGAAAAGCGCCCAAGCTTTTGGAGGTCTAAATCAATTTAATTTGCAGATGAAGCCTCCAACATTACCTCTTTAGTTTTGACCAAGCTTGCCAAGGCAGCCATCAGCTTGATCGTTGGAGTCGTTAGTCATCAGATACTGAAGGTGAAATAGAGACGTAAAACCATTGAAAGTCACAAAAGGCAAAAGCAAGATGAAAAATATAGGAAATATTCTAACTCTGGTGAAGTTGGGCGCCCCAGCTAGCCAGGGGTGCTCAAGCTTCTGATGCCTCAAATCAACTTTTTTGCAGATGTAACTCCGAGAAGACCCCTCTCGAAATCCTTCAAGCTATCCGACGAGTCCAGCCGTCAGTCTATCGGAGCTCCAGATCATCCGAAATGGCAAGATCATCTGAAAGAGAGGAGATAAGCTTGAAACCTGAGAAACGTAAAAAAAATGGTTGTCTGGTGAACATGGGCACCCTTGGAGAAGATAGGCGCCTAGGGTTTTGAGGCCTCAGATGGCAGTTCCAACAGTTGCAGTCTCCAGGATCATCTCGTTAGATTTGTCCAAGGTATCCAACGTTGCAGTTAGCCAACTGATTTGATCAGTTTAGCTCCCGAAATCGAGAATTCTTTAGAAAATCAGAAAACAAGCAAGAACTTGATAACCACAAAAATGGCTAACATTAATGAAGATGAGCACCCCTGGAGGAAATTGGCACCAGTCATTTTGAAGGTGAAAAAAAAGTTTTTATCAAAAGTTGTGTCGAAGACAATTTCGTTAGATTTACTCCAGCTCCACGATGAGATCATCTGCCAGTTCATAGGATTCACCGAGCTCCAGGATCAAGGATCAAATAGAGGTTAAAAATCAAGAAAAGGTTGAAATTCCAAGAAAATGGCTAAGTATGGAGAGGAAAAGTGCCCCAGGAGGAGATAGGCGCCCAAGGCTCAATGCCTTAGGGTAATTTTCAAAGTTTTCATCATTCAACATTTGAACAATGTCTACATTCGATGAACCTACCCGGGATAGACTCCGAAAGTTTTAAAACAAAAAAAGCAGATTTTTCTCAACCTCAACTTATTTAAGAGAGCTTTTGCCTTCCATTATTCATTTTTGCAGGTTGGAGTCCAAAGCAAGAAGATTTTCTCTTTTTCCTTAACGAAGATTTGAAGACCCAAACAACATGCTTTTTCGGTGTTTCTTCGTGTTTTAGAGATCAACAAGCAAGGAGGAAGGCTTTTTCATGCTCCAAACTTCTAGGGCATTGCTTTTTCAAAACAACCACTCAACTTTTTCCATTTCTGATCACATGGGTCTCTTTGCTTTTTCATCATCATAAACATTGAGAAATTTTTCCCTCATCTAGAAATTGCTTTTTGGCCGCTTGTTTCAGGATGGATTTAGCTTTTTCAGTTTCTAAGCATCTGGGTTTCTCCAGAACATGATTTTCTACAAAACCTAGGTTCCAATTTTTTTAGAGAAATTGCTTTATCAAAGATAGATCAACATTCTATTTTCAACAACACTCTCCACTCGAAATCAAAAAATAAATCTGCTTTTTGGCAGATGTGATCAAGATTTAAAGCAACGGTCTTCTAGAAGCTTTCTTCCACCTTTCTTTCTATTCTCATCTCAATTCTTATCCATTCTTTGAAGGAGGATATCAAGTTGCAATAGTTGGCACTTTCCTTGTTTATAGGTTTTCATAGGTTGTTAGATGTTTATCTTGTTTAGGTTTAGAAATAAAGCTTGCATGTTGGCAAGTCTTAGTTGTAAAAATAAGGAGATTTTAGGGTTTCCTGCTCTTCTCTTTGTGTATAAATAAGGGCAGCCTTGGCCATTTTTTTTTAACCGTGCTAGTGATAACAATACGCTGAGCCTCTTAGTGCCTTGTCATTGTTATTCAGTGTTGTTCAAAACTTGGATTGTGATAGTGAAATTGATGAGCTTATTTTGGCCTTCAAAATTGCTATTCAGTTTTTGTTCAATCTTGTGCTAAGTGTAAATCTGGTTTTGATCGCATGTTGCATGTATTTTGCTACAACTTGTTGTCCTAGAAGCGTAATCTTTTGTGCTCGAAGTTTGAGAAAATAAAGTCTTGTGCTTGCTTTGCTGCCCTGATATAAAGTCTCAGATTTCTGTCTATTGTGTTATGCTTATAAGATCTCCATTTCAGCTTGCATTGAAATTCAGTTAATGTATGTTGGAAGAAAGTTTATCTAAGTATCTATGTCAGAGAATCAAACTTTGTTCATTTCTAACTCTCTTGCTCTGCGTTTACTTGAGAAGTTAGAAACCTCTTTAGCGTAAGTTAGTTATAGTTGATAGTTTTTATTAAAGAGAAAACCTCAGCTGCAACGTCAAGAGTTCTGTAACCTTGTGTTCTTGCAGCTGAAATAAAAAGATATGCAAATTAGCATTAGTTTACTTTCTTTTAGAAAACTCATCAAAAGAGAAAGAGGGAGCTTCCCCTCTGAATTTGAAGAGTAGTTTATTGCACATAGCTGTCTGTTTCCAAACTGCATTCCAGAGGTGCGATTTGAAACGCCAACAATGATCGTTCAAGGAAGAGTGGTATTGAAGAGGTGATCTTAATTGTCCATCATCCGTTGAAGGAGCAACATTGAAGGTTGAACATTATTCTTGAAATTATTATCTTTTGCTAAGTTGGTGCTTGACAAGTGGGGGTTGGTGCCTACGAACTTTAGGAGTTGGTGCTCCTTGTAGGTTGGTGCCCACTAAATTAGAGATAGGAGTCGGTGCTCCTTGTGGGTTAGTGCCTACTAAAGTGTGATAGTTGGTGAGTCAAGTAGGTTGGTGCCTACATTCATTGTAAAACATATAATTCATAAAGTACATTATTTGTACCGTGGTTTTCTCCCATAAGGGTTTCCACGTAAAATCTTGGTGTCAACTTGTTCATATTGTTATATTCTTGCATAGTTGATGTTGTGTTAAAGTTTAAAGTTGATAAGAGTTGAGAGGGTAAAAAATTGTTAATATATTGATTCACCTCCCCCCCTCGCTCTCAGTATATTTTTGTGCTCTTAAAGAAAAAGGGCTGAAAAACCTAGAAGTAGAAAGTGAGTCTACTGTATGTATCAATGCATTGTTGAATGAAAGAATGGGAGATTGGAAATTGCAAACTATGCTTTCCAGGATCAAGGAACTAAGTAGGGAAGTGGAGGTTCAAGGGTTTAAACGCATCTACCGAGAGGGAAATAAGGTTGCTAATCTCTTGGTCAATTATGGAATAGAACAAATTGAATCGGCCATTGAAAGTAGCCAATCAAGTAGGTGGCAAGGTATGGATATGCTACT
Organism: Sequoiadendron giganteum; assembly: GCA_007115665.2. Lineage (NCBI taxonomy): Eukaryota > Viridiplantae > Streptophyta > Pinopsida > Cupressales > Cupressaceae > Sequoiadendron > Sequoiadendron giganteum. The sequence continues at coordinate 441,381,543 of CM021105.1, forward strand.
GGAAGCAGATAAGGTCGGGGAAGCAATTGCAGCATCCTCCCCAAAATAAAGGTAGGAAAGAGGTAAGATATAATTAAAGCCCAGATAAGGGAAGCAAAAAGAGGTACACATCCAAACTTCTAAAAGTTACTTAAGTTTAAGGAATAAAAGGCAACTCCGAATAGATAGTTTAAGAAAAAACAGAAGGGAACATAGAATATTCGTAAAGTGGAACAAGCTAATAAAACTTGCCCTAAAATGACATTATACTCTAATACAGTCTTCACTCGACTCAGGAACATAGTTAAAGCGGAGCATTAACTCTTTTGGTCTCCTAAGCATAAAAGGAACAAGTAAAACCTAAAACAATCCTTCACATTAATTGAAATAGGGACCATGAATCTGGTTTGATTCAGGAAGGAGTAGAATACAACAAGGAACGAGAGATTGGAGGGTACAAATCTCTGTTTAAAACTAAAAGAAGTACCTTCAAAGCTAAGACATAAGCAAAGTTCTTTTCAACTAATGCGATCAAGAAAAGAGGCATATGGGTAGGATATAACAAACAAATGAAGTGCTTATTAAATTCGGGAAATACTTAAGTAAAAGCTTCACCAAAAAGCAAAGAAAGTATCCAACAGAGCAACAAATTAATCAAATAAACTGAAATTGTAGACTGGTTTATAAAAGAACCATCCTTTAATTACGAAAGGAGTATCACATAATTGAATGAAAGTAAAAGAGGGGGCATTATTATCCATCTAACACCGAATCACAATAAAAAAGTTTTCATCCCATATTGCATTTATAACGATAGGGAATCTGAGAATTATACTAAACTAAACCCATTAAACATAAGTGGTTTAGATCAAAAGAAGAGTGGATAACTATTTTAAGCATTCAACATTATACTGTAATAAAACCTCAAATGGACACATCATTTTAACCCCTAGGCTTAAACAAAAACAAAATTCAGAACATCATAGAAGTAACAAATAATAGGTAAACTTGAGAACAACAATGTACATTTAAGTCTTGCCATATAGTCTAGAAAATCTACTAAAATTACCATTTTATAAAAACTTCTAAAAGCTTATCACATATATGGAGAGTCGTGTAAAAATGATATTACATTGCCTGAAAGTTTCCTTCAACCATAACCGAGCTTTATAGTTATACCTTATTTGCACATCTGGGATAGTACCCTGGAAATACATATAGCCATCTAAAATTTTATTTGGCATACTGAAAGGATGACATAGACACAAAAATTGATATTCTCAAAAGAGAAGGTTCGAGAATAGATAATGCAGCTTATCTTAGCTGAGAATTTGGACCTCACGAACCAAAACATTTCTCAAACTTGATAAACCTAGACACCCACTCTACATCCCGCTCTGGTACAAACCGGTAGCGATTCTTAAGAAAATGATAGCCGGGCTTGGTGAGGAAGTAGTGATACTAATAAGCAGAATCAACCTCATCTATAATGAAAGGGAGATACTCAACAATAGCCCCATGTTGATGAAAAGGTATGCCTTCTCCTAAATGTGCCCTCTTTAAAACTATTTCAAACCCAACCAATAGAGAGGATTTAAAAACCCTTCTCGAAAATTTGAAAATCATTTCCTTAGCCACATGGAGATCCAGCATGCAGCCCACAAAACGTGAACTAACATCAATGTTTAAGCGATAGCTACCACTGGTGTGATGTCCCCTTCTAATTAGACACCTATACGTTAGTGGATTAGCCTATCATGTTGACCCTCGTAGGCTAATGGTTCTGGATAGAGGGTCACTTGGACGGGCACTTGGTCGCCAAATTGCTGTGTTGATCTCCAGAGTATGGTGGCAGGGTGAATTGTTGCATTTGGCATGATATTTGTGCTTAAATCAATGATACTCACCTTTAATTTCACCATCTTTGCCCTAGGGACCATGTGTCTTTAAAATGAAAGGGTCACTTTATATTTTTCAGTTACTATTCATTCAACAAGTGAAAAAAAGTTATAACTTAAGTGAACAGTGCTCACTTTTAATGAATAGTGTTTCAATGTAAAATTATAAATATCAAGTGGAAAAGTTCGACCCTATTCATGCAGTGATGATTTTTGCTTTATGAACTTGGGAGTGTGGCTTTGGAGGAAGAGGGAGGCTAGGGTTTCCTGATTTCTTGTAGTGGGTGAGCCTAGTGGGGCTTTGTTCTTCGTTTTTGAGCTGCTTGAGGGTGTGAAACACCACCTTAAGGTTGCTGATCAGTTATTGTTGCTTCAGTTGGAGACCTATGTTGCTGTTTGTAGGTTATTTCGAGCATGTTTTTGAGTGGTTTTGGCTGCCATAGACTCCAATCACGTTAGCACAGGAGTTACTTACTTTTTGTGGAGTTTTGGGGCAGTTTTGGAAGAGCTACAGCCAGCCGCCTTTTCATGAGGGTTTATATCAGCACAAAGAGAAGAAACGCCTCTCTTATGTGGCTGCTATCATTCTTAAAGGGGGCGCCCTTGTCCTAGAAGACTTCCCATGTTGGATTTGGGTGGGAGAAATTCGTCTTTCAAGGGTTGTGTGCACTTCATTGGGGTTTGGTACTGTAGCAATTCACTATTCACTATGTTGTATGGCTGTAAGTAAAAACTATGGCATAAGATGTATCTTGTTTTGAATCTGATGTAACTCAACTATCTTATGTAATCTATTATGTAATGAAGAAAGTATCTTTGGCTATTAAATTGAGTACTTACTCGAGTTATCCCAGTAGATTAGCTTATTAGAAGTTTCAACTTATGTATATGCTCTTTAGTCCCTTTCTAGCATTATTAGCAAACAACTCAAACACAAAAAAAAAAAAGGAGAAATACAAACCAAACAACTTTCAGACCTACAAAACTCAGTGAAAGCAAATCAGCATAGTGGAGGAACACTACAACTGGATAATAGAATTTTTTTCCCTAATATCAATTTGACGGTTTTCAACACGAGACGATCCTTTTTCGCATGCAACCCTTGTAAATGCCTATCAGATACAGGACCCAGAAAAGTAACGTGAGCCTTAGTATTGGTGAAATAAATGAAAATTGAACCCATTTTCAACTTAGCAGCCAACTTCTCCTAAAACCCTCCATAAGATATATGGAAACACAACGTATAATAAGTGCCATGGCAAATCACTCGTTCAAAAAGGATCCAGTAAATCGAAACCATCAATAAGAAGGGCATTTTACACAAGACTAAGGTCTGATCATTCGAGATGCAAACACAATAGAGTAAAAGATATGATGGCCTCAAAAATCATCCTTGAGAAGATCTGGTAAAACAACTCATACTGTTGGACACAACAACAGTCGACACAATGACTATAACAAATCAAAGTGCGGAAGTACCCTCATCGGACTGAAACGTCATTCCATAAAATCATTTGAAATAAATTTCCGACGGATGATCAATGTGACAAATATTAGAAACAACCTCTCTGGAGAAACTATTACCTTAGGAAGTCATGTCAACAACTCATTGACGACGGGGAATCTGGAGCAATGCTCGAGTGGATAGTCAAAATAGAGCACCCTCTTGCATAGTTGTGAATTTCGGATGACATGTAAGCATGATAAGGTGGCTCAGGTTAATGAAAGGTATGCTTAAATGTTGCCAGGAAAAACAAAGAAGGGGCCGATGGCTGTTCGGACCATCAACCTAACGAAGAATAATAATTAAATTAAAAACTGTGGGGCCTAGCCCCGGTCAAATGGTAGGGCTTATCTAGCAATATATATATTGATTTAATATAAGATATATAGAAATTAGTAAGTAATTAGTATCAATATATATATATATATTGATCTAATATAAGATATATAGAAATTAGTAAGTAATTAGTATCAAGGTTAATAGAAATTAAGTAGTAAGACATTTGAATGAAATTAGAAAAATTGATATAAATAGATTTATTCAAATATCCGTTTTTTTCTTGTTCTGTTTTTTTTGGTAAAGGGTAAATGTGAGTTTTTGAAAGGACCCAAATCTTTTTACAAAGACTAGCAAAGATTTAACGATGCAGCCTGTCAAGCGACACAAAAATTACAAACAAGGACAAACAGAAGACTCCACTAGCACTGAAGCTGAAAACCAACAGCCAAGCCACTAAACTAACATCAAAAATACAACAAAAGGAAAGCAGAACAGCACATTGCTGAGAATAATATTTGTGAAGTGGAACACAAAACCTTCACTTTTGGTTTTGCTTAGAAGATATTATAATAAGACTATTCAAAATATTGTTATTAGAAGATATTATAATGATAAAATTATAAAAAGGAAAGAGAAGTGTCCCGATTTAAATATGCTTACAAGACTAGAATAAATGTGCATATTAAGGCATATATATCAATAAATATGCAATCAAAGTAATTGTAACAACAAATTTTTTATTTTATTTTATTATATCTTTATATATGTTAAGATAGACTATTGATTAAAACGTTGAATTAATGTTAAAGAAACAAAGATACAAATTTATTGGTTAGTAATTACTTAAATTTAATATAATTTTTTGTATGTTTAGTATAGGATATGAATGAAACTTGCAAAATTGATATTAATAGTTTTTTTCAAAATATTGTTTTTTTTTTGTATTGAATAAATTAAATTAAATTACAAGAATAGAGCTACCAGAAGTAGAGGCAAAAATTATTGTTTGATGGACAACTTTTGTGGTTTTTTCCAAAATATTGTTATAATGAAGATATTATAATGATAAATTTAAAATGGAAATAGTAAGCATCTTGATTCAAATATGCTTAGAAGACTAGAATAAATGTGCATATTAAGATATATCTAAATAAATATGTAATCAAAATTATTATTTAAGATTATAATAATAATAATATGTATTAAGATAGACTATTATAATAGATATCTTATTATAATCAAAATTTAATCTTCTTTCTAATAATATTACAATATTAATTATATTATTTACTAATTAGAAATTATAGTATAAACATACTAATTAATAATATTAATACTATTTAAGGAGTCATAGCCTGAAGAATGGAGCGAAATGGTGGCGAGCGAAATTTTGTAGAGGCTAGCACAACTAGCAAGGACAGGTTGGATAGGTGCGAACCTAGGATCCATTGCAGCAACTCGCTCCACCAGGACCATTTGACAATTGATTTGTCACAGGAGGCCAACATGGATATCGAGATGCTCTCTAATCTGGCAATCATATGTCGCTTCATTAGTTCTAGATTGAGGCGTGAGGCAATTCGTAGTTGGCTAGCTAGCAATTGGAGTTTAATGGAAATTGTGAAATTTCATCCTAAGGGTTTCTTTATGGCTATCTTCAAATCTTCGGAGGAGAAGGACAAAATCTTGAAAGCAGGCCTTTGGAAGATGGAAGGCCACCCACTCTATATGCAAAAATGGGCTCCAAATATTGATCCGGCGAAACTGGAACCCTACAATAACCCTGTTTGGGTTCAGTTTTACAATTTGCCATTGGAATATTGGGTTGATGAGTGCATTGACAAATTAGGTAGAACCCTAGGAACTCTAATCGATGTGGATGAAGATATAACTGTTGGGGATTCCTACCTATACCTTAGGATCCAGATTGGCACTGTTTGCAAGATCCCAAACGAAATTCTAATATGCGTTGATGGAGAATACAGGTTGGTTCCAATTGAAATTGAAGAGGATAGATTCTTTTGTCTGCGCTGTGGTAGTAGTTCCCATTTTGAAGGTAATTGCAAATCTAAACGGAAAATGAAGAAGGTGTGGCACCCTAAGATTCCTACTGGTGGTGATGCTTTGAAAGGTGTGGATTCGGCGGCTATGGATTGGACTTTGAATCCTCCGGTGTTGAGCCAGACTATGGATGGTGCCTTGGTGCCCTATCGGGAGAAAGATAATGTGGTTGTGGTCCTTGAGAAGGACTCGGCTGCACCCGAAACAAAGGCGGTGTTTGGTTTGCGTGAGGCTATAGAGAAGGCCAAGCATCTAGCTCCCATTGTGGATCTCTCCCCCGCACCTAACTCGGTGGTATTGGTGGATTTGGCATCCGAGGCGGATGCTTCAGATGAGGATGACTTGGATATTGTTGAGGAGAGGAGAATATGCAAGTCTGAAGCTTGTTTCTTGGGCAAAATTAAGATGGGGAGGGGCAAGAAGTCAAGGAAGTAGAAGCGGGCAAAGGTAGCAAAAGACTTGGTTTTGCCAAGTATCAAAAATTTCTTTGAAACCAAGGGAGCCAAGGCCTCCCTTGGGAAGCCATCAAGTTCACAACGTGGTTTGTCAAGGGCCTTAGGACCCCTGTCAAACGATGCTTAGTAAAGCGTCTTTCAGATAGATTAGTTGTTTTATATTATCCTTTAAGTGACAAAGATAAGTGAGGAGGAGAGGTGTAAGCTGTTGAAATATTGAAAAAATGGTCTGGGGCTTTCCTAAGTGCAATTGGTGCGGTTAGCAGGAAGTGAAGGAAGCACAAGTGGGTAGATGTAGCAGAAGACTTGGGTTTGCCAAGCATCAAAAATTTCTTTGAAGCCAAGGGAACCAAGGCCTCTCTTGGGAAGCCATGAAGCTCACAACGTGGTTTGTCGGGGGCCTTACGACCCCTGTCAAGTGACACTTAGTAAAGTGTCTTTCAGATAGATTAGTTGTAGATATATTATCCTTTAAGTGACAAAGATAAGTGAGGAGGAGGGGTGTAAGCTCTTGAAAGATTGAAAAAATGGTTTCGCGCTTTCCTAAGTGCAATTGGTGCGGTTGGCCGATTGGGTAACCTTTGGTTGGCAAATTTTGTAGATTTTGTGGCGGAGTCCAGTTTGTTTAAATAGATGCAGTGCAATGTTTGTCATTGGCAATCGAATATTTTCTATCCGTTTCAATGCATATGGGCCGATCAGAGCAATGGGTGCAATTTTGTTTTGGGACTTATATCTCAAAACCAAACACTACACCCAAAAGGAGATAGGGGCGCAAAACAGAGGCTGAAAAACTTTGGATTGAAGGCAGAAAGGCTATTGAAGAAGGAAAACAATGGACTATGGATGCCCTCCTTACCAGGAGTATGCGGAAAGAGAAGGCCAAGAAGGCCCGATGTGTTTTGCATCTTGGGTGGTAGACTTTATGGTTTTTGTTGTTGATGACGGAAAGGTTTTTAGTTTCAGCTTGAATTTGGTTTCTCTATTGTATCTCTATAGGTGAAGGAGGTCACTTTTTCTTTTTTGTGCTCTCCATTCGTGGGTCTAAAGCAAGTTTTCTTTTGTGCTCCCCATTATTGGGTTTGAAGCAGTCCATATTTTAAATCTGTTCATTTTATGGGTGCTGCCCCACAAGCAGCTATTTACCGATAAAAAAAAATACTAATACTATTTAGCATGCATCAACATTAATGATGCATTAATTATCTTGTAATTTTAATACAATATTATTATTATTTTACTAATTTTATACTAATTGATATTACACCAATTTTATATCGTCATTTTCTTCTCAAACAGTATGGATTATGTTGAACCTATTACAAATTGCTTGCTTCATTTTCCCAAGCATACTATCGAATGTCTCATAAATCTCTCCAAGAGTAGGAGAGTCCATATAAATACATTTAATGACAATCTACAATAGGTGAGATGAAGGAGCAAATGTATCTGCAAACAAAAATTTGAAAAAAAGACAAGTTAGAGAATTAGAATTATTAATTTAATAATAAAATCAACAAGTTATTAAAAATTAACATTTTTTCACCTCACAATATACCACCAATCATCATTAAGGATTTTTGTTTAATACTTTTTCCTTTTGTACAATTTGCAGTAGACCATTTACTTCACTTTGATTTAATTATCATTAAGTGTAGAGCCTTTTACATGTAATGTCACCATTTTTTAGCTATATTGATTTGTAAGCTTTTGTCCAGCTCCAGTTTTGACCGAAGCAGCTTTGTGTTTGATGAGAGGATCTCTATGGTTCTTGGAGCATGGAGGTTGTGTTTTATAGAGATGTTCGTTATTGGTAGTGAGCTCAGTGGGTCTTGAGGATCCTTATGACCCTTTCAGAAGTGATTTCTGACTTTAGGTGTGTTTTCCAAGATTCTTGGAGAAAGTGTCTATTTATAGCAAGTCACTCGTTTGCTCTAGTTATCATTCTTCATCGTCAGTGTCATTATGATATAGTTAGATGTTCATTCCGATATAGTTCGATGTTGATTTCGATACTATTTAATGGTTTCCGCAAACATCATTTCCTGGTCGAGTCCTGGGGGCTTAGACTCGGACTCGACTGAGTCCGTACGAGTCTTGGCTGGACTCGCCGAGTCCAGGTGAGTCTTGTCAGCAGGACTTGGTAGGAAGGGTTTGAAAAAGTGCAAAAATTACATGGAATTTAAAGTTAAAACTTGTCTTTTTTTTTTAAACTTATCATGAATGCAAAGTGATGTATGCCATGAAGGTTTGTATGGTTTTGGGGGTCTTAATTTGGGCCCCTCGAGCCCGTTGGGGGTGTTGCCCCCAGAGCCCTACAAGGGGAGTTGCCCCTTGACCCCGTTGGGGGGCACTGCCCCTTGACCCCGCGAGGGGCGCTACCCATTGACACCGCAAGGGGCATTGCTTGTAATGTCCCCTTCTAGTCAGTGATCAATTATGTAGCTCTTCAGCCTATTCCGGTAGCCCATAGGCTCGTTGAGGTGAAATCAGGGTTTCCTTGTTTGGAGGTTTTGTGGCATTTCTCGGAATTTATTATTTATAGTAAATTCTATTTTTGGTAGTATTTCAATTGTTAGCATCTCAGTTTGTTCCTCTTCAGTTGGAGCAATAAGGTGATTTTCAGTTCTAGCTTTAAAAACTCTGTTTGGTGAAAAGTTGAATTATATTCAGTTGACCCTTGGCCTAGTGTAATAACTTCAAGTTGTGTTTAAAAGGTGGTCATGAAGGGGGACGCCTTCATTAAGGAGTAATTAAAACATTTAATAATTTTTTTCTAATGCCTTGAAGTTGGACGCTACTTTGGAGGAGTTTTATTATTTTTGAATTTGAAAATAGTTCAAATGACTATTGGGCGTCCCATTCTTGGAATCTGAAGAGTCATCACTTTTTCTATAAAAGTGAAGCTTTGCTACAACTTTGGATCATTCAATGTTTATGCTATTGTTATGTTGTCGAAATGACAACTTGGTTTTTAGTTCGACGGATGCTTACCTCCTAGTTCTAATCCAATTTCGTGTTTGAAAGACAACACCTAGCTGGTATTATTGCTTTTTCTCATCCAGATTAGCAGATTGAGCCTTGTAGTTGAAGATTATTGGAGTTTTGACAATTCTGGAGTTGCTGGTTCAGACATGGCTGATGGGTGATTTTGCTTGCAGCTCTCTTCATGAATTTATTTTTGCTATGGGTATTTTATCTATGTGTTTCTAAGCCTTGGGTGACCCTCTCCAAGAGGTTTCAGATTTTATTAATGTGTTCATGATTTTTAAAGAGAAAATCGCCCCTCTTGAAGGTCGTACATTTCCAGAATGACATTGGAATGTGTGCATTAATAAATATGGAGACTTGGGTGCAGTTTTTGTGTTTGAACAGGGGTACCTTTACTCCTAGAAGCTTCTGCAATTGATTCCATGTCAATTGGTGAAGATATGATGAAGTTATGAACATTTTGGTGTGCTATAGTTTGCTGGTAATTCGTTTTCAGTTTGCAAATTTTCATATCAGACTTGTTTTAGTTTGAGTTTTCAGTTCTCTCTTCAATAAGTTGGATATATATCTATTGTGGGATCATCCAGTTTCAATGTGCTTTGAAGCTATTGTAATTCTAATCTAATTTTGCAGCTCTTCTTCATTTTGTAAGACTGTAAACAGTAGTACTGTTCCAATCCTTATTTCCTGCAATTATTTCATTTAATTTCACATTAAGCACCCCTGGATGGTATATTGCCAATGTGGAGAATGAATGGTTAAATCTATCTTTGTACCCACTGTCAAGTGGTGAATTTCCACTCCTTAGTGGATGCTCGCTGCAGCGGATGAATTGTTTAAATTGTAATTTCATTCCCCCCATTGTTTTAGTGGAAGTGTGGAAAATCTCTCATGGCTGGTTCTCTGCCTAAGTTCTTTCAGTTTTGTAATTAGTACTTCGCCATATGCTATCACCTCGCCTTCCAAGGATCTTGGTGAACATTCTTGGCGCTGAGTTTAATTCTTCTCTCTCAATTGTAATCAGTTTAGTTATTTAGTTAATTACATCCTAGGGATCCTCTGACCTTATGCCCGCCCCTCCTCCCTCATTGGGTCTTAGGTCGCATTATTGGTTAGAGTTACTATTCCGTATCGTTTTGGTTTAGGAGCTAACCTTAACGAGTGCATGGTTGCATTGTATTTGATATTAAAAATCAAAAAATTGAGAGGGTATCTTTGATTGCCCTTTGACGTCGCGAGGGGCACTGCCCCTCGACCCCGCTGGCGGCGATGCCCCCAAACGCCCACAAGGGATGCTTCCCCTTGACCCCGCTGTGGGCGTTGCTCCCAAACCCCCGTAAGGGGCGTTGCCCCTTGACCCCGCTGGGGGTGCTACCGCCAAACTCGCGCAAGGGGTGTTGCCCCCCAAACCCTTGCAAGGGGCGCTACCCATTGACCCCGTTGAGGGCGCTGCCCCTAGATCCCCACAAGGGGCATTACCCTTCAATCCCATTAGGGAAATTGCCCTGACACTTGAGATTATGGTTGTTGCATCATCCAGGACCTATCTTAGACACTTTCTTAAGAAGGATGCAGGCTCCTTTGAGCCATAGACTTCTAGTTATTGTTGTGAATCTTTGGATATTTCATATTTGTTTGGAACATTTGATGTCATGGATTTTATATTCCATGAGTTTTGTATACATTTGAGTCTTTGACTATATATCTAGGTGTGCAATTTGCTTTAACAACTCAGCTACAATTTGTGTTTATACTTATATGATCAATATATACTTGTGTTAGTGACCAGGACCTTGAGTGGGTTGACTACATCATCTAGGACCCACCTTAGATGCCTTTGTAGGAAGGATGTAGGCTCCTTTGAGCCATAAACTTGTAGTTATTGTTTTGATATTTCATATTTGTTTGGAACTTTTGATGTCATGGATTTCATATTCTATGAATTTTGTATACATTTTATTATATTTATATATGTAAGTGTGCTAGTTCCTTCAGCAGCTCAACTACAATTTGCGTACTTTATACTTATGTGATCAATGTATACTTGTGTATGTGATCAAATTTGCTTCTATTTAATGATGTTATTGTGTCTTTAAGGTTTATTTAATAAAGGGTGCTTGAAACAAGTTTTAAATCCTTAAAAATCTCTAAATTTATAGGGTTTTTTCATTTTGCTGAGTTTGCGTTGAGTCCGGGCTCCGAGTCTGAGCCGAGTCCGAGTCTTGTAACTATGATTGCACCTAAAGCATCTTCTCTAACAGAAAAAAAAACTGATATATGTTGTGTAATATCCCAAGCTAAATTGCTATACAATTTTTCCTTAATTTGCACAACTTAACAAGCCGAGTCATTCCGCCAAACACTTAACATGCAGCTGTTCTAACCGTGTTTACAAATTGTTTTCACTTGGAAGATGAATGTTTTGGTAAAAATTACAAAATATATATTTTTTGCATTATAACATATAGAGCCATAATTTAAAAATGACTTACAGCAGTCGAGTACATTTTATTTATATGAAAATGTATTTCCAGAGGATATAGGTACACTCAGGTGTGTTCTTTAATATTCATTACAGGTACAGTGGAATAATATTTAAACATGCTAACTTGGGAAAAGCTATCAAACTCCCTTATGCAGCTCCAACGAACCTAAGTTGTATTGACCCCTTTCAACCATCATTGGTGCCTCCCACAATTAGTATGGCTACCAAAGATAATGGCACAATAGGCAAATTAGGAGGATGCTGTAGTCAAAAAGGCAGCGATTGCTTTGTTTTGAACTGGCGGCCTCCTTTGAGTATTCCTTACATCCAATTCACCCATATGGTGTCCCAAGTGGTGCAGTTCTCTTTTCCAAGAGTCACGACTATTCAATGATACACGACTCCTTAATATGCAACGACTAGAATATGGAGAGGATGTGACGGTTCTTTTACCACAGAGTATAATGAACAATGATATATTATTCAACAAATAACAATGATTCAACACCAATCAATTTTGGCTCATCACCGACTATTATATAATTTGGAACCTGGATGACTCTTCAAGATAACATCAATAGTATTTGTAATGTCCCTTACCTGATTTGCCCTAAAATTCACTTGTAGATTAGGTTTAAGGTTTTTTCTTTTCCAAATGAATGTTCTAATGCAATAACCCTAGATTGGAATCCTGTATTCACCATATTAACAACATATTTGTTAGCATTAATATCTAGATATCCAAAATATAAGCATAATCACAAAAGTAATATGAAGATAGAAGAGGAGTGGCATGGGTAGATCCTCCCGAAGCTATCCATCTAAGCCCAAGGGCACAAGCATCCTCTCAGGACAACCCACCCCTTGGCTCCGAGCTGAACATCCAAACTAAGACCATTCGATACTCAGAGTGGCGTGCTTAATGGAAACATTGGTTCCTGCTTTCTCTACCCATGTCAGCAACTTGGAAGACATTTGAGTTATTGGGGATAGTCGGGGGAACAAATAAGTGGCCCGGGCCTACCACCCCTCCAAGGCCGCAACGGACTATGAGTGGAACCCCCAACCCTCCATGGCCCACCCAGGCCTTGGGATTGGGCGGACTATGAGTGGAATTTCCACCCCTCCAGGGCCCATCCCTGCCTTGGGTTTTGGGGGCGGACTTAAGTGGGGTTTTTAGGCACCACTTCCCTCACACCCTTCCTCCCAATAAGCTTGCAAACACAAGGAAGACAATCTTTCAGCAATCAAATACATTTGCTTTTATTGCTGATTCTTGAATTCAATATCAACATCATTATCATCATGATAATATTAAAGAAAGCATTACGCCAATAATCAGACTAGCAATATTTGTTTCTTATATTCAAAATATGTTAAATATTATTGCTAAGTGAGTACATCACCTGAGTTGCTGTACCTCTCCACATTTTCTGATTCCTTAGTCCTCCTTCAACTTTATACTGGATTGATAGAGGATGAGGACAATTTATAAATATACATAATCTACTTATGTTATATTAAAGAGTCATCATTACTTATAAGGCTTAATAATTGTTGCAAGTATCATTATTGTGTATTCACAAGTGATTCACATATTTGGTTACCCATGCATCTATATATATATATATATATTCTATATAAGTATATATATATATTATTATTTCCAACTAATTTCAATTTACAATAATTTCTTGGTATGAATACATATATCTATATATATATATATACTAATATATATACTTAGAATATTAATTTATTATATTTAAACATATTAGTTAATTATTTACATCTTAGAAAATACTTACTTACAATCACAATCCTTATTGCTCATCAATGTCTAATGTGCAGACCCCCTTCCTGTTTTCTGCTCCAACTCTCTTCTTATTTCTGCTCTCCATCGAAAATAAAATTCAATTACTTCCCCCCTTTTGCTTGAGATTCATTCTCCCTAAATACCCAATGTGTTTAAAGGGTCATGTCTTTTAGTTTTGAAGGGATACATTATATCCCTTTATGGCCACGTGGTTATCTAGAAAATTACCAAGCAGCCCTTAATTGGAAACAATGATCGCTGCTTTTCCTATAATTGCTGGTCTATTTAATACTAATTATTGCATTGCTAGGAATCGCTGCATCCCTTGTGATTGTTTCGTTGCTTTTAGAGGCTGCTTTAGGAATTGGTATTTGTTTGTTTTATTTGTTATTTATTTATTATACTTTATATTTTATGTTTGTTTATTTAGTTATTATATTTGCATTATATCATATTTATGATATTAATTTTAATATATGTTATTTTATGATGAGAATAAAGGTTAAATGATGATCATATTTATAATCATAATATTATAACAAATTTGCTAATAACCTATATGTATATATATTTATTTGCATTTCAATATTTGATTATTACTATGACAATTTATTATTTAGAACATCTATAATTGAAATATTATTAATAATAGTTATATTTATTTTATTACTATATTTTGATTGCTGATTGGTTCCTTTTGTTTTTTAGTGTTTCATTTCGGGGACATGACAGTATTAAACTCGTAAAATATATAAACCTGTCCATATTCAAATTCATAATCTCTATATCTGTAATATTTGGCAACCCTTCAAATGGATACTTGGCGAAACCTTGAATATCCTATAAACTCTAATGCTCTAAAAACTATCATAAACCCTTGAATATTTTGAAATTTGTCTTCATAGAAGACATCACAAATTTCTCATAATCGAACAAATGTTCGTTCAAGTCCAATTGCGAATCTTGATTTGAATTTGCTAGTAGAAGGATTTAGGTTTTCGTACAATCCTTCGAACCTGAGGGTTTTTGTCCTGAAGCTTTAGAAAGCCAAGCTCTCCAAATTCCCAATTACACCAAGGATAATTTTTCCAAAAGATAACAATGAATCCCTTTTCACTCCCTTTTGTATTGCACCACCTTTAATTTTTTATATTAAAATATTTTGCTCCATTAGAGTAACTTTATTTATTTTTTTCTCCATCCATTTAATAAAGCCACTTTAATAATAAATAAATAAATAAATAAAATATAAATGTCCAAATTATTAATTTAGGACAAATTAATAATTAATTAATTAAATTAATTTTCTTTTTGGCTAGTTGGAAATTGGGGACATTACACCTTGTCTCCACAGGGTTGAGGAATTCATTCTTCAAAATAGTTTCAAAGAGAGAAAGTGAGGTGTGGTGGTTGCAAATAAACATTTGAATATCTCTAGCATTTGCCACAATCTATTGCACCAAATCTATTTTCTCTATGTCTTTCAATGTGTTGTTCAACGCATGAACACAACACGGGGTCCAAAAGATGTGCTTATAAGCACCTTCAAACATCATGCTAGTTAATTTTCACACATGTGTTGAATCAGTGATCATGTGTACAAAATTTGAGGCCCCAACCTCTTCTATGGCATCTCTCAACATATGAAATTGGAATTTTGCATCCTTGTGTTTCCCAAAACAATCAATAGCTCTAAGAAAACAATAGCTAGTTGAACATGTGACTATGATGTTGATGAGTGGCTAATGTCTAATATCAATCCACCCATCCATGACAGTAGAATAGCTTGTCCTAATCCAACTCTATCTCATGTCCTCTATCACCAAACCCAACTTGGAATATTCTTTGTCAAGGAGGGTTGTGCTTAGTTTATGTTCTCTAGGGGGGTGAATGAGGGACCAACAAAAGCTACATCTTTGAACATTTGTTTGAAGTAAGGAGAATGTGGTACATGGAATGGGATGGTGTCATGCGTAATGTCCCCTATCCTAATTTTCCCTCGAATTTGGCTATTGATCACAAATTGCCGCAAACTAGGGTTAGGGTTTTCTTCTTATCAAATGAATAGCTCCTTATTAATGGCTGTTCATTAATTAACTAATTTATATTAACTTGTATCCTTTGGCAATTTCATAAAGGTTGGCCTTTAATTTGTTTTGTTTTATGTTTAATATTAATATATGTTTTCTTATTTAATATTTTTTATGTTCTTTTCTAGGGATCGCTGTCTTAATGGTAATAGTTAGGAATTGCTTCTTTGGGTGTTATTCACTTATTTAGCACATAGTCATAATAATTACAGAATTTATTTGGTTTTAGTAATTGCATTTGTAATTATAATATTATCTATAATGATATTTTAGATTGCATTTATATATATATATATATATATATCAGTGTTTATTTTAAAATATTTATAATGTTATATTAACTGTTATATGATAATTATAATTATTGTTGGTATTTCTTTCTATATTTTTAACATGTATTTTGATATTTATTTTTATTTACTTAATTGCATTTAAATGTTTGGGATTTTTGTGTTGCTATTTCAGGGACATGACATCATGTCCCCAAAATTGTGACACCGAATATGAAATATTAAATACTGTAAATGTAATCAAATCTTTTCTAATGGGATCGTAAGAAACACTAAGATTGAACTAAAGTCAAAAAATCTGTATAAAAAAAGTTTCTAAGTCAAATATGTAATTTATCTTCTATGTTCAGATTCTCAATTTCCAGATTTGAACTTCTTATTTAAATGTGCTGATTGCAGAACATTGTCCGATTTATATGTTTTGCATATTGAATGAGGAACCACCATAAGTAAGGGAGAAGTCCGCCCCTAAGAGGCGCGCCTCATGAGTGCCTCCACTCATGGGACGCGTCCTTTAGGGTGCGGTTTGTTTAACAACTCTGATTACCATTTGTTATGTATACACTCACACGTATACACCCTTCTACATGATGGCGGATGACATAAGAGAATTCCGATTTCACATAAATGCAGAATATAATATCACGTGTTTTATCGAATTTTATATGTATGCTCATAACTTTAATTTAAATGTTCCTTAAATTTATTTGATTTATAAGTGATGATCTTTGATCACATCTGACCAAAGCTATCATCATTAACACTCCCTCTTAGCTAGGGAAGATATTTCAAATCAAATAAGTCAAGATATCACCTTCACACGTGATATGATATGTTTTCTCAAAGTTGTCAAGTCACATGACATTCTTCATAACATATCTTCATTATTTCAACACTCCCTCTTTAACTAGGAAGGATAACTTCCAAAGTGATATCACCTATCTCGTGATATCAGAAGATATGATATGCTTTTGAAAGTGTCAAGTCACATGATATTCTCCATAACATATCTTCATTATGGTATGTGTACTGACATCAAGTCACATGATGTCTACCATAATTCATGGCATATCCACGGATATAATCATCCACCATGATTATCTCTTACGGATCACAATGACCTTCAGATATCAAGTCTCATGATATCCATCAAGGTGTCCAAGAGATACCATCATGACATGTCCACATATATCAAGTCACATGATATCTATCATGATAGTTCATCATTGTAAAGTCGTCACTTTACAATGTCAAATACAAGTGTACATTATTGAAAGATCGTCACCTTTCGATAATGTACACAGGGGGAGTAGGCCCATAAGGTCATGGAGTCACACACATGACAAAAGAGTTTACACATTAAACATCTTTATATATTAGTACAAATTTATAAACAATTTGTATTTTAAACATAAATAACAAATTACATTTCAACCATACCAAGTTTCTTCCTGAAGTGCTCTACCTTGATCCGGGAGAGAGGCTTGGTGAGAATGTCTGCAGTTTGATCATTTGTACTAATATACTCCAACTGAATCACTTTCCTTTCCACCATATCTCTTACATAATGATAGGGGATCTCAATGTGTTTAGATCTGTCATGAAAGACAGGATTCACAGAGAGTTTTATACAACTCTGATTATCACAATGAATAATCGTAGGATTCAAGGTCTCACCAAAGAGTCCCACAAGTAATTTACGAAGCCACACTGCTTCTCTTGCTCCCATTGAGGTTGCAATATATTCAACTTCCGTTGAGCTCTGTGCAATTGACGATTGTTTTCTACAAATCCATAAAATCATAGCCGATCCCAAACTGAAGCAGCATCTTGATGTGCTTTTTCGATTAGTTACACTTCCAGCCCAATCTGAATCAGAGTACCCATGTAGATCTAGTGGATCATTCTTGTAAAGAAGACCATATCCAATAGTGCCTTGAAGATATCTAAAAATATGTTTTACAACCATCAAGTGAATTTCCTTGGGTTCACACATGAACTGGCTGAGAACATTTACAGCATAGCAAATATCAGGTCTGGTGTTAACCAGATACATCAAGGATCCAATCATCTGTCTGTAAAGGGTCGGATCTGGACATTTGGATTCTGCTACTGCTTCTTTCAATTTGTGAAGGTTGGTTTCCATAGGTGTAGACATCGGTCTACAGTCCAGCATTCCAAATCTCTTCAGAATGTCAATAGTATACTTTCCTTGATTTAATATAATACCTTCTGATTTCTGCCATACTTCCAAACCGAGGAAGTAGTGAAGAATACCCAAGTCTTTCATGTCAAATTCAGAGATTAGATCTTATTTCCCTTGAGCAATAAGGTGATCTTCTCCTGTTATCAGTAGGTCATCAACATATAAAATAATTATAAGCATATCACCTTTGATTACCTTGAAGTAGAGATTGGAGTCAGCATCATTCTTGGAAAATCCTAATCCCAAGAGATAGCTGTCAATTCTTTCATACCAGACCCTGGGAGCCTGTTTAAGTCCATAGAGAGCTTTCTTGAGCCTGCACACATGTGAGTTAGATTATGTATCACAAAACCTTCAGGTTGTTCCAAATAGACTTCCTCTTCAATGTTTCCATTTAGGAAGGCAGTTTTCACATCCATTTGATGGATCTACCATCCTTTAGCTGCTGCAATGGCTAATACTGCTCTCATTGATGTATAACGGGCAATAGGTGCAAATATTTCTTTGTAATCAATGCCTTCCTTTTGAGAAAAACCCCTAGCCATGAAACGTGCTTTATGTTTTTCTATACTGCCATCAACATCATGCTTGATTTTGAAGAGCCATTTAGAGGAAACAACAGATTTCTCTTTTGGTCTAGGCACTATGTCCCATACATCATTCTTTAGTATGGACTGGTACTCCTCTGTCATTGCATCCTTCCAGGCTTGATGTCTGAAGGCTTCTGTAACACTGGCAAGTTCATAGTTTATGATGTTGTTCATTAAGGAAACATAGCTAGAGAAACGTTTGGGTCTTTTACTCTCCCTGAACGTTCCTTTAGGTGTTGCATGATTGTGTGCTTCTTTGATCATCTTCCTTGCCCAAAGTGGTCTCTTTTTGCCGATGTCATTTGTGTCCTCATTTGAAGTGGTAGGAGGTTCAAGTGGCATTTCCTCAAGATGCTCCCTCTGAATCTCAGGAGTAGGTTCCATTTCAGGTATTCTAGGGAAATAGGTTTCTGTCTCACTAGTACTTCTTGCCCTCTTGAATGCAATGTCTTCTTCGAAGATGACATCTCTGCTCAACTCAGTTTGTTTCTGCTTGGGTATGAATATTCTGTAAGCTTTGGAGGTTTCACTATAACCCACAAATACTCCCTTCTTTCCAAAAGGTTCTAGTTTGGATCTCTTCTCTTTGGGTACATGAATATAGACAGGGCAGCCAAAAATCCTAAGATGGCTAATGTCAGGTTTTATGCCGGTAAAGGCTTCTTCAGGAGTTTTGTTATCAAGATGAGGATGAGGACATCTATTTTGGATATAGACAGCAGTCCTAGAGGCTTTTGCCCAAAAAGATGTTTCAATGTTTTGGTCTAGCAACATTGCTTTAGCAGCTTCTACAATGGTTCTATTTTTCCTCTCAGCAACCCCATTCTGTTGAGGGTTGTAGGCGACAGTGAATTCCCTCTTAATTCCGGCACTCATGCAGAATTCCTTAAAGATCTCAGAGGTATATTCTTTTCCATTGTCTGTCCTTAAGGTTTTTATTTTCTTTCCGGAGAAGTTTTCAGTGAGGGCTTTAAACTCTTCGAACCTTTTGAGGATTTCTATTGACTCTTTGCATTTAAGGAAATAGATCCAGGTTTTCCTAGAGAAGTCATCTACAAATATAACACAGTATAGAAATCCTGCTTTAGAAGGTACAGACATGGGTCCACAAAGATCAGAGTGAACTAGTTCTAATACATTAAGGGTTTTACTTAGGCTATTCTGGAAGGATCCTTTAGTATTCTTTCCTAGGGCACAACCTTTACAAGTACCCTCATGAGATAGTTTTAGCTTGGGTAAGCCTATAACAAGTTTTTCCATAGAAGGTAGGGCACGGAAATGAAGGTGACCTAGTCTTCTATGCCAAATTTCATTTGAATCAATAGTGTCAAGGGTAAGGGCTTGTTTAACCTCAGTGCAAAGTTTGTAAAGGTACCCTTGTCTTATGCCTAGGGTAAGTGCTTTCTTGATAGTTGAGTTTTTAGGCCACACTAGAACTTTACCATCCATAAATGTAATTTTGTAGCCATTGTCTTCAAGGGCAGAGATGGATATAAGATTTCTCTTAATTCCAAGTACAAATAGGACTCCAGTGAGTTGTAGGGAAATCCCAGATTTCAACTTGATGGAGCATGTTCCAACCCCTTTTACAGGGTATGCAGAATCATCCCCGATGGTTACTTCTTCATCAAACTTTTGAGTCATGGAGTCTAGGTGTTCTCTGAACCCTGTGATGTGTCTGGATGAACCACTATCAATTACCCAATTTTGAGTGTTGTCAGATACTTGATTAGAAAGGGCTGTGTAGAATAGAAGGTTCTCAATTTTCTTAGGTTCAGCCTCTGGTTCCCTAATAGTTTCTCTCATAAGTGAGACTAGTTTATCTGCTGTTGCAAGATGATTTTCAAATCTGATCACAATAGACATTATGAAGAATTTGATGTGAATTCGATTTTAGAAAATATGAATTTCTTTGAGCAATTTGATTTTAGATTTTTTTTGGATTCGCACAACATGACTCTGATACCATGTAAATGTAATCAAATCTTTTCTAATGGGATCCTCAGAAACACTAAGATTGAACTAAAGTCAAAAAATCTGTATAAGAAAAGTTTCTAAGTCAAATATGTAATTTATCTTCTATGTTCAGATTCTCGATTTCCAGATTTGAACTTCTTATTTAAATGTGCTGATTGCAGAACATTGTTCGATTTCTATGTTTTTTCATATCGAATGAGGAGCCACCATAAGTAAGGGAGAAGTCCGCCCCTAAGAGGCGCGCCTCATGAGAGGACGTGTCTCCACGAGTGGAGGCACGCCCACTCATGGGACGCGTCCTTTAGGGTGCGGTTTGTTTAACAACTCTGATTACCATTTGTTATGTATACACTCACACATATACACTCTTCTACATGATGGCGGATGACATAAGAGAATTCCGATTTCACATAAATGCAAAATATAATATCACGTGTTTTATTGAATTTTATATGTATGCTCATAACTTCAATTTAAATGTTCCTTAAATTTATCTGATTTATAAGTGATGATCTTTGATCACATCTGACCGAAGCTATCATCGTTAACAAATACAAATAACAAAGTCAAATGAACATTAAGATATAAATATGAGAAATTGCAATTTAAATATTATAATTATAATTATCGTAGATAACATTACAATTATAATACAAATATCACAGCATGAAATGAAACGGGATAATTAATATTAGTAATTATAAACATCATAATAGTAAATATCATATTGACTGTGATATCCCACTCGCTGCCCCAAGAAATCAAAATAAATGATGCCAAGCCGTCCTTAATAAGCAGATACAAATTCTGGTCGATCCTCACAAATGGATGATTTACTTAAAATAAATAAGATTAAGTATGGCAGCGGTCAGATATAGAGGACAAAAGCAACAAGGCAATGAATTAATAACTAACAATTGATAAGTAGCGATTAGAATGGATATATAATTATAAAAAGACATGACCATTTGAATGGCCACCTCAAACAAAAGGACGTGTCCCTCGTGATTGAGACAAAGTATTTAAATAGCAACATGGAAGGAGGGAAAGGCATGGATGAAGACTGGAATTATGAATACATTTCTGCATAATCAAAGCAAGACATTAGACACATGGCCTGAAGATATTTGCATGTTTTAAGAGAGCTATATTTAGAAACATCATTGGGAAATGGGAAGAAAGGAAAGATAGAAGTCAAACAAGACAAAATTTGTGTTATTCAAAAAAAGGAAATACCTTTTCTTACACATGAAAAGAAGAATGTGTAAATGCAGCAATCCAAGTAAGATTATTACGTAACAAGTACAAATTATTATATTAATGTGCAGTGATTAAAGATATGTTAAGAGCAGCAAACATTCAACAAAGGTATGGGATTAGTGAACAAATATTCTTAATTCTGATTTATATTGGAGTGAGCTATATGTATATATGTAGGTGTGTGTGTAAGTGAGTGAATTATATGCGAATGCATAATAATGATGCTTGCAGCCATTATTAAGTCTTATAAGTAATTATGATATTTTAGATAAGTATGGATAGTAGAGTCTTATCCACTTGATCAACAGTAACAATATCTTCTAAGTGTAAAGAACAAATCGATTGGGAATGAAGGTAAGAGATCTGCATAGCATTTCTATTATTAATATGCATTATTACTGTAGGCATGGAACCAGATGTGTCCTTAATGATATCATAATATGTATGGATGCTATTGAATATTTATGCCTAAGGATAAATTTGAGTGTTTGAATCTATTTGATAACCTGCTTGTGAGGAAGGGTTTGAGAAAGTGGTGTGTGCCTAGAAGACCCCACTTAAGATCCGCCCAATCCTAAGGCAAGGTTGGGCCATGGATGAGTGGAAATTCCACTTATGATCTGTTGAGTCCAAAGGTAAGGATGGGCCATGGATGGGTGGAGGACCCACTCAAGTCCGCTCGGACCAAGAAAGGGATGGGCCATGGAGGGGTGGTAGGCCTAGACCAGTTGTGAGCTCCGTTGGCTTCCTCCAGTAGGCGAAGTGTCCTTTGAGGTTGTGACATGGGTGGAGAAAGCAGGTACAAGTCACCAGCAGGGAGAGTTGTGGTATATAACCTCTTAGGCTTGGAAAATGGCTTCGTGTAGATCCATCCGTGTTGCTCCTCCTAGTTCATTATAGTTGCATTGGTGATGAATTTATAAATGTGATGCCATAAAGTAATCCTAACAAATGTATATATGCATGTTTGGGAATGTTGTTCATGGATTGAATGTAGGTTTGCAATTTCGGATTACATCATTAGGGAGCTATTCAATTGACAAGGTGAAAACCCTAACCCTAGTTTGTGGAAATTGTGACCGATTGGAAAATTCTAGGGAAAACTAGGACAGGGGAGATTACAGATGGTATGGGCATAGAAAAATTTGGCAATGGAAGACTCTACCACATCCCATGCCTACATATTGAACAAAATTGCAGTTGTGCCCACCTTCTCACTAGCAATAGTCTTCCTCTTTCCTCTTGTAGATAGAAACATCACTACTACCACTACCACTACCGCTACTAAACATAGAGGGAATATGCATATAGCTGATAGTGCGGATTGTGTTGGCATCAACACACTTGTAGACCTTGATTGTTCCTCCATATGCAATCTATGAACCTCTACCTTCTCATCCTCCTTTATTTCTTGACAAACCTTAATCCCATCTCTTGTAAAGCCCAATAGATGACAATATACTCGTGTAACTCCTTATAAAATTTGTTTCGCAAATGTGATACTACTATACTCTATTGCCCCTTGAATTTTTATTTTTTATTTTTGTCTAGGGCTGTCACAAATTGGAGAAGAGGTTTTTTGAGATTAAAGGAGTCTTTTACATAAGATTTTAGAACTTCAAAAGGGCACTCAAATGGATTTTGCGGTTGTCCCCTTTCACCCATAACACTCCCACACCCTGATGAACTCCCTAGTGAACTTGAAACTCTCACATTGATTTTCATTTCTTTCTTCCATCTCATCATGCTCACTACTCTCATTGGTGTTGCTCATGTTGTTTTGGTTTGTGAAACAATATGCAAGTGGAGATTGAAAATAGAAAAAAAAAATTATACATTTCTTTTAATTTTTGAGAAAAAAAAATGGAAGATTCACTTGCCTCTTTCATTTCTCTTGCTACCTCACTCCTCACTACTAACCAATGTTGGATTTTCCAATTGCACCTTCAAACCCTTCTCAAAATAATTTTTTTGCTCCAACTTGGCTACAAAATTTTTTTGCATGTAAAAATGAGTGAAAGAGATAGGGAGGGATTTTTTTGTTATTTTAGTGCTAAGAGTGGTTTTGTGGCCCACAAAAAATAATAATGAATCAAATATTTTTTAAAATTTGAAGCTTTTTTAAATTTCAAATGTGTCCATAATGCAAAGGATGATTGACCATCATTGGGATGGTCAGGGGATGTTTGAGATGTCCCTGACTGTCTTAGGGATGTCCGACTGTTCTCTACCCATCCCCTACCTATCCCCACATCCCCGGGACTTTTAGGTCATTTTTTTAAAAACGGGGATGGCTACGGGACATCCTTGAGCTGTCCCTGTGTCCTCAACATGGGTACACTTGGAAAAACTTAGGGGATGCATCCCTAGGGAACATAGAATTCAAGTAAATGTAGGATGGACAAAGCTCTTTGTTATTTGTGTCATTGCACCAAAAATATCTCTTAAGAATAACTTGGCAAATCAAAAGATAGCATTTTTCAAAATTTGTCAAAAAATAATGTAAGGGTTAAGGTCAGGGAAATTAAAAAAAATCGCTTCAAATATTGAAAAATCTCTCAAACCCAATTTTTTTCTGATTAGAAAATAAAACAATTGCCAAAAAATTGTGGAAAATCGCAATTTTGTTGTTACTAATCTCATTTGACCAATTTTTCATATGGTTACAATTTTTGAAGGAAAAACTTGGTGGGCAAGAAAAGATAAATCTTGAGTTTTTAAAGATTATTGCTTCTGCAATTTGTATATTGTCTTCAAATTTAGGACCCATGCACGATAATAGATTTTTCTTCAAGCTGATTGGAATTTTCCATTACTTATTCTCACCCTTCAAGGTTTCCCTATTTTCTTGAGTGTGAAATACAGGAATTGGTTGTGCATGGAGTTTTACAGTGGGTACAATACACCATAGACCCACCTCCAGAACAATAGACTTTTTCAAATCATATAGCAACTAGGTACTCTCAAGCTTGATGGATGTATCTACAGTGTACACTTATTAAAAACAGTGTGATGTTGAGACTAGATGGTATTTTGTAATTACTAATTATGTACTAACAAGGAACAAGAAAATTAATAATAACTTCTATCTTTCATCATTTCAACTAGTGTAGACCATTTAGGTTTAATCAATATTGGCATTATTTTTGTGGACTTGTTCATTATGCAAATGCAAAATTGTAGTTTTAAGCTTTCCAAATGAATCGATTTTGTATTCCAAACCACACGACAATAACATCAATTATGGCTTGCTAGTATGGGGACTAGGCAACATGGAAAACCAAGCCTGAGAAGAATCAAGTATTGACTATGGCTTTATCATGGCTTGCTAATATGGAGATCCCAGAACTTTGAGAGCCAAGTCTGAGAAAAACCAAATGTTGCCCATGGCCTTATCAGTTTGTCTGTAAACATCTCTTCATCATTTTAGAAGAGTTAGTTTATAATCTATTAGGACCTGCATAACTTGGTGAACCTAAAGGGATAATTCTAGCTGTAAGAGTACCAGTAAGGGTTCTCACCAAAATCCAAGTAGCGCTTTAAAGAATAGAAGATGAATTCCCTAACTTGGGTTTCTATAAATTTTTTTTTTTGAAGCTGAGATTGATTCATGGTTATCTTTAATTGATCATTGAGTTCCAAAATATTTGGATGGACTTTCATAGCTTTGCTAGAAATTTGGGCAAGAGGATGTCTTAAATGTTTCTATTTTAACTGTTTTATTGCAAACATTGTATGGTCAACATAGCCTCCACCAAGCTCCTTGCATTGTTCCCAAAATTCTTCTTTTACCTCATCATTTGGGTTCTTTCCCTACGCTTTTATTTCTTTTGGAGGTTTTATGAGCAATTTGACTCTCCTTAGAAAGTGAAATATAATCTTAAAGTGCATTTCTTTGGTCCCCTTGAGCAAATGGCTGAACTTCTGAAGAAAGATGACAGATAAGCAACCAGGATGTAATGTCCCCCTCTAGGTTTACCATAATTTTTGCCTTGATTTTCTGAAGATATCCTTTATGATGGTTTAGTGTTCAAACTATGTTCTTTTTCTCCTTTTCCTGATCAATCATAAGATAAAAACATTCATAAATTTATTCATTTTTATATCAAATAATCACACTTACTTATAAGGTTTAATAATTGCAACAAGCATCGTTAGTGCATAATTGTGTAATATATATATATATATATATATATATATATATATATATATATATTCTTTTACTTATATCCATTAGTATTCATATATATATGTTTATATAATTATTTTTTCCTTATTCATATATATAATATTTATTCATTGCATATTATTCATTATAAAATTTATCTATATCTATGCATATATACTTGTATGCCTATTAGATAATATATATATATATTAAATGACTGTATTCCAATGCATAACAATCATTGTTGCTGCTGTTCTTAATTGCTGATTGTATTTATCCATGTCTTCCCCCTTCTTTATTTTCCTTCCTTCTATTTATACCATTCAAGGTGAAATATTCCGAACCAATTTTTTTGTTTGTTTTTTCAATTGCAAATTACAAACAAACGCACCCGTTAAGGTTAACTCTAAACCAAAATGATGCTGAAGCAAGTCTAACCGGAATGTACACTAGGATCCCGATGAGGGCAAGGCATGAGCATTGGTCAGAGGATCTGAATGCCGAAACAGAGCTGGAAGGAACTCTAACCAAGGATGGCGCCAATGATGGCGAGCATATGGTCAGAGGGTCTTAATTGAAATGCTTATACAAGAACTCTAAACAAGGATGCGCCGGCGAACGATGAGCATGTGGTCAGAGGGTCCCTACCATCTAATATTCTGAAAGCAAACTCAACACCAAGTATGTGCTACCCAATTCTAGTATGGAAATGAGGCGACCATATGGCAGAGATCAAAAGAATACAATTGCGATTACAGAAAGTAAAGTAAGACTAAGAGAAGTGCTGACAGTACTACTGTTCAGCTTACAATGAAATATATGATGCCTGCAAGATCAAGTATTAGAGCTCTTCAATTTGCTGCAACAATAAGGAATCTTTCACAAAGCCTTTAATGATTTCCTAACACCAATCCAAGAAGGAGAATGCAGATTTCTTCAAATCTGTTATGACAGACCTGCACTTTAAATTATATAACCAGCATGCCTGTAACCCACTAAATTGCTCATATATCACTCAAAACTGATCCAAATGACTTCAAGTTTGATGCAATAGACCTTCAAAAAGATGGCGCCTAGTTTAGTAATAAGAAATGGCAACTGAAAGTGGTTATTAATTATTAGCACGAATCCCAAGACACCCTAGAAAGTACGGCCTTCAAGGAATGACGAATTTGCTTTATAAAATCATAAACTTCATATTAAAATATGCAAATATTCATGAAAGGTCACCTCCAACAGGGAAACACAATGAGACAATACCCAGAACGATTCTTTTTGTATTTTTTGACTTATGAATAAAAAGACAATCTGCTGTAATGAAAATGCAACTCCAGAATTTCACTAAAATGCAAATAAGCTGATCTACAAACCCACACAATGAATTACAATGCAGAAATCCACTACAAATCACTCAACACTAAACTACTTCACCACTAGTCGCTATCTTTCAAGCGAGAAGCAATGCCAAGCTAGGAGGCTTTCATTCCTCGAAGCAATCCCAAAGCCAATCCAACAGCATAACATTTCTGTAGACAAAAGATGCTGAAAAGAGAACCCAAGGCTTCCTTTTATAATTTGCTGTTGACCTTCTCGAAACCCTAACCTTCTTTTTTCAGAGTCAAAACCCTAATCCCAAGAGATGGCGTCCCTTTCTTCAAATCTTCAAGTTGACTTCTTTTAATTAAATTCCTCACTTAAATAAAGGTGTCCCACTTAAGGCTTAATTTGACCTTAATAATTATAAAATAATCTTCAATGAAGGCGCCACCCTCAAAAGACCACTTTTCAAAACAACATGAAGTCAATAGATTAGACCAAGGGGTACTATAACATTAAAATATAATGTTATTTAAGTGAAATTAACTTATCTCTCCGAAATTGCATCCTGAAGCCAAAAACTGAATAAACCAATTGAGACAACTGAAGAGGAAAGTCAACTGTGCTGAGACCAACAGGCCCACTGCCCGAAATAGAATTTACTAGAAGTAGTAAATTCCTGAAGATGCTTAGAATGCCAAGAAGAACATACTACTGCAAAGCTCTTTGAAAACCCAGAAAGAATCCGCCATTGAAACAACCAACCTCGAGCAAGAGCATCCTTCAAAATAGGAAACCCTAATTTTACCTTCCGACTAGCCTACGGGTCTCCGGAATAGGCCAACGGTCACTGAAAAGATCAGGCTCGAGAAGGGGACATTACACAAGGTAGGTGACTCATGGGGAGAATGTATTGTTTGGTGAAAGAGGTGACTTTTCATAAAATATATCCCTTTGTTAGATTTAAGTGCTTCCTTTAAAGGCTTATTATCACAATAATATCTATTTTTGAAAATAATGTATTATTACTAATAATTATGATATTTCAGATTATATGCTTATTTTATTATTTTATTTTGATGTTTTATTGAATATATTTTAACATTAAAGTATAATAATAAAACCAATTTTCTAATATCTTATTATTATTTTATTCTAATGTATTACAATCTTTGATGTGTAATGATTATAATGCTATTGATTAATATTATTTTTGATATTAAGTTATTTAATACTGGAATGTAATAACAATAATTTGCCTATATATTATTATTATATTTGTTATTTCATATTTATATATTTTTATATTGATATGGTACACATTTATTTTATATTTAACATTAATATTGCTATTTATTTTATTTATTAATTTATTTGTATTTTAACACTTGGTCTTTATGGTATTGTTGTTTCGGGGACATAACACAGGAATGACACCCCATTTACATACAAATCTGCACAAAATTTGTTTTGGGAAGTGTATTATACTGCTGCAACTTTATTCAAGAGAAATTTCTAAAAAGTCTCTGAAAATAGTTGCTTACTCTGATTCCAAGTTGAAAACCAGCTAACTATATTTTAAAAAATTTCTTTCGTGCTAGTGTCTTTTCTATATCCAAGACAAAGTGTTAACATATGCAAAAATCTTTTTGAGTTACCAGGATTTGCAGGTCCTTCAGAAACTAACCAGGTTCTCATGAATCTGATGCAGCTGACTGGGTTTGAGCTGAGTTAAAGAAAAATTCAGCTGCACTCAACATTTTTGGCAATTGTCAAGTTATGTTTGTATGACTCACAAGTCATGTGACTATATCATGTTGTCTTCGCTTGGTGAATTTTATTTTGATGCAGGAGCATCCGAGCGGATTGGCAATCGACATCAACCAAAAACAAGTTTCAGGTTTGAGTTTCAGTTTTGGTGTGTTTTGGCTTTCATTTGACATTTCTTGGCATTGGATGCAATCAAAGTTGCACAGTGATAGTTTTGTGGAGTTGCTGGTCTGATGCATAATAGAACAGTTTCATTGAAACAATTGTTCAGAGCAATATATGAGATTTGGTGACAAATTCTTTGACTAGAAGATGGTTGAGGATATTTGTGAGTTAATGGTGAAGATTTCAGGGTTGTAGCATTCATTGTTTGGGAGATATTAACATTTCTTGTTCAGGCTTGCCAATTTTTGGAAAGTTGAATGTCGCAATTTTGGAGGGTTGGAGTAAAATCCTTTTGCAGGGGTCCATGGGATACCATTCGAAGCTTGCACGCCAATTTTTCGTGCGAATCAGAGAACTTTGAGTTTTTCACCTGTTGGCACCCGAATCCACACCTTGTCACAATTTAATCGTTTAAATTCTTCTTCAAATTGTCAATGTAGGTTTAAGGCATCATTTCTAACAATTTAATTGGGTTATTTGATACTCATAAATTTGTATTTTCAGAAATTAAAACCCTCCAAATTAGTGCCCATTTGTAATGCTTGTTTAGAGGTTACTTTGGGATTTTTTTGTCATGTTATTTTTGAAATTTTAAAATCTAAAAACTCAGCCATACATATCACGTTGTAATGCCTCATTTAAGGCTCAATGAAGAGGGGCTAAGAGGTTATATGCATGGAGTAAATACCACGCCCAACTTGGGAAAAGGTAGGTGTGGGATTTGGGTGTGGCTGCTCACTTAATGGGTATGCAGTTTGAGCTTTAAAACAGAAAAAGGGAGCTGCATGGGAAAGGGGAGAGAGGGCTGGAAGGCTGCGTGGAAGTAAGGTGGAGATGAGGACAGTTGCATGAAGGATTTGAGAGCAGATTTTCAGATCTTGCAGGAAGCAGCAAGGAGGTGAAGGAGGGAAGAAGAAAAAGAAGAAGAGGAGATGAAGCAGAGATGAAGACTGAGTTTGAGGACAGCTGAGAGAGAATGGCCATGGAGAGCCAAACTTTGTAAAACTTATTTTGCTGATCATATTCTTGAATAAATATTGTAATTGTTTAAACATGGTTGTACATAATTTTCAGATTTGAATGTAGTTGATTTTTTTCTGTTTAACCTCTGTGTTTGTGAGTTTGTGGATGGATTGTTCGTTCTTTCATCATATTTGCTGAAATGCTTTAGTAGAAAATAAAAAATCAAACCTTTAAGCAGTTTCTGTTTTTGGTCAAAATGAAATTGATCTAATTCTGCACTGACAATAAAAACCATGACCTCTAGATAGCAATTATAATTAAGATGGAGCAAATTAATCATCTGTTATGTTAGATCTCTCTCAGGATCAACCATATTTTATAGAATCCTATGTTTTTGGCAGCTTTGCAGCTAGATTTGTTTCATATGTGAAATAATAGACTTTTCAATATTCTCTCTTAAACAGTTTTTTTTGCCTTGCAGTATTTTTTCTGCAGAGCAAGGCTCTTCACAATGTGACTCTTATTTTATGCCATGTTCTCTCTAGATTTTTTTCTCATTGAATTTGAATTTGCAAGTTATTCTCTTAAAGGTTATCTTGAAGGGCATGCTAGTCATGTATGATCAACAGCTTCTATGGCTAATAGCTTCAAGTTCTTCTAAACATTACAATGCCTATTTAGTTTCACTCTAACAAATTTACAAGAACAGCTTGATTGCGAGGATATGAGTTTAAATCT
Organism: Sequoiadendron giganteum; assembly: GCA_007115665.2. Lineage (NCBI taxonomy): Eukaryota > Viridiplantae > Streptophyta > Pinopsida > Cupressales > Cupressaceae > Sequoiadendron > Sequoiadendron giganteum. The sequence continues at coordinate 441,412,545 of CM021105.1, forward strand.
GTCCAAATAGTAAAACCCACTGCAATAAGTTTAATATGCTTGTTGTCATTACATGATTGATTGAGAAGGTTATTTCTATCTGCTTATCTCTTTTCAAGAACAAAACATATATGGCAGCCTCACTTAAGAGAGAACTGATAGCAGGTCATGTTGCCACTCATTGAAGTTTGCTTGGAGCATGCGACACATTCTAAGAATATACTGAAGCTGAAAGCATGCCTGTTTGCCATTTGTACTTCACTTGTGGTAATGCTACAAATCTCAAATATGCTATGTAATTTATTTCTTGTAAAAAGTTGTATTGCACTTTCACTGTTTTACATGTTAATCCTAGGCTACCCACAAGGGAGATTCATTTGTGCTTCATTTAGCAGATAAGAGGAAATGAAACAGCTCTCCATTCAGTAATGATTAAAGTTCGGCATTTCATTACAACTGTTTTACTGTGGCCATGCTTGGACTCAGATGAAGGTGTGTGTCTTGTACAACCAATCGACATTTTCTTGACCAAGTTCTGCACGCATGTATATTACACTATAGATACATTTATATTGCATCTGACATCTTCTCAAGGGTCAGGATTTCTTTGCTTGTAGTCTAACCATCTGTTATGGCTTTGTGTGTCGACATTTTAAAGTATCAAAAGCACAACATGGATGCATCGACTGTCTTGCTTTAATGATATGCTCTGAATTTGGAATTTCTGACTCAAATCTTGCTAGTAGCCAGTCAAGTAAGCCTGATATGCTGCAAACAAAATCCAGACTGATTGAAGAAGTTAGAGACCAAGCTGGTATGCTTTTCAAATCCATAGTTGATGCATTTACTACATCTAAGTCATATATGATTCTTCTGTCCATGTATCTGACAGTTAATATTTATTTATTTTTATGTATAGATCATGGTACATTTCAGAGTAATGCTGCTGGGGAAACTGTCATTTCTGCTGTTATACGCAGTCTGACACTTCAGCAGCAGACTGTTCCATTCATCATATCAAAAGAACCCCATTCTAGCATATCAGAAGATGGGAAAAAGACATCCATACCACTGGCATTTCGTCTATGCATGGCCAACGTTCTCATCAGTGCTTGTCAGAAGATATCTCACAGTGGAAAACTGTTCCTTTCAACCACGATAATACCTGCTCTTATAGATTTTGTACAGGTAGGTAATTTCTTTGACATCTCTGCATTTATAGTCTGCTAAGGGGTTTGAACATGCAGAGATGACAAGCTAGAGACTTAAATTTGAAGGACAGCAGCAACTATTACTAAAAGGAACATTTGCGACTGTTACTAAAAATAAATTTTGGAGGTGATTGATGCAGGTAAGTGATGAACCACAGATGAGAGCAGCATGCTTGCAGGTTCTTTTTACCACTGTTTACCACCTCAAGTCTTCTGTTATTTCATATGCAAATGACTTGCTCAGCTTATCCATTGAAGCAGTTAGAAACAGGGAGTTTTCACAGGTAGTGTACTTGAAATCTGCATGTGCACATTGGTTTTACTTTTGTTTATTCGCTGCTCTACTTGACCCATGATTTTCTCCATGAAACAATCTTGTGAGTATCAAAATTAAGTGGCAGAACAAGAGTACTCACATATACTGATTAATAATACCGATTCGTTAAAGCTAGTAAAAATCTAGATTAAACTTGCCAAAAACAGGGCTAGGTCATCTCACACCATTCACCTTTTCCTCTCTGCTTATCATTTACTATCAGTTCATCTATAAGGTGCATGATATATTTATGTAGTGTAAGCTTTGCATTCTAGTTATTTGCACCAAAGGTTTATTAGCGTTCCACATTGAAAATAAAAATTGAGTCAAGGAAGATTTAGAGGGCATTCTAACCATAGTTGAAAATCTCGGACTTGGCAATACAACAGACCCAAAAGAATTTGAAAACATGCTCTTGGAGAACTTTCTGAACATGAAAAAACACACTTAGGTATGTTCTACAGCATTTCGGAGAGTGAAACAGTGGGACGGCAGAGGATGTGTTTCAGGGACAGCAGTCCAGAGGCCATTGTTTAGGGATGGCAGTGTCTATATATATATATATACACAGAGAGAGAGAGAGAGAGAGACAGAGAGACTCAAATCTCTGTTAGTTTAACTAATATTGAGTAACATGACATCGAAACTTAGACAGTGACAGCAGTACGGCAGTAATAAATATATTATGACAACAGTATAACACTGATAAAATTAATCATGCCAACAGTGACAGCAGCGACAGTAGTATAACACCAATAAATAGTCATGATTTAGATTTGTAGCTAATGAATAAGTTATATGAAAGTTAACACTATTTTTTTAATGTCATGGAGGAATTTTTAGAACAGTTATATAACTGTTAATGGTTATAATCGTTTAAATTCTTCAGATTTGTGAAGGAATTTAAAAACAATATATTTTTAATGTCATGAAGGAATTCAAAAAACTAAACATAATGAAAAGTTGCCTTGTCATTAGGGACATCTGGCCATCATTGGGACTATCTAGGGACATCTCAGACGTCCCTGGCTGCCTTGGGGATGACAAAACATCCCTGTGGCATTTCCTATTCCAACATGTTTCCAAAATGTTTCAGAATTTAAAAGAGTTTTGGGGACTGCTAGACATCTCTTGCTGTCCCGTCATACCTGAAATGCCATTGGGAATGGGAACGGGTGTTCGAGGTCTGGGGACATGTCTCTGTGGAACACAGGAATTTAGGGAACATATTACTGATTTCCTTCATATCTAGATTAAAATTAGAGGCCAATGCACATCATAGAACAAAAACTGAGTTTAATAGTTATCAAACTTCAAGTTTCAGTATAAATAAAAATCACGAACTATAATTTCATGTTCATAATCAATAAATTCCTTCTACAACTAAAGTTCAAAAAAGGTTGCTGCTATGTGGATGTCCTCAAATTGGATGGTAATGCTACAACTTCTTGGTGAGGAACAATATCATTCTCAACAGAAGCCACAAGCACAAGATCATGCTGTGAATGGATGAATCCCCTACTGCCACCTTCCCTTCTGCCTCTCAAATGTTACCACTTCTGCATCCCATTTTATTGCTTTCCTCTTCAAAGCAGCTATATCATTATCAATTCACAACAGTTCCACATCCTTAGCCAGCCAAATCAAACGATGAATCGATGTCATCTAGGTTAGGTGCCATATGTGTCTATTGCCCCTCTACCATCTTTGCATGCAATTGAAGGTTGTATTGCACAAAGATGAGGCCATTCAAGTGCTTTTGAGTGAATTTTTGCATTTCTTTGTATGGCCTAGAAACGACTCCAATTGTGTTCACAATTAAAAGCACTATAGAACTGGTACTAAATGTAGGTTGCAAGATTCTGAAGATCAGATGTTGTTGCACCAAAATCTTTCCACCACAATTTGCAAGGACAACATTTATACTTTGTAGGATTTTAGTAAAAATCTAAAATAAACAGTAAACTAAAACTAAACATTTATGTTTTTTAGCCTAGCTGCAAAGAGGCTCTTTTTCAAATGCATAGAGGTGAAGAAAACAACATTCGTACCCTTAGAAATCTGTGAGTCATCATGTATGGTATCTCGAAGGATGTCATTGAGAACCATTCTTACCATACATGTGTTGAGGCCAGCCATAACCTCCTCATTTGCTCTAAATGAATTGGAGAAGAAAAATGTAGAGTCCAAATAGTAGGTAACAACATGAATATGTTAGTGGAGTTATCGATTCCACCATATATAAAAAATGTGCCAAATGGGTTCATATTCATTTTTATACAACCCATACAAATGTTCAATTGCCTCTTTGGTCATGTCCATTCCCTTATATAGATACACTATGACGGTTTTATCCCTGTCCAACAATTGTAGAACCCTAACCAATAGTTTGGGCACCTAAAACAAGTGTGCATATAAAAATAAAATAATAGCAAATTAAAATATTAGAATTTTACAAAATCAACAAATTGTAACATTATCATTATTTAGTTAAATATCACTATTTGGTAAAATAAAGGATGGCTTTTGCTTTGCTCCCACTTGCTACGAGAACCCTAACGTGTTCAAATTTCATCTCCTTGCCACTCCTTGATGCAGCTAGGGGTGTGGATGCGTCGTTGTCTATTGAGCAGAGTGTTTTAGGTGATTTTCCTCTACTTTTGTTTGGTTATTTATTGTGTATTGACACCTTCAATTGTGATGGTGGCAATGATGGGTTCCCATTGCCTTTTGCTTCAAGTTACATGGATGTTGGGGTTCTAGTGGATGGGTTGATAGTTGTAACATCTCCTAGCCAAACCACTCTTGTTGGTGGGAAGGTTGTGTCCTTGGCTGCAAGTGTTTGATTGTTGTCCGTTGTTGCTTGGCCCCCTCTTCAGCCTAAAACTCTACTCTGTGCTCTAGCTTTTGTTGTCCACTGTGTTCAAGAGGTCAATAAGAATGTTTCTCATTACTCTCAATGTCCCCTAACTTGCACAAGTGGGTGTTGGAGTCTTGGAGCTCCCTCACAAATGGAAAAACTAGGCATTACCTTTGTGCGAAGGGTTTTTTATTGCTAACTTTGGGTCCCACACTAACAAGGATTGGATATGTTATGGTAGGTTGTGGATGTGGAGCGAGCATTCTCTTTCGCTTAAGCCATGGTTTCCTTCTTTTAATCCCCTTATTGAATCCTTTAATATTGTACTAGTCTAGGTCAGATTACCCAATCCCTTGCTCCATTTTTGGGAAGACTCCTATTATGAAGCTATTGGAAATTTTATTGGGTGGTTTTAGAAAGTTGCTTTAGTTACTTTGATCATTGGTTACACCTCAAAGGCACTTCTTGGGGAGGTTGTTTTGATGGTGGTGGATATGCATTGGACTTAGGTTATTGACTATGAAGGACTTCCCTTGCATTGCAAGAATTACTTCACTTGACTAGGAATGATGGTTCAACTTCGTGGTGTTGTGACACTTCAAACACATGATGGCTGATGTTCATGATGGTTTAGATTCTTTGGATGTTCCTCATTTTTTGCTGGTGGGGCTTGATGAGTATTTCGATGTCAACTATGCCCAATGATCTTGCTCTTGTGATTGTTCTTGATCTTGCTACTCCGTTGGCTCCTATTGATGAGAAACATCCATCTTTTGCTTTGATTGCTCAACCTCCTTCAACTTCAATTTAGCCCCAACCTTCTACTGTGACGATTGCTCAACGTTTGACTACTTTGACTCAACATGCTTTTGATGTACCTTTGGTTGGGCCCTTTATGGGGGATTGCCCACCTACTTCTTCTAGGTTTTAGGACTTGGAAGATAGTATTTCGTGGACAGTTGTACAAAGGAGGAAGAAAGGTCTTCCCAAATTTGTCACTCGATCTCATACAAGAGTGAAAGGTGTGAGATTAAACAGAGTTGGATTTGGAATTGTTTAGAGGCCAGACCATTGGGTTCTTTTGTTTGTAGTTGCTTGTGCTTTGTAGTTTGGCTGTAGTTGTGTCCTACTCCGTTAAGGTGTCATATCCTTGCCCTAGTTGGGTTAGCTTAGGAGTTAAAAAAATATAAAAAATATAAAAAAAATTGTTTTTAAACACTAACAAACATATATATAATAATGTTTTATTTATTTTGAATTCTAACAAACCTAGACCTTGTTTTGGGTGCCAAGTTTTATATTTAACTATGCTCCATGGGGTTTTGGGGATGAGGATGGTAGGGTACGGCGGGACGAGTTTTTGGTACGGGGGTACTTTTGGACAGTTTTTTAGGGGACGGCAAGGGATGACTGATAAAAAAAAAGGAATTTTTTTAAAATATAGAGAAATTTCAAATATTCATATCATAACATTAATAAAGCATTCATCATAGACATTGTACAAGATTAATACATAACATTAGACTTCAATTGAGATTTCACATGAGAATTGACAAACAAATTAAAGAAATTCAAATGCTTTCAATGTGAATGTACATACATATTATATAAGAATTATAACAAAATGCCCAAAGGCTCCAAGTTTCTGAAATGGTAAAAGCTACTTCATTCATTAACCAGAAAAAGAGGAATACAAAATATATAAGAAGAGAAAAACAAATTTAGACATTAAATGTCTAACAGCCGACTACTGTAGCAACAGTAGAAACCCGATTACTGTAGCAACAGTAAAAGACTAAACAAAACATTACAATATGACCATTAATATGAATAATATATTATTCTAACACCCTCCCTTAATGGTCAATCGATCAAAAACACCAAGTTGCCCCTTGAATTTGACCAATTTATCCGGGCTCAAAGACTTGGGGAGAATATCTGCAGTCTGATCTGCCGTTGGAACATACTGCAGCTGAACTGATCCGTCTTCTACCAGCGTGCAGATGTAGTGACAATGAAGCTCGACATGCTTGGTACGTTCATGGAAGACTGGATTTTTGGCCAGTTTGAGCACCCCTTGATTGTCAATGTACAAGGGAGAAGGACCTGCTTGTGACATGTGCATGTCAGAAAGCATCCGACGGAGCCAAACTGCCTCACATGTTGCTTTAACTGTTCCTCGATATTTTGCTTCGGTCGAGGAAAGAGCCACTGCTTGTTGCTTCTTGCTGGTCCATGTTACAACACTTGCACCCAAACTAAATACATATCCAGAAGTAGATTTTCGGTCATCCACTGAACTTGCCCAATCTGAATCTGTATAACCAATCAGCTTTGGATCCTTGCATCTGCCATACAGAATGCCATAATCTAAAGTGCCCTTAACATACTTAGCACGCGCTTCGCTGCAAGCCAATGATCAGCTCTTGGAGCTGTGATGAAGCGAGAAATGTAGCTCATTGCAAAATTGATGTCAGGTCTAGTGGTAGTGAGGTAGATAAGACTGCCCACTAGTTGCCTAAATGTCGTTTCATCAACCAGAGGTGAATTAGAGTTGGCTGATAACTTTAGCCCCTTCTCCATAGGTGTGGAGGCAGGTTTGCAATCCTGCATCCGAAATTTGTCAAGCAGTCTTCGAGCATATTTAGACTGAGAGATAAAGATACCATCAGCGGTCTGCCAAACTTCAATACCCAAACAATAATGCAGAAGCCCCAAATCTGTCACGTCAAAAGCTTGACACAAGTCTTGTTTGATTGCTGCAATCAAATGTGTTGAACTGCCAGTAATGATCAAGTCATCAACATAGACAACAAGAAAGAGAATAGCATCACCAAAGTGTTTGACATACAGATTAGTGTCAGAAGGACTGTGCTGAAAACCATGATCAACCAAGTACTGATCAATCTTGATGTACCATGCACGGGGAGCCTATTTCAGTCCATAGAGTGCTTTCACGAGCCTACATACCTGATGTTCTTTTCCGACAACCTTGAGACCAGGAGGTTGTGTCATGTAGACTTCTTCCTGCAACTCACTGTTGAGAAAGTCACTCTTGACATCCATCTGATGAACTGTCCATCCGAATTGGGCTGCAATAGCGAGAATCAGAGGAATTGTGCTCATCTTGGCAGTAGGAGCAAAAGTCTCCTCGTAGTCAATGCCCTCCCGCTGTGTGAACCCCCAAGCAACTAATCTGGCCTTATATTTATCCAAAGTGCCATCGGCATGATACTTGACCTTGTATACCCATTTGCAACTGATGGGTTTCTTCCCAGGAGGAAGATCAGAAGGAACCCAAGTGTGATTTTTCAGAAGACTCTGGTATTCTGTCTACATAGCCTTTTCCCACTCTGGAATTCCTTTAGCCTCTGAATATATCTGAGGCTCATAGATGCTGTGTATGTTGGCCATAAGAGCATAATTGACTGTGTTATGCTGCTTGCTCTTGCTACGAGCTGATCTACCCTCAATGAGTTCATCATTATGAAGATCTCTGATAGTCTTGAGCCACCACTTAGGTTGACGAGTAGAAGACCAACATCTGGAGTAGGAGAAACAACATCTTCTGGAATTGCTGGAACAAAGTCATCTGGATGTGAAGCTTGAGGAAGATCAGGTGGTGCTATAGCATGACCGGTAGAGTCCTCATCTTCAGAGTCAGAATGCTCTGAAGCCCTCCCATTAGGGGAACCAAGAGGAAGAGGAACACCATCATTAGGAACCTTCATAGGCTGATCCTCAGGGCTAGGAGTAGGAACAAATGGACCAGTAGTCTCATCAATCACAACATCACGACTGAATATGAGACGATCCGTCTCCACATCAATCAACTTGTATGCCTTGTGATTGTCGCTGTAACCAGTAAACATAAGCTTCTGGCTCTTGGAGTCCAACTTGGCACGCTTGGCGTCTGGGATCCATACATGAGCTGTAGAACCAAAGACTTTCAGATGGCCCACTTTAGGCTTACCTCCTGACCAGGCTTCTTCTGAGTCATCTTCTTAACAGCCTATGTAGGTGACCAATTCAGGAGGTAGACGGTAGTATAAACTGCTTCAGCCCAGTATTTCTTAGGTACATTCTTGTACTCCAGCATAGAACGAGCCATTTCAGTAATGGTGCAATTCCTACGTTCAACAACACCATTTTGTTGAGGGGTGTATGGTGTGGTGAATTGTCGTTTGATGCCGTGTTTAGCACAAAAAGTAGAGAAGTCAGTTGAACAAAACTCCCCCCCATTATCTGACCTTAGAGTAACAATGTGAGAACCTGATTCTTTCTCAACCAAGGCCTTATACTGCTGAAATGTACTAAACACATCTGATTTATGTTTCAAAAAGTACACCCACATTTTGTGACTAAAATCATGAACAAATAGTAAAAAGTACTTGGACCCAATAACAGATGGAGTGTTTATTGGTCCACATACATCAGCGTGAACCAATTGAAGTACCTTGGAGGCTCGCCAAGAATCACCATCCGAGAATGGTGTCCGATGTTGCTTCCCAGCTTGACAGGCTCCACAAACTCCATGATTTTGAGTTTGGATCTCGGGTAGACCAGCAACCAAACCCTCCCGAGACAGTTGAGAGAGATAGTGCACGTTCAAGTGCCCATAACGCTGATGCCAAAGTTTGTTGATGGAAGTACTCTTGGCTGCAAGAGCGTGCTCCTAAGAATCACCTGAATCAGCAAGGTGATACAGACCATGACTCTCAAGTCCCATAGCAATCGTAGTACACGTCGCCTTATCAACAATGTTGCAGGTGGATGAACTGAAAATGACATCCAACTGGGGAGAATGCTTCATGATCTGGCTGACGGAGAGAAGATTATGCTCCATGCCTGGAATATAGTAGACATCAAGAAAGATTAAATTTCTTCCGCCAGAGTGAATCTGAACATTGCCCTTACCGACAACAGTGTACTGTTCGCCGCCTCCAAAGATCATGGAATCAGTGAATGATTCATATTTGGTGAACCAATCTCAACAATGAGTAAAATGCCGAGAAGCCCCTGAATCAATATAACAGGCAGAAGATTGGACTGGATCTGCAGTTCTCTTGGCCATAAATGCATAGAATGCAAACTGTTTCTGCTCAGTGTGCTCCGCGACATTCGCCTTTTGTTGAGACCCTCCCTGCTTCTTTTGTTCAGAAGCCATCCGAATTCGACAATCAGCCTTGATGTGACCATATTTATGGCAATAATTGCACTGAACGTTCTTTTTCTTCTTGCTATCCTGAGAAGAACCGGAGCCTTTCGGCTGAGAAGATTGAGTCTTCCCTTTGTACTTAGCAGAAGATTTGGCAGAGAACGCTTGCTCTGTGGAGGTGGACCTAGTACTGCTTCCAAACTGTTGTCGCCATCGATCCTGCTGCAAGAGTTTGGTGCAAAGATCTTCAAATTTGAGATCAACATTGGTGGAGGTGATATTCAACGTCTCGATGAAGTGCTCATACGAACGCGGAAGACTCTTCAGAGTAATGACGACCAAGTCTTCTTCCTCCATTGTTTGACCAATCGCCTCCAACTGATCACGAATGTCCTTAATCTTCGTGAGATGTTCCTGTAAGGACATTTTCTCATCCATCATGATGGAAAAGAGCATGTTCTTGAGAAAGAACGCTTTGCTCTTGTCAGAGGTTTCATGAAGGGCCTTCAAATGATCCCAAATTTCTAGAGCAGTTTTGCCAGACGGTACCTGAGGTAGCTGCTCATCTGTGACTGAGAGTTTGATGAGCATGACGGGTTGCATTCATCCCATTTGTCCTGGTCCTTGCCGACTACAGTGAGACGAGCTGAGTTCCCCAAAATGATCTGGTTGAGGCAATGATATTCAAAGATCGTAATCATGCGCTGCTTCCAGGTGTTGTAATTCTTCCTGTTGAACTTCTGGCTGCTTTCGAGCATAATATTTGTCAAAGATGCCATCACGTACCCTGAGGTCGAACTGGTGAAGGCAAAACGAAAACAAAAAACACACAAATTCAAAGATGAAACCCTAGCATGGATTTCGAGGCACGTTGATGATGAAATCCAGAAGATCTGAAGAGTACCCAAAAAAGAATGCTGAAAACCTAGAAAATTTCTTCAACACCCAATGGCACAAATTTTGAGGCACGAAAATCAAGGTACCCAGAAAAATTCGAGACCAACCCAGTTGAGCTCTCGAAAAAAGCACAAGGAATGTGCACTCAAAATAATTTTTCGAGGTGGTTTGACTGGTCAAAACCCTAATCAAAGGTACGGAACCCTAAGCCGCCATTAAAACTCAGAACTTTGAAGAAAATTGTGACAAATAGAGGGCAGACGACCAGAAGAGGCTCGAAAATCGAACTTAAAATCACTAAAAAATGTCCTCAAAGTCGTCTGCAAACCGCATCTAAGAAAAGAATAGAAAATGGCGACAAGATAGAAGAAATCGCAGCCAAAATAGGTGAAACTCGCGCTCAGAAGACAAGAAAAAAAAACCATGACCAGAGAATATGCAAAAACGAGTTTGCAAAGAGGTTGCGCGGCCACGAAAACGCGTGGCTAGGAGCTTGAAAGACGCGAATCAAAAAGTCGCCCAGGACAGGTCGCTCGGCCAGACGAAAATCGCGATTTGTAGATGCAAAAAAACAGTCGCCCAGAAACACACAGAACGTGACTAGAAAGACGAGAGAACTGATTGGAGGTGGCGCATGGATGCCCAGAAAGCCACAAAATTTTTCAGAAACCCTAACACAGAAAAAACTCGAATTATGGTTTTTTTCCAAGCCCACGAATTTTTAGGGTTTTTTTTATGGCTCTGATACCATGAAATGGTAAAAGCTACTTCATTCATTAACCAGAAAAAGAGGAATACAAAATATATAAGAAGAGAAAAACAACTGTAGACATTAAATGTCTAATAGCCGACTACTGGAGCAACAGTAGAAACCCAATTACTATAGCAACAGTAAAAGACTAAACAAAACATTACAATATGACCATTAATAGGAATAATTTAATATTCTAACAGTTTCAACTATAAAATGACTAAAACATAGAAAATATGTAACTCCAAGTTAAATGGGCTTTTTGCATAGGTTTTGAGGACTTTAGAAGGACATTCAAATGGGTTTGAAGTTGTTGGCCCTGCTACACTCGCACTACTTGAAGAACCCCCAGTGGCTGCAATACTTTTATGAGTTCTACTTCTAGGTCTACTTCTTTTATGCATTTGAACCTCAACCTCCTCACTATCATTACTAGTAATCTCATTGCTGCTCATGATTTTTTTTGGTTAAGAATTGAAAAGAGAGTTGCAAGTTCAAATAAAAGAAAAAATAAACTCACAATGCCCTTCCTACTGTTAGTGTTTTATAGCTGCGGGAGGTATTTCCCTAAGCAAAATTAAACAAAGGTAGGTCGACCTATCATGTTTTTATAAACAAAATATTATAATTGCTAGGTCAGCTCTAGAGTGAGCTCGCTTAGTCTTGTATATATATGAGAAGGTGTCTCCACATTAAGCACGAAATCAATTCCATTCCAATTCGAATTTCTTAAGCAGCAGGTTCGCCTTGAACAACAGCAGATTCACTTCAAGGAGAAGTGTTATTATTTTGTGTATTCAAGGAAATCGCACTATCTTCAAGTGCAAATTCATTGTATGAGATTTGGGCTTTCTAGGCACACTTATTTTTCTGATTTATAAGAGAATATTTTGCTGGGTTTTTCTCCCTTGAGTAGGAGGGTTTTCCGAGGGTAAATTTGGTGTTCATTGTTCTGTGTTGTATTTTCTGCTTATTTACATTTTTGATCTGAAACTTAACATGGTATCAGAGCTAGGTTCAAGAAGATCTGATCAGATTTGGCTAAGCAGTGTGTGAAAGTCAATTCCATTGTTTAATAAGGCAGTTACTCAGAAAAAGAAGACGGTAGTTTGTTCATTCTTCGAACTGGAAATGGTTGATTGCTCATTGGCGTCTGTGTTGGTGGAGATGATTTGGTAACGTTTGGGATAATATTGGAGACGACTTGCAGCGGGATTTCATATTCTGGATAGAAGCTTTTAGTGTTTGGCGTCAATGCAAGTTTAGACAGAAACATGGGAATATCATAATCATTGTTGCCTTCGTCTCTAGCATACATTCACAGAGACGGCTCGTCTTTGGCGCCATATTCATTCTGTTACTTAGTGGTGGGATCATTCATGTTATTCCACAAATACGTATCACCTCATTTGTGTTGTTCGGTGGAATCAGGATTATTATAATTGCATTGGCAACATTAATTGTTGGGAGTCGTTGATTTATCCATGCTGACCTATATTGTTCTGACAAGCAAACAAATATTTCTGCCATATTTGTGGGCGTCGTCTATATTCCTGTACATTTGCACGAGTGGAGGACATGTCTACATTGCTCATCGAGTCTATCAGTGGCGTTGGACTTATGTTTTATATTTGTTATTGACACCGCTTATTTGATTGCTATAATAGTTGCGTATCATTTTGAAATCTACTGAGCATGAGATAATTTATGGCCGGACCGGTTATCTCTTCTGATTGCGGGAGTTTCCTCTTACCTGTATTTGTGTAACGTCTTCTGGCCTATAGGTCGACAATACTAAGAGTTGATATTTTAGCAACATTCCAAGACATGAGAATTCGGGAAAGAACCAGGACTTTCACATTCGCATTAGCATCTTTCTCCATTGGCTTCAATTCTTACAGGAGCACTAGTCAAGTGACTATTTGATTGGCTAATATATGTGAGGCAAGTTCCTGTCTGATCAAGGATTATCTTTAGCGAGACAATACCTGACGTATTCTTTCTGTGTGAAGACAAAATATATTGTGGAAAGTGTGATTTTTACTAGAGAACATTCGTGGCATCATTCATTGCCTTGTTGATGTCAAATATAATCCAATTAAGTGGAGTGCAATTTAATCTTCTGCTGGTTCTGGTTCATGAGGACATTTTTCTTAGCTTGGTTCCTTTACTTGAAGATGTCGTTTGAGAAGAGAGGGGATTGAGGGAAATAAAGAAGCTTTGTAAATAAAGGTGAACTGATGTGGAATTTAGAGAACCAACGGTACATGGCAAGTCATGTTTTTTTCCTGAAGCGCACCATTTGCAAATTAAATTGGATATCGTGGCAATAACAGGGAGTTCATGAAAGCTTGAAGGCATATCTTGCACATGACTCTTCTATAGGAGATATTTGTCTTCTAGCGATATTATAAAAGCTGTTCAATATTTGGTAGAGAAGGAACTGTTGTTAAGAAATTTTTGAAGACTGTACTAAGCAGAGTCAGCATTCAGGAGCAGACCTGAAGAGGATTTAAGTGCAGCATTTAAGGAGATTCTGATTCCACAAAGATAAGTTCTATTATGTATCGTTTCTTTAATTGTTCTATCTAATGAATTTTGCTAGATGACTACATGCTTCGTTTGTATCGGGGTATTTTGATTTGATGAACTATTATTAATCTCTTTAAAATGCAGGATGGATCGAGGAGCAAATGGATATGGATTCATCCCTCAATTACACTCCTACCATTTAGGGGGAGTTAAATTCCGAGAATTCAAGGCACGAGTTGAGATCATGTCTAGGAAGAGGATTAAGGTTCTAAGATCAGTCAATGGAGGGGAGTTCACTTCCAGAGGATTTTTGCAATCTTTGTATTGAGGCAGGGATCAAGAGGGAGTTCTGTGTTCAGCAAAATTGAGTCCTATGTCTCGAGTGTTGATGAATGGTAGCTTCGGTCAGATATAAATGATGATTGCTGAAAGCATCATCATCATTTATATGTGATCAAAGATCATTCTTCATATAAATATTTCTGGAAATAAGTAACTTGAATTTATAAGTATGTATAAGATTCAAAATAAATGATGTTTAAATTCTGCATTTATATAAATCGGAATTCATACTACTACCCACACACATGTTAATGTGTGTTAACCGAATTATTTTCGGTTTTGTTTGAGACCCACGTGTGCCCAAGGGACACATCCCATGAGCGGACGTTTGGAGACACGTCTTCTCATGAGACGCGTCTCTTGTAGAGGCATGTCTCCATGGTATATATGGTAGTTCATTTGTTGATATGCAAACATCAAAATTTATAAATGTTCTGCAATCAACACATTCAGCATATGAGAATTAAAATCTGAAAACTTAGAATTCTTACACAGAATTTCAGACCTTAGTAATTCCTTAGATTCCGTAGGATCCTATCTGATAAGATTTGATTACATTTACATGGTATCAAAGCCAAGTTGTGTGAATCCAAATCAAATCTAGATATCAGATTGCTCTAGAAAATTCGTATTTTTTAAAATTGAATTCACATCACATTCTTCATAATGTCAAGTGTGATCAGATTTGAAGATCGTCTTGCAGGAGCAAACAACTTCACATCATGGAAGTTTAGAATAATGATGATTCTTAAGGAGAACAAATTAGACTCACTTGTGAGAGAAAACAAAAAAGAACCAGAGGTTTATCCTGAGAAAACTCAATGGATTGAAAACAATGAAAAGGCCATGAAAATCTTAGTAGATGCAGTTAGGGATCATATAGTGCCCATCCTAGCAAAACATGAAACTGCATATCAAATGTTCAAATCTCTTGAGAGCACCTATGAGATCAACAATACTAGTAGGACTCTTGCATTAAAGAGGCAAATCAATAATATCCAAATAAACAAAGGAGAAACAATTAATGCATACTTCATGAGGATCATTGAGCTAAGGGATCAATTATCCACAATTGGATATCAGGTTGATAGCAAAGAGTTAACTCTAATTGCACTAGGAGGCCTACCAAACTCATGGGAGTCATTTGTTCAAGGAATAAGTGCGAGATCTAAACTCCCCAAATTTGATAGGCTAAGAACAGACTGCCTTCAAGAGAAAACAAGACTCTCCACAAAAGAAAATAAACAGAAGAATATAGATGAAGACATTCATGTACTCAACACGTGTAATAAAAGGAATAAGAAAAACTCCTACAAGAGAGGATCTTTTAAGAGAGCGAAATTCCGATGGAAAAGGATCTTCTAAGAAGAAAGACATCTCTCAAGTTCAATGCTTTTGATGTGATCAATATGGCCACTATGCAATGAAGTGCCTTGACAGATCAAAGCAACAAGCATCTTTTGCCAAAGTAGGAAAGACAAATTCAGATCATGAATCTGAGAACTTTGTGTTCTATACAGCCTTATCTAGTCAAGTATCTAACAACACCCACAACTGGGTAATTGATAGTGGCTCCTCTAGACATATCACAGGATTCAGAGAACACCTAGACACTATGACTGAAAAGATTGATGAAGAAGTAACCATTGGGGATGATTCTGCACACCTTGTAAAAGGGGTTGGAACTTGCTCCATCAAACTGAAATCTGGTCTTTCTCTTGAACTCACTGGAGTCTTATTTGTACTTGGAATAAAGAGGAATCTAATATCCATTTTTGCCCTTGAAGACAATGGATATAGAGTTACCTTTATGGATGGGAAAGTTCTAGCATGGCCTAAGAACTCAACTATCAAGAAAGCCCAAACCATAGGTTTAAGACAAGGGTACCTTTACAAACTATGGCTGAAGTTAAACAAGCCCTTGCCCTTGACACCTTTGATTCAAATGAGATTTGGCATAGAAGATTAGGACACCTTCATTTCCGTGCCCTACCTTATGTGGAAAAACTTGTAACAGGCTTACCTAAGTTAAAACCATCTCATGAAGGAACTTGTAAAGGTTGTGCCCTAGGAAAGAATACAAAGGGATCCTTTCACAATAGCTTGAGCAAAACCCTAAATGTGTTAGAACTGGTTCAATCGGACTTATGTGGACCCATGTTTGTACCCTCTAAAGCAGGATTTCTATACTATGTCATATTTATAGATGACTTCTCTAGGAAAACTTGGATCTATTTCCTTAAGTGTAAAGAGTCAATATAAATCCTCAAAAGGTTCAAAGAGGTCAAAGCCTTTATTGAAAACTTCTCCGGGAAGAAAATAAAAACCTTAAGGACAGACAATGGGAAAAAATACACCTCTGAAATTTTTAAGGAATTCTGCATGAGTGCTGGAATTAAGAGGGAGTTCACAATTGCCTACAACCCTCAATAAAATGGGGTTGCTGAAAGAAAAAATAGAACCATTGTAGAAGCTGCTAAAGCAATGTTGCTTGACCAAAACATTAAAACCTCTTTTTGGGCAGAAGCCTCTAGGACTGCTGTCTACATCCAAAATAGATGTCCTCATTCTCATCTTGATAACAAAACTCTTGAAGAAGCCTTTACTGGCATAAAACTTGACATTAGTCATTTTAGGATTTTTGGTTGTCCTGTCTATATTCATGTGCCCAAAGAGAAGAGATTCAAACCCGAACCTTTCGAAAAGAAGGGGGTATTTGTGGGTTATAGTGAAACCTCCAAAGCCTATAGGATATTTGTACCCGAGCAAAAACAAATTGAATTGAGCAGAGATGTCATCTTTGAAGAAGACATTGCATTCAAAAGGGCAAGAAGTTCTAGTGAGATATAAACCTATTCCCCTAGAGTACCTGAAATGGAACCTGCTCCTGAGATTCAGAGGGAGTATCCTGAGGAAATGCCAAATGAACTTCTATCTACTTCAGATGAGAATACAGATGACAACGGTAGAAAGAGGCCATTTTGGGCTAGAAAGATGATCAAGGAAGCCGAGAGTCATGCAACACCCAAAGGAACGTTTAGGGAAAGTAAAAGACCCAAATGGTTCTCTAGCTATGTTGCTCTAATGAACAACATCATAAACTCAGAACCTGTCAGTGTTACAGAAGCCTTCAGACATCAAGCATGGAAGAATGCAATGATAGAGGAATATCTATCCATTCTAAAGAATGATGTATGGGATATAGTGTCTAGACTGAAAGAGAAATCTGTTGTCTCTTCCAAATGGCTCTTCAAAATCAAGCATGCTGCTGATGGCAGTATAGAAAAACATAAGGCACGTTTTGTGGCAAGAGGTTTTTCTCAAAAGGAAGGCATTGATTATGAAGAAACATTTGCACTTGTTGCCCGTTACACATCTGTGAGAGCAGTGTTAGCCATTGCTGTAGCTAAAGGCTGGAAGATCCATCAAATGGATGTGAAAAATGTCTTCCTAAATGGAACCATTGAAGAGGAAGTCTATCTGGAACAGCCTGAAGGTTTTGTGATACATAAACTTGACTCACATGTGTGCAGACTGAAGAAAACCCTCTATGGACTTAAACAGGCTCCCAGAGTCTGGTATGAAAGAATTGACAGCTATCTCTTGGGACTAGGATTTTCCAAGAATGAAGTTGACTCTAATCTCTACTTCACGGTAATCAAAGGTGATATGCTAATAATTATTTTATGTGTTGATGACCTGCTGATAACAGGAGAAGATCACCTCATTGCTCAAGGAAAGAAGGATCTAACTTCCGAATTTGACATTAAAGACTTGGGCATTCTACACTACTTCCTAGGTTTGGAAGTATAACAGAAATCAGAGGGCATTATACTAAACCAAGGAAAATATACCATTGATATCCTGAAGAGATTTGGAATGTTGGACTGTAGACCCATGTCTACACCTATGGAAACCAACCTTCACAAACTGAAAGAAGCAACAGCAGAATTCAAGTGTGCAGATCCAACCCTATATAGACAGATGATTGGATCCTTGATGTATCTAGTTAACACCAGACCTGATATTTGTTATGCAGTGAATGCTCTCAGCCAGTTCATTTGTGAGCCAAAGGAAATTCACCTTATGGCTATGAAACATATTATGAGATATCTTCAAGGCACTATTGGATATGGTCTTCTTTACAGAAATGACCAATTAGATCTACATGGATACTCTGATTCAGATTGGGCTGGAAGTGTAACTGATCGGAAAAGCACATCAGGATGTTGCTTCAGTTTGGGATTGGCTATGATCTCCTGGATTTGCAAAAAATAGTCTTCAGTTGCACAAAGTGTAATATCCCCATTTTCGCCGTACGCTCTTTATTTGGATTTAGCCTATTTCTGGAAAAACCATAGGCTACTCAAATGTGCAAATCAAGATTTCCTTGTTGGAGGGTTTTGTGGTTCTTTCTCATTATTTACTATTTATAGCAAATACTACTTCCGACAGTAAGTAGTTGTCAGCAATAAGCCTTGGCCATTAAAATATTAATGAAATGCTTCATTAATTGAGCAATTAATTGTAATTTGCAGTTGACCCCCTTGGCCTAAGGAATGAACTTAAGTTGTTTTGAAAAAGGGGTCTTTGAGGGTGGCGCCACATGAAGAAGTTAAAAGGTTTTATTTAATTAATTTCTCATTTCTCAAGTGGGGCGTACTTTTGAAGAGTGGCTTCTCCTTTGGAAATATGAAGAGTCTTGTCTATTGGTGTACCTTCTGGGGGGACTTGAACAGTTTCCTTTTGTCCTTTAAAAGTAAGGCTTGGGTTCATTATTGATCATCCATTATTATGCTAAAGTTATGTTGTCAAAATGCTTTGTCATTTTCTACTTCGAGGAATGCTAACCTCCTAGTTCTCATTCAATTTCGTGTTTGTAAGACAACACCTAGTTGAATCATTGCTGCTTCTCATTCAGACTAGCAGATTGTGCCTCAAGGTGAATTATTAATGTGTTTTTCCAATTTTACAGTTGCTGTTTGCATACAGTTGAAAGTAGTTTTTGCTCATATCTGATTGTACGAATTTTATATCATTCTGGGCATTTGATACTAAAGTTTCTAAGGTCTGGGCGACCATCCCCAAGCAGTTTCAGATTTTAAATTGAAGTGTAGTTTTTTATTTAGCAAAATCGCCCCTCTCAAGGGTCGTACCATTTCAGCTGGCATTGGGAAGTGTGCCATTAATTATTGCAGGTCTTTTGGGAGCTGTTTGGTGTCTTCATAGGGGCGCCTATCTCCCAGTTGAACGATGCTTTTGACCTCACGCCTTTTGGAGGTATTTTGATCAAGTTATGAACATTTCTATAATTCTGCAGTCGCTGATTTACATTTCCAGAATTGCAAATTCATAAGAAAAAGCACAATCAGTTGTGTTTTCCAAGTTCTATCTTCTTTCCTCTTATCTTCCAACTCAGATACATTGTAATTAATGGTGCTTGAAATATGGTGATGAACATTGTAAATTGCAGCCTTTTACTTTGTAAGAACTGCTAACAGTAGTACTGTTTCAGTTTAGCTTTGCTGCATTAATTAGTTAAACATCACATTAGCACCCCTGGATGGTATACCGCCAGTGTGGAGAAACATACTGTTATCTTTCTTGTAATATTCTCCCCCCACTGTTTGGTGGTAGCGTGGAAGATTGTTTCATGGCTGGTTATCCGCCTACCTCTTTTCAAGTCAGCAAGGAGCACTCCACTATATGATAGCACCTCGCCCATCAAGGGATCTTGAGCGCACATTCTTGGTGTCGAGTTTAGTTCTCTTTTTCAAAGTGTAATCTTGTTTTTATTTCAAGTAGATCCTAGGGATCCCTTGACCATATGCTCGCCCCTCCTCCTTAAGTGGTTTTAGGGCGCCATTCTTGGTTAGAGTTCTTTATTGCATCATTTTGGTTTAAGCTAACCTTAAACGGGTGCATTGGCTATATTGTAAATGTTACTAAAAACAAAGAAAAAATTGAGAGAGAATATTTCATAGAGCTCAACAAAAGCTGAATACATTGCAGCCTCTATGGGGGCAAGAGAAGTAGTTTGGCTTCGTAAACTGCTTGTGGGACTCTTTGGTGAGCCCTTGAATCCTACAATTGTTCATTGTGATAATCAGAGTTGCATCAAACTCTCTGTAAATCCTGTCTTCCATGATAGATCTAAGCACATTGAGATCCCCTATCATTATGTAAGAGACATGGTGGAAAGGACAGTGATTCAGTTGGAGTATGTTAGTACAAATGATCAAACAACAAACATTCTCACCAAACCTCTCTCCCGAATCAAGGTAGAGCACTTCAGGAAGAAACTTGGTATGGTTGAAATGTAATTTGATATTATGTTGAAATTCAAATTTTTTATAAAAGTTGTACTAATATATATAAAGATGTTTAATGTGTAAACTCTTTTGTCATGTGTGTGACTCCATGACCTTATGGGCCTACTCCCCCTATGTACATTATTGAAAGGTGACGATCTTTCTAATAATGAACAATTGTATTTGACATTGTAAAGTGACGACTCTACAATGATGAGTTGAACTATCATGATAGATATCATGTGACTTGATATCTGTGGACATGTCATGATAGTATCTCTTGGACACTTTGATGGATATCATGGGACTTGATGTCATTTGAAGATCATTGTGATCCTTAAGAGATAAATCATGGTGGATAATTATATCCGTGGACAGGCCATGAATTATTATGGTAGACATCATGTGACTTGATGTCAGTGCACATACCATAATGAAGATGTGTTATGAAGAATGTCATGTGACTTGACAATATTGAGAAAACATACCATATCTTCGATATCACGTGTGAAGGTGATATCTCCACTTAATTGTTTTGAAATATCTTCCCTAGCTAAGAGGGAGTGTTGATGAATGGTAGCTTCGGTCAGATATAAATGATGATTGCTGAAAGCATCATCATTATTTATATGTGATCAAAGATCATTCTTCATATAAATATTTTTGGAAATAAGTAACTCGAATTTATAAGCATGTATAAGATTCGAAATAAATGATGTTTAAATTTTGCATTTATATAAATCGGAATTCATACTACTACCCACACACATGTTAATGTGTGTTAACCGAATTATTTTCGGTTTTGTTTGAGACCCGTGCGCGCCCAAGGGACACGTCCTCTCATGAGACGCGTCTCTTGTAGAGGCGTGTCTCCATCATATATAAGGTGGTTGATTCTTTGATATGCAAACATCGAAATTGATAAATGTTCTGCAATCAACACATTTAATATAAGAGAATTAAAATCTGAAAACTTAGAATTCTTACATAGAATTTAAGACCTTAGTAATTCCTTAGATTTCTTAGGATCCTATCTGATAAGATTTTATTACATTTACATCAAGGAACTAGAGTGACTCACTGAGAAGAAGTGAAGGTGTTAGCTAAGTGGGTTGTAGTGTTGCAAGGCCAGATGCTAAGTCTTTGGAAGGCCTCTTCAGCTGCAGAGAACCGAATTGCACAAGGTAGTCAACCTTGTTTTGATAGTGGTAGCACCGCAAACCTATTCAGAATAGAGTGATCTGGGATGAATTCGAGGAGGACTAAGTCCTAGACTCTTGCAAGTCAATAGTGCTGGAAGTGTGCATTGGAAACCATTCCTCTAAGGCAAGCATTGCAGGCAATCTTGGATGAGGAGGTCAGGAGGTTGATGTGGGTACTTAGAGCTCTAGAGGGAGTCATAGCATCATTAAGATTTGTTGTAATGTATATTTCTCTGAGACGAAGAAATATGAGGTGAAAGCCCTTGTAGTGTATATTTCTTTGAGACAGAGAAATATGAGCTGAAAGGCCCTATAGTGTATATTTCTTTGAGATGGAGAAATATGATTTGAAAGCCCTTGTAGTGTATATTTCTCTGAGGTTGAGAAATATGAGGTGAAATCCCTTGTACAAGATCACATCTTTGAGACTGAGCTGTGTTTTCCACAATTGGGTATAGACATTGTGGATGTCATGTTGATAGACTCCATGACGAGGATATTTGAGAATACCTCCTTAGCTAAGAGGGAGTGTTAGTTTTTTATAGTTGCGGGAGGTATTTCCCTAAGCAAGATTAAACAAAGGCAGGTCGGCCTATCATGTTTTTATGAACAAAATATTATAATTGCTAGGTCGGCTCTAGAGTGAGCTCGCCTATTCTTGTATATATATGAGAAGGTGTCTCCACATTAAGCATGAAATCAATTCCATTCCAACTCAAATTTCTTAAGCAGCAAGTTCGCCTTCAACAGCAGCAGATTCGCTTCAAGGAGAAGTGTTATTATTTTGTGTATTCAAGGAAATCACACTATCTTTAAGTGCAAATTCATTGTATGAGATTCAACCTTTCTAGGGCCTGATTTTGAGTGCTATTTCTGCACCTATTTTTTTGATTTATAAGAGAATATCTTGTTGGATTTTTCTCCCTTGAGTAGGAGGGTTTTCCCAGGGTAAATTTGGTGTTCATTGTTCTATGTGTTGTATTTTCTGCTTATTTACATTTCTGATCTGAAACTTAACACCTACATGGTAAGAAAAATTGAAAAAAACTTGAAAAAATGGAAAACAAATTGAAAAATCAAAAAACAAATGTAAAGTGAAGAACTTACCTCTAATGAAGTAGATTTGATGCCCTAGTCTCCCCTTTCAATTGTTGTTCTCTCCTCTTTCACTTGCTGCTCTTCACCTCAAGTTTGCAAATGTCAAAATGAGAATGTTTTTTCTTTTAGTTGTTTTTATAAGTCAAGTACGTTGTATTTTCTGCTTATTTACATTTCTGATCTGAAACTTAACACCTACATGGTAAGAAAAATTGAAAAAAACTTGAAAAAATGGAAAACAAATTGAAAAATCAAAAAGCAAATGTAAAGTGAAGAACTTACCTCTAATGAAGTAGATTTGATGCCCTAGTCTCCCCTTTCAATTGTTGTTCTCTCCTCTTTCACTTGCTGCTCTTCACCTCAAGTTTGCAAATGTCAAAATGAGAATGTTTTTTCTTTTAGTTGTTTTTATAAGTCAAGTACGTTTGCGTTTTGTTTAAAGGGGCGGGGAAAGGGGTGAGGTCCTTGTGGGCACACCATCCCCCTTTTTTTTTCAATTTAAAAATGTGTTTTTTTACAAAAAAATGAAGTAAGATGTTGTTGGGCCATAGGGAACGACTAGCAGTCCCCGAGACGGTTAGGGGACTTCTGTCCCGGGGACTGCTAGCTGTCCCCTAAGTCCCTTGCAAGTTTTTGAACCATTTCGAAAACACGTTTAGTTTTTTATTGCAAAAGGGGATGGGTCGGGGACATTTCTTGGCCGTCCCCGTACCATCTTGGTACGGGAACAAAGGTAAAATGCCAAGGGATGCATCCTCGTGGAGCATAGATATTTAATATTAATTTAAAAATAATAATATTTCTCATTTGGGTCGACCTAGATTTTCTTTTTGGGTGCCAACTTCAAATCAAATAGGTATAAATATAATTCAGCTGGTTGGGCCAAGGTATTTGGTTTTTGGTATGATTTTTTGGAGTTATCTTGAAGTGGGGCGAGCTGGGATGCAAACCCTAGCCTTATCCTACCAATTAATTCTGAATTTTGCAGTTTCATTTTTTATTATAAATTTCTGAGTTTAACCTAGCTTGAGTGACCTTTAGTGGATCACCATTTGTGCAATTTGAGGGTAAATCACCTACCATTCAGGCCACAAGCTGCCCCTATCACCCAACTGGAGGATTCATAGCAAATTCTACTCACAGAACAAGACACACTAGTTGGAGCTTACTTTGACTATGCATTCAAGACAATTAGGGCAGCGAAATCCAAAAACATGAGCAACAAATCAGGATCGCTACAGCAGATAGGCCCAACTGTCATTCAATAAATCTATTGGAAGTTAAATTTATAGCCAGCCAGGGGCAAGACGCTGAGCACAACATCAAACCCAACCCTAGGGCATCATTTAGGTACATCAATATCCAATACTCACCTGATCTGGGGTACTTCCCATTCCTGCACAAGGGAAATTTGTTGTCTCCATGAACTCAAGTTTGCCACCAACCAATCTGACTGCTGCAAAGGCATGCTGTGAGAAGGACTGGTAACCAGTCACCTACTTGCTAGTAACTTCTTATGTACTGCAATTGTGTTTTGGGTGCAAATAGTGAAAGTTATGGTTATAAGAACACTTATTCATCTACAAATTTAAAATTGTTATCAACTACAAAATTTAATAGTGGTTAGATTTCATTTTTATCTATGTGCATTTAATAAGTGAATTTGCATATTCTAATTGTCCTCTCTATGTCTCCAATTTGTTATAATCTTTTACTAGGGTTTTAAGAGTGAATGATAGTTTGGGGTTCGACTTTTTGATTGATTCCTAAGAGCAAACCCTAGGGACATTACACTAGTATCAGAGCAAGAAGTCTTGCCAGCCTGCTGGGTGATTTTTGCGCATGCAATTAAGTCAAAGAGATCAGAGAGCTTTAGAGATAGAGAACAAGAGAGAGAGAGAGAGAATAGAAGTAGCCATACAAAGAAACAACAATTGAATTGGATGCAGAGGTAAGAAGAAAATGGCTAAATAGTTTGATGATGTGAAGGCATACTTGCAAAGGCAAGAGAACAAATGACACAAATGCTAGTGCAGATGATGCAAAACTTAACCAACACAGTCACTCATAACATATCTACACCAAACAATGCTGAAGGATGTAATTCAGATTAGATAGTTTTGGAAATCATAATAGAAACCTAGTTGGGTCAACCCTCAGACCCTTCCAGCCCACCTTTTTTCATAGAGTGGAAATACCATAGGAAGAAGAGTAGAGTCAGGCTGCAAATAATTTCATTGCTATTGTAGATGAGTATATGAGAGTTGATCCAATTGCCATAAAGGAGATTTCATTTGAACAATACAGTAATGCTAAATCAAGAAGTGGATCAAGGAATGATAGGAGGCAACCTATGTGACAGTTTAATAGAGATCTTCAACACAAAGTAAGTAAATTGACATTTCCTACATTTGATGGTTTTGGAAATGTTATTGCTCAGGCATGGGTTCAAAAATTAGATACATACTTTTCACTCAGCCCTATGACTGAAGATGAAGCGATCGAGTTTTCCATTTTACATTTGGAGGGCGTGGCTCATGAGTGGTGGCATAATGGTCTTGTAACACAACGGTTTAACCTTATTGCAACATATGCTGATTTCACACAAAAACTCAAACAAACTTGATAGAAGAGATCTAGAGGTGTATTTCAAGGAGTTGACATGCTTGAGGCAACATGGGTCGGTGGAGGATTGTCACAATTTCAAAGACTTGCAGTTATGGTTCCAAATGTGACGGATAAGAGATTTATGTTCTTGTTCATTGAGGGATTATTAGAGTCATTTTACGGGTTGGCGAGGGCTTTTGAGCCAATGTCCTTGGAGGATGCCATTTGAAGGGGCCTTAAGCCTAGAGGATTCTGCTGTGAAGAATAAACCTTTTCCCAAGAGCGCACCAATAGGGCAGTAGAGGAAGCCATTTCATTAGAACATTCCCCAGTCAAAGATTATGCCTCCAAAGCCTAGTAGGTTGGATGAATCTAAGAATGAGCTATGGAGGAAAAGACTATGTTTCACATGTAGGGAGCCTTAGGTGCCGAGTAACAGGGGTTTAGGAAAAGGACAAATCCACTATATAGAGGTGATTTTTGATGATGATTTAGAGGTAGGAGAAGTTGAGCTTGAGGATGTTATAGATGAGGTTGAGCACGAGAAGGTAGAGAGAGAGCATTCCGGTGCCACTCTTGCAACACTTTCAGGAGCACCTAGATATCATTCCTTTCGTATTAGAGGAGTCCTGCAAGGACAAAGAGTCACAATTTTGATAGATAGCAGAGCCACCTACAATTTCATTGATGAGGGATTGGTCGTTAAGATGGGCCTAAGGATCAAAGACTTTGAGGGATTCAATGTAACAGTAGCGGATGGGTATACTATTTCGTGCAATGGAAGGATTAAACAGTTGGAGTTGACCCTAGGAGGACACAAGATTTGAGATGATTTTTATGTGATTGGCATTGGTGAGACAAAATTGGTTTTGAGGGTACAATGGCTACACTCACTTGGTGAGTACACGCAAAATTATCAAACCATGGAGTTGAAATTCAAGTCAAATGGAAATGAGGTAATTTTTTTGTGGCCTTTCGAATGGGCGTCCTATCATGGTTTTGGCTAAGAGGATGGAGAGAGTTGTTCGTAGGGATCAGGTGGCTTGGGCACCAGAGTGCTTGATTACAGATACAAACCCATCCAAGGAGGGGAGGTCGTATAATGTTGATATCTAGTCTATCTTGGACAAACGTTGCAAGGTGTTTCATGAAATTCCACTAGGGTTACCGCTAGATAGGGGTTTCTAGCTTGTGATTGGGTTAGAAGAGGGGGCAAAACTAGTCATCCTTAACAACATCCTAAGAAGTACGAGGAGATTGAGAAGGCAATTAAGGAGCTATTGGACATGGGACACATCCAACTGAGCTCCAGCTTGTTTGCCTCATTTGTTGTGTTGGTCAAGAAGAAAGATGGGACTATGAGGATGTGTATCAATTATAGAGCCCTCAACAAAAAGACAATAAAAAATTGTTACCCCATACTCAGGATCAATGAGTTGATAGATGAGCTTTATGGTGCGAGGTAATTCTCCAAGATTGACTTACAATAGAGGTATCATCAAATAAGGGTTCGTGATGAGGATATGCACAAGACAACCTTCAGATGTCACTACGGGCACTACAAGTTCTTCATCATGCCATTTGGGTTGACCAATTTACCGGCCACCTTTCAATCTTGCATGAATGAGGTATTTATTTTACAACTAAGGAAATTTGTGTTGGTCTTCTTTGATGACATCTTGATTTTCAGTAAAACATGGGAGGATCACTTGAGGCACAAAGATGAAGTGCTTGGCATACTTGAGCAACATTCATTCTACGTCAAGGCATCCAAAGTGAGTTTGTTTTGACTGAAATATTATATTTGGGGTTCAAGATTAGTGCCCAAGAGGTTAGTGTGGACGAGGAAAAAATCAAGGCAATCCAAGATTGGCCTAGACGAAGGAATTTGACACATCTGAGGGGATTTGTGGGACTCTGCAGCTACTGTTGGAGGTTTGTAAAGGATTTCTCACAACTTGCAGCCCCATTGACGAAGTAAGGGGCTTTCTCTTGAAGCCCTTTGGCACAAAGAGCTTTTGACAAGCTCAAGGAGGTAATGAGCTCATGTCCTATTTTGGCTATTCTAGATTTCTCACTTCCTTTTGTTTTAGAATGTGATGCTTCAAGAGAGGGGATTGGAGCCGTCTTTATGCAAAATAGACACCCTATAGCATTTGAGAGTAGGAAGCTCAAGGAGACAAAAAATAGCTCCTCTATTTATAACAAAGAGATGTTAGCCATCTTGCATGCATTGGCTAAATTCAAGCAATATTTGGTGTGTGGAAAGTTTGTGGTGAAAAAGAGATTTGAATGGTAGACAACAAAAATGGGTGAATAAGTTGTAAGCCTATGATTTTGACATGAAATATGTTAAAGAGAATAATAATGTAGTGACTGATGCACTCTCTAGGAAACCTTATTACTGCTCTATGATTGACATATCTGCTAATTGGAAGGCTTCTATAGTTATTGAGTATGCCAAGAACACATTTGCTGCTGACATTTTGGATGGGAAGTTGCAAGATGATGTGTACAAAGTGGTGGATGAGCTTACCTTATACAAGGATAGGGTGTAACTTGTATTGGGATCGAAGGTGAAGGAAAGAATCTTGAGGACATGCCATGACAACACTTGTTGCTCACCTAGGGTACTACAAGACATATAAGCAAGTGAGGGAGCGTTTTTCATGGAAAGGGTTCAAAAATGATGTGTTGAAACATGTTAGGGAGTGTTTGGTTTGCCAACAAAACAAAACGGAGCATATATTTCCAACTGGTTTGTTGCAGCCCCTACCTATTCCAAATCAAAAGTGGGAAAGTATCTCCATGGATTTCATCACGGGTCTCCCAAAGGTGCAAGGTAAGGATTGTATCTATGTGGTTGTTGATAGACTCACTAAATATGTTCATTTCCATGCTATATCTTCAAAGTATAGGGGCACCACAAGTGGCTGATCTGTTCTTTAGAGAGATTTTTAGACTTCATGGGCTACCAAGGAATATTGTAAGTGACAAGGACAACAGATTTATCAGCTTGTTTTGGCAAGAGCTCTTTCATTTGACAGGTATGGAGTTGACCCCAAGCACTATGTACCATCCTCAAACCGATGGGCAAATGGAAGTTGTGAACAAATGGATAGAAGGTTATCTAAGGAACTATCTTATAGTACATCAAACAACTTGGGTCAAATGGTTGCACCTTGGGGAGTATTGCTACAATTCTACTCATCACATGTTTATAGGTTTGACTCCTTTCAAGGTAATTTATGGTTATGATGCTATTTCATTTATGGATCTAATTCTTTCAAACAGTAGTGTACCTGGGGCTAAGTATTTGACTCAACAAAGCTGGGATATTGTGAAAGCACTCAAGGAGAACCTGCAACAATCGCAAAACCAACAAAAGTTTTATGCTGATAGCCACCGAATTGAGAGGGTTTTTGAGGTGGGAGACATGGTATTTTTGAGATTGTAACCCTACAAACATTCTTCACTCAAAGGAAGTGGCACAAAAATGTTGAAACCACGATTTTATGGCCCTTATAAAATCATAAGGAGAATTGGTGAAGTTTCTTATGAGCTGGAACTCCTTGTGAACAATATAATTCATAATATTTTCCATGTATCATGCTTAAAGAAGGCCCTTGGACAACAAGTTACACCATCACTTGAGCTGCCACCACTTGATGATGAAGGGAAATTGATTTTGGAACCAAAAGCTATCATTGATGTGAGAGAAAAGAAGTTGAAAGACAACCATTCCAGAGTATTTGGTCAAATGGAAGAACCTTACACTTGAGAATGCTATGTGGGAAGGAGTGGAGATTTTTGAACATTCGAGTTTGAAGTTGCTTGAGGGCAAACAATTTGAGGAAGGGAGGATTGTCATATCCCTACCCTAGCTCGGTTGGCTCAACGGTTAAAAAAATAAATAAAAATAAAGTGTTTTTAAACACTAACAAACATATATATAATAATATTGTTTATTTTGAATTTTGGCCGGCCTAGTGTCATGTCCCCAAAATCGTAACACCAAAATACAAATAATAAAATCAAATAAATATCAAAATGTAAATATAAGTGATCTCAATTTAAATATTACTATTATAATTATAGTTATCTTAGATAATATTATAATTATAATATAATATAAACAAGTAAATAATTTAAATATCATAAACATTATTAAATATATATATAATTAACATAAAACATAAAAATAATATTATAAAATATAAAATAATAATAAATAAATATCTATTAACAAAATCATTATAATTATGATTATCAAAATAATATTATATACAAATATACAAATGAATGTAATAAACCAAAAGCTAAAAGCATCGGTGGGCCAGCAAAGCATTAAGAATAACAAAAGTCAAAATAACAAATAAAGCAAAAGCCAAAAGTCAGCACAAGGAAAGATATGACCCTTCAAAGACCCATGGTTTGGGAAGGCCGTGATCTTCCACCAAATCATGGGGTATTTTAATACACTCAAGAAACTTCAAAAAGATTATCGAGTGGGGAAGATAGGAAAGAAAGACCAAGGCATTGGTGGATGAGAAAATAGGAGGGTATTGAGAAATATTAAGAACAGGTCTTCATCGAATGGAATTGGAGAAGTATAGAGTATCGTGGCTGGGAAAAAAGGAAAGGTCTGCAGACCAATCAGAAATCAGAGATAAGTATCTCATGAATTTATTCAATTAGTTTGATAAACATATTTAGGATTTAGATAAGGATACTTAACAAATATTTTATGAATTAACAATAAGTTGGATGCATTAGTAAAGTAGATATTGAATGAATAAATGGGGATTTGAATAATGAGGCAATAATGATATAATTGCTAATATGTTATTGGATATCCATATATGTATATGTGTGTGTGTGCATACGCCAAAGTTATCATTGTAAATGGGACCAACTAGAAATAGTAATATGTATATGTTTATATAGGATAAATAAATATATATGATCATGCAATAATGATGCTTGCAGCAATTATTGAGCCTTATAAGTAATTGTGATTATTTGATAGACAAATGAATAGATTTATGAATGTCTTTATCCTATGATTGAGCCTTATAAGTAATTGTGATTATTTGATAGAAAAATGAATAGATTTATGAATGTCTTTATCCTTTGATTGAGCCTTATAAGTAATTGTGATTATTTTATAGAAAAATGAATAGATTTATGAATGTCTTTATCCTATGATTGATCAGGAAAAGGAGAAAAGGAATATAATATGAACACTAGACAATCATGAAGGATATCTTCAAAAAAATCAGGGCAAGAATTATGGTTATCCTAGAAGGGGACATTACACCTAGACCTTATTTTGGGCGCCATGTTTAATAATTTAATATTAATTTAAAAATAATAATATTTCTCATTTGGGCGACCTAGATTTGTTTTTTGGGTTCCAACTTCAAATCAAATAGGTATAAATATAATTCAGCTGGCTGGGTGAAGGTATCTGGTTTTTGGTATGATTTTTGGGAGTTATCCTGAAGTGGTGCTAGCTTGGACGCAAACCCTATATCCTACCAATTAATTCTAAATTTTGCAGTTTCATTTCTGAATTTAACCTAGCTTGAGTGATCTTTGGTGGATTGCCATCTGTGCAGTTTGAGGGTAAATCGCCTACCATTCAGGCCACAGGCTGCCCCTATCGCCCAGCTGGAGGATTCCTATCAAATTCTATTCATAGAACAGGGTGGATTGGTTGGAGATTACTTTGATAGCGCATTCAAGACAATTAGGGCTGCAAATCCAAGAACAAGAGCAAATCAGGATCACTACAGCAGATAGGCTTAACTGTCATCCAATAAATCTTTGGAAGGTAAACTTATAACCAGCTAGGTGCAAGAGGTTGAGCACTACTTCAAACCCAACCCTAGGGCATCATTCAGGCACACCAAGGTCCAATACTCACCTAATCTGGGGCACTTTCCATCCCTGCTCAAGGGAAATCTGTTGTCTCCATGAACTCAAGTTCGCTGCCAGCCAATCTGGCTGCAGCAAAGGCATGCTGTGAGGACTGCCAGTCACCTACTTGCTGGTAACTTCTTATGTACAACAGTTGTGTTCTGGGTGCAAATAGTGAAAGTTATTGTTATAAGAACACCTATTCATCTACAAATCTGAAATTGTTATCAACTACAGAATTTAACAGTGGTAGGATTTCATTTTTATCTATGTGCATTTGATGAGTGAATTTACATAATCTAATTGTCCTCTCTAGATCTGCAGTTTTTGATTATCTTTTACTAGCGTTTTAAGAGTGAATAATAGTTTGGGGTTTGACTTTAGAAGTAAGCTTCATCATGTAGGTGCCTCTAGGTTGTAGTTTTAGAAGTAAGTTTCATCATGTAGGTGCTTCTAGGTTGTAGTTTTAGCAACCTCCTCGTCTATGGCAATGATATTACTTGGTGGTGGCATTTGTGTGTTTTTGCTTCCTTTGCCTGTGCTTTTATTGTTTTTATGCTTTCTTGATTGCAAGCTAATGATCTGAGAGTGGCATATATCTATTGTGCATTATCATTCCATATTAATCTCTCTTTTACCCTCATATGTGTGCTCTTGGTGGGTTTGTAATAACCCCGCATTGAAAGCAAATTCCAAAAGCTTTGCTAATCTAAAAGCGAGGTTTAGAGTTCAGATCTCCAGGTTGTGTAATGTGCTTATTCCTCTCTACTAATAATATAGCTTAAAATGGTTGTGGTGCCTTTTTTCATGTTTTCTAAATGATAAAATATAAATCTTTGTATTTGTGATGTGGTAATCATGTCTATAAGTTGTCAAAATAAAAAAAAGCTTTACAGTCATTATGTGATTATCAAATGCTATTTGTAATCATTTATCTTTGTTTTCATTTGACAGGAGCGCATTGCTGGAGCTAAACTTATGGCATCCCTTATGGCTAGTGAAGAATCCATTGTCAAGGAAATAGCTCCAAATCTAATCAAGGCAAAGGAAGTTCTAAGAAGTATATCTTTTATAGACACATCAACAGAATTGAGGAGTTTGTGCGAAAAATTACTCGAGTGTATGTCAATTTCAGTGTAGGATATTATCTTTATGTCAATTTCAGTGTAGGATATTATCTTTTAGCCAAAGATTTGTTTTCATTGTTAATGTCATTTGAAGATTTGGACAATGATCAAAACATTTGTTGATCGTATGAGGTGATTTCATATTGTTTCTCTCTCTTGTTAGCATCATTGGCAATTTGCTGTCCTTGCAAATAAACGATGCTTCATCTGGAAGTAAAGTTTGTTTAATCTAAACTTTAAATATTGTAAATGCTTGTTTTGAGTGTTTATATTGAGTTACGTCCTTGAAATCAAAATATAAAAGTTGTTCCACAGTGGGTCAATAGGCTCTAGAATTGAATACATTTGCTTTTATTATCTATCATTCAATAGAAAGTCTGAAATAGTAATAACTTTGCTCGCGACAGCAATTTCTGTCTTAAATTGCTTAAAAAGGGCAATGAAATTAAATTGATGATTATAATAATAAAACAACTCTCAGCTGTAAACACATCACCAGTCAAAAATTATCTGTCTTCATTTTTTTAAAGGTCAAGAGAAATAGCTTGGAAATGTCCTCGTACTAATTCCCTCTATATAGACTTAGATTATTCTACCCTCGAGCTCATCTTTGTTTATTCTATATAAATTATGATATATAAGAGTTTGACATTTCTAAAAACTTATTTTGTTTTTCTGTATGCTAGTTTGCACTTGTGCCTTATTGTTGGAGTAACTTGGTAGAATTGTGTGTATATATATAATTTAAATGATTCATGCAAAAGGAAGTATTATGTTTATGAACCTTAAACTCTTCTGTAAATTGTTTTACACAAGTAAAAAAGTCATAGATCCTTTATAAAAGGATTCATGCAAAATGAATTACAATGTTTTTTAACCTCAAAGCTCTTCTGTAAATTGTAAAAAGTCATAGATCTTTATAAAAGGATTCATGGAAAATGAATTACAATGTTTTTGAACCTCAAAGCTCTTCTGTAAATTGTTTTACATAAGTAAAAAAAAAGTCATAGCAAGCTTGTCAAATAGCTTGAGTAGAACGAGGTATTACGTGAAATATAACAACATATAAATTGTATTGAATTGTTTGAAATAAAAAAAAATAAAAAAAATATGAACTCTTTTACCATCTAAAATAATTTTACCATGCAAAGTATTCAATTATAAACATGTTTTTAATAAAGAAATATGGATATACTATAAAATTGGTATTAATTTTATTATTATTTATAGTACAACTATGCAATAAACAATTAGTATATAAGGGGAAAAACATGTTAAAAAAAAATGGGGAACATTATTACAATAATAATGAAAGGATGCTCGTCCTAATCAAGGTAAACCTTTTCGAGTCTTTGCTCTTGTAAGTCGATATGTTTAAATTACCAAGTCGGCCAAGAAATAATAAATATTATTTTCTTAATAAAGTGAAGCACCTTTTCACTAGATTCGATCTCTAATAAATTAAATAGCCAGACTATTATTTAAATTATTCCTTTTTAAAAAAAATTTATTGCTGCCATTGGAAGTAAGAGGCCCGATGTTGAAACATCAACATTCCCTCTCAGCTAGGGAGGAATACTTCCAGCTATACAAGTCATATCACCTCATCGTGATGACAAACATTATTAATACATTCATGTGTAAAAGAGCATATCACCTCATCGTGATATCAACCACCATGGTTGCACCCATGTGTGGAAAGAAAGAGCTTATCACCTCATCGTGATATCAACCATCATGGCTACCTCCATAGACGATATGTAGAAGTGCTCATCACTTAATGTGATGTCACCTCATCGTGATGTTCACCATGGCTCCCCCAAAGGGTGAAACACAAGTACAAGAAAATCATCACAGACTCCCTCACGTGATGTTGTCATGGAGACACACACATGACATCCACCATGGCTCTCTTAGAGGCTGGAAACAGGGGCTTTTACCTTGAAATTCTCTCATAGATAATGCATTAACAAGGGCTTGCACCTCAAATCTCTCTCAATAGAGAAATGCATTATCAAAAGGGTCACTGATATTGAGACTTCTTCTCAGCTAGGGCTTCATTCTCCACAATACCAAGCTTGTCTCGGAAGTACACAAACTTTATCTTGGAGAGAGGCTTGGTGAAAATGTTTGTCGTCT
Source organism: Sequoiadendron giganteum (assembly GCA_007115665.2). Lineage (NCBI taxonomy): Eukaryota > Viridiplantae > Streptophyta > Pinopsida > Cupressales > Cupressaceae > Sequoiadendron > Sequoiadendron giganteum. Next base: position 441,446,997 of record CM021105.1, read on the forward strand.
ACTCATCAGTGCTGATATACCTCAATGGAATTGCTTTCCTCAATACCATATCTCTGATATAGTGGTATGCTTAGTCATGAAACACTGAAATGACAGAAAGCTTCTAAAAGCTTTGATTATCACAATGGATGACAACCGACTCCAATGATTGTCCAAACAATCCTGCAAGGAGCTTCCGAAGCCACACTGCTTGTCAAGCTGCCACACAAACTGTAGTGTACTCGGCCTCTGCTGTACTCAGTGCCATAGAAGATTGCTTCCTGCTCCACTAGGATATCATTGCAGACCTCAACTGAAACAACATCTAGAGGTACTCTTCCAATCAGCAACACAACCATCTTTTTTAGGTTCAGTAGGCTCCTTCTGAATCTTCAAGCACTTGCATCAACCTCCTAACCTCATTGTCCAAGATTTGCCTACAACGCTTGCCTTAGAAAAATGGTTACCAGCGCACACCTCTGTATGGATTCAAGGCTGTCCTCTTTGACCTCATCCTAGATCACTCTAATCTGAATAGGTTTGCAGAGCTACCAATGTTAAATCCAAGTTGACTTGGCTTGAGCAATCTTGAACTCAACTACTGAAGAGCATCTGGCCTTGCAACATTGCAACCCTTATTTATTCTCAGTGAGTCATAGAACTCCCTCTGAAGGTTAATTCTTCCTCTTCGAAGAAATGTCTTCAACCATTCACTCAGTTTGATAGCTGCAAGCAGAGTCTCCATTCTTCAACCTAAAGGATGCATCAAGCTCTTCTCAAAAGCAATCTCTTACGCTTCTTGATCCATCCTAAAAGCATCAAGAAGAGATTACAAATAGTTCATGGAACTCAATTATCTCAAATAGAAGTACCATTGCTAGGAGAATACATGGTTGACTATCTCAATGTTATAGCATGAATTAGTAACTACATAACAATTCATTTATTCCACCATGTAATACTTATCTCATTGAAACCAGGATTTCTTGAGTAATCCCAGATACTTAATTCATTATTCATCTTGTTGATTCTGACATGTCTTCCATTTTCTCAGAAGAGCTAATCTCAGCATAACAAAAGACAATCTACACAAAATCATAGATCATGCATATATAAAAACAATCATAATCGTAATTTTATTTCTCCTATTATTTCAAAGTCACTCAGAAATTAGCATAAAACAACTTGCAATAAATGAAAACTTCAAAGGATCTTATGCTAGTAAACACAATTCAAGAGAAACCACTATCTCCCTTCACTAATTACAAGATCCAAATAAATGATATAACTCAGCAAACAAAGAATACTTATCTCTTTAAATATTCTAATGGATGCAAATACTGTACATAGAAAGATATGTTGCTCTTGCACTCAGATTAGTCCACAACCTTCATGGCTTGAACACAAGCCCCTGGCAAGGTTAAGTTTGAACATGGTCTTTGACCGTTCAAATTTACGATGCACTTTGCTTCCTGCTGCAACCCACCAGATTACGAAACAGATGCAACACGCTTACTAGCAACACATGATGAATGAAGATGACACCAAATGATCTCATCCATTGGATCACAATTCAAGAGCGAACATGATCAAACAAACGTTATCAAATTTGCACACTGAATTTTACCCTAGAATTCAAAAAAAAATGTAAACAGAAGGAAATACTTATCTCTAAGTAGATTTGAATTCCTTTAACTTTACTGATCTTGCATTTAAGGTTGAGATCTAGAATGACTGCATGACAATTGCTTAGGATCACACCAAACTTCCAATGAAACACAGATCAATTGATCACAACCCTTAGCAGTCATGGGTCAAAGTGACTTTTCCTTAATACCCGAAATGTATCCAGGGACAACAAGTTGACCCAGTGCTAACAAATAATATTTGAGCCCGGAAGACGCAAGACAAATAGAAGGCCAAGAACAATACAGGTTCATTCCTTCATTGTATCAACATACTCGATACACTTCATATTAAGCGATATATACTCCTGGCAAAGCTTGATAACTCTATGCAGATCAAATACATCAAATGATGACGCTAGTGAGATCTCCTGTAGCAGCAGAGTTAAGTAATGACAAGGTCGTTTAAATTTTAATTTTATCTTCCAGTGATTCCCTTCAACACTATTTGAAATTACATCTTATCAAATCTTGCATCAACCTGGCTCTAATACCATGTTAATTTTACATGATCAGATATAACAAGACAAAGAGCACTCAGAAAATGCAACACATGAGACAATGAACACAATCAGATACCCTGGGAAAACCCTTCAACCTGAGGGAGAAAAACCCAGCCAATATATCTCTTATATATTGATAAATAAGAGCAGAAAAGATTTGCTTATAACTCAGGCACAATATCGATCTGATACAATGAATAATTGCACCTCTCGTTGCTGCAAAGATATAATGAATATGTTTCTCCTTGAAATCAGTCTTCTGCAACAAAATGACGACCTGTTGCTACAAGATGATGATTCACTGCCACAAGATGATGCACTGCTGCTATAAGATGATGCGTTGCTACAGAATGATGCGTTGCTACAGAATGATGATCTATCACTCAAGCATGAACTTCTTCTAGGAATGTGAATTATGACGAATGAACTTGATGATAAAATGAATGAATATCACCTTGTATTTATACAAAACAATGTGGCACCTCATGAGGTCAGCCTCATTTAGAAATTGCAATAATTTACCAAGTCGGGCAAGAAATAATAAATATTATTTTCTTAATAAAGTGAAGCACCTCTTCACTAGATTCGATGTCTAATAAATTAAATAGCCAAAGACTATTATTTAATTTATTCATTTTTTTTAATTTATTGCTGCCACTGGAAGTAAGAAGTCCGATGCTAAAACATCAACAAATATTAACTCTTGTCCCATTCAAAATAATTTTACCATAAAAAAATTTTAGTTATAAATATATTGTGAATGAAGAAATAATGTATTCAAATATAGACGAACATTACTATTAAACTTTATTATTATTATATTTACGAATATAAAGTTAATGCAACAAACAATTATTATATTAGAAGAAAAACATTTTAAAGAAAAATGGGGCACATTGAAAAGATACTCATCTTAATTAAGATAAATCATTTCATTGTTCACTTTTGTAAGCCAATATTTTTAAATTAAATTCCATAAGATAAACATGAATTCCTTTATATATGTTCTTGTAATTTGATCTTGTAACTGGAAAGTTTGATGATGGTTCAATATTATTATGTCAAAGTAATGATAAATTATTTCTAGTGAGACATCCATCTAAGCCTTTATGTTTAATCTTATATCCCATACTTAGATTTTGAGCATGGCTATTTCTTATTAACTTAGTATGATAAGTAGATTTATCTTTACCTATCTTATGTATTTAGAGAATATATGTCAAGTTTTGGATATTTGTATAGATCAAAGATTAAACAGTTTTGTTTATGAATAATCAATATAGACTCATTTACATGCTTTCTTCTCTTTTCAGATATTTATGTGTTGTCTAAAGCTTTATATATTTGATTTTAAAGAAGTTTTTTTTTTTTTTTAATCTTTCATGACATCAAAGTATATGGGAGTTTCTATCAAGGCATCTAAATAGTATTTAACAAGTAAACTCTAATTTTAAAGAATTAGAAATATCTCACAAACCTTTGTTTATATTTTTTGAAGTTTTTAGGGAAGTTAATGATCCATGATCCAATTTGTAGTTTTCTATGATTTTTTTCATCAAGCTATTATAACTTTATAGTTTTTTTAATAAACTCACTCCATAAATTGCAATTTTTAAATTTATTTATTTATTTACATTTAAAAAAATTAAGATTTTTTTGTGAATTTATTCTTTGAATTTTTTGGTTTGAAGCCAAATTCATCTTAAGATCATTTGTTCAAAGGTGGAAATCAAATGATCAAACAAATCTTTTGCACTATCAAATTTAGTACAAGTGACTCCATCAAAAAACATAAGACATATTTTCTTGCTTACATTTCTTTCAAAAATAAGACTTTTTCTCATATGGCTTACATTGATAATCTACACGCAATTCTCTCATTGCCTTCATCAAAGACAAAATGCATTGTATGGATGTAAAAAGGAACTTTCTTCATGAAGATTTATAAGATGAGACTTACATGGAAAAACCTTTATGTTTTATTGTAAAATCCTGGACTAGTTTCTATACCAAAATTTTGCAGTTTTTCCAATATTTTCTAGATAGGCATTTTGCCAAACAGTTCATATGCAGGGGATTATGAGAGGTTTCCTGTATGTTATGCTTGAGTAATTTATTCCAAGACATCAAAGTGTATTTTTCCATTCATGCGTGAAAGGGCAATTTAAAAAACAATTGGCATGCATTCAAATGATTGTATAAATCAGAGAAATGAATATTTAGTCTGTTGGTTTGATAAATAAAGCACAGAAAATAGTTTAAATTACAGGTTGCAAATTGCATAGATTTCCCACAAGAAGTTGATACATACCTCTCAAGACATACACCATGTGCAGAGATGTCGGCGCCAGCAAATTACCCTCGACTGTTTCATGAAATGTACGCCTGACATGTAGAAGTTAATGCCCAACAGTAAAGGTTCACTGCAGACATGAATCATTATCTTCATGTGTCATGCCCACACGTCCCCTCCAATCAGCTGCCCTTTCACACCACATGCCACCACCATGAAGGTTGGTGCCTCAAATTAGTTCCAATATGACGCCCACCACATACATATTAGCACCCAACAAATAAGAAGTGTCACAACCAGCCTTAGAAATTTCTATGCCTAGCTAATAAGCCTCACGAGTTCCCAAAATAAGTGGCATCACAATGTTGAAGGAGAAATCGACCAACTAGGAATATTCAACGCCTTCAATTCTGATCTAATATCCACGCCTCAACCATAGAGTTATCGCCCAGCAATAAGAATCAAACTCTCATAACTGGTGTCCACATTATTTCTTGGAAATCCTTCAAAACCTTCAAAGTAAAAAAATTGTCTTTGTTAAGATTTCACAAATTTTGGAATCTTTCAATCGTTAAAATTAAGTGTGAAGCATGTGTGACTCCACTATGATCTGTTAGGGAAGATTTCGCACTCTTAAAATTGATTTCTCTTAGGGTTTCTGTTTTAAGATTTTGTTTTAGCAAGAAGCTTCAAATCTACAATGGTGAGAAATAAAACAAGCATGTGCAAATGAGTTCTTATATTCACTTTTATATTTTTTCAAACAATCTTTTAAATTCACTTAAAATATTTCATTAAGCTCGATAATAAAGTGATTTAATATTTTTTATTTTTCATTTAAGTCATTTTAATTAAATTAATTAAAGTAAAATCTATTTGTAAAATATATTTTATTGGACAACTTTAAATTAATTGATTTAATATATTCCCTGATGTCTTGGAATTAGCCTATAAGAATAAAATAGGCTAAATGGTCACTTTTGGTTACTCCTTGGAAGGGGACATTACATTCTCCCCTTCTCAAAATTGTTTGCCCTCAAGCAATTGTAGATTAGGATGTTGTAAAATTTGTTCACCTTCCCAAGTGGCATCCTCTATGGGCAAGTCCTTTCACTTGATGAGATATTCCTTAATTACTCTGCTCCTCAACCTCCTCTCTTTGGTATCCAAAATAACATCAACAATTAATACCGATTTTCTCTCATCTAATGTTGGAAGCTCATGTGATGACATGATATGTTGCCCAAGTGCCTTTTTAAGGTAAGAAATGTGGAACACATTATGAATTTTGTTATTCTACGACATCTCCAATCCATATGCTACTTCACCAACCCTCCATGCATTCCTGTAGGATCCATAGAAGTGAGGCTTCAACTTCTCTACACCACTCTTCTTTAAAGAAGATTGCTTGTAAGGTTGAAGATGCAAAATAACTAAGTCACCTACCTCAAAACTTATCTCAACTCTATGCCTATTTGCATAAATCCTCTACTAATTTTGGGCACTCTGAAGATTATCCTTAAGTGACTTAAGGATTTCTTGACTCTCTTGAATTGAATCCTTTTCCATAGTAGCTTTGTTATCACCAAATGCCAAATCTATAGAGGATGTGGTGTCATATCCTTACAACGCTATAAAAGGAGTAATCCCAATTGACATATGATAGGTGGTATTGTAACAATGCTCACCTAAGTGCAGCCACCTAATCCAAGTCTTTTGTTGCCCTAACATAATTAAACAAATATCCTTCCACCCATTTGTTGACTATCTTCATCTAACTATTATTTTAAGGGTGGTAATTGATGCTTGGGGTTAACTCTGTGCCAGACAACTTGAATAACTCTTGCCATAAAACACTGAGAAATCTGCTATCCCAATCGTTGACAATATTCTTTGATAATCCATGGAATCTTAACACCTCCTTGAAGAACTTTGCAACCTAAGGTACCTTGTACTCAGGTGAAATAGCAAAGAAATGCACATATTTTGTCAACATGTCAACTACCACATGGATGCAATCTTTGCTCTAAAATCTAGGAAGACCTGCAATAATATCCATGAATATGCTCTTCCACTTCTACTCAAGAATAGGTAATGGCTAAAATAAACCTGTTGGAAAAGTGTGCTCTAACTTGTTTTTTAGGCAAGTCATGCACTCACAAAAATGTTGCAAGACATCATTCTTGAGACCATTCTAGGAGAATCTTTCTTTGATTTGTCTATAGGTTTTGAAATAACTCGAATGCCCTACAAGAGGAGTATCATGAATGGATCTCAAAATCTACTTCTTCATCTTCAATTCAGGTACCAAATAAATCCTGTCCTTATAGTAGATGATATCATCCACCACTTTGTACTTGTCATCCTTAGCCTTGCCATCCATCAATTCACATGCAGAGGTATTTTTGGAGTACTCAACTAAAAGCTTAGCCTTCTAATTAGCTGAAATTTCTACCAAGGAGCATACAATAGGTTTCCTAGAAAGAGCATCTACAACTATATTCTTCTTTCCCTTTACATGCTCTATGTCAAAAACATATCCCTAGATTTTATTGACCCACTTTTGTTGACGCTCATTCAAATCCTTCTATTCCAAGATATATTTCAAATTGTTGTGATATGTTCTAACTACAAATTTTTCACCTACCAATTAATGCCTAAAATTTACAACACATGCATGATGGAAATCATCTCCTTATCATAGATGGAACACAATCGCTCTGTATCATAGAGCTTCTTACTCCCATGGGCAATGAGATGTATTTTTTGCATAAGAACTGCTCCAATTCCCTCACTTGATGCATCACACTCCAAAATAAAAGGCTAAGAGAAATTAGGTAAAGGAAAAACAAGACAAGTACACATTACCTCCTTGAGCCTGTCAAATGTGCGCTGGTCCTCCTCTAGCCATTTGAAAGATCCATTCTTAGTGAGATTTATAAGAAGTACACCAAGCTAAGAAAACCCCTTAACAAACCTCCTGTAATAAGTGCAAAGGCCACAAAATCCCCTCAACTCTATTAGTGTCTTAGGTGGGGACCAATCCAAAATAGCTTGTATTTTCTATTGATGGACCTGAACTCCATTAACACCAATCACGTGTCCTTGATAAAGGATTTTTGTAAATCCAAACTCACACTTAGAAGCCTTGGAAAATAGAGATCGTGACTCCATGATTCCTAGTAGCTCATCCAAGTGCCTAAGATGGTCCTCCTAAGTCTTCTTGTAAACAATATCATCAAAGAACACCGAAAGGAATTTCCACAATTATTTATTGAAAATATGGTTCATGCAAGATTGGAAGGTCATAGGAGTATTGCTCAACCCAAAGGGCGTGACTAAGAACTCATAGTTCCCATAGTAACCTGAACGAAGATCAATCTTCGAAAAATACTCCACCATGTAGCTCATCTAAAAGATCATCGATCATGGAAATATGATACCTATTTTTAATCATCTTCTTATTCAGTGCATGCTAGTTAATGCACATCCACATGTTCCCATCCTTCTTTACAAGTATAATTAAATAAGTGAAGGGACTTGAGCTAGGCTTGATGTGTCCCATGTCTAGAAGCTACTTAATATTTTTCTCTATCTCCTCTTTAAATCTCTTTGGATGCCAATAAAAAGTGGTAATTACAAGATTAGAGCCCTCCTCTAGCTCGATCACATGCTCAAACCCCTATTAGGAGGTCTTCAAGTAGGAAGGTCACCAAAAACTAGACTATGCTTATCCAATAGTAATTAGATATCCACATGACGTTGTCCATTACCATCAGAAGGGGATTTAGAATAAATTAAAGATCGAGCTTCCCAAGCAACATCACCATGTATAAATATGATTTCCATCCTCTTAGTGGAGAGCACTAAGATTTACTGAGAGGGGGGGTGAATTAGTAAATCAAACACACTTTTATTTTTCAATTTTCATATCTTAACACAATATCAACTTCTCAATATGAAACCAAAGCTATCAAGTTAACTTCAATTAATGTAGAAATGTTCAAGTTATTTTACAAGTAAGTAGGTGCTAACCTACTTGAATATTTAATAAAAAATGTTTAGTAGGTTCAAACCTACAAGGAGAACCAACCCCTTAAATTTGCTTAATAGGTACTTAACATACAAGGAGCTTCAACCCCTAATGCAAGGCACCGACCTTGACTTGATGGTGTAAGATGGCTGCCTTCAATCAGATCTGCACTCTCCCAATCCTCCAATCTGCTTTATGTGATGAATAATCTCACCCTAAGCCCACACAAGAAGATGGGTTCACTAATATGAACTGTTGTAATCTTCACAATCACAAATGAAAACCTTGAATGGAATGTCATTCATATATCTTACTCAACCATTGCATCCTGTATGTGAAAGATCACAACTATATTTGTATCCTTCTAGAATATCTCTTCATAACATAAATCTAATTTTGTTGCAAATCAAATTACTTTAATTTGCTTGCTCCATTTAATTTATTGTAGAAGCCTTTCTTAGGAAAAGCACACCTCTTCAAATATTGGTATTTAGACTTAACAACTTCAAAATTTTGCCTCTTAATCAACAGTCGCACCTGTAGATGTATACGTCCCTTTTAGAAGAAGCACATCTCTTGATTTTTATAAGTTGTAACCTTTTGAAAAAAAAAGCCGACCTTAAGCCTTTTTTATTTGCACCTCTTCAAAGATTGATTAGTTAAATTTCATAAACACCCAGCCATATCTTTTGAAAAAGGTGATTAGTTAAGTCGCATATGCTGAGTTTTGTTTGCAGCGATTAACATCTTGTTTTCTGTGAAACACATCTTTATCTAAAAGTAGTGACGTCTTAGCTGAAAGGGACACATCTCTTTTTTAATTGTATCAATTTGATGATTCTTAAGAAGACATCTTAAATAGTCGTGTCTTTTCTCAGATCGGTTTTCTTAATCATGTCAAAAGATCCTCAAGAAGTCAATCATGTCTTTTCAAAGGAGATTAGAGATTATGAAAAACTATTCATTTTTTCTTTTTAATCCGCCTCTCTTAGTGTTTTTATTTTTGAATAGAGACGTCATTTCCTTCAACGTATCTCTTCAAAAATCGAACAATTGTCTTCAGGAAGAAATTTTTTTTTTTTTCTTTAACAAGTTGTAAATTGAACTTAATGATTTTAATTATTTATTTAAGACTTCATTCAAACTTGATTAATTTTGAGTGTCAAATTAATTTTATCTGCAATTCATCTATCTATAGGATCTTCAAATTGAATGTTAATGATATTCAATCCAATTTGACATATCTGCATGATTTGTGGCATTTTGACATCAATGACAATTATTTCTAACAATCTCCCCCTTTGTTTTTGATGGCAACCTCTTCAATGGTAACTTTGATCTTCTTCTGTTTGCTCCTCCTGTGTCCAATTTCTCCCCCCTTTGACATCAATGGCAAGGGGTCTTCTAACAATGTTCTACCTTTTGTTCCATGGAGCTATAGGATAACATGTATAGCTCGCCTTGAATGTATGCTTCCACCAATCAATTTGATGGGTGTGGGACAACTCCTAGTTTGTCCCTTAGATATTCAAATGCATCTCTTAGCAATGGTTTGGTGAATATATGAGCAATTTGTTCTTTTGAAGCTATGTAATCCAAACACACTTGCCCATTTGCCACTTGTTCTCTCAAAAAGTGATACTTGATAGGTATATGCTTGGTTCTTGAGTGCATCATTGAATTTTTGGAGATGTTGATTTCACTTGTGTTGTCACAATAGATGGTGCAAGGATGATTGTATTCTACCTTAATGTCTCTTAGAGTTTTCCTCATCCACAAAAGTTGAGTGCAACATGCTACTGCTGCTATATATTCAGCTTCTATCGTGGATAAAGAAACTGATTCCTGCTTTTTGCTCATCCAAGATACTAGGTTCCCTCCAAGGAAGAAAGCTCTTCCACTTGTACTTTTTCTATCATCCAAACTGCCTACCCAATCAACATTTTTGAATGCTTCAAGAGTGAAGTCTCTGTTGCTAGGATACCATAGACCATATCCCACAGTACCTTTCAAATACTTGAATATTCATTTCACTACATGAACATGTGTTTCTTTTTTTTTTCTATTTGAAATCTTGCCACCATTCCAACAGCATTATATCAGTTCTTGTAGCAGTTAAGTACAACAAACTTCCAATCATTGATCTATAGAGTGTTTGATTGGCTTCTTGAGATTCATCTTCTTTACTTAGCTTACAACCTGTAATCATGGGTACTTACAGGATTGCAATCTTCCATCCTAAATTTCTTTAGAATTTCCTTCACATATTTGGTTTGAGAGATGAAGATTCCTTTGCTAGATTGTGAAATTTGTAGCCCAAGGAAAAAGGATAATTCTCCCAACATTGACATCTCAAACTCTTTTTGCATACTTGAGGAGAATTATTTGCACACTTTGTTCATATTTCCACCAAAAATGATATCATCTACGTATACCACTACAATCAACAAATGACCATCCTCTTCTTTGATATATAGATTGCTATCTGCATCTCCTCTTTTGAATCCTTGTTCTTTGAGGCATTTTTCAAGTCTAGAGTACCATGCTCTTGGGGCTTGTTTAAGCCCATAGAGAGCTTTCTTTAATTTGCACATAAAATCCTTGTTTTCTGATAGTAGGAACCCTTTAGGTTTTTCAATGTAAACCTCCTCCTCTAGGTCTCCATTGAGAAAAGAAGATTTAACCTCCATTTGATATACCTTGAACTTCTTGTCACTTGCATAGGCAAGGAACATTCTAATTGCTTCTATCCTAGCAATTGGTGCAAATGTTTCTTCAAAGTCCACTCCTTCAACTTGAGCATAGCCTTTGCATACTAACCTTTCTTTGTTCCTTGTGACTTGACCATCTTCATTTAGTTTGTTCCTAAAGACCCATTTTGTGCCAGTTATGTTTTTGTCCTTTGTTCTTGGGACAAGTTCCCAAGTATCATTCTTCTCTACTTGATCCAACTCTTCGTTCATTGCCTCAATCCAACATTTGTCTTGGCTTGCTTCTTTCAAATTTTTGGGCTCAATTTTGGATAGTAGTGCCATGTGACAATCTTCATTATCATTTATCATTTTCCTTGTAGATCTACATCTATCTTGAAGAATCAATTATTTAGGATGATTATTTTGCACAAACTTGGAAGGTGTTTTTGGTGTCTTCATGGGAGTCTTTTGTGGAGATTCTTATATTGTCTCCTCGTCTTTTTCATATTCTTTGGAGTTCTCATCTTCCTCATCTTCATTACTCACATTTTTTACATCTAGATAGATTTGCGCAATTTCCTTGAATTGTCATCCTTCATCAATTCTTACGTTTGCACTTTCAACTATTTTGTGACTTCTTTTGTTGTAGCATTTGTATGCCTTACTTCTTGCTGAGTAACCAAGAAAGATTCCCTCATCTACCCTTGCATCAAATTTTCCCAGGTCTCCTTCATCTCTTCTAATGTAGCAAGTGCTTCCAAAGATCTTGAAATACTTAACAGTTGTGGGCCTTCCTTTCCAAATTTCATAGGGTGTCTTGTCATTGTTCACTCTAATTTGTGGACGATTTAAGATGTAGAATTCTATGTGAATTTCTTCCTTCCAAAAGGAATTTGCTATTTTTTATTCATTGAGCATTGCTCTTGCCATTTCTTGGACTGTTCTATTCTTTCTTCCTACAACCCCATTTTGTTGAGGTGTTCTAGCTACAGAAAGTTGTCATTTTATCCCATATTTTATGCAAAAGAAATTGAATTCAGTTGATGTAAATTCTCCTCCTTGGTTTGATCTAAGGCACTTTATCTTGGTATTTTCTTCATTTTCAACCAACTCTTTAAAAGCTTTGAATTTCTCAAAGGCTTCAGATTTTTCTTTTAAGAATGCAACCCAAGTCATCCTTGAGTAATCATCAATTAGAAGCATGAAGTATCTCTCTCCATTCATACTCTTGGTTTTGGTTGGTCCACAAAGATTGGTGTGTATAAGTTCCAATGGGATTGATGAAGAGTGTTCTTTAGGCTTGAAACTTGATCTTGTTTTCTTTCCAAGTTGGCATTCCTTACAAATGATGTTGGAAGGCTTTGCTATTCTTGGTGTGTCTCTTACCACATTTGACCTACTAACTTTGACAATATTATCAAATTTGAGGTGGCCTCGCTTTTTGTGCCACAACCAACTCTCATCCTCTTGCACCAAGTTACAACTTTCACAATTTATTTCCTTTAGAACATACAAATTGTCTTTCCTTTCAGCTTGTGCAATTAGTTTTCCGTCTTTCTTGATTTCACTTGTTTTAGAAAGAAAAGTAACACTATTCCCTTGATCACAAAGTTGGATTACACTTAGTAGATTTTCTTTTAAGCCTTTAACATATAAGACCTCTACCATTATCTAGGGTGAGAGTTCCTTTTCCTTTTATTTATTTTCTCGAGTTATCGCCAAATCTTACCATTCCTTCATTAGATGGTTCAAGGGAGATGAACTTGCTTTTGTCACTTGTCATGTGCCTTGAGCACCCACTCTCAATATACCATCTATCCTTTCTATTTTATGCATGTAAGGTTGTTTGAACGAACATGGATTTCTCCTTCTTCCACACTTTAGATGGCATTTCTTTCTTTTTAATGGACTTGATTTCTTTCTTGTTTTGATTTGGAGAATTGTTAAAAACTGTCCTACAAGCTTGTGCTTTGTGCCCAAAGTTATTACAATTGTAGCATATGCTATTGAATTCCATTAAAGGTGTGAAAGGATTATGATTACTCCTAATATAGCTAGGAACATTCTTTGCTTTATTTTTACAATTTAAGGCCTTGTGGTCAAACTTGTTACATAGAAAACAATAGCCATTAAAAGCATAAGAGTTCCTAGTATTAAGTCTTCCTTTAGGATCAACACTTATCCAATATTCTTCATTTTTCTTTGAGGTCTTGGTTTCTTCTTTGGAATTTGTGATATTCTTGGACTATCTTTCAAAACTGCCCGCTATTTTATCATAAAAGTATTTTTGACCCTTCATGAGCTCATTCAATTTGGTGGAGCTTTCGTCAAACTTTGTGTGTTTCTCCTTTGTCTTCTCCAATTATATCTTTATCATATTAATTTCTTTCTCCAACTTGTTACATTCCATCTCTTTAGTGTTGAGCTTGTGCTTAATTTCATCTTCACTTCTTTCAAGTTTCATAAGAAGAGCCCTCAAGTCTTCAATAGTTTTGCTTGATTCCTCCAAGATTTTTGTCATTTCATTGGTTTTTGTTTTGTGCTTGGTAACTTTCATTTTTAAGGTTTCATTTTTCTTGTATGCATACTGAAGTTCTTCCTCAAGAACCGTTTCCTCTTCTTCATTGCAATCTTGTTCATTTTCTTCTTCTTCATGTTTGTTGTTTGTGACTACTTTTGCCATGAATAAAATTTTCTCCTCATCATTGCTTGGGTAATCATCACTTTTTTCTTCAGAATTGTTGCTATGTTTCTTTGAGTAAAAACTCTTTTTGTGCTCTTGATATTTCTTCTTTGAGGTATATTTGGAATTTTTCTTTCCCTTTTTCTTATTGTAGACTTCTTTTTCATCTTCACTAGAGTCATTATCATTTTGAGGACATTTTGAGGCGTAATGTCCAATTTTCCCACAATTGAAGCATTTAAAGGGGAATTTTCCTTTATATTTTCCGTTTTCCTTTCTTGAGCTTTCCCATGAAGAAAGCTTCTACTTCATCATTTGATTTGTCACTAGGTTCTTCATGTTTGGTTTTTCCCTTTTTAGATGCTTTGAATGAAACTTCATTTTGTGGTGCTCTCCCATCAATCCCCATTTCATAGGCAACAAGAATCCCATGTAGTTCATCTTTGGTTAGCTGGTCTAAGTTTGTCAATTCTTCCAAAGATGCTACCTTGGCCTCAAATTTTGTGGATAGAGATCTTAGTATCTTATCAACAATAAAATCATCAGCAATATCTTCACGAAGTCCTCTCATAATGTTCACTATTTCATCAACATGAAGAAAGTATGATGCTATGTCTTCATCTTCATTCATCTTGAGAGTCTCCATCTTCCTTCGATGAGTTTGCAGCTTTTCCTTCTTTACTTTGGCATCTCCTTCATAAATGTTTTATGTTTTTACCCATATTTCTTTTGTTGATTTACAATGCATGACCTTTGTGAATTCAAACTTTGTTAGGCTACAAAGAAGAGCATGCTTAGCTTTGGCATTGTTTTCACTTCTCTTTTTCCTAGCTTGATCCATTGGAGGGGTATTCCCATCAACAACATATTTCAACACATCAAACCTGAGGGCATTCAAATAAGCTTCCATCTTGATATTCGAAAATGCATAATTAGTCCCATCAAAGATGGGTACTTTGACTGTTTTGTTATTACTTGCCATAAGTACTCTTAAGGATCTCCTTCAAGCGGTTAGGATTTCAAGAAGGACCAAATTTTATACCAATTGAAGAGCACTAAGATTTATTGAGAGGGGGGGTGAATCAGTAAATCAAACAAAATTTTATTTTTCAATTTTTAAATCTTAACTAAATATCAACTTCTCAATATGAAACCAAATCTATCAAGTTAACTTCAATTAATTTAGAAATGCTCAAGTGATTTTACAAGTAATTAGGTGTTAACCTACTTTAATATTTAGTAAGAATTGTTTAGTAGGTTCAAACCTACAAGGAGCACAAATCCCTTAAATTTGTTTAGTAGGTACTTAACCTACAAGGATCTTCAACCCCTAATGCAAAGAACCAACCTTGACTTGATGGTGTAATATGGTTTCCTTCAATCAGATCTACACTCTCCCAATCCTCCAATCTACTTTATGTGATGAATAATCTCACCGTAATCCCACACAAGAAGATGGGTTCACTGATATGAATTGTTGTAATCTTCACAACCACAAATGAAACCCTTGAATGGAATTTCATTCATATATCTTACTCAACCATTGCATCCCTTAAGTGAAAGAACACAACAATATTTGTATCCTTCCAGAATATCTCTTCATAACATAAATCTGATTTTGTTGCAAATAAAATTACTTTAATTTGCTTGCTCCATTTAATTTTCTATAGGTTCCTTTCTTAGGAAAATCACACCTCTTCAAATATTGGTATTTAGACTTAACAACTTCAAAATTATGTCTCTTAATCAATAGTCACACTTGTAGATGTATACGTCCCTTTTAGAAGAAGCACATCTCTTGATTTTTTATAAGTTGTAACCTTTAGAAAAAAACCCAACCTTAATCCTTTTTTATTTACACCTCTTCAAACATTGATTAGTTAAATTTCATAAACACCCAGTCGTATCTTTTCAAAACGGTTATTAGTTAAGTCACATATGCTGAGTTTTGTTTGCAGTGATTAACATCTTTCTTTTTGTGAAACACGTCTTTATCTAAAAGTAGTGACGTCTTAGCTGAAAGGGACACATCTCTTTTTTAATTGCATCAATTTGATGATTCTTAAGAAGACATCTTAAATAGTCGTGTCTTTTCTCAGATCGGTTTTCTTAATCATGTCAAAAGATCCTCAAGAAGTCAATCGTGTCTTTTCAAAGGAGATTAGAGATTATGAAAAACTATTCATTTTTTCTTTTTAATCCGCCTCTCTTAGTGTTTTTATTTTTGAATAGAGACGTCATTTCCTTCAACGTATCTCTTCAAAAATCGAACAATTGTCTTCAGGAAGAAATTCATTTTTTTTCTTTAACAAGTTGTAAACTGAACTTAATGATTTA
This sequence comes from Sequoiadendron giganteum, assembly GCA_007115665.2. Classification (NCBI taxonomy): domain Eukaryota; kingdom Viridiplantae; phylum Streptophyta; class Pinopsida; order Cupressales; family Cupressaceae; genus Sequoiadendron; species Sequoiadendron giganteum. The sequence continues at coordinate 441,463,203 of CM021105.1, forward strand.
ACTATTTGTTTAAGACTTCATCCAAACTTGATTAATTCTTAGTGTTGAATTAATATGATCTGTAGTTCATCGATTTGAAGGATCTTCAAATTGAATGTTAATGATATTCAATCTGATTTGACATATCTACACGATTTGTGGCATTTTGACATCAATGACAATTATTTCTAACACTTAGTAAATACAATCTTGGGGGAACCATTAAACATACCCCTTAGAACCACCTTCTTTCTATCCACTCTGAACTTAAGCTCCATGGTTTGAAAATTCAGAGTACTTTCCCAAGGAGTGTAACCACTGGATGCCTAAGACTACATTGGGTCTCACCAATACCCACTACATAAAAGTTATCCGTCACTATGTAATTACCCAATTCTATTCTCAATTGTGTGACTCACTTAGTGCAAGCCATGGTGAAGCTATTAAAAATCATTACACTGAAGCCCTTGATGTCCTCTATGTTGGAAGTATGTTATTAATGATGCAGTTTGGAAACATGAGCATGAAATGTATATATTTCTTGATCTAGTGTTGTCATTGATGTCAACATTGTTATGATCATCCTAGCCTAGTTTGGAAGTATTTTTGGTGACACATGTATAGTGCAAGTTGGTTAAGAAAGTATGGCTTATCAGGAAATTGGTTAAGTATTTCCTCTAATAGTTTTGTAGTTCAATGCGTTAGTTTTTGGGTCCACACTTCACCACAAGTTGGTATAACCTTCTGCGATTCTAACTACAATTTTGAGTTCATCAGATGCAACTATAGTCAAGATTTTGTGACATTCTATGAATTTTCCTAAAAGATGTGAATCACAATGCTTAGCCTTGTATATCACAGTTACTTTTCATACAATGTATCAGTATGGGAGATTCTGCATCTCTTTGTAGATTTTTTTTTTTTTTTGTGATGACAAAGATAAGATAATAGATGTTGGTTGAATGGGATGTCAAAGGAAGATCGTGCCTTGAAATCTCATGTTTGGCAAATTGCATGTACACATGAAGATTTTGTGTTTAGGCCTATTTTTGGGTTGACCTAACATGTTTGATGTTTTGTGGAAGAAAAGCAAGTAACTTTATCTTATGTGGAATTTATTTTAGGTCCATGCCGACCTATCTTGATGTAAATTTTATTTTGGATTAAGGTGCAAAGTGTGGATAATTTTTTTTTTGAGGACAACATGCTTAATTTTGTGTGTTACTTCTAATTAGGTTGGCCTAATTAGAGTTACGCTTGATATGAATATATCTATGAGATGGATCTTGAGTTTTTGAAGATTGATTATATTCTGGTGTATGATATGGAGATAGCTGAGAAAATTGTATGTGAGTATTGAAGAGATATATGGCATGTATGGTGGTTCACCTACATGTTTGTGATGTAGAATTGAGTAGATTGTGAACAAAGCAGAGTATTGATTCAGATTAGTGTGGAGATCATTTTGTAATTCATTGGAAATATAATCCAACATATGGTAGATTCTATTATATCAACTCAAATAGGTACTATTGCCAACCCTTCTTTGTTCTTTCTTTGTGGGTTGTAAGCCTTTTTTTGGACAATGTGTCTTAACCTGGCAGTGAGCCTTTTTGTAATATCTTATATCCAGATAATATATTGTGAGCTAATTCTCATCGTCGTTTTTTCTTTTTTGGTTTTTCCACATAAAAATATTAGTGTTCATGTGTCATTTGATTATGTGGTTTTCTTCATGCTTTCATTCATTATTGCAGTTATATTTGTTCTAATAATTGGATGCCTTATGTTTAATTGGTTTAAAGGAACATTGATTCACCCCCCCTCAGTATTTTAGGTGTTCAACAATTGGTATCAGAGCTTGGATCCCTGGAAGGAGCTTGACCGCTTTGGGAAGATCTTGGAGTTTGAACAGATGGCTAACAGAAAGTATTATATTCCTCCGAAAGAGATTCCTACTATTGAATACACAAAAGATGATTACATGTTAGACAAAGATGGAGAACTCAAAGTTGATCTCGAGGATCTTATTAGAGTTGAAAATGAGAATGAAGATCTGAAGGAAAATCTAAAAGAGGCAAATGAATGCATCAAAAAATTGAGAGAATAGATCAAGAAATTCAAAGAAAGGCATAAGGAAGTCAATGAACAACTGAGGCAATAAAATGAGGACATCATCGGATTAAGAGTACACATGGAAGAAAAGAAAAGAATTGAGGAATTTTTGAATATAATGGTAAAAGGAAATACTGATGAGTGCACTAGACTTGAACACAAAGTGGTAAATCTAAAATAAGACCTGGAGAAGGCAATAATTCATGAAGAAAAATTTAAGACAAGTTCTACAATGCTTGATGAATTGATTGCAATACAAAAGGAATCTAAAGATAAAGGAGGTTTGGGACTTGAAAAAGGAGAAAGCTCTAAAACAGATCAGACATCTAATGCAAATAATATCAGTGAACCAAAGAAACTTGAAGGCAAGCAAAACTATGGAAAGTTCTGAAATCAAAGAAACAATGCTAGAAGACCCCCTATTAGACAACCAAATGCTCAAAGGTACCAATCTTTCAATGGTTTTTTTTAATTTTTGCAAATAAATATGGACATAGAACTATGGAATGTAGAAGTAGAATGAATCAAAATGTTTTATCTTTTATTGGACAATGCTTTACATGCAAGAAATTTGGGCATTGAGCAAGTGAATGTAGAAATCAAATGATGAATGCATATAATAGTGGTAGAATGATTCAATATTTTAATGGTTAATTCTATACATGTTATGGATTTAGACACAAGGCTAATCAATGCATATTCATAACAAATGAAAGGAATAATGATCAGAGAAACATCATATGCAATAATTGTAGAAAGCTTAGACATATTGCTAAATTTTGCAGAAATAAAAACATAAGGAAGAATGACCCAATGAAGAAAGATGAACTAGCCAAGGAAATTGATCCAAATGAAGTGAAGAAGGAAATGGAAAAGATATGGAGAAAGAAAGAAGAGATTGAAGAAAAAGGAGAATTTGTACCAATCTCTAGTGCAGATGTTTCCTCTGGTAACTAAGCCTAGAGCTATGGCTTAGGGGGAGCTTGACTGAAAATCATATAACCCCCTACTGATATGATGTGTCATGACTTGGCACGAAGATATAAGATGGAGATGAATAATATGAACCTTTTGGATAAAACTATGGAAGAAAATATTCTAATGTGGCAATTGTGAAGCATTTTAAAGTTGATTGTGCATACAAGGTTTTGAAGTTTACCATCTTTTTGTCTAAAGCATTTATTTCTGAAATGGGTCAAATCAAAGAGTTAAAAGCATGCTTGGGAAGAAAAAATCATTTTACTATAGGAATTTGAAGAGGAAGAGAAGAGAAGAAGAGGAAATTGAAGGGTTCAACGTGTCTCTTGGTGGTTGAACATCAAAACCCTAAGTTCGCTGAGATGACTGAGAGGTATTTTGCAATTCCTACATATTCCAGTCTTTCAAAAAAATTCTTTGAAAGTAATTTAAATGTAATAGAGGCACCAAAGGTTGTAGATGTCTCATAGAGACAACAACCTGAGCTTAAAAGACATACCACCAAAATTTTTCTAGATGATCCCTTAGGTGAATTCTCTCACACTCCTTATGGGTTTTTACCAACTGAGGACATTAAAGCATATATTCATGGGAAAATGGAAGAATTTTCCTTTGGAAGATTATTTATTGTATGGATAGAAGAATTGGAAGAGAATGATGACACTTTAAAATCAAAAATACAAATCCCTAAGTAAGAAGAGGCTAGATGTGTGGCAAAAGTTTTCGACGTTTGAGGAAAAAGAGAAGTACACTAGAATGGTGCTAAGAAAAATTCATGATGAATCTATATGGATTGATTTCTCATACACAATAACTAAGGAATAAAATAGAGAAATAACTGATTTATGGTCCTCCAAACCAGAAATCTATCAAAGTGAAGGATATAATGGAAAGGATAGGTGCTACCCTTGATCAAAAGAAACTCACATTGGACTCTATTAGAAACTCAACAATCTAATATTCAACAATGCTCATATGTCACAAGATTTATCACCCAAACATAAACAATACAGTTTATGCCATCGTCATTCATGTGGAACAAGATATGATTGAAAATGATGCTGACTATGACCTTTGTGAATTACTCCAACAACAATTATTGAAAAAACTAAAGGAGATCAAGAAGAAGAAGAATCATACATTCAAGTACAGGACATTTATAATCTATTTATTCTTCTAATTCTTAAGGGAAGTATCAGTGGTTGGGAATATAGATTGGACAAATGTAGAACCTATTGCGCATCAAATAGCAAACCATATGAAAAAACTTGGGGGTTCGGATGCTCAAGATGATGGCCTTGCAACATTCTTTGGAGTATTTCAAAGGATAATTAATGAAAGGATAAGAATTCCTAAGATTGTGGAAGAAAGATATTTTAAATATATTAACTTTCTTGTCTCCACTTACTTTTTCTTAATGGAAGCAATTGAACCCAAGACTATTTGGATTTTAGAATTGGACTATGAAGTGTCAGAAGTAGAATTTGTTAACTATGCAAAAATACTTCTAAGCAGCCCCAAAGGTTTCAACAAATCAAGGTTAGAGGATATGACTAGAGTTGAGATGAGTGTAGAAGCCTTTGATAGCTCTAGGAGGATAGGTAAGAAGAGAAAAAGCACAAATAACCTTTTGATTGCAAGGAAAGTAACAAAAAAAATTTACAGGGAAAAAGGATATTGATGTCAACATTGAAGAATAAATAATTCACATAGATGATGCTCAACATGAGAATGAGACTAGAGTCAGAACTACCAATGCACAAGATATAGATGAAGCCATACAAACCTTACAAGAGATAAATCTTGGTACAAGTATTGATGCATCATTATTTGTTATGGAAAATTTTAAAATCGTGGTTGATTCTTTCAAGGAATATGTCTTCATACTAAAAGGACAAGCTAAAAGTGAATCAGAGGAAAGGCCTGCAGAAACGAAACTAGTGGATATCACAAGGAAGTGTGCAAGTGTGCATCACAAAGTTATAAAATGTTTGAAGGATTTTCAAACCTATGGGAAAGAAGAACAAAACTTATTTTCATATTGCTTGAAATGGACAAATACCACATGAAGCATAAAGGATGCCATGAGTTCAATTGAAACACAAATAAGTTGTGCAACATATACTTATGATCCAGTGAAAGACATAGATAATCACACTTGGATTAGCATAATGCAACTACATGATGACTTCTTCGAACTCCAAAATTAGAGAGAAGAGACAATCAAATAGCGTGTGAAGCTAATGGACTTAGTGAAGATAAAATATAGACCTATCTCAAGTGCCCTTTCCAATATTGATAAACTCTCAAATATAAATCTCAACCCTAGTACCTTGGAAGAAGGAGAAGAAACTCTTATGGAACTTGAGTTACATTATAGGAAACTAGTAGAAAAAAAAAGGCTTTGGGAAGAAGGAAGATCTACTTGAGAAGAAATCTTATAGAATCTCAAAGGGTCAACATCCTCAGGTTTACAATTTTTACTCTGCATTTTTCTAAGTTTTCAGAATTCCTTATTACATGAATAAAGGCATAAAATTTCTTTATTTTTGGGTTAATTCTCTGAGGGGGAGTCAACACATATATCTAAGGGGGAGTCAACACATATATCTAAGGGGGAGTATACTAAGGTTTTTGTACATCCTTTGCAATTGATGTCAAAGGGGGAGAGATAGTTGAAAAAAATTTTGGTCAAAACATTTAGAGAGAGATACTTGGGAATACTTAGAGAGTTATTGGAGAAATATTTTTGGGTGAGATATGTGAAAGGGGGAGACAAATTTTTGAAAATGATTTTGATATGCATGTTTCCATCAATGAAAAAGGGGGAGATTGTTAGAAGTTGGAAGTCTGTCATTAATGATGCAATTTGGCAACATGAGCATGAAGTGTATATATATTGCTTGATCCAGTTTTTTCATTGATGCCAAAACTGTTATGATCATTCTAGCCTAGTTTGGAAGTATTTTTGGTGACATATGTACAGTGCAAGTTGGTCTAGAAAGTATGGCTTATCAGGAAGTTGGCTAAGTATTTCCTCTGATAGTTTTGTGGTTTGATGTGTTAATTTTTGGGTCTGTACTTCATCACAAGTTGGTATAACCTTCTGCGATTCTAACTACAATTTTGAGTTCATCAGATGCAACTATAGTCAAGATTTTGTGACATTCTATGAAGTTTCTTGAAAGATGTGAATGACAATTCTCAACCTTGTATATCGTAGTTACTTTTTGTATAGTTTATCAGTATGGGATATTTTGCATCTCTTTGCAGATAATTATTTTGTTTTGTGATGATGAAGATAATTTGATAGATGTTGGTTGAATGGGAAGTCAAAGGAAGATTGTGCCTTGAAGTTGCATGTTTGGCAAATTGCATGTGAACATGAATATTTTATGTTTAAGTCTATTTTTGGGCCAACCTAACACGTTTGATGTTTTGTGGAAGAAAAGAACGTAACTTTATCTTATGTGGGATTTTTTTAGTCCCATGTCAATCTATCTTTATGTAAATTAAATTTTGGACTAAGGTGTACAGTGTGGATAGTTTTTATTTTAGAACGACATGCTTAATTTGTGTGTTACTTCTAATTAGACCAACCTAATTAGAGTTACACTATATGGATATATATGAGTTGGATCTCGGGTTTTTGAAGAGTGAGTATATGGCGGTGTATGATGTGGAGATAGCAAAGCATATTGTATGCGAGTATTGAAGAGATATATGACATGTATGGTGGTTCACCTACATGTGTGTGATTCATAATTGAGTAGATTGTGAACATAGCAGAGTATTGATTTAGATTAGTGTGGAGATCATTTTGTACTTCATTGGAACTATAATCCAGCATATGATAGGTGATATTATATCATTTCAAATAGGAAGTATTGCCAACCCTTCTTTATTCTTTCTCCATGAGCTGTGAGCCTTTTTCTGGATAGTGTGTCCTAACCTAGTAGTGAGCCTTTTTGTAATATCTTATATTCAAATATAATATATTGTGAGCTAATCCTCACTGTGGCTTTTCCCTTTTTGGGTTTTCCACATAAAAATACTGGTGTTCATGTGTCATGTGATTTTGTGGTTGTCTTCATGTTTTCATTCAGTATTGCAGTTATATTTGTTTTGATAATCTGATGGCTTATGTTTAATTGGTTTAAAGGAATACTGATTCACCCACCCTCTCAGTATTTTGGGTGTTCAACACTTTGTCCATGCCCTCTTGGCCACCAGAGCCTCATCTATGAAATTATGGGTTGACCCACTATCAACCAACACTATAACTCACTACCCTTATAGAACTCGCATGACTCTGAATGAATTATATCTAGGAGTGTCAAAAAGGGTAGTGATGGTTCCTCCCTTCTCTTCCTCCAATGGATGTCCCTCCCCATCAATGGTCTCCCCATCTGAATCATCCTATTCATTACCAAAAAATACTTCATTCTTCTCCTCCTCACCATCTAGAACCACCTCTATATAATACACCTCCCCTTTACCCAAACACTTGTGACTAGGCTCCCAAGGTTCTTTGCAAGAGAAGTAATTTTTTTTTCAAAGTTCATTCCTAACCTCATCATCCATGTAAGTTTTCTTTGGCCACTCTTTATGGAAAGTTTTCTTATCCTTTTTTGATGGAAATGATTTGGGATAGAATTTTTTTTTAGGAGTAAACTCTCCATATTATGAGCCCTTTTGATAGCATCTTGTAAACTAATTGGATCAAATTCCTTAACCAAACCACAAAGAGGTTTTGATAATCCCTCCATCAATAAAATAGTCAACCTATGCTAAAAAATGTCTATCACCATAACCAAGAGTTTTTAGAACTTTGAAATGTAGGAGTCAACTAACCCCACCTATCTCAATTGAGACAACTCTCTGAAATGCAACTCAAGGTCCTTCTTATCAAAGTTATCAATCAACCTTTGGGTAAAATCAATGTATGATGTGATACTAGAATGTCCCAAACGAACCGATATGTTGTTGGCATATGGCTTCTAGTGTTGTCATTGATGGTAATCTAAGTCATTAATCCAGTCCATAGTTCAATATCTGTCCATAATGACAGAACGAGTAAAGGACAAGCATTACCAAAAGTAAGAGTGAAGAACATGGTATCTAGTTAAAGTTAAGTCTGCCGATTTGTATACTTCACCAGATTATCATTTTGTGTTGTGGATCTCAATGAAGGTTGTTAAGCATATGGAGTATCTTCTTATCAAGTTTTGTGTCATTGCATCAATCGATGTATGGGTCAAAAGATCTGGTAGGATGATTTTCTGCTTATCAGCTCACAAAGGTCAACTAAGTGAATGGAGCACGTCGTGGATATTCGAGGTATAATTATTCAAGGTATTTTATGTTTGGAGATTTTGTTTTGAGCCCTCACTATGCTGTGGTCGACTTTGATGGGTGCACATTAAATGTTATTCATTGATTGAACTGACTATTGGGAAATATCTTATATTTTGATGAAGTCGATGTAAAGTGATTAAATCCTTGGTAGCAGATATATATAAGAGATCAGTTAATTCATTTGGTGTATGTATTCGAAGTGTGTTTAAATATCTTACAAATATCAAAAGGATTGCAGAGCGATTATGCACAGTTTCACTTGTGCAAAAGATGATTTTATGAAGTGAATTAAGGCAGAGCAGAGCGAAGTGCAGAATCAGACAGAAGGTCCAGAATCTTATCTATGAGCCTAACCAGAACTGTAACTAGGCATTTGTAGATGCTACCTTCCTAGTTCATCCTTTTGATGTAATCCAAATATCTTGTAAGGTAGTGAGCCTTCCTGATTTTGAGCAGTGATCTCTAGGCAGTGTGCCTGAATGCATGTGCATTCCCCTTTTCTATATACTTTTAACAGAGTATAAAATTGTGGATTAACCTCCATCGTGGTTTTTCCCCTAACAGGGTTTCCACGTAAAAAATATTGTGTTATGGTGTTATGGTTATTTATTTCATGTGTCTGCATCTTTACTTTTGGTTAACTACTGTAAATGGTTTTAAGATCTGCTTTGCAAAAGTCAATTCTGTAGAACACTGATTCACCCCCCTCTCAGTGTTCCTCAAGTCCAAAAATTGGTATCAGAGTTGTGTTCCTCAGAAGAAGTTTGACAACTTGAGGTAGATCTTGGAATGTAATGGACTCTGGTAGTCTGCAACAACATCTTTTTGTGGTGCTTGATGATCTTGATCAGTCCAAAGAAAAAGTCCAGGAATTGAAAGCAAATATTAAGGATGCTGAGAAATTCATTCAGACATTGAAGGATCAGATTGTTAAATCCAGGGAAAAAAGGAAGGATCTCTGTGATCGGATTAAACAGAAAGAGAATAGAAACATGGATGATGTTCACCTGAATCAAACCTTGAAGGAAATAACTGAAGAATGTGAAAATCTTTCCAGAGACAATGCTACCCTAAAACATGAGATGGAATCTATGGTGATGAAGCTAACTAAATAAATTGAAGAAAGAAAGAAGAATGAGGAGAATATTGCTCAGTCCTTAAAAGAAAGATCTGATGAATGCAAAAGAATTAATGGAGAATTCATTCAGTTAGAAAATGAACTACAACAATCCAGAACTAATGAAGAAGAGCTTGAAAAATAGATTGCTATTCTCAGGGATGAACTTACTATTGCAAATGAATACAAGGAGAAGTTTAAGACTAGTTCTGCTAAGTTTAATGAGCTGACTGAGGGACAAATGAATGCTAAAGACAAGCGAGGTCTTGGATATGAAAAAGGAGAGAGCTATGGATCTGAACAAAAAAAATTTATTCAAAGAAATCGTATGAACAAAGGTGGAACGTATTTGGTAAGACAACCTAATGCTCAAAAGTTCATTGGATACTACTTTTCTTGCAACAAATTTGGTCATATGGATACTCAATGTAGAAGTAAAATGAATTCAAGTAATCCATCATTCTTCGGTCGATGGTTTAGTTGCAATAAGTCTAGTCATAAGTCAATTGAATATAGAAGTATATCAAACAAATATGTCAGTAGAAGGAAGGTTAAATGTTATACCTGTGGAAGATTTGGGCATATTGCTAACCAATGCAGATCTAGAGGAAATCAATGGAATGTCTAGTCTGGACAAGGAAATATTGTTTGCTACAATTTCAACAAATACGGTCACATTGCAAGATTCTACAGAAACACAAACATGAATGGAAGAGGTCCGATATACAAAGGCAAAAATACATAGAAAGATGATAAAGAAAAAGGAAAAGTGATTGTGGATGAAATAATAAATCAGATGAAGAATACATGGGTAAGGAAGAACAAGTCTGATGCAAGAGATGGTTCTGTACCAGAACCTACTTCTGGTAATTCCTCTAGAAACTGATTTCAGGCCATTTTCCTAGGGGGAGTTTTTTAAGAAAATCCTTTTTCCCCTATCCGTAAGCTGGTACTGGAATGCGAAAAATTGTCAACAACAGTATTAATGATCTATAGATGCTTTGGAAAATATTCACAAGGAAATTCAAGAAATCATAGATACACAGAAGAATTTTTCTCTCGCTATCTAAGAAAACGAGGTATCCAAAACACCTAGGGAAAAATCATTTATTATAATAAAAGGTTAGGTGTGTGAAGTTACAAAAAGACATATTGAAACCCTCATTTTCCACTTTATCAAAGAAAAGAAGAGGGAGAGCGCTTTGTAGTAGAATTTCGAAGGAGTCAAGATAATTCAACAACAAATCTCTAAATCTATCAGGTATTTCAGTCGTTTGTGGAATTTCCATTTAATTTGGTACTCGGTAGAAGAACTTGTTCGGTACGCAAAATGGAACAAATCAAAGGAATTGTGAATTTAGATAATTTTAGCAGTGAGAAGATTAGAGTTGTAAGAACCCTATTATCACCCGATGAATTAAAATGGCTGGAAGATGTGAAACACAAAATTTTGGACATTTGGAGTAAATTCCCCTATTTCGAAAACAAAGAAAGTGTTAGGTGTATTCTAGATAGATTGAATAATGGAATTCTAACTCTGGAAAAACCCTATCATATTTTGAAAGAGGTAATTGGAGTCCTAATTGGATTATGCAAAATTGGGGATATACTGAGAAAAAAGTCAATCTGAAACAAAGAAGTCAAAACCCTAACTGGAGTAACTGGAGACCAAAGGGCATTGATAATTTCAATAATCAAAGATCCTATAACAAGGTACATTGCACATGGAGTATCCTATAAAATATTTTTTAGAAATAGAGAAGGAGCCACCTCGACTGGTGTAGTTTACATCTCTCACAAAATGATAATGGAAGATCGGGACTTTGATTTGTGCGGACTGCTAAAGGATCAACTAATGGAGAACATGCAATTAACAAAGGAGACAGGTTATCCCTTTAGGTTTGGCACTTTGATTACATGTCGTGTGATGTACTTTCTAAATTATTTTCCATTGAAGAGCAATGTTGTATGGAAAGAGAATGAACTAGTTTGCAAGTAGATTTATGAACACTCTAACAATTTGACAAACTATGATCAAGAATATGCAATTTTCTTTAGAGGTTTGCTAGACAAGTTTGGATCAGTTTTCATTTCCCTTCCGATAAGGGCACCTAAAGTTGGCTCCTCTTTTGGTGAGATGGAGAGAAAGAGGAAAAGAGCAAGAGAGTCTACTGTTTACACTCATCCTTCATGGAAGACCCCATCAATTGAAGGAAAAGTCAAATAAAATATAATTATGGACATACCAGATGAGGAATCGAATAAGGAAACTGAGGACACCCTAAGGGAAGAATTGGAATCAGCTGAACCAGATCAAGAAAAGGCAGAAGGAAGTGAAGAAGAAGGTGATTTATCCAAGGAAAATATATTGCAACTTATTCAAGAGAAAGATGGGATGTATAAATTTGCAAGCATATGGTCCTTCAGACCCTCATATGAGTAGGATATGATTTTGAACACACTAAGTGCTTATTTTGTGCTCAATCATATCAAATTAGAGAGTTTGCAAAATTTGCTACCTGAAGAGATGATTGAATGCATTAAGGAAATCATGGACTCTGAGTCTCAAATCAAGAAAGAAGAAGAAATAATTCTACACTTGAAGGAGAAGTTCAGGCTATCACTTACCAAGTTGAAAAGGAAAATGAATGAGCTGAGGCAATCTACAACTATTGCATTTGTTGGCCTCATGCAGTTGGGAAATACAAAGAAAAGTTGGAGCAAATTGAAATAGAGTTAAATAGGATTAGACAAAGTTTTGATATGTTTTAGGATTAGGATGGTGTAATCAAGAAAAAGATTCAAGAGTTACAGTCTGAGCATACAAAAGTTCAATTCACCAGAAACAAGCTTGTGGACACTTTTTGGAAAGTAAAGGACTTAATTGAATGTAGACTAGAGCAATTAATTGAGATTCTGAGGAAAGGAGAGAAATTAGAGGATGCAATAACAATTCCAGAATTCCTTGTCAAGATTATCAACCAGACATCTGAAAATAGCAGCATGATCATAATCATTGGGATTACAGTAGAAGCTTGGAAGAAGTTTCTTCCAGAGATGAAAGAAAAACACAAGATAATCTTCTGACTCAAGTAGCAGTTGTTCTTTTTCAAATTTTGAATAAGTTTTGAATCAAAAAGTTTTTGGTAATATTTCAAAGGGGGAGATTGAATAAGTGATTTTCATTGATGTCAAAGGGGGAGAGAGGGAAGTGAAAAATGCCTTGTCAATTTTAGGGGGAGCTATGTTTTGAAGTTTGGCAGCGTACTTATATTGGTTTTGACACATTCATTTTTCACTAAGTGTTGTCATCAATGCCAAAGGGGGAGATTGTTGGCATATGACTTCTAGTATTGTCATTGATGGCAACCTAAGTCATTAATTTGGTCCGCAGTTCAATATCTATCCATACTGGTAGAAAGAGTAAAGAACAAAGTATTACTAGAAGTAAGAGTGAAGAACATGGTATCTGGTTAAATTTAAGTCTATTGATTTGTATACTTCACCAAATTATCATTTTATGTTGTGGATCTTGAGGAAGGTTGTTAATCATTTGGAGTATCTTATTATCAAGTTTTGTGTCATTGCATCAATCGGTGTATGGGTCAAAAGATTCGATAGGATGATTTTCTTCTTATCACCTCACGAAGGCCGACTAAGTGAATGAAGTGCGTTGTGGATATTCGAGGTATAATTATTCAAGGTATTTTATGTTTGGAGATTTTTTTTTGAGCCCTCACTATCTTGTGGCCAACTTTGATGGGTGCACATTGAATTTTATTCATGTATTGAGTTGACTATTGGGAAATATCTTATATTTTGATGAAGCCAACGTAAAGCGATTGAATCCTTGGTAGCTGATATATATAAGAGATCAGTTAATTCATTTGGTGTATGTATTCAAAGTGTGTTGAAATATATTGCGAATATCAGAAGGGTTGCAGAGTGATTATGCACAATTTCACTTGTGCAAAAGAGTATTTTGTGAAGTGAATTAAGGAAGAGCAGAGCAAAGTGCAGAATCAGAAAGAAGGTCCACAATATGATCTATGAGCCTAACCGAAACTGTAACTAGACAATTGTAAATGTTACTTTCTCAGTTTAACTTTTTGATGTAATCCAAATCTTTTGTAAGATAGCGAGCCTTTCTAATTTTGATCAGTGAGCTCTAGGTAGTGTGTCTGAATGCATGTGCATTCCCCTTTTCTATATACTTTTAACAGAGTATAAAATTATGGATTAACCTCCACCGTGGTTTTTCCCCTAACAGGGTTTCCAACGTAAAAATTCTTGTGTTATGGTGTTATGTTTATTTTTTTCATGTGTTTGCATCTTTACTTTTGGTTAACTACTATAAATGGTTTTAAGATATGCTTTGCAAAAGTCAATTTTGTAGAACACTGATTCAACCCCCCTCTCAGTGTTCCTTGATTCCAAAATATGTGGTATCATCACTCATGTGCTTCTCCATCTAGGTGTAATTTGGTGTACTTAATAGCTTCAATTTCTAACATGGGATTGAGATGAAAGTATGTATCTAACTTTTGTACCCATGAACATGCAATACATCTTCTAGAACCATCATAGCTAGAAATAGTCAACTTGTCTACCTTGCTTTGTAAATCCTGATTAGAACCATGCCCCTTATCTCCTCGAGGCCTATTAATGTACTTAACCTGACAAAAACCAGCTAAGGACATAGTTGCATGGAACTCTTTGTTGAACAAGACAACTGAGAGGGGGGTTAATCAGTTGTAACAAAATTTTAAAATTTAAGAACTTCCACCAAAAAATTAGATCAACACAAATCCTTTACTCTGCTAATATGATTAATCATTAAGTACAAAATAAGAAACTAAAAAGCATCGCACATACACAATAACACCATATTTATGTGGAAAACCCAATAAGGGAAAAACTACTATGGGGATTAGCTCACAATATAGAGAATATCAAAACCATTTACAAAGGCTCACTGCCAGAGTAGGCTCACTACCAAAAATAGGGCTCACTGTCCAACAAGGGTTAACCATCTAGAGGGATCACTGCCATAGAATTACAAAGAATATAGAAGAGATACATTACAAAGAGAAAACAATCTCAATGTAACAAATATTTCCACCACAATTCGCTGACACATTTACAAACATGCTTGAATGATAGAGTACACCTTCAACTCACTGCATCCGGAAACTCAACAATTAGAGTTTGTACTGATCTGCACCACTTCATATCACATACACACTTATTCACATCTATCTCACAATTATCTTGCTTTTAACCTCTATCTCATCTTTCACACAAACATCTCACCTCATATTTATACCATCTTCAACTTTGAAACATATCCAAAGTTGGCTACACACCATTTGCATTTATAAATTCAAATTAGGTTGGTGCCAAAACATTCTAGGGTGGAATTAGAATGAGGGTGAAACAACCACATGCTTCAAAACACTTCCATAAGCCTTGAAAGTAGTGTTAAACATAAGGTTGGCCAAACTAGTGTAAAACAAAAATCAATTAAGCACATGAAACCTTAACACGATTTAAACTTTCTAGATAACAAGATTAACTTGAAAACATTCCCAATAGGTTATCCTCAAAAATTCAAGTCATAAGAATCGAACAAGAAGAAATTCACAACAACTACATTTCTCTCGGACCTCAGCAAGATACATTGAAAAACATAGTTCACAACTAGTGAACACAACCCGCACTGAACAACGATCCAAAAACCCAAAATATGGATATATAAACTTCTAACAACCATGATTAACATAGTTGAACCACACAAACATAGGACAAAATCCTAGGGTAAAACTCAAAGCAACCATTGAATAAATTAAACCTTTCTTCATTACAATTTTCTCAATATCCTTGACATAAACAACCAATAACCATTATCCGTAACATCGATGACAATAGAAACCAGTGAAAAACTAGTTAACTAGTTGAAATCAATGAAAAAACCTTCATACTTGCAACACTCCTCTCCCAATGATTGGTATTCCCTCAAATATTCCTTGAACCCTTTGTTATAGTAATCATTTAGTAGCTAATAATTAATTAATCTTTAATTGATTATTAAACTAATTTTACTCTATGCACTTAAGCTAAAATTCCATTCACTTTATGTAGGAATATTGGAGCACTTACCATTTACCCATGGATATTGGTGAGATGGAGTACTTACCATATGAACACTATGGCATTCCTATTTTGTGGAGGTGAACTTCTATTTTCACTTTATCAGTGCTCTTTAGACTATTGGTACCTATATTTTCAACTTGCACCTTGCATGGTTGAGTAGTGTTGTTGACGTCACTCATGTAGATTCATGTTCCATATGCATCTTCAAGTATCAGTTGTTTTCATTTTTTGTCCATCTAATCATTATTCAAGTAGTGTCATTTGGTGAACCCATGTAGATTCATGTCTTCTTGATCGTGATCATCATTTTTTTCAAAGGAGGCTCTTCATTTCAGCACTATAGTAGTCATCATTCGACAATTGTCTATGAATTATTTGTGCTTCAACAATGTTCTTCATGTTTTTACTTTTTGGGATATTATTTTGGAGGCTTCTTAGTCCTTCATTCATCTTTCTTTCTTTTGGAGAGGAGTTTTTCCCATGTGGTTTTCTCCTTTTCTCCAATTGTGAGAGACTAGATTATTTGTACATGGGTACCTCATTAGGCCTTGTTTGTTGGGAACCGTCATTCATTCTTTGTTTTTTATGCATTCACTCTTAGAGTATTTTAGCTAATCTCAAAGTTTCACTTAAGTGGGGGGGTTGTGTTAGAGTAATCATTCATTATTTTATAATTAAGTAATCTTTAATTGATTATTAGGCTAATTTTAATTTATGCACTTAAGCGAAACTTGAGAGTGCATTTTTCTTTTATTAGATTGAACTATTATTAGATCATTTTGTCTCATCACATGTGATGATGACACTTTTCATTGATCTAATCCCTTTCTCATTTAAGGTTTTTCTCTTATAAGAACTCTCCTTCATTGTATTATCTATCTCTCAAAAGTTCATTAAAAGCTCTTAGAACTCTTGTATGTTTTTCTTGTTGAGGAAATAACAAATCATTGTTGCAACTCCCATGCATGGAAGGTGTTCTCATTTGATATTTGATCCTACATCTTGTGTGTTTTCATAATTCTAATTCCCTTCACCAACTTCCTAATATCATAGTTGTCCTCTAGTTGGTGCCTCTATGAAATTAGGCATTAATAACTTATGTGTAGTTTTGTTAGCTTTCCTAGAGTTGTTTATCAAAATATTATTGTTACTTTCTTCTCCATTGTTGACATTATGCCCTTCACTTGTATTTCCATTATTACTATTACCATTTTTACCCATGTTATTGTTATTGATATGATAATTTGTATCATTTGGATCATTAACTACACTATTTGTTGCTGCCCTCTTGCAAAATAATTCAAAATCTACATGGTACTAGGATTTTGTTGTTCATTCCTATCACCTATACTACCTTCTTAGAATCTAAACCAAGAATTTTTTTTCTTCTCCTATATGTGACAAATTCTCTATCTTCCAAATTCATAAATTAATTTCAGTCATGCCACAAGTTTTAAAACCCTCCAAGTTGGTAGAATCAATGGCTCTAATACCACTATAAAATACCATGCTAATTTCTATACCAAATTTTCACAGTTTTTTCAATATTTTCCAAATAGGAATTTTGTCAAATAGTTCATATGAAAGGGGTTATGAGAGGTTTCCTTGATTTTTTTACTTGATTAATTTTTTCCAACATCAAAGTGTATTTTTCCTTTCATGTTTTCAAGTTAACATTTAAACGTAGCAATTAAACAAATAATTGGCATGCATTCAAATGATTATATAAATTAGAGAAACAAATATTAAGTTTGTTTGTTTGATAAATAAATCACAAAAAATAGTTTAGATTATACGCTAACCTCTTTGAATACAAAAATTGATTTTCCCAAGTTTTGCAGTAGTAGAAGTATAGGTTACAAATTACATAGATTACCTACAAGTTGTTGATAAATGACTCTTAGGCCATACACCATGTGTAGAGATTTTGGAACCAACAAATTACCCTCAACTATTTCATGAAATGCACACTTGGCATGTAGAAGTTAGTGCCCAAAATTAAAGGTTCATTGCAAACAAGAATCATTATCTTTATGTATCATGCCCATATATCCCCTCCAATCAACTCCCTTCCATGCCACACACCACCACTATGAATATTGGCCCCTCAAATCAATTCATATATGATTCTTACCACATTCATATTAGTGCACAACAAATAAGAAGTGTCATGACTAATATTAGAGATTTCCATGCCTACCTAATAAGCCTCACAAGTTCCTAAAATAAGTGGTCTCACAATGTTGAAGGAGAAATTGACCAGTTAGGAATATTCAACACCTTCAATTCTAATCTAATATCCATGCCTCAACCATGTAGAGTTGTCACCTAGCAATAAGAATCAAACTTTCATAAATGGCATCCACATTATTTCTTGGAAATCCTTCAAAACCTTCAAAATTAGAAATTTTCTTGCTTGCAAAACTTCACAAATTTGAAAAACCTCCAATTGTAAAAACCAAGTGTGAAACCTGTGTGATTCCATAATGATCAGTTGGGGAAGATTTTTCATTCCTAAAACTGATTTCCATTAGGTTTCTTTTCCTAGGGTTTTTCTCCAACAAGAAGCTTCAATCCACAATAGTGAGAAATAAAACAAGCATGTACAAATGAGCTCCCAAATTCACTTTTATATTTTCCCATATGACCTTTTAAAATTTCATTTAAAATATTTCATTGAGTTCAATAATAGCTTGAATTTTAATATTTCTTTTAATTCTCACTTAAGTCCTTTAACTAAAGTAATTAAAGTAAAGTTATCCATGAAATGTACTTTATTGGACAACTTTAAATTAACTAATAGGCTAAACAATCACTTTTGGTTACTCGTAAGGGGACATTACATTTATGCAATAGTCTATATACACTATAATATGTACACACAAACACATTTATGTTGCTTAAATTATGCAAGTTGACTATTGCAGATATGATATAGAAGTTGGTAAGTGGTTTCTTCTTATGGTAATAAAAGAGATAATTGGTAGTAAAGGTGTTGTATGAACATGCAAAAAGTTCTCAAAACCTATTTGAAATTGATATTGATAAATGCATGAATGTTATTTAAAAAAAATGATCTACTCTATGAGAAGAGAAAGTGGAATAAGTGAAGCCTCTCCCAAGGTCTCTTTCACCAAAATGAAGTCATATTTTGGGGCATATGATATTAGATAAAAATGGTCCACTAGGGTGTTTTGGTGAGTTGATGGTTTGAAGGGATGTTTAATTGATTTGTTTGGTTGTAGTTGTTTAAGTGTGGTTTGAATAATCTATTTCAATTTGTTCGATGTTTTGTCATTTTGTGTCTTAAATGTGATGAATGAATTAATATAATTGAAATAACTAATCTTACTTAAAAAAGGTTAAATTTAATTATGTGAATTTGTTTTGAATTTTTTATTGGTTAAATAAAATAGATTTATAAATAATTAAATTGGACGGGGGCCTTAGCTCAGTTGGCTAAAAATTTCATGTTGCAGGAGGTTGGTCATGAGGTCTAGTCTCCCCCACCCCCTTGGTACTAGAGGGCGTGTTGTGCGAGTGTCGCCAGTCACGTTAAAAAGTTTAACAGGTGCACTACAGTTTATAGGGGGCCATCCTACTCGATTCCTATAGTCTAAAAAACTAATAATAACTATATCAAATTAATTAGATTTCTCTAATTGATCTAATATAATTAAATAATTAAATATAATTAAATAAATAATGTAGCTAATTAAATTTATAGAAAGAATAATAATAATATTTTGGGTAAAAGAACAAACATGTTTCACACTTTTGGCCAACTAAATAGTTTTGAGCAAAAAGGTTTCACGCTAAATAGTTTCAAGCAAAAAAATTTCACCGAAAACTATGTGGCCTATATGTGGCACATACAGTTTCGAGAAAAACACTTTCGTCTGAAACTATACAATAATTATTTTCTCTTTATATTTTTCAAATGCACCTCAATTTACTTGTAAAGTTTCAATTGCAACATTTTCAATCAGAAGCATTTTGACTGAAATCATCTATGTGATATCCTTGTTGGCAACCACCTCATCTTTTTTTCAATTTTTTTTGAAACTTTCCATCTGAACATAATATTTCTTCAATCAAAATAAATTTCTTCAAAAAATAAAAATACCCTTTTGTAGAGCTCGGAGTCAAGAATCCAATTTTTTTTTTTTTGATATTTTGATTAGTTGTAATATATTTTTTTAATAATGCAAGTAGGTTGTTATAATAAAAATGAGGTTGATTAGAAATTAAAAAAAAAAACTAAAACGTATAAAAATATTTTGAAAAACATATGGTACACTAGAGAAGAGAATCCTCTCCAAAAGGGTACGATTTATTTTTTTAAATGACAAAAAAAGACAAAAGTTGACATCAAGTGAAAACTACCAAATTCTGGTAGGTTTGAATTTAAAAAATTATTACAAGGAAAATATACATCATTTTTTTTCCATGCACTAGATATTGAAGTTATCTATTTGAGAAAAAAACCGGGGAAAAATAAAATAGTTTCTCTTTTTTGTGACATTGACTCAATGCCATTTTTTCCTAAAATTTTCAACAATTCAAAATCTGCTCTTAAATTTATAAAAAAAAGAAATATCAAAACAATTTTTAAAAGAATTGAAAAACTACAAGCATAAACTTCATCAAGAGTTCATTAAAAAAATGGACTTTGATAAAGCCCCCTCCTATTCAAGGGTTTGTTCAGGCGATGGGTCCAAAAATAAATAGGAAAGTTGTTAAATGATTACCTCCTCTTGAAGGTATGTTTAAGATTAATTTTAATGGTGCTTCTCGAGGAAACCCTAGGAAATCAAGTGTAGGAATGGTAATAAGAGATCATAAGGGAATAATTACAAGAGCAACTTGTGAATTATGAAAGAAAGGCACTAATAATGTCATAGCGTTTAATGCTTTGTTGTTAGGCTTGGAATTGGCATTGAAAAATAACATATGCTACATCCTTATTAAGGTTGATTCAATAGTTTTGATTAATGCTTTATCAAATAATGCTTTGGCTACCTGACATTTAAATTATTTCTTGGGACATATAAGGTATTTGATTCAAAATTTCTCTTTATTAGAAATTATGCATTGTTATAGAGAAGCTAACATTTTGGCTGATGCTCTTGCTAATAGGGCAATTGATAATTCTTTTCCATACACAAAGTTCTCTCATCATGATGTAAATTCATCCTCTTAAAGTGGCTCTTGTAGCGTTTCTTTTTTTTTTGAGGGATTGGAGGATATGGCTTTATCATGGCATGTATTTCCTTTTGAGCTTTTGAATGTTGGATGCTCCTTTATATCTCTTCTTCATTTTCCTGTATGTGAAATACGTAATTTTGACATGCAAATCAATGATAAAGATTTCTTGAATGATCTTAAGTATGTGGAAACATTTCTCTTATTGTCACATGGTTATCACGAGTCAATATGTTTTTTTGATAGGGAAAAGAAGGTTTTGAAGGGACCTCGAAACCCTTTACAAGGAAAAACACTGCTAAAAATATAAAGCCTTAAGAACCCACAACACAAGGAAACCCAAAATCTAACTACAAAAAATAAATAGGAAACTCGTCAGCAACCCAAAAGAAAAACATCAGCAAAAAAGCAGCCCGAACAAAAAACACAGCAAAGCTACAATATTTTTTCCAGCTCATTAGTCGAGGCCAAATTCTCCTCTATGACCCCCTCATGTATTTCCATCACGTCCTTGAGCTCCTCAAATGAGATAGCAGCCTGTTTCTTTATTTTACTCCTCATCCTCAAGCACGAACCTGCATCAACAACCTTTTACATAGCAGGAGCTAACCCATCATTCTTTTCCAATAGGTTCTTGGGATAAACCTCCTCCAAAGCCATCTCAATATCACCCAACTCAAGGGGGTTACTAGTCCATTTCACGACCATATCACTCAAAAAAGAGAGGCCCTTAGTAGTCAAATTCAAAGAATTATTACTAATATCAACCACCGTCTTCAGATCCTCAAAAAGCTTAGAAATTTTGTCCTCCATATTAATCAACCTCTCTTCATAAGTCTTTTGAACCACCACCTCCAAAGAAGCAATCCTCTCCTCATGAGAAGAACCAAGATGAGTCAATATTTGTTACTTGGGAGTAAACATCTCAATACTTGATTATACTTACTTTGTAGTAATTATGACTCATAAAGTGAATGGTTGGAAATTTTGATAATACCTCTCAGATTTACATGGCTTTGGGGTCTTTTCACCCATGCCACCTTTATTTGAAATTTTGGCTCATACTTTTGAGATGGCCATTTTTGGTTAGATTTTGTTAGCTCCACTGGATGGTACATGAGCTACCGAAGGTTTTTTCTAACTTATTTTGTGTCACATGTGCAAGTGTAAGCATCACTTTTGGGAAAATGGTATATGACACAAATTGTTTTATTTTTTACATACAATAAATTTTTATAGAAGATCTATCTTGTGTGTATTATCTCTCAATTTTTTGCTTCTTTCTATGCAATCTTATGCACATTAAATGAGAATCATGTTGGTTTTGGTGCCTTCTAGTTAAAGAGGCTGGGTTTTTTTTTCTCTCGTATATTTTTCTTTGCTACAATGGTTTCACAATTTAAAATTTGTATTCCTTGCCACCATTGGGAGATATAGGATAATCTCCCTTTCATAAGGGAAAAGATCAGTTGTAATTTTTCTTTTCATTGTTCTCAAGTTGAATATGCTATCAAAATGGTTTTTGGTCATGAATGGCTTTTGAATAATTCCTTGGCTCTACTGAATGAGGTGGCTTCTATTTTTTTGTCTAATCTATTGGATGTTTTGTGGTGTGTAGAGATGACAAAATTTCTTACTAGTAGTTATCTCCAACCCTCCATCTTTTCCTTCTCATCTCTTTATGTGGCTCTCGAATATTACAATTTTAACTTTGGTTCATCTTGTGTGTGGGGCTTCCTCAACCAAAATGTTCTTATGGTTGATTATACTCATCTCACAAGTCTTCACTCAATGGCTTTTGGTCTGGTGGGAGATAATCTATTTGTATTCTCCACTCATCTCAATGTTTTTCACCCTTCTATGGGTGATGTGATATATTATGAGGCCCATAATGTATTCAATTCAGTTCACTTTCTTTACAAACATGCTATAGATGATCTGCATCAATGGCCCTTTTTCCTCCTCCTTTGAATCTTGCTAGTTCTTTTGAAAGTTGCACAAACTAGGTATGTTTCCTTTGTAACTCTAGATTCCTAATTTTTGTGTTGTTAGCTTATGCCGCTCTTATGGAATCATGCACTCTTCATCTTGAATATCAATACAAATATTACAGTGACCTTTCCACTTTTATTTTTTTTTAAAGAAAAACTTCATCAATAGTTCTACATAAAGACCACTTTGAAAATTTGAAATTTAAAACATAAAGACCACTTTTGTATGATCGAAGTTGAAATTTTTTGTTTGTGTTGGTCGATTCCTTTATAAAAGTTTGACATAGGTTTTTACTTAACATTGATCGATTTCTCTTTTTTAACTTAGAAAAAGTAGGAATATATTTTAAAAATTGGTGTAACCTATGGAGCTCTCTTTTGGTGGCGATGATGGTGGTGGAGCGTTTTCAAATTTGGCGAAGGTGAGAAATGTTGGATCTGCTAGTGGTGGTAATGGCAGTTTGCTTGCTGATGGTAGGGTGATGTTAGGTGAGTTTGTTGTTGATGGGAAGCAGTGTGGGTCCCCATTTCTCGATAATGTGACCCTTGGTGGAAAAATATATATTCCTTCTCCTTCTCACTCCCGTTTCTTGAAGTTGGGGAATCTTAGTATTGAAAAGTCTGGCTTTGGTTAGTTTGGCGCATCAATGGGCGTGGGTTCCAAATCCTTTAGTTTGGTCCTTGCTGAAAATACTGGAAATGTCGGGTCTTTCTTGGCATCTGACCTTAAGTGGTCAAACATCTTCAGTACAAAGCTAAGAGGTAAAATCACTTCCCATCCTATGGCTTGTGTCTCTAATGTGGTAATGAGAAAATTTTCTATATTTGTACTTGACTGTATTGTGGAGAAAAGTGTTTCGCATATGGAAATGATTGTTGGGTAAGTTTATGAGGCCTCACCCCCATATTGAGCTGGTTGGGTAAGTTTATGGGGCCACGCCCCCATATTGAGGTGGATGTTGCTGTGATGACAACAGGTTTCTTCTCATTCTATTTCAACTACGAGGATGATTTCATTTTGGCTTTAATGGGGGGGTTGTGGTTTATTGGGAAGTCCTCTTTGTTTCTTAAGAGGTGGGAGACAGGGTTTAATCTGAACTAATGCTCTTTTTCAGTAGCCCCTATTTGGGTGAGGCTTCCTGGTCTTCCTTTGGAATTTTGGGATGAAGAATTTTTTAAAGGAATAGCTAGCATTTTTGGTTATTTATTATCTATTAACCAAATGACTTCCTCCAAGAAGCATTTGGTGTATTCTCGTTTATGTGCCAATGTTGAACAGTTTTTTGATCTCCCCTATGTTGTTAAGTTTAACTCTAAACTTGGGGTGTGGGATCAAGCAATGGAATTTGAATTCATACCTTTTGCTTGTTTTAATTGTAAAAAAATTGGACATTGGGCGAAGAAGTGGCCTCTAAAGGTTCAAAAGTCTGTGGTGAAGCAATGGAGGCTAAAGGAGTGGGGGAAAGCGTCTGAGGTTGATCCTAAGGATTTTTTTAGTGAGGTTTCTAATGTGTTAGAGGCTATGTAGGCTTTGGACCCTTCGGATCCAATGGATAACATTTTCACTGAAGGGGAGGCTAAGATTTTTGAGAATGATTTGGTAGGGGACTCTAGATCTTTGGTTGATACAAATCTCATTCGTTCTGAGAAAATGGATTCCTAGGATAAGGAGGATGAAGATTCAAACCCTAGGTTGAAAGATCCTATGATTGTTAAGGACTCGGGGGGTGAAGTCTCCTTAGGGTGTTAATGGCTCTCTCCCTTTGAGTAAGGGTGGGGAGGAAGTTGTGAATCAGGATCTCTAGGAAAATGATGAAGTCATGAAAGAGCTTCCTTATATTCCTATAAAAGGAAGGAATAGAAAGAATTAGTCTCCTCCATTGAGAGTCTCTACAAGGAACCATTAGAGGCCTAACTGTGGTTCAAAGCTGAAAGGGAGAGATTTCCCTTCATCATAGTCCTCTCGGGATAAGGAAAGTAGACTGAATATTGCTGATGGTACCCAGAGGACCTTGTTTGAGATGTTCTCTAAGGTAACTTCCCCTAAATTCTCATGAAGGTCATCTCCTAGAATATGAGGGGGTTAAACCACCCTCACAAACATGATCTCTTATCAAATCTACTAAGGGACCACAAACTTGATATTATTCTAATTCAAGAGACTAAAATGGGGGCTGATAAGCTATGTAAACTTAAGAACAAGCTTTTTGAAGATTGTGGATGCATTGTTCTGAGGTAGTTGGGGCTTTTGGAGGTATTGTCACCTTTTAGAACCCAA
Organism: Sequoiadendron giganteum; assembly: GCA_007115665.2. Lineage (NCBI taxonomy): Eukaryota > Viridiplantae > Streptophyta > Pinopsida > Cupressales > Cupressaceae > Sequoiadendron > Sequoiadendron giganteum. The sequence goes on from CM021105.1 coordinate 441,488,377, forward strand.
AGGCTATTCAAGGTGTGGATATGTTTGCTGACTACAATCATGTGGTGACCTCTTTCAACAATGTTAGTGATAATTTTTCTTGGATTCTTTCCAATATTTATGCTCTTAATTGTAAGAAGGCCAAAAATCATTTTTGGGATAATCTCTACTTTTTCAAATCTATTCATCCTACTTCCAATTGGTTGGTAATGGGAGATTTTAATACCCCACTGCATGATTCCGATAAGAGGGGTGGTTCACAGGTGGTGGACGACAGTAGGTTTGACCTCATGAACCTATTAAATAATAATGCTCTTCTTGAATTAGATCTTAAAGGGGCCTCATATATGTGGTCCAACCACTGTGCAGGTGATTTTTTGATCCAGGTGAAGCTAGATCAAGCCCTAATATCTCTTGAATGTCTTCTTTTCTACTCTTGCTCCTTGTCGGCCCTTACTAGGTTGGGGTCTGATCATTTTCCCCTTTCTCTTTCTATGGACCTGTTGGGGAGAAGGAATTTTTTTCCTTTCAGATTTGAGAAGATGTGGACTTGTCATCCTGATATTAAAGATATGATTCTTTCTTGGTGGGATATTCAAGTGGATGGGACTGTGATGTTCAAGGTGGTCAAGAAATTAGCTAATGTTAAGAATAATGTTAGAAGATGGAATAAGTCATCTTTTGTTCAAATATTTGTTGAGAAGGATGCTATTAAGGAGGATCTTCATTTGGTACAATAGTCTATTCAAATTTTTGGTGATGTTGGGGATCTTATTCAGTGGGATAATTTTCTTCTATCTAGGTTGCATAATGTTGTGGCGAAGGAGGAGGAATATTGGAAGCAAAGATCTCGAATAATGTGGTTGAAGAGTGGGGACAAGAATACAAAGTTTTTTCATCTATCTACTTTGAAGCATCAGGCCACTAACCATATCAACTCCATTAGGTTTAACAACTAGTTGCTGGAAAAGGATGAGGATATTTTGCAGGCTACTTTTTTTTTTTGAGCTCTTATTGGTTGATAGAGGCCTTGATTCTACTTGTCAAAAGGATCTTCTTTAGGATATTCCTAGTATTATCTTTATTGATCTAAATTAGAAGTTAGTGTGTATTGCCTTGGAGGATGAGATCAAGAGTGTGGTTTTCTCTTTTGAAGTTAATAGATCTCTTGGTTTTGATGGTTTCCCTATGTTTTTCTTTCAGTCCTGTTGGGATATTGTGGCTAAGGATGTTGTGGATGCAACTAAGGATTTTTTTGGCACTTGTAAACTCCTTAAGGAAATCAATGCATATTTTATTGTTCTTATTCCTAGAAAATCGAGAGCTCTTTCCTTTGATGAGTTTCACCCTATCAATTTATGTAATTCTATTTACAAGATCTTTTCTAAAGTGTTGGCAGTTAGATTGCAAAAGGTTCTTCCTCAAATCATTTTGATTCAACAAAATGGCTTCGTTCTTGGAAGACAGATTCTTGACTTGGTTCTTACTATGCATGAGAATATCCAGTCCCTATTTTTCAGCCAAAAGGTTGGTTTTCTTTTGAAATTGGACCTTTTGAAAGCTTATGATCGTGTTGATTAGGGTTTCTTACTTAATATTTTGAAGAATTTTGGTTTTGGGGAAAAACTGGTGTTGTTGGTTTCTCAACTGATTTCTACACCTAATTTCTTTGTTCTTGTTAATGACTCTCCTTCTCCTCTATTTGGCTGCTCGAGGGGTTTGAGACAAGGAGATCCCATTTCTCCCTTTTTTTATATTATCTTGGCGGAATCTCTTGGTAGACTCATTTAGAGGTTTGTTATTTCTGGTCAGGTGGTGGGGCTTTCTCCTTCTTCTCAGAATTTGATTTGTTCTCATCAGAAGTTTGTGGATGATACTCTTATGATGGGGGAATCCTCTATTAAAGAAGCTAATTCTATCAAAATTATTCTGCAAATGTATGAAAAGGCCTATGGACAAAAGGTTATCCTTCCTAAGAGCACGGTCTTCTTTATTAACACCCTTGTTGTTTAGCAGCAAAAAATAGATTCGATTCTTCAGTGCAAGATTAGGGAATCACCTTCCTCTTGTTTAGGCCTCGCTTTATTCTCTAATTTTGTACCAAATTCCTTTTGAAGGGGACTGGTTGGAAAGGTGTGTTGCTAAGCCAAGCTAGGAAGATTAAATTGATCAAGTCGACCTTTCAAAATCTTCCTATTTATGCCCTTAGTTTATTTCAAATGCCTAGGATATTTGTTGAAAAAATTGAAAGTATTCAGAAGAATTTTCTATGGTTAGGTGTGGAAGAGAGGAAAAGGTTACATATTGTTTCCTGGGATGATGTGTATAGACCTAAGAAAATGGGTTGTCTAGGCATTTGTAAGATGAAAGAATTGAATATGGCTTTACTCACTAAAAAATTATGGAATATTATTTCTGGTAATACTGAATGGGTCCATATTTTCTCAAGTAAATATCTCAGGGGAGTGGATTGAATTAGGGATCTCCTTACTTCGGGCTTTTCTCCTCCTTTTGGATTGGTCCTCTAGAGCTCCATTGTGAAGTCCAAACATATCATCTCTAAAGGGTTGAGGTGGAAATTGGGGAATGGGAGAAGAATACTATTCTGGGATGATTGGTGGTTCAGGAATGGGCTGCTTAAAGATGAACCCTGGGCTTTCCCTTGGATGGATCTTTGCATTCAAAATTTTGGTAGATTTGTGGTTGATTATATAAGTAATGGTAGGTGGAAAAGGCTACATGATCTCAACCCTCATCTAGAGATTCTTTCAAAATCCTTGTTTGTTTCTCATATTCCTTTTTCTGCCCTGTTGGATAGGATTGTCTAGAGGATTTCTTCTAATGGTAAATTCTCTATGTCTTTGGCCTTTGCCATGCAAGTTTCTCTTATTGGCCCCACCCCCTTTTAGGCTTCCTGATGGAACCCAAAGCTGATCCCGAAAGTTAATATTTTCTTTTGGTTGTTTTGTCAATATAAGGTGCTAATGATTGGCAATCTTGTGCGAAGAGGCTTTATGTTTCCTAATCATTGCTTCTTAGGTGAAGAGGAGGTAGAGGATCCTTTTCATCTTTTGATTGGTTGTATGTTTGTGTGTTAAGTTTTAGGCTCATGTACTTTCTCTCTGGGGTCTGAGCTGGTTTTCTTGTCCTCTATTAGTGACTTTTGGTCTCAATATAAACCTCCTTCTTTAAATCTTGTGTTGATTTTTCTTTGGTCTCTCATTCCTCATATTTTATGGGGAATTTGTTTGGAAAGAAACAAAAAATTTTTTAGGGATTCTTCTCTCCCTTCTCTTAGATTGGCCTATAAGATTTGTGATGCGATTAAAGAAAACTTCTTGTTTGAGATTTCTTTTCAAGTCAGTCCTAAGCTTGTGGTTTCGTAGGGGGGTGGTGAGGTTGCTCAAAATTGGAAGTTGCCCTGTGATATTTCCTAGCCCCTGACGAAAGGCAAGGCTTCTAGGAATGATGTTGTGTGGAAGGCTCCTTCTGCTGGGTGGGTGAAAGTTAGTTTTGATGAAGCTGCTAAAGGAAATCCGAGACCTACTGGTTATGGTGGAGTGTTAAGAGATTCTAATGGTAGGTTTGTTTCTGCAGTGGCGCTCCCTTTGGGAACCCAGACAAACCACTTTGTAGAAGCTTTTGCAGCCTATCATGGTTTGAAGTTGGATCAATCTAGAGGGTATAAAAAGGTCTAAGTTGAGGGGGACTCCCTCAATATTATCAATAATCTTAAGAAGATTTCATCCCCTTCTTGGATTGTGGAATCCATTATCATTGATGTGTTAGATATATTGGGTTCTTTTGAACAATGTCTCATCTCCCATGTTTACAGCAAGGGAAATAGTTTAGCAGATTTTTTGCTGACTATGGGGTGAATGATTATAAGGAACGGGGAGATCAAGACCCCCTTCCCCTTGAAGCATGTTCAATTATTTATCATGATTCACGAAGGGGATGAGAAGAGGATTAATTTTGTGATGGGGTTGTTTCACATGTTCTTGATGTGGCACTTCCTTCTAAGGTGGAATTTCTCATGTGGTAAGGCCATGTACTGTACTAATGGCTCTAAGGCTTAGATGACTAGGAATTCATTTTTCATTATTTCTCTTTGTCAGCCTTTCATTTCCACATGGATTATGGGTGTTGGGAATGCTAAAGTGGTCTTGAGGTTTCCTTGTTTTCTCTATAAGTTCTTGAGGTTTCTTCATCTCCTTTGCAAATTTTTCTTTCTGTTGGGGTGCTTACCTATTGCTATGATGGGGGTGACTTAAACCAAACTGAGCCCAAAACCTGTGATACTGTTAAAAGCAATGAAAAGGTTTGAGAATTGTTGGAGGTAGGGAAGTGACACCCTAAATGGAGAAGCTGCATGGTCACAATTTCAAGACTTCACAGGAGTTTCTTGAAGGATGACAAAATCAGGTTTTGCAAATTGGTGGAAAGGAGTTCAATATAACGAAGGATCTGATTGTTGAAATTGTTGGTTTGTTGGTTGAAGGTAGATAATTCTATAGAGAAAAAAATGAGTTCGGTGTAGCCTTGGATATCTTTTTCAAATATGATGAGAGGTGAAAGTTGGAACAGGCTAAATGTGGGTGTTATTACCATTCATGTATCAAGGCAATTTGGGGAGATGTTGTGCATGAAATAATGAGGTATTTCACTCTTGACGGTCGCTTCTCTGTTCTCTCTGGGTATCTTTTTTTTGCTAAATCATTTTAGGCACAAAAAGAGGGTGTATTTTCCTTTTTATCTTCTAATGCCTTTGGAACATGGGATAAGAGATCACAAATGCAACCCCAAGAAACCTATTCTACATGAAGGGTTAATTAAGTTAATTTTTTAGTATGTTAAGGCATTTATTATCCTTGAACATCCCAAAATCTCTAATGTTGGGAAGAAGAAGAAGGATGAGTATATTATTGGGTTGGAGAATGAATCTGATGACGAAGAATATACCCCTGGCTCGATGGTGTCAATAGACATTGATTCAAAATCTCTGGTTGTCTTTGAGGGTAAGAGTAGAAAAAAGAAAAACCCTCCTAAGACCTCTAAGGCAGATGAGTATGATACTGGTGGTAAGGAGGAGGTGGACCATTCTAGTCATATTTCTGTGTAGGTGAAGGGTGGAAATAATTTGAAGGGTGTTGCACTAGGTAAAATGAGTAAGGAGGAGACTAGTGGTAGGGTCTAGTTGGGGGTCTCCCTTGTTTCTAACTTGTTGAAGAAAAAGGGGTTGAAGATGAGGAATCTTCCTAATAATTTCAAGAGGAAAGCGGTGCACGAGAATGATGGTAATTTGCAAGGAGCTGAGGATCAGATGATGGAGTAGGTTATGGTGAAAGGTGATGTTATTTCTAGTCAGAAAGGGAAGGAGATCTCAGATAAAGACGTTACTAGCAATGATTCCTAAGAGGATAGAGCAGTGGGTAGGGATGTCTTCGACATTAGGAGGGAAGATATGCCCAAGTTTCTAAGTATGGAGAAGGAGGATTCCTTAAACTTGTACAAGATTTTCAAATGGGTTTTTCATGAAGTGAATTTCACTAATGTCAGATTTAGAGCTATGACTAACAATTTTGATGAGCCTTCTTCCTCTAAGGGCTCTAATGTTCAGGCTCAAGTCAGTAAGATTCAATTGGAGGTTAATCAACTATTTGACACTGTTAAAATGATTGTTGATGAGATGATCAACATGAAAAATTCCTATGAGCATAGAATTATTGTTCTTGAAGATAAGTTTGAGTGGGTCAATCAAAAGTTGGATAAGGTTATTGAGGTGAGCAAGCATGTGATGTGTAACGAAGCCGGAGGATTGTGTTTGATGAACAAGAAAGCCATGAAATGGTTGGGTGATGACTCTAGTATGAGAGATGTGATGACTAGTGTGGAATCTCAATAGAAGGTGGTGAGTGAGATCGGTCCCTCTGCTAGAACTAGTAACAAAACAAAACTGAAGGCTAATGTTGGTATCCCTAATGAAGAAGTTGTGGAAGTTATGAATGTTCATAAGAAGATAATTGATAGTGACCTAGAAGCAACATATATCTTGAAGATAAATGTTCAAAATAAAATTAAACATTAGAAATGGATTGCACCAACTATATATAAGTCAACCTACCTACAAAAATCATGTAATATGCTTCCATTAGCTATTTTACTAAACCTAAATCCTTCTTTCTCCTCTAGGATCATTGCTTTATCACTTCTTTTCCACAGACGATATCCTGCCTCAAGCTTGTTGGAATATTAATTAATCTTTAGTTAGCATTTTCTCACCTACCCCCACATAGACTTGCAAATTTTGTTTGGACTGCAACAATTAATATGGTAGGTATTTTTTGAATTTGAAATTAAGCGCTCTTTTTTAAGATTGCAGTTCAACACAAGACAAAAGGGAATGCAACCGTTGGTTTTAGCAGTTAGTTTTATTTTTGTATTTCATGGAGAACCTGTAGCAGCAAAAGAATATTTAAAAGGAGACAAGGAGACAACAAAGAGTGCAGAAGGGAATGTTTATCAGGTGCAACAGTTTAATAGAATCAGCTTTAGCACTATTGTAAGTAGTAGTTTAGGTGTGTGTGCAACACCATTGTATTGGACAATAGTCCAAATCTAATATGTATTGTATTGTAATATAAAATATAGCATGTCCTCTATATTTTTTGTAATTTTGAAAGCAAGAAGGAAATATCTATAAATATTTATTTTTGTGTGTCATTTTTTGTTGTCTCTGTGCATTGTTTGTTATTTTCTTGTTTTGTCCTTCATTCTGTCACAACACAACATTTGTGATTTGTTTTGTTGCACCCTTGCTTGCCAAAAAGTGGTATCAGAGCCCTATTTTTCTAGGCAATTGGTTTATTGTGGGTGTGTTTGGAAAATCCCTAGGTTATCTAGGCATTAGTCTATTTTCTCTAGTCTACAAAAAAATGGTAGGAGGTGAGAGAAAAAGTTGGCAACAACCACCAAAATTTGCTAGAAAAAATTATGATAAATGGGCTAAGAAAATAAGAACAATATTGGTTGATAATGACCTATGGGAGCCTGTCATAAATGGGTTCAATGATATCACAGACCCAACAACCTATGTGGCCCTTTCAAATCCTCAAAATAATTAGTTGAAAGAAAATAGGATGAAAGATGCAAAACTCAGTTTGATTGAGACAACCTTGAGAGAGGCTATTTTCCCATGTATTGCAACAACAAACTATGAAAAACAAGTTTGGGAGATCCTGCAAAACTATTATAAGGGGACTGATAAAGTCAGATTAGTAAAGTTGCAACTGCTAAAAATAGATTTTGAGACTTTGCAAATGAAGGATAGTGAGTCAATTTTAGACTTCCACACTAAAGTGTCTACCTTGATTAATTAGTTAAGAAGTAATGTAGAAAAAATGAAAGAGAAAAGGATTATTGAGAAAATCCTAAGAATTTTTCCCTCTAAGTTTGATCATATAGTCATTTCCATTGAAGAGACAAAGGATCTATCCAAAATGACTATAGATGAGTTGATGGGCTCACTACAAACCCATGAGCAATGGTTGAATAGATCTGCTCCTTCCCTAGAGCAAGCTTTCAAAGCTTAGACCAATGGAAGGAGTCGGGGAAGAGGAAGAAACAACAAAGGTAGAGGTCAAAGAGGTAGAGGAAGAAGTAATTCTGGAAGAGGAGTTTCAAAAAGCCAAGAGGAGCCAAGTAGCTCATAGTCAACATACCAAAACTGAAAGAACAACAACAGTTCAAATCAAAGGTATGACGAGAGCAATGTTCAATGTTATTATTGTCATAAGTATGGTCACTATGCTAGTTAGTGTAGGAAGAAACACCATTATCATGGGAGAAAAATGCTAATGTAGCAAATGAGAACAAGGCTGAAAATGAGAAATAGTCAAATGTTTTTATTGTTTGCAACCTTGTTGAGCGCAACAATGATGAATTTTTCGTATTTATAAAATGGATGCAAAAACCACATGAGTGGTAACAAGAACTTCTTTGCCTCCATAGATAGCATTATAAAAACTAAAATCAAAATGGGAAACGCTGAGAAGGTTCTCATAATTGGAAGAGGTGTAGTAAGCATCCAAACCAAGAATGGTGAGAGATAGAAAATTCAAGATGTTTATTATGCCCTCGACATAAAGCATAATCTATTGAGAATTGGACAAATAGTCCAAAATGGTTACAAAATCCTGATGGAGAATGGAGAATGCAAGATATTTGACAAAGGAGGTAGCAAGAGAGTGATGGTAGTCATGTAGATGATGAGAAATAGAGTGGTTCCTCAAAGGATGCACATAGTTTATGCGGCATTCACAGCAAAAGGATAGAAAAAGCAATGTTCTCTGATGTTGACAATAGAATAACAACAATCGATAGTGGAACAATAGTTTGCATTCAGAACAGTCATCAAAGACCCGTCTAAACTTTGAAATTTATGGTATGGGCACTTCAGCTTTTCTAGTTTAAGTTTATTGTATAGGAAAGGAATGGTTAGAGGTCTACCATCTATTGTAGAAATCGATGGAGAATGTGAGGCTTGAATTTTAGGAAAGAAGCATAAACAACCATTTCAATTAGAGTATACTAGAAGAGAAAAAGCACCTCTTGAATTAGTGCACTCAGATTTGTGTGGACCCATGAAAACCCCTACCTTAGGAGGAAACACCTACTTCATGACATTTATAGATGATTATAGTAAAAAAAAAAATGGGTCTATTTCTTGAAAAACAAATCGAAAGCCTTTGAGAAATTCAAATGGATTAAGGCATCAGTTGAAAAGGAAAGTGGACACTATATCAAAGCCCTTAGAATGGATAGAGGGGGAGAGTACATCTCTAAATAATTTATGAATTTTTGTAGGAGTGAGGGCATTCATAAATAATTTACAACTAGATATACTCCACAACAAAACGGAGTGGCTGAAAGGAAAAACAAAACCATTCAAGACATAGAAGCAAGTATGTTGAAAGCAAAAGGGATGTCACACATTTTTTGGGGAGAAGTTATAGAAACATCAATTTACATATTGAATAGGTGCCCCAAAAAGCTTGTTCGTGACATGATTCCACAAGAGGCATGGACAAACAACAAATGTAGTACTGAACACCAAAGAATTTTTGGGTGTGTGGCATATGCATTTGTGCCAAAAGAGAAGAGGTAGAAATTTTATAAGGGGTGAAAAATGCATTTTCATAGGCTATAGTGAAGAGTCAAAAGCCTATAATTTTTACAATCCCATCACCAAGAAGGTAGTGATTAGTAGGGATGTTGTGTTCATTGAGAATGAAGCATAGGATGGAATGGTGGATAGCACCATGAGTATTTTAGTTACATTACCCCTTGATGATGAAGAAGTTTCAAATGATAGCAATCTTGAAGGAGCTCTAGAAAACAACATTTTAGGGAAAAACTACTGTAGAGAATTGGAAAATTGTAACTCTGGTGGTACTCAACAAAGCAACAACTCTGGTAGTGTTGAGTAGAACAACATCTTTGGACAGATACAACAGAGTAATAGCTCCAGAGTATACTAGAGTAGTAGCTCAGAAAATCAACAATACAGTAGATCAAGAGGTCAGAGTAGCAACAACTCGAAAGGTAATTTAGACCCTACACTCGTATCATTAATGCCACAAAAGGAAAATAGTGCAAGGGAGAGATATGACAACACAAGACATGCTGATTTTGAAGAGAATTTTGATTTTGCTCTATTTTCCTATAGTGATCCAACACACTTTGAGGCAGCGGTGAAAGAAGATAAGTGGTGTAAGGCCATGGATGAAGAGTTGGAGGCTATAGAGAGGAACCAAACATGGGAGATGACCCATTTATCCAAGGGTAAACAAGTGATTGGAGTGAAGTGGGTCTATAAGACCAAGTGTATAGTTGAAGGTAAAATTGAAAGGAATAAGGTAAGGCTACTTATCCAAGGGTATAAATAATAGCTTGGTATAGATTATGATGAGACATATGCACTACTTGCAAGGCTAGAAACAGTTCAATAATTCATAGCAATTGCATCCCAACATCATTGGAAGGTGTATCAAATGGATGTGAAGTCTGCATTCTTGAATAGAGTGTTGAAAGAGGAGGTGTATGTGGAGGAGCCACTTGGCTATGAATTCCCATGGCAAGAGGACAAGGTATATAGAATCTAGAAATATCTCTATGGTTTGAAAGAAGCACCTCAGGCATGGTACAACAAAATAGACTCATATTTAATGAGCAATGGCTTTAGAAAAAGCAACAATGAGCCCACACTCTACATCAAAGTAGCTAATGGTGATATTTTAATTGTTGATGTAGATGATATGATTTTTACTAGTAATAGTGACAAATTGATTGTTGATTTTAAAGAGGTGATGAAGAATGAGTTTGAGATGACAAATTTGGGTTTGTTGAAATACTTTCTTGGGATTAAAGTGCAACAAATAGTGCATGCATATTTATTTCACAAACTAACTATGCCAAACAAATTTTAAGGAGGTTTAAAATGCAAAACAACAAACCTACACCAACACCAACAACAACAGGTCTAAAATTGAGTAAGGATGAAAACAAAAATGATGTGAACCCAACCCTCTACAAGAGCATGGTTGGAAGTTTGATGTAATTGGCATCAAGTAGGTTTTATTTGATGTATGCAATAAGCCTGATTTTTAGGTTCATGGAGAAACCTAAGGACACACATTGGCAAGTAGGAAAGAGGATTTTAAGGTATGTGAATGGAAAAGCAAGTTATGGAATTTTGTATGCTGCATCAAATGAGTTTAAGTTGGCTGGTTACATGGATAGTTATTGGGTAGGTAATGTAGATGATAGAAAGAGAACATCTAGATATGTCTTCAACATGGGATTGGGTGAAATTTCATGGGCATCAAAGAAGCAGCCCATTGTCTCTCTTTCTATAGAAGAAGTTGAGTAAATTGCAGAAAATGCAAGAACATGTCAAGCTATTTGGTTGAGAAGGATAATTTTAGATTTGAAGGAACAACAAGGAGACTACAAAGTCATACATTGTGATAATGTGTCCTCAATAGCTTTGACAAAGAATCTAGTCTTTCATGGATGTAGCAAGCACATCGAGTTCTGATATCATTTCATAAGGGAGTTAGTGGAACAAGGTGAGATTGAATTATAGTATTGCATATCTAAATAGAAGCTTGTTGATATCTTCACCAAAGCATTTCCAAAAGATAGTTTTGAATGCTTAAGAGATAGGTTTGGTATTGTAGATAGCTTTAGAGATCAGCTCTGAAAGGAAACTATAGAATTATACTTGACTTTAGATTAAGGGGGAGTGTTGGAATATTAATTAATCTTCAATCAACATTTTCTCACCTACCCCCACATAGACTTGCAACTTTTGTTTGGACTGCAACAATTAATATGGTAGGTAGTTTTGAATTTGAAATTAACCGCTCTTTTTTGAGCTTGCAATTCAACACAAGACAAAAGGGAATGCAACTATTGGTTTTAGCATTTAGTTTTATTTTTTTATTTTGTGGGGAAATTGTAGCAACAGAAGAATATTCAATAGGAGACAAGGAGATAATAGAGAGTGCATACGGGAATGTTTATCAGATGCAACAATTTAATAGTAGCAACTTCAGTACTGTTGTAAGCAATAGTTTAGGTGTGTGTGCAACACCATTGTATTGGACAACAGTCAATATCTAATATATTGTTTTTAGTGTAAAACAAAGCATGTCCTCTGTATTTTTTGTAATTTTGAAAGCAAGAAGGGAATATATAAATCTATTTCTTTTGTGTGTCAATTTTTGTTGTCTTTGTGCATTCTTTGTTATTTTCTTGTTATGTCCTTCATTTTGTCATAGTACAACATCTGTGATTTATTTTGTTGCGCCCCTTCTTGCCAACATGTATTTCCTCTTTCTTTCTTTAAAATTAGTATCCTTTCCCGCATGATGAATAACATGATTTTGTTTTCTCATAAACCTCCTTTCTCCTTGTCCTCATGTTTCATGCAAGACTCAATTATTTTCTTCTTGATTGCCTTCTATAGTAGTCTTTATATTATTTCTAGTTTTAGTATATTAAATTAGATCATTTATTTTTATTAAGGTATATAATTCTTTCAAATCATTGAAGAACATAAATGTATATATCAAACAATATCTTGTAAAAATTAAAAATATAAAAATAAATATATATGTTTCAATTTAGTTAAGGTTAGATTCAAGTTATATCAACATTTCAAGCATACATACAATATAAAAATACATAAATATCATTACTTATTGTATAATTGTTCAATATATGTTTAGTGTAGTTCTAAAGTAGTTGAATTCATTTAGAGATATATTTTATTATTCATTTTGATAAATCACTTTACATTTAGAATAGTTGGAACATTTATTACAAATCATTGTGAAGAGAATAATAAACTTATTGAATATTTTATACTTAAGCTAAGTAGGCTCTTAAACATAGATTAGACACTCAATATTCAACAAAAAGAAATAATAATAATTTTTTCAACATAGATAATAGTTGATTTGTTGACTAAATAATGGTAATCCCAATTACTAATTTAATGATATTAACTACCATGAAAAATTATAGAATAATAGAAAATTAAGACATATACTCTTGACAATTATCACATTGATGTTATATCTTGTTAATATCTAGGAAATTACCATTGAACCTCATGATGATCCTTATATCTAAGGTTGACACATCATTTTGATGGATTGGATGTGATCACTTAGCCTAATTACAAAATATTGAGAGATGTTGAATTGTTAGATCGTTTATGATTTTGATTCATATAAGTGAAATTTTTGAGAATTGGTTAACTCTTATCCTTCTTGAACCACATCACAAGAATTAATATTACCAATTCTATTTTTTATTTATTTATCTAAAATAATATTAATTGTCATTTACATTTAATTTCTACTATACTATCAAATAGTTATCACACAAGATTAAGTATTGATTGATAAAATTATGTAAAAATCTAATGAATCATAAAGATAGATTAATAAAAGAATTTGTTAGGACTAGAAAAATCTGCCTCAATTTCCCACAAAATTTCATTTCTTCACCAAAATCTTGTCACCCAACACACCATTTTAAAACTTCAATGTTCAAAATACTTCATTCACTCACTCTCTAAGTCATCACCCTAATAAAATCCACATTAGTCACCCTACCTATAAATGAAGAAAGTCATATCAAAGAGACTATACTATGTTGGTGAAAGTCACTTTAAGATTCCTTCAAAGAAATGAGGAAGTAGGAAAGTATGAAAAATATCGAGAAGAGTCATCTTGGTGTCTCTTTGACAATCCGACTAAACTCTTATCAAAGACACTTTGGCATATCAAAAGTAAATTTTTTTGGGGTCTCTTCGATAACCCGAAGACTGAACCACCAAGGTGCATAAATACTTTGATCACTTTGGTATGACTTTCAAGAAAAATACACCTCAACATTCAAGAAATAGAAAAAAATCTCTTGAACATGACTCATCAATGTATCAAAGTGATGATGAAACATCGAGGAGAATATGGAATATTAGGATGAGTGATTTATGAGTCCCCTCGATCTCATGTAAGCGGTAAAGTTCTTCAAAGAGAAAATATACTTCAGCAGGACGAGGAAACTTGTCTCTTCGATAAGGCGATGGAATTTATCACAAAAAGTAACAAAGGATGTCAGGACAATTTTCGAAAGGACCCTGAAGTTTTGGAGTAAGGTGATTCACAGTCCCCCGGAAAAGGAAAAAGGAAGCATCAATTGAAGGAGTATCCTAGAGAAGGATCTATATCGGTGAAACCCAAACATCGGTCCCTTCGAAAACTCTAAAACAAATGAGAAAAAGACTAAAGTGGAGGACTCCATCTAAGGGAATAATACATATTGGGAAAACAAGAATTCTAGTCCCCTCAATAAAATGACAACATTTGTTGCCTCGATGGGATAAATTTGTGAACATATCGAATCGATAAGAGGGTATCAAAGAAGACTAATCAACAAGAAGGTTTTCAGAGGACATAGTGATATTGATATGAATCCATATGTTGTCTCTTCAAAATCTCGAAGGGAAGAAAGAGGATATGCCCATAAAATAGATATTGAGGGAAAGGGGAAATATCGGTGAGACCAAAAAATTGTCATCTCAATGAAGTGAAAGTGTTGACAATACCGCGACATGACGAAGGGAAATTTTTGTGACAGTGATTTGAATATCAACGGTTGATATTCAAAACAATTAATTGTTCACTCAATGACAAAGTTTCCATTAATGAACCATAGCCGAGAGCATTAAAAATAAAATCTTGACACATTTGGAAATCATTGAGAACCTAGAAAATGAAGGAGCGAAGTATAGCAAGGGATGAAAACACCTGAACTAGGAAAAGAGTTATCCAAGTAAGTACCCAGAAGCCTGAGCTAAAATTTTTAAAGTATCTACAAACTGGTTCAAATTATCCAAGAATGCAAGTAGGGTTTTTTTTTGTAAATTCACATAATGGCATCCACTTCCAAAAACCTTAAAAATAAAAGACAAAAGCAAGAAGAAATGCATCTAAACCAAGACTTAGTTAATCAATGTCTTGGTTCTAGAGAAAGGTCTAGAAGACATGCAAAATTGAATTTAGAAGATAAAAGCAAGAAAGTGGGCGATACATGGACCTTGACATGGGGATATGACTTATTTATATACCACTATAGAAAGATGCACAAGCAAAAACTACTCTCCAACCCATGAAGACTGAATCTGGGTAAATTGGTGGTACCTAATGTGTTGTTTAATTTTGAATTGATCAAAGTAATTTCCAACAAATTCAACCCTTAAACTTGTATGATAGAATTGCCAAATGGATCTTCTTTCATGACTATCACCAAGAACCATATTTCTATGGTATTCTAATTAGACACTAGTATCGATATGAAATTCAGAATTAGGGACCTCTTGAATGAATATCACAACCTAAGCACTGATTATAAAAGGTGGAGATTGCTATTACATAGGTCTCAAGAGGAAGGAAACAAGCTCAAATTATTCTCAAGAGAGAAAACCCTCCATATTCTCTGAACTTGTTTGAGGGATATTTTTAATATACATATTATTCTGTTTACCAATTTCTTGGCTTAGATGGCCCTATACTCATGGAAATAGCACCAATGGTCTTGAAGACTGATATGTAGAGTCAGGATGCCCGACCTCTTGACTATGCTGAGTACATGGCTGATGAAATTCATAATGACCTTGTTTCCATAAGGAATAAAGATGGAGGCTTTTACTTCAGACACCTCTCAATATTTATGCATCTCATTTTGTATGAGATACAAGGTCTAGAAATGTGGGATGAGTTGTTAAGAGTAAGAGACTTGGATGATGAAGGAAACACTAAACCAGTGCAAATGTGGAATGCTATTTGGGATAGCCAGTTTGTGAGATCTCATTATTTGTATTTTAAAGAATATTTTGTGAAACCTTTGTATAAGTTATTGGGTCATCCATGTGATTGCAATTTATCAATTGAAATACAAAGGTTCTTAAGACCTAAAGATAAGGATGAAAGAAGAAATTTCAATTATAATTGGGGTGATTGGTATCCCTATAGTTATTGCACAAAAATCAGAGTATATGGATTTGAAGGAGCACCATTTCTACTACCAAAAACTTGTCCAAACAAGATTTCTTACTTGGAGATTGTGAGGCAACTGGCCTACTCTGATTTTGTGCACCTTAAAAGTCATAATAAGAAATCACTATTTCCTAGTATATTATGCTTCAAATATTTCACCGTAGTTGCTGAGAAAGGCTATGAGTCAATTGATAAAAGGCTAGAACACTATAGTCTGCCTAAAGGAAATACAAAGGAGAAATTTGACCCTAAACGTTTTATAAATAATATGAAAAAAATCAAAAAAATGGGAGGCTATCCTCACATACTCTTTGAAAATGATGATCTAATAAGGAATATTGATAGGAATTATGGTGCTAGGAGAAGAAGCTTATATAATAGGGTGATGATGGAAAAATATTGGAAAGCAAACAATTAGCCTTCATATGAGGGTACCTTTTTGGACATTGAAGATCCTGTAAAGAGATTGGATGCCCTAGTTTTACATGAAGCAGAGCTAAATAGAGATGGACCCTTTTGGGTATTCACAAAGAGAAGAAATGAAGACATTGGAGAAATATAGGCTGAAAATGAAGCTCCATTTTGTCAACTCTCTCAGCCTACGTCGAATATCAATTTTTTTGTTGATACATCTATTGAAGAAAAAAAAGAAGTGGGGAGTGAAGATGAAGGTATGCAGGTAGATATACCTGTGATTGGAGAATATGAACCCCCAGTGGAAAGAAATATTGTTGTATGGAATCTCAAAATTTTCCTTCGAATGATGTAAGACATAGTACTAGTAAGAAATTTGTTTCCGATGATGATTTTGTAAAAACTCCTGAATTTAAAGAATTTATTTATGAATATAAAGGAAAATTGGTTAGGGAAGGGATCAAGGATGTTACACCTGAGAAAGAGGAAAAAAATTTAGAAAATATCCAAGAGGAAGCTGATAGAGAAATGGATAACATCACCCAAGAAAGAGGAAGGGAATTATTAGACGAAGCAAGGATTATGCTATTCCCTAGCTAGGACATGAGTTTAGCCATTGTGTTTGACAACTTCAAAAGATATTAGAATAAGAATTTGTAGTTGAGCATAGAAGGGGTGGACAAAGTATACACTGGATCAGGATATGACCCAGATAACACAACTTTGTTAATGTGGGCCTTATACCCACCCAAAAAAAAACCTTTAGTTATTGATGATCCTAATAAATCATTTGGTCACCTCTTTGTGCAACGAATTGAAGACATTGACCCTATAGAGACTATAGATCTAAATGTTAATGTTGCTTGATTCACTAAGGCTCAAATTGAGAAATTGGTGAAGGATAATAAAAGATATACATCTGAAAAGGAGAACCTGAGGCAAGAGATTACAAGTTACAAAGATAAGCTTCCATCTTCTTCAAGAAAATAATCCCCATGGTTAAACATTGATAACAAGGTAATAGAAGCCATGATTGAAACCACTTATTGAAAGAACAGAGCTAAAAAATTCTAGAAAAGAAGTGATAAATTGGAAATGGAGATGAAGTCCCTCAAGTTTAAAATGGTTTCATAATTAATAAAGAGAAGATTTGAAAGGATGCTTAAGAATGCTGACAAAGTTTGGGCAATCCACAACAAAACACATGCAGCTTACCAAGAGAACAAAAGGCTACACCTTAGGATGATGGAGACAAAAGAAGAATTAATAGCCAAAGAAAATATTGATGATCAAGTTTTCAAAGTTTATAAGTAATTAATTGATATGCATGAGAAGTTTTATACTATGCTGACACAAGAGCTTAGTGACTTTGACGATCCATTTGATATAGCATTGCCCAATTTCGTCGATGATGAAGGAGAGCCAAAGGAACAAATAATTTGGAAGAATGAACTGGCTCAATTATTACCAATGGCTCTTGACAAAGTGAATGACAAGATGATGGTAATGGTAAATACACATTCATAGTTATAAAAAAAATTACTCTAGAATTTGTTATGAAGGACATCATTGCCAATGCAGATACATATGCTAGATGAGATTACATTAATCATCTTTCCAAAATCAACATGTTTATTTCTCAGGAAGCATAGGGGTTGAAGGTATTATCAAATTCCCGCAGCATCAAGTACATTATCATGGAGAGAGGACCTTGAACAGATCTTAAATGGTCATGGGTATCTCACGAAGAATAAAAGACTGCGTTGTGTTGTGATTGATGTGGAATTCATCATCATCTTTGTTAAATTCATGTGTTAAGTATTCTAATTTGTGTTTAATAAAATATAAATAAAGGGACACTACTCTATATGTAATGGCCTAAATCTTGTTGCTTCTGATATATAAGGGAAACCAAGGCCAAGTTTTATCATCATCGGATATCATCATTAATATTAGCATCATTAACATAGATATTTTACATATTAGTATATAAAAGACTTTTGATATGTACTCCGTTATCTCTTGGAGTAATATAATGGAGAATAAAGTTTAATTTGGTGGCCAAATTATTGGTGTTTAATTGTTTTATTGATTGAAATTCATATATGTTATCCTATTGTCTCTAGAATGGTCTTTTCTTGTTATTTAGATTTAATATATCAAGGATATAAGTAATTTATCAAGGCACATTTGATGTTCTTGTGTTATTAATTTGACTAGATCCTTCAAGGAAGGATTAAATTCTTTTAAGTAATCATGGTAACTTGGAAAGATATCATTGGGATTCATAAGAAGAGCTTGGTAACTGTGTAATGAAAATCTCCACCTTTTATAACTATTGCTCAAGTTGTGATATTCATGCAAGAGGTCCCTGATTCTGAATTTCATATTAATACTGGTGTCTAATTAGAATACCATAGAAATATGGTTCTTGGTGACAAGAATGAAATTAGATCCATCTGGAAATTTGATCATGTGAGTTTGAGGGTTGTATCTATTGGCAAGTACTTTGATCAATTCAACATTAAAAAACACATTAGGTACCACCAATTTACCCATATTCAATCTCCATGGGTTGGAGATTAGTCGGTGCCTATGCATCTTTCTGTAGTGTTATATAAATAAGTTGTATCCCCTTGTCAGGGTCCATGTATCCCCGACTTGCTTGTTTTTATCTTCTAATTTTTCAGCCTGAGGGTTCAATTGTGCATGTCTCCTTGACCTTTGTCTAGAACTAGGACATTAATCAATTAAGTCCTGGCTTAGATTCCTTTCTTCCAACTTTTTTCTTTTATTCTTAGGGTTTTCGAAAGTGGATGCCATTATGTGAATTTGTGGAAAAAAAAAACCTACTTCCGTTCTTTGATAATTTGAACCAGTTTACAGATACTTTAGAAATTTTAGCTCAGGCTTCTGGGTAGTTACTTGGATAAAACTTTTCCTAGTTCAGGTATTCTTGTCCCCTACTATACTCCGCTCCTTCATTTTTTGGTTGCTCAATGATTTCTAAATGTGTCAAGATTTCATTTTTAATGCTCTCGACTCTGGTTCATTAATGGAAAATTCATGTCATCGAGTGAACAATTAATTGTTTTGAATATCAACCATTGATCTTTTCATCACCACCACCAAATTTTCCCTTCACTATGTCGTGGTCTTGTGAACACTTTTGATTCATCGAGATAACAATTTTTTGGTCTCACCGATATTTCCACTTTCCCTTGATATCCATTTTATGGGCATATACTCTTTCTTCCCTTTGAGATTTCAAAGATACATCATATGGCTTCATATCGATATCACTATGTCCTCTTGAAAACTTCCAAGAGGTAACTGACAACCTTACAATTTATACAAAGTATAAACTTCTCAAAGTTTCAAACAATTAGAGTTAAGCCAAGAAGGGGGATCTACATATCACATATATCTTGACTTTGTCTACCTAATATGAATAGGCAATGATCACATTCATCTCAAAATAATACTTCATATAGAATTGATTCACATACTTGAATTTCAACCTTAGGAGTAGGAGTAGTTGTTAAGTTTGCATCTATTTTACATTTACATGTCAGTGTGGATAGATCCCTAAAGTTAAAGAAGTCATGCAACCTTTAAATATGCATTGATTATTAAGGTACACCCGCCTAGGTCTAGTAGAGCTTGAAGTGTAGGGAGTTCTCAACCACGTCGGTTAACTCCATTTGTTAGCCAAAAACATTGTAAGCCTAACCATAGAGCTTGGAATCCTCTTAGGGTTTGCAACTTGCATTTTTGGGAACTAACAGATTGGCGACTCCACTGGGGAGAAGCCTAGTCAACTTTGAATTTTGACCATTCCATTATAGAGTCATTAAACCTCACATTTGTGTAATTACACATTCATAGGGGATTCTGGAGGGGATAAACCCATAATAATATCATTCAGACTTTAACATCAAAATCCATATCATTATCCTACTTTTAAAAAAAGTGGGTAGCGACTACCAAATATTGTGAGATCATTGCATGAGTAAAAATTTAAAATATACATAAAAAAGGGTGAGTTCTAGACACCAAAGTATCACAGTTTCCCATGACATGGATGAGAGAATATCCTTACATAGGGGGATTCCCAAGAATGATGGAAAAAATGGAATGATAAGCAATTTTCCCTAGTTTCAAAAGGCCATAATAACAAGGGTGGTACAACATCAACTCCACCAGAAGTAACACAAAAAAATAACCATGGTCATCAGGAAAACACATCAGACCAACCTTTCATAGTGCACAAAATGTTTAGTCCTTTACATGAATCAAAATTTCACAATGATGAATGATATCAATCAGGGCACCACTATACTCTACCTCAACAAAGTAGCTTCAATAATATTCGCCACTTTGAGACTAATCCTCAAAAAATGAATGAGTTTGAGGCATGAATAGAAGCTGAAAGGATATGAAACCAAAGAGAATGTGATTATAGAATGACACTTCAACAAGGTGAAGAATCCTAATATGAGTTCACCAATAAGATGGTATCCACAAAGATTCATCATAGTCTACCAAAAGACACATAGACTATTGAGGAGGTACAACAAAACCTACAAAACCTATAGGATATGCTTGGGTTAGCTAGACTAAAAGAATAAGAAGAATGAACAAAACAAGATCAATTACAACAGATAAAATCTTGATGTACAACAAGTAACTCAAAATACATACCACACCACAAGAAGGGTGGGCATGCCAGCACAAGTAATTTACATGGGTCACAACATAATACAAGCGGTCCTAAGGTTCCAAAAACACCTCACAATGCAACAAGAAATACAAGCAGTGCAAATTATATGCAACATAATGTTCCACCATAGACCTCACAACCACAAAATTTCCATACCACTTCCCAACCCATGGCTAACACTTAACTACCTCCTATTCAGCAGTATGTCCCACCTCACCAACATCATATACCTCAACAAAATGTGCAAGGTAATGTATACCCTCACCAAAATGTACAACATGTAACTCACCAAAAAGGCTCTCAATACCAACCCAACCAACCTAACCAAAACCCGTACTTGCAAGGACCCCTAAATATAAACATATATCAACAACTGGATTTATCTAGATGTCATATATGTCCAGATCCAATTAGTAATGATTTGAGAAATGGGATCCCAAAATTTTCTAGGAATCATGTCATCACAACAAAGGAACATATAAGAAATTTTGATGTAGTTGTGGCTTACTTCAATATACAATATGAGGATGTCCTCATGAAGTTATTCACGATGTCCCTGATTGAAGATGTCAGGGACTGGTATAAGAACCTTCCTGATGCTTTGATCAATTCTTCAATAGATTTCAAAGACCAATTCAAGGAACAATACTGAAGTCATTTTGACCCAAACTTTGTTGTGCATGAATTGACATACATTAAAAAATAGCATAATGAATCAGTGGTTGATTTCAACCAAAGGTTCTCAAATCTATTCAACAAAATCTCACTTGGATCAAAGCCCCCAGATGGTATGGCCCTTGCTCTTTACCTAAAAGCCTTCAACCCTAAAACTGGGTATGAAATTAGAAATAGAGCTCTCAATACCCTTGCAAAAGCTCAAAAAGATTCTTTACACATTGAAAATAATAGGAGAGTTATGGGGATGATTAGAAAAAGAGATAATGCCAGAGCTCCACAAAATCCTAACAACCATCAAACCAAATAGACAACCATTATAAAAATGAAAGGCCTAGACTACATGACATGCCATATAATCCTAACTAGAACTATGGGAGACCTATGGATAATAATCAGAGAAAAATTTAATAAGGATACCCCAAACCCATTGAGAAAACATGGGGCACACATGGTAGAGAACAATCCATGGTTTTTAGCATGCAACTTTCCACACTCACCTGAATATTGTATAGTGGATCAGTCCCTACAAGAAAATGAATTGTCTTATGATCAAGATAGGGATGATCATACTATAAAAATTGTAGGGATAAGACCCCACAAAATTGATGAAGAATACTCATCTTTTGAGGAGGATGGGTTTGAATATGACGTGAGTAATAAAAAATACAATGTTAATATGGGTCAGCAGGAAATATTTTTTGATCAGGGGGACAATAATGAAGAAACTAATTATACATCTAATGCAATGCCATAGTTCCAATTGAGGACACCAACTGAAGAAGAGAAAAGGTCTCTTACATTATTTGTTGTGGCGTAGGCCAAAAGCAGTTACAACTTGAGGAGAAGAACCATAAATGCAAATCAGGGAACACCTAGAAGCTTATTCATAAAAGATGAAAAGCATAATAATGATGTCCTAGATAATCAAAATAAATTTGAAAAAGAGAAAGCTCATAAAAATATGCCAAAGGAAATAGCAAAGAATGAGCAAGATAAGATAAAATATAATGTTAAGTTGCAAGTTGAGGAGAAGAGTTGTATTAAGATAGAGAAAATAGAACAATTAGTGAGTTCCCCCTCATTTGACATAACACAAGTAATTTATTAGATCAAGATGTTTGTACCATTGCTGGAGATGATGAGGGTGGATGACTATAGAGATAGCGTTATCAAGTTGATCTCAAATATACTAAATAAGAAGCAAAATCAAAATCAAATCAAAGAAAAATAAGAAGAAAAGGTAAATAATGTTGAACATAAGAACATAAGACACCCGAGGTTTATCTTGGTGACACTTTAACAAAGAATCCCTCTCAGATATACCCATTCTATACTACACTATTGATTAACAATAAGCTGGTAAAAAACTACATGATCGACTCAGGAGCTGCAATAAACATCATGCCAATGGTTGTTATGAAAGAGTTGGGCCTATGGGTGGAAACTACTTATGGAAAATTATATATAATGGAAAACATGTCTATCCCGGTTGTTGGAGTTATATGGGATGTAAAGCTAAAGTTGGATTCATATCTTGAAGCAACTTACAAGACAGATATCACTATTGTAGACACTCCTCCCTATTATGACATGTTGTTATCTAGGTAGTGGACTGTTGTAGTAGGAGGAAATATTCAATTAGATTCATCATATGCAACAATACCAATAAATGGAAGAGAAGTCAAGTTGTATAGGGATCCAAGATCTGAGTATTTTATAGAATATTTTGCTCCAAATTAGATAAATTGTTTTTGTGATGTGGATCTTGGAAACTTCAAAAATTAAAAAATCACAACTAGAATTACAAAAAACAAAACCAATAAATAGGGAAGCTCAACTTGATGAATAGGGTGTCTTGAGGATGTATTTTGATGGTGCATAAAACAAAGGCATGAATGGAGCAGGAATGGTATTCATCTCAACCATTGGAAAAACATTCAAGTACTCATTCTTATTAACATTTGAATGTACCAACAATATAGCTGAATACAAGGAGTTGTTGTTAGGCTTAAATATTGCCATAAGGTATGGAATCAAGTTGCTATTAGTGTATGGAGCCTTTGAACTGATTGTATCACAGGCCAGGGAAAAGTATTCATCAAAAAACAAGAGGCTAAAACAATACATAAATGTAGTTGGGGATACTATTGAACTCTTTGATGCATTCTTGATAGACTGGATAGAAAGATCTAAGAACATAATGGCAGATTTCCTAGCAAACATGACCCTAAAGAAGGATGAAATTACATTGATGGGAATAATAGAAGTGGAATTAAAAACAAGACCCGCAATCCCAGACAACATCTATAATTGATAGGTGTTCAATGATGATGAAGACTTAATTAAGTTTCTTTTGTATAGATCAGTATGAGTCTCAAGAAATAGATTTCAATACTTTGTTGAGGAAATAGATGGTAAGTAAATTGTCTTCAGACAAGAAATGGTATAGTTAAAGAAAAATAAGATTCCAAAGGGCCTTGCAGCATTGGAAATATTATTCGATGAACATGATACATTCAATCTAAAACCTACACCTGTCAAGCATGGAGACGTTGAAGAAATTAATCTCGAGATAGAACTCGCTCCTAAAAAAGCATATATTGGCAAAAGGATCAGTCTTAAAGTAAGAGAAATACTTATAGTCTTTCTTTGAAAGTATAAGCATGTATTTTCCTAGTCCTATGACAATTTAAAATCATACAGAGAGGATCTCTTCTAGCATGAGATAAAATTGAAGCATGATGCTAAACCCTTTACACAAAAGAAAAGACCCATAAACCCCACATTAGCATTAGAAATGTAGGAAGAGATTATGAAACTTAGAGATGGAGGTATTATCAAACCAATTAGACATTACTCTTGGGTCTCAAACCTAGTACCTATAAGGAAGAAAAATGGAGACATAAGGTTGTGTGTGGATTTCAGAAATTTGAATATCTCATCACTCAAAGATAACTATCCTCTCCCAAACATCGAGGCAATACTACAAAGGGTGACAGGCTATGAGCTACTATCTATGATGGATGGTTTTTTAGGGTATAACCAAGTAAAGCTCAAGGAGTTGGAGCAATACTAAAATTTCCTTCACCATTCCCTTGGGTACATATACTTATGTGAGAATTCCTTTTGGCCTCACTAATGCTAGAGCAACATTTCAAAGGGCTATGGATGTAGCCTTTGCCAACTTGATCAATTCTATAATGGTGGTCTATCAAGATGACCTAACTGCATATTCCAAAAGGGTATAAGATCATTGTGCACACCTAGAAAAGATCTTTATCAGAGCATTGGAATATGGCATATTTCTCAATCCAAAGAAATGTCATTTTTCTATCACAAAAGGTAAATTATTAGGGTATATTGTCTCAAAGGATGTAGTGAGAATTGATCTAGAATGGGTGGAATCTATTGAAAAATTCCCATTCCAAAGACCGTGAAGGCCCTCCAGTCCTTCTTTAGAAAAATTAATTTTTTCAAGAGATTTATCTCAAACTTTGCAGAGATTGTAAAACCAATCTCAAAAATGTTGAAGAAAGGTTCAAAGGTTGACTAGAAAAAAGAAGCCATTGATGCATTTGTATCAATCAAAAGAGAAATCAAGGAAGCACCTATATTGAAGTCTCTAGACTTTGAAACACCATTTCAAATATTCTCCTTTGCATCATTTCATATAGTGGCGGTTGTAATGTTATAGAAGAATAATGAAGGATATGAACAACCAATCTCATTCCTTAGTAAATCACTCCAGGGGAAAGAATTGAAATATTACATCACTGAGAAGCAAGCATATGACCTAGTAAAAGTGATCAAGGCATTCAGACCCTACTTGGTAGGAGCATAAGTAATCACATATGTACCAAATGTTGCAATGAAGGATTGTTTTTCACAAACAGAGGTGACTAGAAGGAGATGTTGATGGATAAACCATATCTAGGAGTTTAATATTAATATTCAAATTACCAAACTAGTAAGAGGGAAAGGACTAGAAAATTAATGACTAAGTCCAATTTAGAAGCAACGTAGGTTTGCAATGTGGGAGGGGAAGAAAATTGAATATCAAGTATTGAGCATAAACAATGGTACACCAACATAGCATACTATCTTAAACATATGAAATGTCTTGAAGGCTTAAATGACAACCATAAAAGGACCTTAAAACTCCAAGCATCAAAATATGACTTTATAAATGGAGACCTATATTGGAAGGATAAGGATGGTGTCTTATTGCTATTCTTAGATGAGGCACAAGCAAAATATATCTTAAAAGAGATGCATAAAGGTGTGTGTGGAGGTCACTTCTCGGAAAAAAACATTGCCCACAAGATATTAAGGGCAGATTACTACTGGTCTAAAGTCTTCAATGATTCCCATAGATATGTGGGGAAGTGTGAAGAATGTCAAAGGTTTTTTGGAAGACCAAATTATCAGGGAGCCTTACCATTGAGACCAATGCAAATTGAAGCCCCTTTTCATCAGTGGGGAATTGAATTTATAGGAAAAATTATAGACATGTCTAATGGTGGACACAAATGGATCCTAGTGGCCACTAATTATTTTATGAATTGGATAGAGGTTGTCCCAATGAAATAGGCCACTAGTAAAGTGGTGATCAACTTCCTGTTAGATAACATCATCACTAGATTTGGGGTACCTGTGAGACTCATTATAGATAATGGCATGTGCTTTATATCATAGGAATTTAAGGAATTTTGTGATTCATATTGGATAATAATTTCATACGCCTCACCATACCACCCTCAAGCAAATGGGCAGGCAAAGTCCAGTAACAAAAGTATCATAGAAATAATCAAAAAGATGTTGGATAACAACAAGAAAGCTTGGGATTTCAAACTGAGATTGTCTCTATGGGTGGATAGAGTTACTATAAAGAGGGCTACTTAGATATCTCCCTTTTAATTGGTGTATGGAGCCTAGACTAGACTTCCAATACATAACCTCTTGCCTATTCACAAGTTCACTTTACAAGAAGATATAGATGTCCCTAAGCCTATGGAAGAGAGGATGGGACAATTGGTTGAATTGGATGAGGTCAAATCAAAAGCACATAAGCAAAATGAGAAGATACAATTGCAAACAAAGTATCTATTTGACAAAAGGGAAAAATATAGAAAGTTCAAAGTGGATAGCATGGTCCTTATATGGAATGCTAGAAACCAAGACAAGGGGAAGCATGGGAAATTTTAAGCACTATAGTTGGGTTCATTTTTCATCACTGGTAAATGTGGGGAATACTCATACTACCTCCATAACATGATCAAAGAAGAACAAGAATTTCTAGTGCATGGACAATTTCTAAAAATCTTCTTTTCTTAAAGTTTGATATCATTTTTCATGCATAGTATCTTAGGATTTTTATTTTCTTTATTTTTTCTTTTTCCACCTTCACCCCTTGGTTTGCATCCTAGAGAATTATTTTTGATTCTTGAAATGACCTCATAGTCATTCATCCCCATTTGCATCCGCTATTAGGACTAGAAAAATCTGCCCCAATTTCCCACATTAGTCACCCTACCCATAAATGAAGAAAGTCATGTCGAAGAGACAATACTATGTCGGTGGAAGTCACTTTAAGATCCCTTCAAATAAATTATGAAGCAAGATAATGTGAACAATAGTGAGAGAAAATCTTATAGAGGAGATTCATCTTGGTGGCTCTCCGACAATCCGACTGAACTCTTATCAAAGACACCTTGGCATATCAAAAGGAATTATTTTTGGGGTCTCTTCGATAACCCAAAGACTGAACCACCAAGGTACATAAATACTTTGATCAATTTGGTATGAATTTTAAGAAAAATATACCTCAGCATTTAGGAAACAAAAAAACATCTCTTAGACATGACTCATCAATGTATTGAAGTGACGATGAAACATCAAAGGGACAATACAAATCTAAAGAATCAAGGAGAATATGGAATATTGGGATGAGTTATTTATGAGTCGCCTCAATCTCATGTAAGTTTTAAAGTTCATCAAAGAGAAAATATGCATCAGTGGACAAGGAAACTTGTCTCTTTTATAAGGCGATGGCAGTTATCATAAGAGGTAACAAAGGATGTCAAGATGGTTTTTGAAAGGACTTTGAAGTATCAGAGTAAGGTAATTCACAATCCCCCCAAAAAGGAAAAGGGAAGCATCAATTGAAGGAGCATTGGGGAGAAGGATCTATATTGGTGAAACCCAAACATTGGTCCCTTTGACAGCTCTAAAACAAATCAATGAATGACTAAAGTGGAGGACTCCATTGAAGGGAAGAATACATATCAGGAGAAAAACAATACTGATCCCCTCGATAAAATGACAAAATTTGTTGCCTCGATGGGATAAATTTTTGAACATAATCAAGCAATAAGAGGGTATCAAAGAAGAATAATCAATAGGAAGGTTTCAAGAGGATGTAGTGATATTGATATGAAGCCATATGATGTCTCTTTGAAATCTCAAAGGGAAGAAAGAGGATATGGCCATAAAATGGATATCGAGGGAAAGGGGAAATATCGGTGAGACCAAAAAATTGTTATCTCAATGAAGCAAAAGTGTTGACAAGACCACGACATGACAAAGGGAAAATTTGGTGGTGGTGATGAAACAATCAATGGTTGATATTCAATACAATTAATTTTTCACTCGATGACATGAAGTTTCCATTAATGAACTAGAGTTGAGAGCATTAAAACTCAAATCTTGACACATTTGGAAATCATTGAGCAACCAAAAAATGGAGCAGAGTATAGTAGGGGATGAGAACACCTGAACTAGGAAATTTTTAATCCAAGTAAGTACCCAAAATCTTGAGCTAAAAGTTCAAAAGTATTTGTAAACTGGTTCAAATTATCAAAGAACAAAAGTAAGGTTTTTGTTTTCTGCAAATTCACATAATGGCATCCACTTTCGAAAACCCTAAAAATAAAAGATAAAATCTAGAAGAAAGGCATCCAAGCCAAGACTTAATTGATTAATGTCCTAGTTCTAGACAAAGTTCAAGGAGACATGCACAATTGAACCCTTAGGCTGAAAAATTAGAAGATAAAAATAATCAAGTCAGGGATACATGGACCCTAACAAGGGGATACGACTTATTTATATACCACTACAGAAAGATAAATAGGCACCAACCAATCTCCAACCCATGGAGACTGAATCTAGGTAAATTGGTGGTACCAAATATGTTTTTTAATGTTAAATTGATCAAAGTACTTTCCAATAGATACAACCCTCAAACTCGCATGATCAAATTGCCAGATGGATCTAATTTCATGCTTGTCGCCAAGAACCATATTTCTATGGTATTCTAATTAGACACCAGTATCAATATGAAATTCAAAATCAGGGACCTCTTGAATGAATATCACAACTTGAGAAATAGTTATAAAAGGTGGAGATTGTTGTTACACAGGCCCTGAGAGGAAGGAAATAGGCTCAGGGTATTCTCAAGGGAGGAAAACCCTCCATATTCTATGAACTTGTTTGTGGGATATTTTCAATATACATATTATTTTGTTTGCCAAGTGCTTCGATTAGACACCCCTATACTCAAGTAAATAACACCAATGGTCTTGACAACCAATATACAAAGTTAGGATGCCAGACCTCTTGACTATGTTGAGTACCTGGTCGATGAAATACACAATGACCTTATTTCCATTAAGAATAAATATGGAGGATTTCAGTTTAGACACTACTTATTATTTATGCATCTCATTTTGTATGAGGGACAAGGTTTTGGAATGTGGGATGAGTGCTTAATAGTAAGAGACTTGGATGATGAAGGAAAAATTAGACTCGTGCAGATGTGGACTGCTATTTGGGATAGCCGGTGTGTGAGATCTCATTATTAATATTTTGAGGAATATTTTGTGAAACCTATGCATAAGTTACAAAGATTCTTAATACCTACAGATGAGGATGAAAGAGGAAATGTCAATCATAATTGGGGTGATTGGTATTCTTATAGTGATTACACAAAAATGAGAGTATATGGATTTGAAGGAACACCATTGCTACTACCAAAAAATTGTCTAAACATGATTGCTTACTTGGAGATTGTGAGGCAACTGGCCTACTCTGATTTCATGCAACTTAAAATTCATAATAAAAAATCACTAATTAATGGGAAATTGTGCTTCATTGATTTCATTGTGGTTGCTAAGAAAGGCTGTGAGTCAATTGATAAAAGGATAGAACACTACAGTCTACCTAAAGGAAATACAAGGAAGATATTTGACCCTGAATGTTTTATAAATAATATCAAAACAAGCAAAAAATTGGGAGGCTATCCTCACACACTCTTTAACAATGATGATCTAATAAGAAACGTTGATGAGCATTATGCTGCTAGGAGGAGAAGCTTATATAACAAGGTGATGATGGGAGAAGATTGGAAAGCAAGCAATGATCCTTCATATGAGGGTGCCATTTTGGACATTGAAGATCTTGTAAAGAGATCAGATGCCCTAGTTTCACATGAAGCAGAGATGACTAGAGATGTAACCTCTTGGGTATTCATAAAGAGAAGAAGTGAAGATATTGGAGAAATATAGGCTGAAAATGAAGCTCCACTTTGTTAGCTCTCTCCTCAGCCTACATCGAATATCAATTTTTTTGTTGATACATCTATTGAAGAACAAGAAGAAGTGGGGAGTGAAGATGAATGTGTGCAAGTAGATAAACCTATGATTGGAGAATATGAACCCCTAGTGGAAAGAAATATTGTTGTGATGTAATCCCTAAATGATCCTTTGAATGATGAAAGACATAGTGCTAGTAAGAAATTTGTTTTCAATGATGATTTTGTCAAGACTCCTAAATTTAAAGCATTTATTTATGAATATAAATGAAAATTGGTTAGGGAAGGGATCAAGGATGTTACACCTGAGAAAGAGCGATAAGTCTTAGAATAGCTCCAAGAGGAAGTTGATAGAGAAATGGATAGCATCACCCTAGAAAGTGGAAGGGAATTACTAGAGGAAGTTGGGTTATGTTACTCCCTGGTTGGGACATGAGTTCAGCCATTGTGTTTGACCGCTTCAAAATAAGAATTTGCAGTTGAGCATAGAAGGAGTGGAAAAAGTATACACTATATTAGGATATAACCCAAATAACACAACTTTGTTAATGTGGGCCTTATACCCACCCAACAAAAAAAATTTAGTCATTAATGATCCTAATAAAGCATTTGGTCACCTCTTTGTGAAATGAATTGAAGACAGTGACCCTCTGGACACTGCAAATCTAAATTTTAATGTTGCTCAATTCACTTGGGCTCAAATTGAGAAATTGGTGAAGGATAATAAAATATATACAATGAAAAATGAGAAATTGAGGCAAGAGATTGCTAGTTACAAAGAAAAGCTTCCATCTTCTTCAAGAACATAATCCTCATGGTTAGACATTGATAACAGGGTGATAAAATCCATGGTTGAAACCACTTATTAGAAGCACAAAGTTGAAAAATTCTAGAAAAGAAGTGATAAATTGGAAATGGAGATTAGTCCCTCAAGTTTAAAATGATTTCAAAATTAATAAATAGAAATTTTGAAAAATATTCTTAAGAATGCTAACAAAGTTTTGGAAATCCACACCAAAACAAATGCAACTTATGAAGAGAGCAAAATGTTACACCTTAGGATGATGGAGACAAAAGAAGAATTAGCAGCCAAAGAAAACATTGATGATCAAGTGTTCAAAGTTTACAAGGAATTAATTGATATGCATAAGAAGTTTCATACTATGCTGACAGAAGAGCTTAGTGACTTTGACCAGCCCTTGGATATGGCATTGTCCAATTTATTTGATGATGAAGGAGAGCCAAATGAAAAAATAATTTGGGATAATGAACTGGCTTAGTTATTACCAATGGCTCTTGAAAAAGTGAATGACGAGATGACGGTAATGGAAAATACACATGTACACTTAGAAAAAAAAATTACTCTAGAATTTGTTATGAAGGACATCATTACCAACAAAGATACATATGCTAGACAAGATTACATTGATCATCTTTCCAAAGTCAACGTGTTTATTTCTTGGGAAACATAGGGGTTGAAGGTATTATCAAAGTCTCTTGACATCAAGTACATTATCATGGAGGGAGGGCCTTGAACAGATCTTAAGTGGTCATGGGTGCCTCATGAAGAATAATAGATTATGGTGTGTTGTGATTGTTGTGGACTTCGTCGTCATCTTTGCTAAATTCATGTGTTAAGTATTTTAGTTTGTGTTTAACAAAATATAAATAAAGGGACACCACTCTATATGTAATGGCTTGAAGCTTGTTGCTTCCCATATATAAGGGAAATGAAGGCTAAGTTTTATCATCATCAAATATCATCATTAATAGTAGAATCATTATCATAGGTATTTTACACAGCATATAAAAGACTTTTGATATGAACTGTGTTATCTTCTAAAGTAATATAATGGAGAAGAAAGTTTAATTTGGTGGTCAAATTCTTAGTGTTTAGTTGTTTTGTTGATTTAAATTCATATATGTTATCCTGATGTCTCCAAAATTTTCTTTTCCCGTTATTTAAATTGAATATATTAAGGATATAATTAATTTATCAAGGCACATTTGTTGTTCTTGTGTCATTAATTTGACTGGATCCTTCAAGGAAGTATTGAATTATTTTAATTAATCATATTAACTTGGAAAGATATCATTGGGATTCATAAGAAGAGCTTGGTAACTGACAACCTTACATATTAATACAAAGTATAAACTTCTAAAAGTGTCAAATAACTAAAGTTAAGCCAAGAAGGAGGATCTACATATCATATATATCTTGACTCCATCTACCCAATATGAATAGGAGCTGATCACACTCATCTCAAAATAATACTTCATATAAACTTTATTCACATACTTGAAATTCAACCTTAGGAGTAGGAGTAGTTGTTAAGTTTGCATCTATTTTACATTTACGTCCTAGTGTGGATAGATCCCTAAAGTTAAAGAATTCATTCAACCTTTAAACTTGCATTGATTATTAAGGTACATTCACCTAGGTCTAGGAGAGCCTAAAGAGTAGGGAGTTCTCAACCATGTCAATTAACTCTGTTCATTAGCCAAAAAAATTGTAAGCCTAATCATAGAGCTTGGCATCCTCTTAGAGTTTGTAACTTGAATTTTTGGGAACTAATAGAATCCAAACTTAGAGGAATCTTAGATGAAGTAAATAACATATACTAGGAAAAATGTGTGTGGTTATATATTGGTGTTTCTAGTAAGTAGTGCTATATGGTTATAATCATGATATTTTATAAGTTGTTATCTTTCTAATATTTATACCAATTTGTGAGTATAATTATATGAGTGTTAGAAAATGATAGTTTTGCGAATCATCAATTTCATTAGTTGTTATGGATCATGATTAGTATTATCTTTCCTTAAATAATAGATTTATTATCTTAAAGAATTTATTTTTTCTTCATTCATTCTCAATGTCATGATCAAGTTGTTATCAATTAGATAAAAGGGGTAATCTAGAATTGTTACTTTCTTTTAAGTATTCAAAAAAATAGAAAATTCAAAAGGTTTAACTGTCAAATTAGGATTAATTTAGATTATGAAGAATGATGAATTTTATTTTATTAATCCTAAAACTAAGAAAAATAAACTCAAATGATCATAATAAATCATCTCAAAATTTAGGTGAACAAGTCTAGTCAATCTTGAAACTTCCCAAAATAATGTAAGAATCCTTTTTCTTGCACTTTTAGATATGTTATGAGACATTTTAGTAAGATATAGAAGAAAGAGAGCTAGAAGATTTTTTTTAAAAAACTTACCCAAAATAACTCCCAAGAAGAAGCTTACTCCTAAGTTTTGGTTAACTGATATTGAAACCCTCTCAATGGAATTAAAACGGTTGAAGGGTAGGAAGAAAGAACCCATCAAAGAAAAGGAAGAATAATATGTAAATTTAACTTCAAGTACCCACCTTTATATGTTGCATAATAATTCCTTCTATGAGTAGATATTGATTAGTTATTTATTATTTCAATAAACAGTTAAGATCTAGATTACTTCATTTACTATCAATAGTACTTATACTATTTTTAGATGGGAAATCTATTCTAGAACAATGTTTGTTAAAATTATTGAATCATCTTGGGTATTGTTTCTACATGGATGATTATTAAAGTTATTATGCATTAGGAATTTTAGATTCATATGAATTCTTTATTTGATAAGGATTTAATTATGTTATATATATCTTTGAAAACCTAATTAAAGAATGGAAAACAAAACTAGCAATGTTTGGTATTAGTGGTTCCTCTAGTTCAGTTTATGGGCCATGTCATTGTGCTTGAACTATTGTATTTATAGCCTAACACAGTTGTAATAATGACATATGTGGAATCATCCCTGTAAATCATCGAGGATAAATAAGGGACATCTGTTTGATTAAATCTAAAGGAAGGGAAATCCATTTTGGATTGATAATTTAAAAAAAAAAAAAAAAATGAATCAAATCTGCTAGTGTCAATATAGAAAACCTTGAATTAGGAATTTTCTATGATGCAAATGTAATTTGAATTTGAAAATTTATTTTGGTTGAAGTATGTTGATTTATTATGAAATAATTTAAACGATGGTCAATTCAACCATTTTTTATTCATGCTTCTCTTCATGGGTAGCAGTCGTAGAGGAATTGTTTGGGATTCGAATAAGAACCTTAGAAACAGTTGTGTACCCACTTTAAGCAGTTCATATAAAACATAGACTAGAAAATAGAACTAGATATTTTACACCTTGATCCCATTTAGAAGTAGATTATGTAGGCAGTATGGGAAACAAAGGATTCTTCCAATACTCAAGAATTTAGGAACAAGGGTTAGGGTAAGGGCTTATCACCTTAAAATTTATAAAGATAATCAAACTAAAATACATTCAACTATAATTGAAAGGATATTGTATGGATTGATTGATTCCCCGAGGCCTTAGGCCAAATTATGAGGTAGGTTTAAAGCCTAGAGATATAAATTATATACCCCTGATGATAGTGACCTTGGTACACTTCAATAGGAAGTGATGTCTACAGGGAAGTGACTTGGGATCTAGATAATCTCGATGAGTCCAAGACTCTAGCTAGAGCACATACCTATCGTATGATAGATTCCTACCTCATTTAGGTGGATTGCTATTCCAATGATATCAATAGATGAATTCTTGTTCTATATGAATAGATGAAGTGAATTCCTATTTCGTAAAAAAAAATGATTGGTTGACATTCCAAGTTAACAAATACCTATCCCATATAAATAGAATCCCAAGTATACTTATGAATGAATGTTTGAACATTAAAAAAATTAGTGGTGTTTTGGGTTAAATTATATTAGGTCTTTACAATAACATAAGAAAAAAAACCTAACACAACCTTGGGCTTAATAGAAATGAACTCATTGAAATTGTCCTCAATATGTGAGACCCACAATAAAAATATGCACAATGCTCTTGGGCCTCAAACCAATCACAAAGATAAAATGAGCTAAAGGAATGCACAAGACATATATTTTGAATGAGATGAATGGTTGGTGCAGCCCCATAATAACATATCATAAATCATCCCATAAATTTGTGTAGAACCTTGTATCATACAAATTAGTACAAAGATGAATAGTTACATTATTGATAATATCATCCTTAAGAACAAGAGATTATGAAACCCGCCAAAATTCTCCATGCCAATGAAGATATCACAAGTGTAAGAATGAACACACATTAAGTAAATAAATAATGGCCCCACCAATGAAGATCCAACACCTTCACAACCAATGGCATAATCATGGCTAAACATATTTGAAAAAATGTCATAGGAGGTGCATGGAGCACAATATTAAAAATTACCAGACAAATAACACAAGCCTAAAACCATATAAGAATTCATAACCCCTAGGAGTGTAGGAAGACACCACAAAACTCTTACTAATATCATTCATTACATATTAAGCATAGATCCAAGACCACAAAAATACCTCCAATGAATAAGAACATTATTGATATCACTCCTAGTGTGTAAAAAAAAATAGGATAAATTCTCTACATGTTTGTGGAGCATAACCAACTAATGAAACAACACATACATTAAGTATTTAACTTGATTTTATTGAAGGTGCACAATTTATTAATCACAAAATTAATCTAACAAGAAGTGAAACCTAAAATAAATAAATATTTTGGTGGCACAACCTAGGTTTGTGTGAGCTACATGATTTATCACATAATATCAGATTAATTATCAATAGGAAAATATTGCTAAAATTTATAATATCCACTTATGGGACCCATAGTTGATGTGATTTATGTGCATGCAAATGATATAAAAGGATGGGCCCAAATAAATATGACATTCCTATGGTCTAGACAATCATGCAATAGCCAAAGCATAAAAACACTAATAAAATTTAAGGATTGTGTGGGATGGTGGATTAAACTATTATATATCATTGTCAGATGTCCCACAACAAGAAAACCTTCTAGAACATAAAAATAATCTCTACTATTTCTAAGTAATAGTTAGTGAAGATGTAATATCCCTCCATTTTGCTTCTTGTTTGGTTTGCTTTATGATATGTTTGGTTGCAGTTACTTTGATACTGAATACATTTTGTTATGATGTTTTGTTCGCTACTATTGAGTGACAACTATTATTGTGTGATGTGTTGATCTAATTATTGTTTCACATGCATTATGAATTAATGATGTTGTAGAGTTAGTATGAGATGTTATTATGAGACTATTGGAATTATGATGGAAGTGTCAGTTTTGATGAGTGTATTGGTGAAGAAGATGGGTTCGCATCACTCGTTTGCGAGCACCCTACGAATCTGTAATTCCTTCTTCACAGTGTGTATTATATGTTGGATATATTGTATGATGTTGTTTACTTGGTTGCAGGATTGCAGGTACATGACATCGACTCCACCTGGGTTCACAGGTTTGAGCGTGTCGATCCAATGGTTAAGTTGAACGGGAGATAGTAGCTAGGTAACATGTGTCAAGTTTACACCCTAGCCTTAGTGTGTCGTCAGTCGTGTGTGTCAAGTCATTGTCGGTCTTGCTTTAATGTTATTTAATTCTGAAGGATTCTTGATTTGGAAATAGATATTTAGAATAATTGCATTTAAATCATGTTGATGATTGTTTAATTTAAATAATGCAATGTGGATAAAAGTTTATATTTAAAATTAATTAATTATATTTAATTTATTTAATCAATTAAATTTAATCCAAAGGGGTTGAATTTAGTGATTAAATAATTAAATTAATTAATTAAACGTGATGCAAGAAAATGAAAGGAAATAAAAGAATTAAAATTAATTTTGGAATTTAATTTCAATGTGTGGGAATTAAATTAGAAATTGTAATTAAATGTTTATTTGAGAAATTAGTTGCAACTTTGGAAATTAATTTATTATTTGAAATTGCATTTTAAATTGAAAGTGGGTTTTCAAAAATTGAAATTGAAATTAATATCTAATTTGCATGCAATGTGAATTAGGGTTGTAAAAATTGAAATTGAAATTAATATCTAATTTGCATGCAATGTGAATTAGGGTTGTAAAAATTGAAATTGAAATTGAAATATCTAATTTGCATGTAATGTGAATTAGGGTTATATTAGGTATTTTTGATTTATAAAGAATACATGTTTTAATTTTAGGGCAGAAAAGTTTTTAGAAAATTCATTTTTACAGCAAAGAAGAAATTTTGGAAAAAATTGCACAAAGGAAGGGTTTGAAGAAAGTTTGATTGTAGAATTGATTGGAGGAAAGATTATTTGCATTTGTTGGGTTTTGGATTGGATTCATTGGATGATTGAAGAAAATTCAAGAAATCTTTGTAGGAGGCTTGCAGCAGAAATTCATCTCTTCCTGTACCTTCTTGAACCAGGTTTTCTTCTATGTTTTTATTGTTCTTGATTGTTTTTAAAATAGTAGTGATTAAAGATTTGTTTGTTAAATCTGTTTTAGAAAATAAATTTGTTATTAGAAGAAAAGAATCAAATAAATTTGCAGTTTTTGTTTTGTGAAAATTCTTGAGTGAAAATTGTGAAAACCTCGGTTGAATTTAATTTGTTTGAAGAAATCGATTATTTTGTTTTGGATTCAAACATAGAGATTGAACAATTTTTTTAGAAAATGAAACCCTTTGTTTATTATTAAAAATCGGATTTTAAAATCCGCAAAGTAGTTATATTTTTCAAGGTAAAATGGTTTGGTTGCGTCACATATAACTCCACTTTCACAAACTGGATTGTCAGGAAATTTAAAGGGTTTCTGCGCCTTGGAATTTTCTTATCCCTGTAAAAAAATCACAAATACCCAGATCATAGTTTTTGAGTTATGCTTAAAACATGAGACTACTATTAAGTTATTTTTCCATGGCTGCTCTGATAATAAAATAATAATAAATTGATATTTATAAATATTAATATTTTATGTATTGTTATTATAATATTAAAATATTATTTAATAATATTTTATATTATAATTTATAATATTAAAGTATTATATTTATTTATATTATTGTAAATAAAATTTGTATATTAGATTAGTGGAATTAAAATTATAAACGTATAGAAAAATTATTGTTTATTTTAAAATGGCATGTTAAAGTTTAATTGAAGGAGTTAAATATCTGATTTGAAGAATGCATAATTTAAGATTTAATTGTGAAATTTAAATTCATGTTTAAAAGGTCCAATTATTAATTTGATTTAATTGGAAAAATATATATATGATATTGGGTTATAGTCCAAATATTGATCTTATTTTAACACAATAAGTTATGGAAGAGACCAAATATTAATTTGATTAATTTTATAATGATTTAATTTGTAAGGGCAATTGGTTATTTAATTTAAAGCGAATTGTTTTGAGTTATAGTTGAAAATACTTATTTTGTTAAGAGCAATTAGAGAATTAAATATTAGTGTAATTTCTCCCCAAAATTTAATATGTTTTATTTGTTGAAATTTAATATGTTTTATTAAATAATGTATTATTTAATAAAATATATTAATATATATACATATGATGTATATTTACATGATGTTTTCAATCAGGAGTATAATTAGTTTTTATTTGTTTTATTTAAGTGCATGTATTTGAGTTGCATGGAGATTTTAAAAAAAGATAAGGTTAAATGCATGATTAAACTATTAGAAAAAATGATATTTTAAGATATTTTATAATTGCATGGTCAAATAGATAAGGAAAGAGATATTTTATAAATTCCATGCTTAGATAGAAAATTGATTGAATTATATGAGTTAGTTAGAAAACGAAAGAAATCCAATTAGATGTGTACTTGTGTTGGTTTTTTGAATGCATGGTCGAATTGTTAAGAAAAAAGATATTTAAATATATCAAAGAATTGTAGAAGTATTTATATTTGAATGTTTGTTTAATTAATGAGATTTAATTGGAAAAAAAATATGAATGCATGGTTAAATAGAAAAGATACATTGATAAAATGACATGTTTTAAATAGAGAATTGAAAAGATATAGGTTTTGGATAGAAATAGAATATAGTAATGGCAATAGTTTATGTTGTATTGGAAGTAAATCTAGGAAATGAATATATTTGAAAAGGCAAATATTTATTATGTTTTATTTATTTTCATAGAGCAATTTAATCATTGTGATTGAAATATTAAAGGGTATATATAATTAAATTCATTAATATATATTTGGTGTCTATATAATATGGAGCATATATAAATATGTTAAGTGTAAATTCATTATCGTTTTTCCTTTTAATAAGATGCATGCAATATATTATTGAATTGAGATTTAAAATGGATTGATTAGTGTATATAGGAAAGTGGATAGAGAAACAATATTTTATTATATTAAAGTGATTGCATATTCTAAATAGAAAATTGAATGAGATGTAAGATTTGGTTAGGGAATGGAAAAAGTTTACTTGCATGGATTTGTGTCGTTTTAAAAGTAAATTAAAAAGTTGTGTATATTGATGAGGCAAATAGTTATTTTAGTTTATGATATTTCAATTAGAGCAATTAATTATTGTGAATGAAATATGAAAGAGATATGGATTTAGTATATCCAAAAATAGTAATTTTCTAGTGATTGTCTTAAATGTTCTAGTTTCTCTGTATTTCGTAAAGGGATGTAAGTTTAAATTATTTAAGATTTCTTTTAATGGAAATAGAAATATGGGTATATGATTATTTGAGTTAACCCTGTGAGTGTGTCTTTGACCTTGTTAACGTCATTGATTGAATGAATATGGATTTAGGAAATCCAAATACTAGATTTGAATTAATGTCTTGAATGCTTCCTTAGCTATGTCGTCATGTTGTATGTTGGAATATGGGATTATGTGTTAGTCCAAATTTTTAAGTTTTCCTGATGAACTTAGTGAATGAGGGTTGTCAAATCTTTATGTCAACCAGTTGTTCTTCCCTTGTGTAGTGCATGGTGTATTTTCTGTTAGTACCTGGTTTTCACAAATGGGGATGTTTGCACCTCCTTGGTTTAGGAGCGGATTATGGGATCTGTGTCTCCTTGTATGGAGTGACCTTGTTATGTGGTTTCATCTTGTTGCCTCTTGAGAAAGGAGTGGTTTTTGTAATGTGTGTCTCCTTGTCGGGAGCAGTTCTATTATAGATGTTACCTCCAGTGTTTGGAGATGGGTTCATCTTTGTCGCCTCCTGAGAAATGAGTGGACTATGTGTTTTGTTGCCTTCAAAATTTTTGGAGTGAGCTCTTATATTTGTTTCCTCCTTGGGATGGAGTGGTTACGATTCTTAGGTTGTATTCCCTTGAGATTCCCTTGGTGATTGGTATTTGTATACGTGTATGGTTCTCTGAACATACTTGGTCTATTTTATATCTGGAAGCAATGTCAGTGATGCGAGAGTTGTTCTTGTTTATTGCATTTGTTTTGGTTATTTCAGTATGAGTTAGTTTGAGTCTACCTTTGGTTAGTGGTTGTAGATCTTTGTCCATGTTATGTGGTTACTATCTCCTAGCATGGGGGGTGGGCCTTTGGGTACCACATGGTTGGGTGGAACATGCACCAAAACCGTTGGGTCCCCCTTGATCTTCAGTTTTTGGAGGCGAGACATCCAGATGGATGGCTCAAGTTCTTGTGTTATTCTTGCTTTGTAATATTCCAATTTGTATAAGTTATTTTACCCCTCTTATGTTTATGAGGTGGAATTCTATAATTGTAATCTTATGTACTATTGTCTCATTCTAGGAATGAGTGTTGCAACTATTGGATTAAGGTAATGATTACGAGATGGTATCTTGGTTGAATATCTTATTATGTTATGTGGTATTCTTATGATGTATGATGTTTATTTCATAAAGCTCATAATGCTTTGGTTATATGTAATATGTATGTGTGGGTTTATGTAATCCTAACCTTGTAGCTTTAGAGGTTGTTGTTAATTAGTAAGTGAATGTGTATGTTATTACACTTTATAAAAAAAAAAATTGGTTCATTTAAGTTGTTAATTACAACTTCCTTTAGGGTTACTTGGCGGGGCATTACAGAAGACCTTAAGACTATGAGTTGAGAAAATGAAAACTCTAACACATGATTTTTGAAATATGAAATAGAGATGAAGGAATTAGCTTCAAAAGTTGTAACTAATTTTTGTTGTTATTGATTATGCTCTATGATCCAAATTGTGCTCTATGGTAAAATATATAACTAATAATCTTTAAAAATGGATGACCATTCTATTATTTTATTTGGTGGAATTAATTCTTGTATAATTTATTTTTACATCTACTTACATTACATTGACCTGTTAATTCGGTCTATACAGTCTATACAAATGACCTAAAAACTTTTTGATGTTTATAATTTTCTTGTCTCAATGTCTATATTTTGTATTTAGAAAGTATATTTTTTAACAAACACCAATAGAATTTTTTAGGTAAGGATCTTTAGTTTGTATCAAACCCATAGATCTAAATTAATTATTTAATCAATGATTGAAGATATACCAAACAACCATGCAATATACTTAATTTTCATTAATTATGCATATGTTTAAGTAAGATAATGATGAAATAGTGAGTTATTATTCTATCTTGAATTGAATATATGATTATCTCTTGAATCTAGATGCCTAAAACTGAATCAATATTTTTTTTATACACCAACCAAACTAACTATATTTCTTGCTTAAGTTGGAAAGTAGTAGCTAGTAGGAAGGGAGTCAACTTGTGCACAATTTCAAATTTATATTTAGGAAAAAGAGGGTCATGTTTTCTCCATAGATTTGACCCACGATAATAAATGAATAAAATATAAATTGAGTCTATAATTTATGGATGTGAGGAGATATGAGTAGACTAAATTCAATTTAACTGCTCACTTATGTAAAAATGTATAACTTTTATACTAAACATTGCATTCAAAACAAACATATCAAAATATATCCAAAACAAAAAAGAAAAACGTGAGACATTCAATTTTCACACTTACAAGTAAACCATATTTCTATAGTACATATATACAAACTTAAAAAATATATTTTATCTTCTATTTATATAAATTTTAAAGCTTACAAATTATTTTAAGAGTATTTAACTTCTAAAAAAAATTGTTTTTTTTTTCATCTAAAATTAATAATTTTAATTGTATGCAAAAAAAAAAATTTAAAATAATATTAACTCTATATTAAAAATTGGGTTTTTAAAATTCTTTTAAAAATCATAAATAAAAATAAACATACTTAAAATTTAAATATATTTAATTTATTTATAAAATGACATAATGATAAGCTTGACTTCTTTCGGATTGAATTTTAGAAATTAGAGATTATACATTGTACATGTTAAATAAAACTCACATGCTTCACATAATTTTATAAAATATGCTCATAATTCTCTCAATGCATGTAAAAATAGATAAAAACCAAGAAATTAATAAAAAGTAGCCACATAAATAATGTCTAAAAAGAAACGAAGGTTAATAATTATAATTCTTTCTTAACAATTAAATTGAATTTAAATCATTTATTATGTCATAAATAATAATAAAAGTATATTCTATTTATAAATAATTTCATTAGAATCCAGAGAAAATTTTAGCTATATTTTGTAGGGATATGATGGATGAATAAAATATGTAAAAATCTGTTGGAAGGAAAATAAAATTTATTATAAAGGTCCGAAAATTTTAGCTATATTTTTGGATTAAAATTGAGTTTGAATTTTTCCATCAAAATTTTGAATCATGCTCCATGATCCATCATCAGGATGATAATTCTCTTCTCTCTTTCTTATTATCATCCTGATGATGGATCATGGAACATGATCCAAAAAGTTGATGGAAAATATCTTCCTTGATTAACTTCTTATCCTAATCTAAGGAAGGAAGAGAAAATCGACTATTTAGTCTGCATTGGTGAAGGGTACTTCATTTCGAGGCACTGTGAAAAAATTGGGAAGTCAAAGAGGAGTGTGATCTCTCATATCTTTGTCCACGAACATTGCACAACCAGGTAGGGTTTTTAATCGTTCTTTCTTTAGAAAAAATCAAATGCATTATGTGAAGTGGTTTTGAATGTATATTGGAAACCACCTATTCTTGATTGATTATGGATAGTAATCTACAAAAAAATCTATAGTTTATTTATTTGCAAACTATCCTTAAATCCCTTTGGCTGGTGTGTAGAAATTTTAATTTAAATAGATTACTAATACTTTTCATAATCTTTTTAGTATAGTCCTCTTTACATGGGAAATTTATTCTAGAACAATGCTTGTTAAAATTATTGAATCATCCTGGGTATTGTTTCTACATGGATGATTATTGAAGTTGTTATGCATTGGGAATTTTAGATTCATATGAACCATTTTTTTGATAAGGATTTAATTATGTTAAATATATCTTTGAAAACCTAATTAAAGAATAGAAAACAAAACTAGTAGTGTTTGGTATTAATGGTGTCTTTGGTTCAATTTACAAGTGATGATGTCATGCTTGAACTACTACATCTATAGCCTAACACAATTGTAATAACGAAGTCTATGGTATCATCCCTATAAATCATCGAGGAGAAATAAGGGAAATTTGTTTGATTAAATCCAAAGGAAGGGAAATCCTCTTTCGATGGATAATTTATAAAGATAAAAATAAAATGTTCATCAAATCTGCTAGTGTCAACATAGAAAGCTAAAGTAGGAATTTTCTATGATGCAAAGTAATTCAAATTTGAAATTTTATTTTTGTTGAAGTATGTTGATTTAATATGAAATACTTTAAACAATGGTTTGTTGGAAGACAAAACAATCTGAGAGGGGGGTGAATTAGAGTGTTACAAAACTTTTCCCAATTTTAATTGGACTCACAGATTTAACTTGCAGCAACAAAAAAAAAAAACCACAATGACCTTTAAACAACTTTGTTCAACCTTTTAGTTTGCACAATGGACAAGTAAATATTTTTGAACTTTTCAAACAAAAGCATGATCACTAAAGAATTCACACAGAAATGTAAAAGCATAGATTAATTTTTCATATCACAACACTTGAACAATGTTTTTCAATGCATTATATTCACAAAACCTTATGTATGCTTATGATAATATTTTTAACAGTATGGAAATTCTTTTAAGAACCTTTAAAGCATATGACAGTAACTGAGCTTTACATGAAACAAAATACTTTAACATTTATGCACATTG
Source organism: Sequoiadendron giganteum (assembly GCA_007115665.2). Taxonomy (NCBI): domain Eukaryota; kingdom Viridiplantae; phylum Streptophyta; class Pinopsida; order Cupressales; family Cupressaceae; genus Sequoiadendron; species Sequoiadendron giganteum. The sequence continues at coordinate 441,532,510 of CM021105.1, forward strand.
ACTGCCCACATTAAAGCATATAAAGATTGAAAACTGAATGCACAAAGTTCATCACATAACACATAATTTTCTTGAGTGGAAAAACCCTCATGGGGTATAAAAAACCACTCAAAATATTGCCTTTTTATTATCTTAGAAGAGAACCAACTCTATAACAATCATGGAGCACCAAATCCATGCAAAAATCTGAAGCACCAACTTCAATAGGAGCACCAACTCCATGCAAAACTCTGAAGCACCAACTCCTTTACAAAGTTTTCCAATAACAGAGTAAACTATCAGGATCCTACAATTGCATTACTTATGCATTTATAGAATCTCAATAGAGTACTATATAATGATGTTCAATAAAACCCTTCTGTCGAATACATATGATAGAATTTATACATGAGAAAGATATGTAATCCTTTTATGTTCTGAACAAATAATACTTTCTCAAATTTAGCACATTATCTCTGTATGAAACCAGAGATACAAAACCCTCTGTTTCTTTCTTTTTCAAACAATAAAAACTCAGTTTATCACATACAAATATGTCAAAGATAAGTCTTATAATGTCATCTTCTTATTTTTGTTACAACACAATTGTAACTTTACAAATTCTATTTTCAATCTCTCTTCGAGCAATGGCGGAAATCCATGCTTAAATAAATAATGAAACTTGTGTAACTCATCAAAACTCCCAAGCTCAAACTCGAGTAACCAAAACAGAAAACACTGTTATCTATAACTACTTTTTGTTGCAAACTGAAAAACCATTTTTCAACCTTCATTTCAAAATGACAGAAATATTGTCAAGATTTTACCTCATTTTATGTCGGCCAGATGTCAAACAGAAATCTCATACAATTCACCAAGAATACCTTCATTTCCAGCTATGAGACAAACAACTACCTTGAAACTTCTTCCTTCATTCCAGCTAGCTTGAACAAGAGTTCACCAAAGTCTCAATACTAGCTCTTTTGGATGGCGGCTAGGGTTTCTCAACTATCTTCTTCAAAAATATTTACACTTCCCTTTGTCAAACAAAACAATCATTTGGAGTCCGAACAAAACACAATAAATATGTTTTTTAAGTCCGAGATACCTATAATTTTGTCGCTGCCAAGTCAACCTATCCACATATTCATTATTTTCCATGTGAGTCATGAATACCTCAATGCCATTCTCTGCCCTCGACTGACTAAGACAAAGTATTCTATAATTTATGATTAGGCCGACACAAACTAACATAGTGCCAATGTGATAACCAATGTCGACTATCAAAGCCATAGTGCATTTTGACCGACAATAGATATTTCAAGGTAACTTGTGGTCACAAATAAATATGGCATATAAATAATGCTTGACAAAACTCTCACAAATGGCAAAATAATGTGAGAAGTAAATATATCACAAATGACTTATGTAAAGTCATTAATTAAATTTTCAAAGAAAATGAACCATGCAACCTCTCATAATTAAAATGTTCCACCATTTATTCAATCTGAATCAAAGAACCTATAGCATGATCATCAATTGAGCCTTGCATGATTCTAGAATAATCCTCTGATCAATAATGTATCAATAAAACCATGAACCTTATTAATGATGTCTCTTTTGACTAATGATGCCAAATGAAATATCAATCTTGAAAATATGCTATAAAGACATAATCAAATGAATCTTGTCAATGCAATGCGACTTCTAAGTTTCTTTTGATATAAACCAAGATTCACAAAATCCCTATGACCAACATGATAAACATCAACTAAAACCATATTGCCATAATAATTACCTTTATGAAGTTGATAATCACAACTGTAATGTTGTCCAATACCTTGTAACTGAAAATAAATTTGTCAGAGAGTATGTCACAAAGACTTGTAAGCATGTTGAATATATCGGTGGTTGTCATGATAGAAAAAACACATATCTGAAGCTTATGTATGTCCTGACATAAAGAACACCATGTCAAATTTCAGTACTATCAAGACCATCAAGAAGAGAACTGAAACTGAAAGAGCATGCCATGAACTAGGAGTAACACCATATGATCCAATAGTAAACATAAAGAGCCAATATATCATGAAAATCTTGAATCGCCATAAACATGAATACCAAACAATGGAACACCATATCATGGAACATCATTTCATATATCAACAAATCTGAGAATGCATCCTGCCAACATCCCAATAGCATGTCATCACATATATTCTTATATCAGTGAACCACTTTTGACATCAAGGTATCAGCGAACCACTTTTAACATCAAGGACAAACCAAAACAACTGAGAGCCAACATGGTCAAGTCAACCATTTGTTATTCATGGTTCCCTTCATGGGTAGCAATCATAGAGGAATAGTTTGGGGGAATAAGAATGCTAGAAAGGGTTGTGTACCCACTTTAAACAATTCACATAGAACATAGACTAGAAAATAGAACTACATATTTTACACCTTGATCCTATTTGGAAGAAGAGTATGTAGGTAGTATGAGAAAAAAACGATGCTCACAATACTCAGGCATTCAAGAATGGAGTTTAGGGTAAGAACTGAACCTAAACATTTATAAAGGGGTGATCCCACAATAACGAGTTACACTTTTTGGCCAAACTTGACATTGAAATCAATATTTTCATAAAAATCTTCAATTTTTGACACCTATAGTAGGTAAATTGTTAGGAATTTGAAGATGATGTAAACTAGGGATTTATGAGATATTTTTTGTAGGTTCAAATGTATTTAAAAAATAAAAAATAAAATTATAATTTTTCTGTCTCCTTTGATAACTAGTTTTTAACAGTAAACAATATTTTTAAAAAGTGATGTGTACTTTGACTTGCATAACCTTTTTTCTACAAAGGATAAAATTCTGATTCAATTGAATCTAGGTTGGTAACACTGATATCTAGTGCTTGCATTTCATTTCATAATATTTTTTGAATATGTTTATTTTAATTAAGTTTTGAAGTCAAACCAATTGCAATTTAGACATAGGTGCACTTCAGCTCGTATAACTTTTTTTGTATGTGTTATTCAATTTTCATTTTGTTGGAATGAGGACATCAATACCTAGTGCGTATATATTTTTCAAAAAAAATTCCTCAAATATACTATTTTTCACAATGATTTTTCACTGAACTTGATGTTTAGTGAAAAACCTATGCTCAGTAAAACTATTAAAAAAGAAGCTAAAATAAATTCTATTAAATTTATAGTTGTTGGAAAGCATGTTTTGAGGACTACGGTCCTCCAACTTGGTTTATCAAGTTGACTCCATTTGAGCCTCCTTCTTGGCTTTAAAAAGTGAAAAATGCATAATTTTTGACATGGGGGATGGGAAGGTGAAAAAGGGAGGGTTCATTAGAAATCCCCTTCGAATGAAGGGGGGTTCTAATGAGCACCCCCAATAAAAGACAACATTAGATTTTCATTTAAAAAATCATGCATGTCATTTAATAGGGTTCATTCAAAGGGGGTTTTCATTTGAAGGCATGTGTGTTCATTCGAACCCATACAATTTTTTTTATGGGTGGCTCCAATTTTCGTTTGTGCAAATATTTGTAACCCACTATTGTGGGTTCACCCAAAGACAATCAAATTAAAATACTTTCAACTATAATCGAAAGAATACTATATGGATTGCTTGATTCCCCTGAGGCCTTAGGCCAAATTTTGAGTTAGGTTTGAAGCCTGTCTAGATATAAATTATATACCCCTAATGATGGTGACCTCGATACACTTCAGTAGGAAGTGTGGTCCTCAGGGAAGTGACTCAGAATCTAGATAATCCCGATGAGTCCAAGACTCTAGCTAAAGCACATACCTATCATATGATAAATGCCTACATCATTTAGGTGGATGCCTATTCCAATGATATGAATAAATGAATTCCTGTTTCGTATGAATAGATGAATTGAATTCCTATTCTGTATGAATAAATAATTGGTTGGCATTCCAAGTTGACAAATACCTATCCTGTATGGATAGAGTCCCTAATATACTTATGAATGATTTTTGAACATTAAAAAAATAAGTGGTTTTTTGGGCTAAATTATATTAGGTCTTTACAATAACATAAGAAAAAAAACCAATCACAACCTTGGGCTTAATAGAAATGAACTCATTGAAATCCTCCTCAATATGTGAGACCCATAATAAAAATATACATAATTCTCTTGGGCCTCAAACCAATCACAAAGATAAAATGAGCTAAAGGAGTGTGCAAGACATCTATTTCAAATGAGATGAATGGTTAGTGCAGCCCCACAATAACATATCATAAACACCCCATAAATTTGTGTAGAACCTTGTATCATAAAATTTAGTACAAGGATGTTTTGAACACCTGGAATACTGAGGGGGCGGTGAATTAGTATTCCCTAAAATTCATTAACTTAAAATTGCATTCAAAGGATCTCAATGAACTTGCAGAAATGGAAAGAAAAAAATGAAGAATGCATCACAACAATCAACACAAGAACACCAGATTTATGTGGAAAATCCTTGAAAGGGAAAATCCATAGTGAGGATTAACTCACAATATATCATAATCGGTTACAACATATTATAGGAGGCTCATTGCTCAGAGGACTCACTGTCTAAAAAATAGGATGGATCATTTCCCAAGGAAGAACACTTCTTCCAAAATTATAAAAGATATACAAAAGGATGGCTCATTGCCATGATTTGAACTGCTTATAATGCATCTGCTATATACTGAAGATATAGTTCTAGTTAGGCTCAAAAATTTGACTTTACACACTTCATTCTTCACTATCACAAGATATTCACTATCACAATTCATACTTAACTTCACACCTCTTCGCACTCTTCACTTACCATCATATAGAGATTGAATTTTCCTTATATATGTATATTCTACAAATAATTATATCATCAATTAGGTCGGCCTAATTAGATGAATTGTGTGACACCATAAATTTTCAACTCAAAACTCCATCATCTATGTCTTGCAAAAGTAATTGAAGCGTGTTACTCGCCAAGATAGGTCAACATGACCTATAGATACTACTATGATTTTTCTCCGTAATCAATTCAATTTTGTACAACCCCAAAACCCTTAGGTCGACACAACACAACAAAATTGGTGAAGCAACAACTAAATGAACCAACTATTCATCCTCAACTTGACACGCAAAACACCAAACCACTTGACACTTAGAGTGCTCAAACATTTGAAATCTTCAAAAAATTCCTAAAATACACAAAACATAATGATCATCCATAGTGGAGTGGATATCATTCCAACATGAAGTCTACAATAGTAACTATTTCTCTTCTTAGCCTGATATTGTCATCAATATATTCTACTGTGGAAGACATAAAACCCTGAAACTTTAGATATAGACTCCTTCAGCATGTACAATTATCACCTTAAAACCTCATGACAATATATTGCAGTGTGGAGCAATGTGAACCACAAAACTGATGCTCTTTACATCACTATCTTAGTCTAGGAATTAACCAACTTCATGAGAAAGTCTACTCATGACTAAATACATATTGATAAACCATCACTTCTAAAATGGTTTTTCATCAATGAAAACACCATACATCTTCATGCTCATGTTTCCAACAATCTCCCCCTTTGTCATTGATGGAAACACACTTCTCTACTTCATTCCCTCTTTGACATCAAGGGAAAAGGGTAGTAAATCCATATTACATCCCCTTACTGATATATCTATATGAGAATAGCTCGCCCTATCTATGTTATCCATCACCAAAAATAAAAAACTATACCGCAACATCATCTACTAACTCCACATATCTACATTGATATCAAAAATTGACTATATAATTCAAAACTGTACACCTTAGCTGGATGAGGGTAATATACCCTGATATGATGCCTTTAATTTTGTAAGGTTTTCCTCCCAATCCTTCTTGGAAATCTCCCAATCCTTCTTGGTGAAAGAAAGCATGTAGCTATGGTTTTCAAATTGTATATAGAGGTCTTCTCCTTCTTTCAGAGAGCTAGGAACTATTGTATTTTGTATAACCTTCTTTTTATTGGAAGAATATATAGTTAAATATGTAAGCCTTACACTTACCATATCTTAGAGTTGGATATAATGCATTGTGATTTTCTATTTTTATACTCAGAATAAAAAGAATTGACCGTGTATATTTTTAATGACCATCCTAGTTTCTCCATCTCCATCATTCATTGGATCATATACACTAGAGGCCTAAGAAATTTGAGACTCAATTGAGTCCATCTAATCCTTTATGCTCTTTGTAGACATTGGCCACTTCAAACAAAATTGAAACAATTGTTTGGCTTCCTCCAAACACTTCTTAACATCCTCAAAGTTTCCTTACAACTTGGTGTGTGCAGTAGCACACTTATTTGAGGCATCAACTAGCCTTTTATCATCCAAATTATTTGCTTCTTCTCTTTCAATCTTCTCTTACAAACCAACAGAGTACTCCTTAAAATAATCAAGTGGTAGCTTCAATTGTTGTACACTTGGTAAAGAAGTATCAATGGATACTCTGAGCATGCCTTCTTGTAACACCTTGACAACTTCATCAATTAGCTTTGTGCTCTTCTAGTGAGTTTAAAGTATATCCTTTCTCACATAGGCAGGAAATACATCACCAAGATACAACTTATGGAGAAGAGAGATCCTATCCATATCCACTTGACCTTGTTGCATAGGAATTTTGTAGCAGTTGTGTAGAAACCACTGGTTGGAATTGCAATTTCTTATCCGTAAGATATTTGAATGAATCTCCAAAGGGTTGAAAGGATTCACAACCTATTTTAGTTCTTTCCTTTGTTTTTGTATCATTCTTCTCCTTCTCTCCACTTCCATAACACTCTTCTGCAATCTTCTCAACTTCTAGAGGAGGCATAGTTTGTTTCTTTTGAGCTTTAGTCTTCTCAAGGAATCCTTGATCATTCTCTTTTCTCTACTCAACAATTATGTCCACATTTGGAGGGGTGTTATCTTTCAACATATATTCTTGCTCATTCTCATGTTGCTTTATGATAGGCTCATTTATTTTTAGGAGATATGTGTCTTACCATAATTGATCTTTATCACCCAAAGAGGATCCCAATTCCTTAAGAATATTTTCAATTTTTTGTAATGTTTTTTTCCTTATATTCTCTATATCATCCTTATCTTTTCCCATAAGAGTATTTACTCTTTGTTTTGTCCTAAATCTTTGGCACACAATTGAGACAACTTAGCTCTTTCCTCATGAGATGATGAAAAACCAATCTTCTCCAAGGAAAAAGTTTTCATCTTTACATTTTCTACAATTGCCTCTTGTCTTCTTGCACTCAATACACCTTTTAGATCATTCGACAAATGATCCTCTATCTCACCTAGGCCAACATTAAATGTCACCATTTATTTGACAATGGACCCTTCAATTGTTACCTTATCTGCATCATTGGCTTCTTGATACATTTCAATTATATCCTTCAGAATTCAAAACTCTGCTATATAGCACTGAATAGTGCATCAAACTTCATGGGACTATGCTCATGGACTGGAGGGGTATCCTCTTTCTTCTTTCCCTTTTCTATACTTGTTTATTCCTGAAAGACTTGATTTCCTTTTGTGCACCAATTGATGTTCTTTCTCTTCCTCTTCTTCTTTTGAATATCTAACTCTTGTTGCTTTTTCTTTCCATCTTCTCTTTGGAGCCTTTTTAGATCAAGAAGGCTAGATGTATCTATCTTCTTAGAACTACTTTTTGGTTTTTTTCTAGAGGTCTTTGTAATAGTAGGTGTGGAGGTAGGGGTCCTACCCGACCTTCTTTATTTCTATGGAGTCTATGGAGGATTAGATGTACCTTTGGATTTCTCCACATATTCCTTAAGGGAACCAACCTCCCTTTCTAACTCAACTTTCATCTTTTCAACCTTTTCTTCTATATCCTTCTTTTTCCTTTCCAAGTTCTCCTTGATTTCTCTTCATAAGTACCAAACCTTTCAAAAATTGTATCTCTAGGTTTTCTCAATACAATCTCTGCAAGACCAATGCATTTAGACTCATCTACCTCATAAGGAAACTTCAGAACCAAAACAATAATGGGTTCAATTTTTTCCATGTAGTAGTAATCTTTGCTAACCATAAGTTTTAATTAATTCTTATACTTATCCATAAATTTACTTGGAATCCTTTCTCTCTCCTTCATTAGAGATTGAAATGGTTTAAAGAATCCCACAACATTGAATCACAAGACTTAACATCCAAAAATTTCCTCAAATGATCTCTAATTTGAACAATTACAAGAATATTATCTTACCATACAACATTCTTTGTTTCAAGAAACTCATTGAGAAAGTTAAAAATTAAGAAAATAATAAGAGTACCGTACGAAAAATGGTACCTTGACTCCTTTGTATTCTATAAATTTTCCAACTGTAATTGTAGGAGCTCACAAAGATGAAATTATTTTCCTTCTTTCACCATGTAACAAGTCATGTGTATTGTAGTGGTAGTGACATTATTCTCTCTATTTGTGTAGAAAATCTTGTAATCAATCATCATTGTAGTATATTTGATCACTAGATCTTCAATGCCATCCATTGTTAGGGAATGCTTGTCAAACTTGGCTCTAGTAATATTCATCACCACTTCATTCTTTACCACCTTCAATATCGGGACAAGTCTTGTGGAGCACAAACTGGTAACAACCCTAATTTCTGCGTTGGTTATCATATGTGGCATGTCTAACCACATGAATTTATCATGAATTCTACTTAGAACATACTTCACCCATTCATCCTCAAAACAAAATTTGGGAAATTTTGTCCACACATCCATTTTTTTCTCGTTAGGCTAGCATACTTTGGTTTCAACTTGATATCATCTCTAGTTAGCACCTTTTCTCTAAACTCTGCTAGTTTCATATGAACATATTAATCTATCTTCAAATGAATGTAAATTCGTACATCTTTTGTGTGCTACACATTTGAAGGAACCCTAGAGAATGCCCCTTCTTTATCTGTTTCTATTTATTTGTATGGATGCTTCTTAGACTTAGGTCTTGGTCTCTCAAGCACATGAATAACCCGAGGAGTAAACATTATGAACTTCTCTGAGCTAGGGTTTGCAAGAAATTGTAAATACCTCATGGAAATTTGCTGTTAGAGTTTCATTCAACACTTCAAATTTCATTTTCTCTGCTCTCCTCTTCAAATGCTCAAACACAAATATCTTTTAGAATGTGCAGAATGAAATATAAACACTTTATATGTGACTTGAAAATCACATTAAATGCAATAGTGAAAATTTAGGTCAAACACTATCAATCCTTCACTGTATCATCACAGGGACTCCCAAACATTCCACAAATCTCTATATTAAGAGATTTATCACCAAATATTTCACAAAAAGTTCAAGAAAACCAACCTATACATTCACCAATATGCTAAATACATCAGCAACTCATCTTTGGAAGGGGTTTAATTTTTTTTTTTAAACTCCCCCTGAGCCAAACACTTTCCATTTAGTTTCCAAAGGAAACATCTACACTAGAATTTGGCACAAAATCATTCTTCACATCATTCTTCACATCATTCTCTTCATTTTTTTTCCAAATCTTTTTCATCTCCCTCTTTACCTCAAATGGATCAATCTTCTTTTATGGAACACAGGGTTTCACATTCTTTCCTCTACAAAGCTTATCTATGTGTCTTGATGTATTGCATTTATAGCATGTGACACTTTGCATAGAAAATTTACTCATTTCCATTTTATATTTTCATTCAAAATCCTTATGCCCAAACCCATTGCATGAGTAATAGTAACCATGGAATTATTGAGACATTATACCCGTAGAGTCTTAACTAATGTGTTGTAAACTTGGTAAAACCTACATAGTTCAAAGTTTTATTTGACTAAACAGTCCACTCAACATTATAAGACTACATTAAAATTTCAACCCAGGGTTTGTAAACTTGTGATGGTGCAGCATAATATATTCCTTCAGAGACTCAAAATTACCTAACCTATCCTACTCAATTTATTCTACTTGTTGGAAATTCACAAAATTGTAAAACAGTAAAGGAATAAGCTAGAACTAATGGCTACGGGTACCTACAACTTAGTATGTAACTAAACTATTACTAATAAAACATTATTATGTCAAATCAAAACTAATAAAAACTAATGATTCAACTAAATTAACCTCTGGAGTACTACTGATTAACCATTCTATGCATGTTCATGAAAATTCATTAACAATAAGCAAGGTATAAGATTCTAGTTAACTTGCATAAAGTTTATGAAATAATGATAAATGAGAAACAACTATTAAACATAAATAAATAACTAGAAAATGAAGTGAGGAACAATACCTTGAGTGGCCTACTCAAGTGGTTGTTCTCACTGAACTGAAACAAAATCTAACTAACTGATTCTACACATCCAGTAAAATTAATTCTATTCATTGCATATCATGAAAATTACATAAAATCTTCTCACATATTGTATTCAATCATTCTGAGTATCTATCATGTCTTGAAATTGAAAATAACTGATAATGAAAAGACTAAAAACCAAGTAACTATATGTTGGTGATTTTTCCAGCAGAACCTAACAATTCTCTAAAAAGCTGTCAACTCTTATAATGAAGAAATTGTAAGGTTAGTTGCCAACACAATGATCCTGGGATTTTGTGATCCTTACTCCTTCACTTATAGCTTTGTTAAACCAAGGAGGGTAATCCCAAATTATATCTTCATGAAATATATCAAATTAATAATAGATTGATTCCTAGTTAAATGCAAATAAAACCCATCCCACTGCAGATTTGGCATATCTTTTAAGTGAATGACTAATTATTTGTTATGAATCAGAATATTTCCACCCCACACACAATTCATTAAACAAGGATCTTAAATGAATATTATTCTTATTCTAAGTTAAAGGCTAGGTGTGCTACTTTCTCATTTTTCATGCTAGATTCTTTGATAAACCGGCTAGAGTCTTAACAATTGGAGCAAAAAAGTCTAATATGTAAGGATTTGTAATATATGAACTACTCAATTTTAGAATTAGATGAACCAACCTCATACTGCCATTCAGACTATGACAACCCAAAATGCCTAAAAGAAACATTCTCTACTTATCAATCCTAAGCAATTTCATACAAAGTTTATATCCTCTCCAAGCATTTTAATCAACTCCTTGATTTAAAGCTCAGAAAAAATAATACATTCAAATATAACCATTTGAACATAAATGATAACACCATTATAATTTTCATTCATAACTTGTAAGAAATATACATAGGAGAGTCCTTGTTTCTGGACAAAGATTTGTTTCTACATCAGTAGTTTATATAAAACTAATTTAAGACTATTACATATAGACATCATTCCCCAAGACCATTTACCAGCCTATTTACCCTTATCCTATTCAAAATGCTTGTTTTGAGATAAGAATTCACCCAAAACCCTATTGAAACTCAAAATTTCAACCCTTGTAATGAGCCCAGAAATCCGTTTTATAGACTAAGGGAGTGACAAGCATCAGGCTCAATTACAGTTACATTTCATTTCATTTTGAGATCATTTGCACCAGAGTTTGAGACGTCCCTATTTGGTTACATGCAATCATTGAGTAAAATAGAAGAGTAAAAGACCACATTCCACATGCCCTGCATGTAGACCCGCTAGCTCCTCAAAAGATAGAGTTGGTTGTAGTAGCAACATCTTCGTCCTTGCTGACCAAAGAAGATTCTCCACTCGCAACCCCAACAAAAACATGCACATAACCCAGTGCTAGGAATTTTGGTACCTTTCCTATACACCAGCCCGAAAAGTTTCCACATCAACACTAGAAACAAGAAATCACATGAACGTTGAATAGAACAATACTGAAAAAAGGGCTATGGTGTCATCGAAAACAAAAATGGGGCATAGTCATCACTTTGAGTCATTAGCCTTAGAGGATACTAACCCACGCCTTGCTCATGGTGAAACTGGAGGAAATGTCACCACCACATCGTTAGAATCATCAAATGGTACCAGGGAGAGGGGATAATAATCACCCTTCGAGTTAGTGTCACCCTCATTGTCTAAAAGGTTATCAGAAAACTCACTGAAATAATTGAGCCTTCTTGGATAAGCCTTATGATATTTGCACCTTTTCTTCATCTTCTTTTTATATTCCACCAGCTCCTTGCCTTTGATCTTGACCAATTCTTTTGAAAATGTTCGGCTCCTCAGGCGGTAGTTTCTCCTAACACCATACTTCTTAATTTTTTTGCATCCTCTTCTGTTATTTGGTGTATCAGGAGCTCCTTGCATATCAACTTCATCCACTTGAGTGTTCTTCTTAGACTCGAGAAAACTTAGTCTCCGAGACCTCTAGACTGGCCTAACAGACTCCCTAGACTTATTCATCCTCCTAGAATACATCTACCAATTTTGTTATCGGGTTCAAATTCAATGCAACTTCTAAATCAAAATTATGGAACTCAATCCTTCTTATAATGAGTCATGCAAGTGTGCCAACCATTAATTCTACAAAGAAATATTGTGCACACAAGCTGACAACAGTCTACCTTGATCCTTTTAATCATAACCGTTGATCATGATTTGAAAGATAAATCAACAAGTAGATTACCATGCAACCATTTAAAATTAAGTTTGAATTATGATTTTAATGATCTTTTAGATCAGAAAAGCTCTGAGTAGATACACATCTACTATGTACTTTTCATCAATTAAAAATTTCCTTCCATAATTACCCGCTCACCCATAGGAATTATTTCACTTATATTTCTTTTTGTCAAAAACAATGGGGATTTATCTTGATCCGATCTCAAAATATCAGTTTGTACACTGCCATGCTTTGTTACCACCCATTCCACACGTATCAATGGTTGACAAAACTGACGACTGAAATCTCCAGCATGCACTTTAAAAAGAAAAGCTGAAAAAAGCGTAGTTTAGAAATAGTATCTTTTTGGCCAAATTTGGAAGTATTCCAACTTCATTAGAACCCAGCCAAGCCCTTTAGAAATTCCACATGGTACTTGCCCGCTTGCCCATCAAAAGATACAAGACATAGGCAGGACCCACACAGGATGGTGGGGAGTGGCCAGGATTGAGCCACATCACCTGCCATCAATCGTCGATTTCATCCTCCACACAACAAGATTTCATCTTCAAAGACCTATTAGGCCCCACAAACTGCCAAGTGTCATAACACCTACTAGCCTGTATGACTATCTCCTCATACCATTGCAAATGGACAGGGTGTGGGGAAAGGCCCAAATGAGAACACGTGTTGTGATGCATACCATTGATCAATCTTCAAACAATGCCCATCACCCTGTGAGGATTTAAGACCCACCATAAAATAGTACCACATGGCAATCACCCACTAGCCCATGTCCTTAGAATAATATGAAATAAAGAAAAATGGGCTTGCGAGGAACGACATAGATATAGCCACGTCTTTCATAAATCAGTCATCGATTCCTTTTGAAATGCACTAGTCATCTTTACCAAAGGGACTGGGTCCATCATTACATGAGACACGTGGTCAAATCTCGCCAGCCTGTGAGAATAAAATAAGAAGCAATAAAACCAGACGGGCATACGGGGAACGACTGAGATTGATTCCTTCGATCAGACGGTCCATATGAAGCTTAATTATGCACATGCCACAAAAGTTATTCATAAAAAAAGGGGTCATCCCTAGGCAATGAAATACTGACCCTTTATAATGAAGGATAAGGATATAAAATTTTAAGATTAATCCTTCGACCATAGGAGAATTTGACACTCGAAAAGATCCATGCGATTGACAAACCTAATATCAGGGGCCAGTAAAACAATGACTATCATGGCACAAGTGACCACTTAAGTGACTAGGAATGGGGAAGACAACTCAATATAAAATTAAAATGACCAAGGGTTTTTAGGCCAATTTTTGAAAGTTTTATGAATATAAAACCCTGTCACAGTGATGTGAACATGGCCTTAAATTAGGCACAAAGGATCAAGCAAGACTTTTCTCAATTCATCAGGATGGAACCAAGAATTTTTAAGGGTTTCCATCACTATCTATGGATTCAACCAAATATATACAAGCTTGAGGGAATCTTATTTAAAACAAGAACTAAATGAAATCATTAACTTTCCACTCTGAGATATCAGAGTGTACAGTTAAGACTGAATTGTTCAAACTAACTGAAAATGAAAAAGAATCCTAATAGGATTAAAACTCTACAAAATAGGCTTGCATGTAAACACACAAACACTTGTCAAAATCCTATCAATCAAAGGAATCCTTCTTTTTTCAGTGTTTATTAATGTATCATAATGATGCACATCCAACCTCCATCAGGTGCCTTCAATCAGTAATCATCACATTCAGCTTAATCTGGAACTCCCCTATTTTGCTATTCCAATCTCCTTTTGTTGCGGGTTCAATCTACGACTACTTCGTACCACAATTCCTCTTTAGTTGAAAATAATTTAATTTTTCAAAGTGTGTACACAAGGATAACTATCACAATCAAATGTAATACCCCTCCGTTTTGCTTTTTGTTCAAGTTGCTTTATGCTATGTTTGGTTGCAGTTACTTTGCTTCTGGATACATTTTGTTATGATGTTTTGATTGTTACTATTGAGTGACAAATATTATTGTGGGATGTAGTTATCCGATTTTGTTTCACATGCATTATGAATTAATGATGTTGTAGAGTTAACATGAGATGTTATTATGAGATTACTAGATTATGATGGAAGTGTCAGTTTTGATGAGTGTATTGGTGAAGAGGACGGTTTCGCATCACTCGCTTGCGAGCGCCCTGTGAATCCGTAATTCTTTCTTCACGGTGTGTATTATATGCTGGATATATTGTATGAGGTTGTTTACTTGGTTGCAGGATTGTAGGTACATGACACCGACTCCACCTGGCTTCACAGGTTTGAGCGTGTCGATCCAATGGTTAAGTTGAACGGGAGATAGTAACTAGGTAATATGTGTCAAGTTTACACCCTAGCTTTAGTGTGTCGTTAGTTGTGTGTGTCGAGTCATTGTCTGTCTTGCTTTGATATTATTTAATTTTGAAGAATTCTTGATTTGGAAATAGATATTTAGAATAATTGCATTTAAATCATGTTGATGGTTATTTAATTTAAATAATGCAATGTGGATAAAAGTTTATATTTAAATTAATTAATTATATTTAAATTATTTAATTAATTAAATTTAATCCAAAGGGGTTGAATTTAGTTATTAAATAATTAAATTAATTAATTAAACGTGATGCAAGAGAATGAAAGGAAATAAAAGAATTAAAATTAAATTTGGAATTTAATTTCAACGTGTGGGAATTAAATTAGAAATTGTAATTAAATGTTTATTTGGGAAATTGGTTGCAACTTTGGAAATTAATTTATTATTTGAAATTGCATTTTAAATTGAAATTGAAATTAATATATAATTTGCATGTAATGTGAATTAGGATTGTAAAAATTGAAATTGAAATTAATATCTAATGTGCATGTAATGTGAATTAGGGTTGTAAAAATTGAAATTGAAATATCTAATTTGCATATAATGTGAATTAGGGTTGTATTAGGTATTTTTGATTTATAAAGAATACATGTTTTAATTTTAGGGCAGAAAGTTTTTAGAAAAATACATTTTTACAGCAGGGAAGAAATTTTGGAAAATTTGCACAAGGATTTCAAGAAAGTTTGATTGTAGAATTGATTGAAGGGAAGATTGTTTGCATTTGTTGGATTTTGGATTGGATTCTTTGGAGGATTGAAGAAAATTCAGGAAATCTTTGGAGGAGGCTTGCATCAGAAATTCATCTCTTCTTGTAGTTTCTTGTACCAGGTTTTCCTCTTTGTGTTTTATTGTTCTTGATTTTTTTTCTTTAAAATAGTAATGATTAAAGATTTGTTTGTTAAATCTATTTTAGAAAATAAATTTGATATTAGAAAAAAAAATTAAACAAATTTACAGCCTTTGCTTGTGAAAATCCTTGAGTGAAAATTGTGAAAACTTTAGTTGAATTTAAATTATTTGGCGAAATCGATTTTGTTGTTATTGAAATCAAACATAGAGATTGAACAATGCATTTAAAATATTTTTTTAGAAAATGAAACCTTATGTTTATTATTAAAAAACGGATTTTAAAATCTGCAGTATAGTTATATTTTTCATGGTAAAATGGTCTAGTTGCGTCGCCTATAACTTCACTTTCACAAACTGGGTTGTCAGGAAATTTAAAGGGTTTTTTCATTTTGAAATTTTCTTACCCCTATCCAAAAATCGCAAATACCCAAATCGTAGTTTTTGAGTTATGTTTGAAACATGAGACTGCTATTAAGTTATTTTTCCATGGTTGTTCTGAAAATAAAATAATAATAAATTGATATTTATAAATATTAATATTTTAGGTATTGTTATTATAATATTAAAATATTATTTAATAATATTTTATATTATAATTTATAATACTAAAGTATTATATTTATTTATATTATTTTAAATAAAATTTGCATATTAGATTAGTGGAATTAAAATTATAAACGTATGGGGAAATTATTGTTTATTTTAAAATGGCATGTTAAAGTTTAATTCAAGGAGTTAAATATTTGATTTAAAAAATGCATAATTTAAAATTTAATTGTGGAATTTAAATTCATATGTAAAAGGTCCAATTATTAATTTGGTTTAATTGAAAAAATATATTTATATTTTGGAATATTGATGATAAGAGATATTTTATTTTGAATTAAACAATTTGATATTCTGTAAAGAATAGAAGATATGTTAATGATTAAATATATTTAAATATATTAATTTATATTTAGTATATATATATTGAAGGTATATATCCATTTGAGAGAATAAATAATATTTTATATTATTTTATTCAGTTGTTTGCAAATTGGGTATTATTAGTGCTCTAAAAAAAATAGATTAGTGTATATGGAAAATGGATAGAGAAATAATATGTTATTATATTAAAGTGCTTGAATGTTTTAAATAGAAAATTGAATGAGATGTAAGATTTGGTTAGAAAATGGAAAGAGTTTACTTGCATGGATTTGTGTCGATTTAAAAGTAAATTAAGAAGTTGTTTTATTGATGAGGTAATCAATTATGTTATTTAATTAATTTCTATTTAGATTAATTGAATCATTGTGATTGGATTATGAAAGATATATGGATTTAGTATATCCAAAAGTAGTATCTTCCTCATGATTATCTTAAAGCATTTAATTCTCTGTATTTAGTAAAGGGAAGTGAGTTTAATTATTTTAGATTTTCAGTAATGAAAAGGGAAATAGGGGTTATGATTATTTTAGATGATCTAGTTATCGTGTCTTTGACTGTGTCAACACTACCTATTGAATGAGTATGGATTTAGGAAATCCAAATATTAGATTTGATTAATGACTTGAATGCTTTTGTTGCTATGTCGTCAAGTTGCATCGTTGGTTTGAGATTTAGTGTTAGTCCTAAATTATAAGTCTTCCAGAAGAACTTAGAGGATAAGGGTTGTTGAATCTTTATGCCATCCAGTTGTTTTCCCTTGGGTAGTGCATGGCGTCTTTTCAGTTTTATCCGATTTTCACGAACGGGGATATTTGCACCTCCTTGGTTTAGGAGCGGATTATGGGATCCGTGTCTCCTTGTATGGAGTGACCTTGTTATGTGGTTTCATCTTGTTGCCTCCAAGATGTTTGGAGTGAGTTCTATTATTTGTATCCTCCTTGTGTTGGAGTAGATTATGATGCCTAGTTGGTATGCACTTGTGGTTCCCTTGGTGGATTGTTTGGGTGTGTGTTGTCAAATAGAAGAGTGGTTTCTGTTAGGCGCCAGAGCCCAAAGAGGTAAACTGGATAACCTTCAGGAGTGATTTAAACAAGTGATAATTAAAATAATGTACTTAAAAGATTAGGACTAACTTCACATTAATCAAGATAATTTAATCCTCACTCATAGACACAAGGGTTTGTTTAGACTTGGGATGAGTGAGAAGGTCTGGAATGGCAAGATCAACTATCTAGTTCTTGCGAGAGGCAGTTGATTCCGCATGAGTGAGTATGAGTGCCGGGATTCGGTTGAGGCCACCAGGATTACTTGTGCCGGAGCCTATGAAGAATGCCCAGAGGAGATCTCATGACAAACCTTGCAATGACACTCTATTTAGGACAACTATTGTTAATTGTTTTATATGTATGGTTCTGTGAACACACTTGATCTACTTTATATCTGGAAGCAATGTGACCTATATCAGTGATGTTGGAGTTGTAGTTGTATTGTACTTGATTTGTACTTGTATTGTACTTGAGTTGTACTTGATTCGTACTTGTATGGTGAATGAGTTGTACTTGTTAATTCATTTGGTTGGTTATAACAGTATGAGTCAGTTTGAGTCTGCCTTTGGTTAGAGGTAGTAAAATCTTTGTCCATGTTACTTTGTTACTATCTCCTAGCATGGGGGGTGGGCCTTCGGGTACCACATTGGTAGGGTGGAACATGCACCAAAACCGTTGGGTCCCCATCAATCTTCAATACTTGGTGGCGAGACATCCAGATGGACAGCTCGCGGTTCTTGTTGTAATTTCTTGCATTGTAATATTTCAATTTGTATATGATACTTTATCCCTCTTTTGTAAGAGGTGGAGTTATGTAATTGTAATACATTTGTACTATTGCCTCATTCTAGGAATGAGTGATGTAACTATTGGTTTAAGATAATGTTTATGATATTGTATCTTGGTTGATTATCTTATTATATTATGTGGTATTCTTATGATGTATGATGTTTATTTCATACAGTTCATACTGCTATGGTTATATGTATTATGTATGTGTGGGTTAAAGTAATCCTAACCTTGTAGCCTTAGAGGTTGTTGTTAATTAGTAAGTGAATGTGTATGTTAAATGCACTTTATAAAAAAAAATTGGTTCACTTATGATGTTAATTGCAACTTTCTTTAAGGTTACTTGGTGGGGCATTACATCAAAACATAGAATTCCATCAATATTTCATACATATCTACATAGAAGCCATACATAACTAGTATATTATAACCATATTTCCATCATTATATTTTAGGTTCAAGTCTTCATAACAAGTATAAAAAGATAGTATAATATGGAAGTATTGTCTAGAAAGTGTATCAAAAAGAATCTGAAGATATGCATGAAAGAGACAAAAAAAAGTTAATATTTAGGTCCATCACTCCCCCCAACAAAAATTTTACTTGTCCCCAAGCAAAACACTAGGGGTGTTGATTGTAATACAAAGTGATCTACCTTAATTCCATCATTGCATTAACTCCTTAAACTTGTTTCAAATAAAAACCTTTGTACTCTAAAATTGGATTCATTCTAATATGCCTAGCCTTCTCACATTCCTCACCCATTTCCCCAGTCTAGTGTGGGACTGGATAGATCAACATAGGTGGGTGGAATATAAGTGGCACCCAGTAGATTCCTCTATTAATACTAATTGTCATGTGCCTTTGTGCCCTTTGAAGCATGGTAGTAAAAGTATACATTGAGTGAGGTTCTTTCTTCTGTAATTCAGGAGTTATTTTGTTCCATCTTCTTTGCATGTAACCATAGCATTGCTATCTAAGACGCGGAGCTAGTTTTTGTATTCTTTCATAATCTTCCTTTTTGAGTTTCATGATTTTCTTACCCACACCCTTATGGTCAATGAGTTTCAACCATTCATCAATGACTGCATCTAGGTTTCTAGCTTCTTTTCTTATTGGAAGTGTAATTTATTTTTATTTCTCCTCATACTCTTCCATTATCTCACCCTTGAGTTTTTTATTTCTATAGTAGGATGCAAGTGCTCTCATCTGAATATCTCCTACAAAAATTAGAGGGTTCCATTTTGTTTCATCTGACAATACATAATTGTGTAAGTAGTACTCACATAACTGATCTTGATCTTCAGGTGTGGAATCAACAAAAGCATTAAGAAACTCAAACTTCCTACTCATACCAGCTGATTGCTTACTAATCAATCTGCTAAATTGAGAACATAGAAATATTTTTTGTAAAAACAATGCATATGTCCTTGGTGGTGGTCTTGATTTGACAATTTTTGCAACCTTATTAGCTACTTCCTCCAACCTAACTATTGATTTTCTCAACTCCATGTCTCTCTTTTCCGATTCCATTACATATTCTTCCTTTTCTTTGTTTCACTTCTCCTTTTCCTGTGAAAACTCAACAATTACCTTCCATAATTGGTGGCCAAGTGACAAGGTTTTATGATAGTTAGGATTTTTTATAGGAGGGTGTTTCTCATCTGGTATTGCTAGGTCTCTATCCCCTATCTTGGTGATGGCCAACTATGCCAGTAAATCTAGCTTAGTGTTGTGGCCATACATTTGTAATTTCTCCTACATTTCTCGCATCTTTGTTTCTCTATCCTTGTCCTTTTGTTCATAGCTTTGTACCAATTCCTCCAATTGTTTAATGCTATCTAATGCCTCTTGGAGCTCTTTTCTCCCATCTATTTCCTTAATGTACATCTCCTCTATATCAAAAAATTGTGCATTACCTTCCTCTTCATAGCCTCCATGTTTTCTTAGCAGTAAATATATCATTTGGTTTTGAATCATAAGTTGTTAGTAAATATCTTTTCCTTTTAGCTGGTATATTCGCATTACCAAGGGCATCCCCTTTTACTTCAAAATCTATTTTCCACTAATGTGACATCTTGTTTTTGTTGTTCCTTGTTCTTGTTTTCTTCTTCAAGTTTTTTAATATTTTCTCTCATGGAACTTTGTCTTCTTAATATACTGAACATCTAGGTGTGAGTACTTCTTTCTCACCTTTCTTATTTTCCTTTTGAAAACCCTTCTTCTTTTAAACATCCTCCCTATTTTGAATATCCCTCTTTTTCTTTGGTGTATCCTTCTTTCTTCAGGTTTAGAGGGTGTAGAAGAGGTGGATGCACTACCTCTCCTATTCTTAGATTTTTGTGATCTTGAGGAAGATGGTATTTTCTCAATTATAGGTGGCCTAGATTCTGGCTCTTTAAGTTCCTCATGCTCACCTTGGCTATAGGTAGGTGAAGCCATAGGTGAGATGTGAGGCCCTTCTTCTACAGGTTCATTTTTAGGTTTTATATTCTTAGATACTACAAGTGGATCCAACAAACTATTAATATTTGTACATTCCTTAAAATCCTCCCACTTCACTTGTGGGTATTGAATCATTAAACTTCTCTTTATCATTAAATCAATTAAACAATGATGAATTAGAGAAGTATCACTCTATTTTCTTTGGTATTCTAATGCCATCCATTTCAAAAAATTGTAAGAAAGTTTGGTACATTCACTAACCTATTATGCTTGAGGTGACTGAGTAATTTGAAATGAACTATATACAAAAGGTTTTGCCTACCATGATAGGTGATGTATTTGACAATGTAAGAAGCACAATTTTCCCATAATTAGGGGAGAGAGTCTCTTTGTACCTTGTGATGATGAGTCTAATTCCTCTCCTTGTTCACAAAATTCTTCCCTAGCTGCAACTGTGTCAACTCGTGTTGGAAATTATGCCCTAGTTCTTGGTAACCTAGTGACTTGTGCAATGGAAGTCTCAAATGTGTCTACTGATAGTCCCTTTACCATAGCTTTATCATATTCAAGATTAGTTGCAAGCCTTCTTGTCATATCTTCACTAAATTGTATTAATTTCATAAAGTAGTCAAGCCAGCCAACCCTAGTATAAATGAGTAGATCCAATGCATCCTCCAGAATCTATTGATAAGTTACTGGTTCCCTCCAGATGACATCACCTCCCATTTTGGCTTACTTTCTCTGCTTAATGTATTCTATTTATCTTTGGAATTTCAGCTCAATCTATTCTACCACCTTCAAAACTTTCACCTTCCTTCGGTTTCCTCGTATATTTCTACTACCATACCATAAATTGCAACTTCCTTTCTCAATACCAGCTTAATTTGAGCTTATGAATAGGTCCTAAGTTTGACTAAGCTCAAGTTCTTAGGGTTTAAAACTTAGCAATTTGGAAATGACAACCAAAGTTAGATATAATTGGGAGGCTTTTGCATGTCATTTTTATCTATTGAATTTAATTTAGGTGGAAAATTTTGAAAAGACTAACTAAGTTTTACCTTCCCCCAAAATTAATTGTTTTGATTAAAAGGGGAAAAATAAGTTTTGAAGGGACTTTGAAACTCTTTACAAAAAAAGACACAAAATTCTACCTAAAAGGATAATTAGAAAAACCACCAGCAGCAACCCAACAACCGAAAAATGCCAAAAGGCAGATGCAGATCAAAGATAAGACTAGAAACTGCCAACAACACCCAACAGCCAGAAAATAGAAAAATGGAACTTAACCTACACCCATAATGAAATAGAAAGAAACAAAGAAAAATACTAATTCAGGCCACTTAGATTATTGGCCACCTCCATCTATTGGTTCTTATGCTTTTCAACCATATCCAACAGTTCCTTCTTCTTAGCATCAAAAAATTTCTTCCATTCGACCGATCCTCTAAACATGGGTCCTTTATCATCATCCTTAGGAGTCTTCTTACATTTTCCCTTTTCTGTGCATTCTTTCTCCATAAGCTCAGAGAAGTAAACCTGATCTTCTTTGAGTTCATTGATTTTCCTAAACAAGATTTCTAAAGACTCCGTACTATTATTTACAGAAATATGACATGCTTGCAAATTTTTTTTGATATCCACATTTATTCCTGACACCTTGGCTTCCTTAGCAAACAATATTTCCTCACAAAGAGACTTAAATTCATTAAAGGACCCTTCAAGGTCCACCATTCTATTAATAAGAATGTCTGACACCACACCTTTTGGAACATTCTTAAGATTTTTCTTTAAACCTCTTATTTTAATGTTAATCTTATTGAATTCTTGCAAAGACCATTTTGCTCACTTAAAGGTACACGTAGCCCTAGCTTTGGCAATGTCCAATAAATTAAACATGGAGGTCACATCATCATCAAGATAAGGAAAGTCCTCAGAAAGAGGATCCACCTTCAAAGGCTCTTGTGTAGCTTCTTTCTTTTTCACGTCCTCCTCCTCGTGACACCTACTCTTCTTATCCTCCTCCTCCTTAGAAAAATTTTATGGAGGGGAATCCACAATGGTCACCATCTTATACCAATATTCTTGTGCTCAACATCCTCCTTAGGGTCCTTAGTCATAAAATCTAGGGCCTTGCTCCTGAGATTAGCAATACGCGTCGAAATCCTCCTTAGTTTGTTAGTTGCACCCACCTCTTTATCCTGTGACCCCACCTCACCATTATCAGCAACATCTTTACCACCAGCCACCTCCACAAAGATGGGAGATGGATCATCCGACCCCACATCCATGTCATCACTCCCAAAAAGGGCAAGCCTTTTTGCTGGCCTATTACTCTTAGCACCACCCACCTTCCTTTTCTTCGAAGATATAGCCACATAAATAGGAGAAAGATCCTCCTCATCTTCATTCCATTCCTCCTCCTCCTCTGAAGAGGACTCCTCCCCCGACAACCTAGACTCATCACTTAAACTCTTATCCTTACCCTTAATAGCAGGAGCAGTGAGAAGAGTCTTAATATGTTCCATAATTAGTAAAATTAGCCCTTCATGGAGAACAGGGGTCTTTCTATTCTTAAGGTGCACATACACCGAAACCTCTAGAGAAGATAATAGAAAGAAAGAAAAATAAATGAACAGACCATGCCTAAAATGATTGAGGAGAGTAAAATGGTGACCAAGAATGGCCTTAAATCTCCCTTCCAGGGTCACAAACCACATTAGCACCTCGGCAATGCTCGCCCAAATCTTCTTTGAGGAAGTTCTCATGTAACCCCAGCTCTCTAGCTTGATTAAATGTTTCCTCTCATCATCTTTAAAAAATTAAGTCATCACCTCTTCGTTGCTCTTTTTATCCTTGAAGAATTTCCTACCAATTGTCGGCAACCTAGTAACTGTGGCAACCAAATCCTCATTCACCTCCACTTCCAGGCCTTTAACCTTAAGCTTCTAATTGTGCCAGAATGAAATAAATTGCATCGAGGCACTAGGATCATGCCCATGAAATCTCTCCAAGAATGGATTAAAATTCTCATGGTGCAAGATAGCATAGAGTTTCTCCTTACGTCAAATGTCCCCATAGGAATGTGGCTTGATTCAGCTCCTTTCACCACCCATGTCAACCAACACACAACTCACTGAAACCTTGTGAATAGCACATGAATGAAGGCCAGAAAGCAACAAGACACCCACAAAGTGTGTGAAACGGAGTCAAGTACTATGCCATAAATATCATAACACTTCATCCCATGCCATCATTTCTCAATAAACTCTTGGCTTCCTCAGGAAGGATCACACCCTCCTCTCATGAACAAAATTCATTAAGCCTGATAGCCTCATTGGTAAAAAAATCTGCCAATGAGTTACCTTCTTGATAAATGTGAGAGATATGAGTCTCATCACAAGATTGAAGCATAATTATAGTATCCCTAATGATTTGATCAACACTCTAGCTCAGAGAAAGAGTGCCATGTAGATAATTAATAATACTCATAGAATCTCCTTCCACCCATAATTTGGAGTAACCTTTGTTGATGGCATACTTAATGTTGATAAACACAACCTCTTCCTCCACACGATGATTGTTCTGAGTTTCCAACGGGAGTGCCACCATGCCAAGGAGTCTTCCAACATCATTTCTTAACACCCCCCCACAACTTGTAGGCTCATTATTCCCCTTTGCTACCCCATCAAAATTAATTTTAACCCAACCAAAGGGAGGAGGCTGCCATCTAGTATTTAGTCTCTTGGCTAAGCTTGACTTAGGATTCAAAATAGGAATTGAGCTAATCTTCCATTTGGAAGTCACTAGTAGCGCATACCCAACAAGGCACTTAGAAGGGGGGCACCGAGCATAATTAGAATGAATCAGATCAAAATTCTCCAAAATAGCCCGTCTAATCTTAATGAAGAGACTATTAGATTTAAATTTAGACTCCCAAAAAATCTTGTTATTTCTTTCTTTCCATAACCCCCAAGCAATATCCAAGACCATAAGATCCCATAGCCAACACAAAATCAAAGAAGAAGAAGAGGGGCATGACCACTGCTCATAAAACTTAGCAAGGGACTCTTGAAAGACCCAACCAATATCCCAGAGTGAGAAATTTACTCTAAATAGAAAAAGAATAATTACACCCAAGGAGAATATGGAAAGCACTCTCACCATCAGCTTCACAAAGAACACATCTATTAGGAATCACAAACCCCCTCTTATAAAGGTTGTCCAGCATCAAGACTTTACCTTGCATAAGTAGCCAAAAGAAGACATTCACCTTAGGGATTAGATTCTTATTCCATAACTTTCCCTAGAAAGGGGGAGATGCGGGCACATCCAAAGAGCTTAAAAGAGTAGAAGACAAAAACATTTCCACTAGCACAAGGAGCTCAAATTACTCTATCTAGTCTAGGAAAAGAGGGGATCCAGACCCTACATAAATAATCCTTCATAATCCTTAAAGAAGGGTCTCAAGCCTCAAATTTCTTCCACTCCCCTTCCTCCAAATAATCAGCCACCTTGGACTCGAAAAGATGTTTACATAAGGGGATAATAGGAGGGGCCCAAGGAAGACAAACAAGGGGCTAGGCCCCACACCAAGAGTCCTCCCAAAATAGAATACTGGTGCCATCACCCAATAGCCACTTAACACCTCTAGCAATCAAGTCCCTACACTGCATAATATTCTTCCAAAAACATGAACCCAATGGAATCTCCTCCGAAGACAGCATGTGCCATGATCTTTCAAAACCAAACAAATACTTATTATTTGCCAAAGAGGCCCCACCCAGCATTCCCATTCAGGAGCTTCCAAAAAAATTTAGACAATAAAGCCTTATTAAATGCTTTCAATTTTTTAATACCAAGGCTCCCCCACTTCTTTGGTCTACACACCGAATCCCAAGCCACAAGGGGAATTATTTTTTGGTCTCAACCGCAGACCACATAAACTTTCTCATGATCTGCTCCATTTTATCTTCAAAATTAGTAGGAATCCTAAAGAGAATCATAGCATACTGGGGTAAATTTTGAAGTGAAAGAAATAAGTTGAATTTTACCAGCCTGACTGAGAAGCGCCCCCTTCCAATCAGAAAGCTTCCTACTAAATTTATTCAGCAAACCCAACCAAAAAGAATCTTGAATCTTGAATATACACAAAGGGGGCCCCAGATAAGAGGACGAGAAGCCACCTCTATTGCAAGAAAGAATTCTAGCAAGCTTGATTTGTAAAGCCTCAAGGGTATTGAGAAAGAAGATCAGACTCTTAGGTTAGTTGATCTTCTGACCAAAAGCCTTCTTGTAGTCAGCCAACAACAACTTAACAACTCTAACTTCCTTCACAGAAGAAACACCCATCATAATAGTATCATCAACAAATTGTTGGTGAGTAATTTGATCACATCAGGATGAAGGTGAGAGACCACTCAGGACACCAACATGAAGCGCCTTCTGGATTTTGTGACCCAGAGCCTCCGCCATTGGGATGAAAATCAATGGAAAAATAGGATCTCCCTACCTCAACCCTCACAAGCTTCAAAAAAAAGGAGAAGGAAAGCCATTTACTAGAACAACAAATGAGGGAGAAGAAATAAGTTGCTCAACAAGTTGGAGGAAGTTTCTATAAAACCCAAACCTATCCAAGATATTCAATAGGAAACTCCATTTCACTCTGTCATAAGCTTTAAGCAGATGCAGTTTCAGAAAGAAAATCAATTTCTTGGACACATTAACAGAATGAGCTAACTCATGAACCATGACAATAGAATCAAGGATTTGACAACCCTTAACAAAACCACTCTGATTCTTAGAAATTATATTTGACAAGCCATTTTGTAATCTAGAAGCAAGAACCTTCGAAAATATTTTGTAAATTGAATTACAAAGGTTGATTAGCCTAAACTCACCAAAACTCTTGGCAGTACTCGACTTGGGAATCAAAACAATGAGAGTCGCATTAAGTTCTTTAAGAAGACTTCTTGAGCGAAAAAATTCCTTTGTAGCATTAATCACATCCTAAGAGATAATCTCCCAAAAAGATTGGAAAAAAAGAAAAGGAAAATTGTCAGGGCCAGGGGCCTTGTTACCTTCAAAGGAGAAAACTGCTTCTTTGACCTCTAAGGCTGAAGGGATAGCTGTCAGTTCCTTGTTCAGATTCTTTGACACAACTTTGGGGATGATCTCTAGAAAGGTATACACACCCCTTTGATCCCATACCAGATCATCTGACAAAAGGTGTTCAAAGAACCTAGACATAGTATTTCTAATAGCTTCCTCATCATCCAACAACATCCCATCAGCATAAATCGATGAGATTCTATTAGATGCTTAATGTCAAAGAGCTGTGAGATGAAATAACTTGGAATTTCGATCCCCAAACTTTAACCAAATAGCTCGAGATCTTTGCCTCTGAAAATCCTCTTACTTAGAAATAATATCATGTAGTTGCATGAGGAGACTATCTTCTAATAACTATAAATCCTCTGAAAGACCCATTGATTGAATGACATTCTAGACATCATCTAGATTCTTTAGGATAGAACTTTTAGAATTAAAAATATTCCCAAATGACTCTTTATTCCATTTTCTGAGATTCTTCTTAACAAAATTTAACTTCTTGGAAACTTTGAACATCACACAACCATCTACATCAACTTGCCACCATCTTCTGATGCAATCCATAAAACATGGGTCCCTAAGCCACATAGCTTCAAATCAGAACAAAAATATATTTTTCCTCCCAAAATTATCAGTGACAAAAGCAATGGGAAAATGGTTTGACCCACATCTCGTAATGGAGGAAAAAGAGCAAGAAAATTCCACAAACCAGGAAGTAGAGGTTAAAGCTCTATCCAATCTAACTTGGATATTATCTGCACCAACATGCCTGTTGGACCAAGTAAAAATTGCTCTAGACAAATTGACATCAATGAGGGCATTGTCATCTATGAAATTTTTAAATCAAACCTTCTCTCAAGATTAGCTTGAGACCCACCCGCTTTCTCATTGTCATACAAAGGAGTATTAAAATCACCCATCACAAGCTAGGGCAGATCAAAAAAGCTTAACCTAAGGACCCCAAGACTATCGCATAACTTCTTCCGATGTCTCTTCTGGTTAGGAGCATACACATTAGAAATAACCCAAGAATAAGAATCCCTAAGCCAAACAAACTTAGTTTCAAGATGGTTGAAACTATAAGCAATCGGGGTACCTCTCAACATCTTAGCATTCCAAAAAGTGGCCACACCACCCAAAGCTCCTTCAAAGATGACCCCATGAAACCCACAATCTTTATAGAAGAGATTATTCAAGGTTTCCAACTTATCAATCTATATTTTACTCTCTTGAATCAATAAGATATCCGGCTTATGATCTCGGATGATATTTTTTGGGAGGTCCTATTTATGCAAATTATTCAACCCTCTGATATTCCAAGAGATGATCTTCATTTGCAGGATGAGGGGGTGCTCTTAGAGCACAACTCAAAAAGATTCTTCTGGACTCCCTC
Source organism: Sequoiadendron giganteum (assembly GCA_007115665.2). Lineage (NCBI taxonomy): Eukaryota > Viridiplantae > Streptophyta > Pinopsida > Cupressales > Cupressaceae > Sequoiadendron > Sequoiadendron giganteum. Next base: position 441,561,088 of record CM021105.1, read on the forward strand.
AGAAATATCCCGCTTGCACTCCCTCTCCCTACTCTTTTGCTGGGAAGGTCTTCCCCGGCCCCTCAACTTAGACCCACAATCATTTTTTCCCTTTCTAATAACTTTGAAAGAGGGGTCTTCAAAACTTGTGTTCTTCATGTGACCATGTTGCTACATTTATTATTGCTGTAGATAGGTGCACAACATGACTATTTTAAATTACTGCCTTTTGTTTCTATATCTCACAAATAGTGATATCTAAAATCTTGTTGTGATAGGTCAATGAAAAGGCTCAAGGATATTAGCCTTTGAATTTTCATAAACCTCTACACTAGCAACCTACACTATCTTTATAACCCTCGAAACTACCATAATCTTTAAGAATTTTATAGGGAAAGGCCTTCCATCATGATTTTTTCATGACTTGTGACTTTCATGGAGAAATTTTGTTACCGTTTCTATGTAAAGCTCATAAAACCTTCCATACCGAACTTTGCATGTTCTTGCATGATTGAAATATGATGATCTCTAAGGATCTAACAATCATTTTGATGCTTCTTACACCCACCATATATTCTTATCTATGTGAAAATCCTTTGCAAGAGGTCCTTGAGGTGTCGAAACATGGCAAGGTACCAAAAACAAATGTTGCAACTCTCCATTCATGATAGAAAGCTACATGCAAAGATGAAAACAACATAGACCTCCTTATAGCATGCTCTCTTCAAAACCTATAGCAAACCTGGCCACCATGAAAGCTCATAGATTGGTAGAAGATGCCTTAAAAGGTATCAAAGCCCTAAAGGCTTGACTTATTCCTTGCAAAACTCAAATATAACTCAAAACAAACTCCCCCAAAAACATGTGCAATGTGGAGTTGATAAGGTCAAGAAGTTAAGGACCTTATCACGATAAGAGTCCTTTTACAAGCATAAAACATCACTTGCAAATCTTACAATATGGACTTAAAGACATTTAATCAACTCCAACCTTTGAAAACTTATTTCTAAACCCCTTTTTCCAAGCCTAAAAAACTATTTGGTGTAACTTATTTTAGACCACTTGGAGAAAATAGGTTAATAGGCCCATCCTTTGTTATCTTTTGTATGCACATAAATCACATTGACTATGCATACCATAAGTGGATATTATAAATTTTTAATATTTTCCTATTGTAAATTAATCTAATATTATGTGAAATTATGTAGCTCACACAAATCTAGGCTGCGCCAAAATATTTATTTATTTTAGGCTTCACTTTTTTTTTGGCGAAAGGCACAAGGCCTATATATATATTTATATTATATAAAGTAAGCATTTACATATATGAAGAAAGATTCAACTCAAAAGGAAAGTGAAAATAAGTTGATAGTATATCAAAATACATCTGCAGAATTGAAAGGCTACCACTAAAACTGAAAACACCTAAACAACACCCAAATGACACCCCTAGAAGTTGATAATATAACATAATTCAGCTTAAAATATAGCCCAAAACTACAAAAGAAAATATATTATTCTTCCATAAAATCCCCGTGGATTGCACATTCATCTTCAACCTCAAGCCTCTCGGTCAGTTGCAGACCTCTTTGAAACAAGCTTTGATGAGCCAAGGATAATTTCAGAGGCTACATAGAATGAGACATTCAAACATTGGTGGAGGACAAGTGATCTGAGCCATTGTTTGAAGAGCAAAGAAACCCATTGTTTGATGCACGAGCATGGCGAGCTTGATAGCCTTGACGTCAACCCTGAGTCAATGAAGGAAATCTGAGCTGCAAATCAAGTTGAACACTTGAAGCTAGTATAGAAGGAGTATGGACCCTTAAGAATTTTAAAGCATAAATTTTTTCCCTTATTTTTGCTTCCAAAACAGAGCAAATGAAACGCCGATACTTCCACAAAGCCCGTAGGAGGATGCAATCATTGTGAAATTGAAAATCCAGTTTGAATGCTTCATAAACATCCTTAAACCCTTGGTTTTTTTGCACAAAATCCCTATGAAACAAGCCACCAATGTATCCATCGCCACTGAAAATATTATATCCTTGTATTTCCTTAAGAACAAAATTGTCCAGAATATATTGGAACTGCACATATTTTCTTGCCAAATCTTCAAGTTCTGAGAAAGACTGAACCAAATCCATAGCATTGGATAGGAAAATTGAAATCACCTGGGAAGGAAAGAGAATACGTCAAGCCCTCAGAAAAGTGACATCCACCCCAACACCTCACGGATAGAAACCTCCACTCTGCCACCATCAATTATGAACATAGTCTTCAAATCATCTTGGGACAAATAGCTTTCAAAAGGTAGCTCCCATGGTTTTACAAGCAAGCCAACTCTACGATTCCATGGATGGAACACCATTTCTCTCCACTGGAAGATTCTATCAAACTTTATGCAAATGAATGGGATAAAAAGAGATTAAATAGACTGTTTGAAGTCCCGCATATTGATATGAACTCATGCTTTATCATGATATGGGAATACATAAGGTTAAAATTAGAGCACGACCTCTCCATGAATGCTAGCTCATGTGAAAAGATGGCCACAAAATTCATTTCAAAATAAAGCATTTAATCTCTTAATTAAATTGTACTTGCAACATAGATAAACATTAGGCAAGATAACCTTTAAATATTGTATGATCTATTTGGAGTCTCAGAATGGTTTCTAGCATCATAAAATGAACGAAAGATGTCCTTTCAATGTGAGAGGTACTCCATTTTGTGCAGAGAGCTACTCATTACAGTTACTTCATATTAAGCGCATGCTTAGAGATCATTCACTCGCAGTGAGGTGGCAAGGGAGAGAATATAGACTTATTAAACTGAGGACAATTACTTTGATGGGCTCATATTATACGTTTTTTGAAAGGAGAGGTTGTATCTCCACCTAGATACACCATCATTAGCAAGCATGTTACCCAAAAATCATATTAACCATGGGATGGTTAATATCGATAGAACAGGCAAATGCCACATCATCTCCCATCCTATTGGTAGCACCCCCAAAACTAAAAGCAACATATGTATTACATCCCCTTCACTGGAAATTTCGCTACATCATGACCACAGTAGACAAAGTCTTGTCATCCTAAGAATATTAAAATACCTTTGAAAACCAATTCTCTTAATGGAAATGCTTACTTTGTTCCTTGACTAAAATTAATTAGTAAGCAGACTCTTTGTCTATAATTTCCTTCAAATGCGGGAAACCATCTAGCACCTGATTATTATCAAAAATGGATAATTCAATTTTATCACAAGCCATGTTTGCTAAATAGTCGGCAAGACTATTTCCTTCTCTATATAAATGTGAAAAATAATTTATGTACCTTCAATAAAATCAAGTTAAATACTTAATGTATGTATTATTTCATTGGTTGGCTATGCTCCACAAACATGTAGAGTATTTATCCTATTTTATTTTAATTTTTATACTTTAGGAGTGATATCAATAATGTTATTATTTATTGGAGGTAGTTTGGTGGTCTTGGATCTATACTCAATATGTAATGGATGATATTAGTAGGAGTTTTTTTGGTGTCTTCCTATACTCTTAGGGGTTATGATTTCTTATATGATTTTAGGCTTGTCATTTGTTTGGTAATTTTTAATATTGTGCTCCATGCACCTCCTATTAGCTTTATTAAAATGTGTTTAGCCATGATTATGCTATTGGTTGTGAATATGTTGGATATTCATTGGTGTGGTCATTATTTATTTATTGTATGTGTGTTCATGCTTACACTTGTGATATTTTCATTGGCATGGAGAATTTTGGCAGGTCCCATGATCTCTTGTTCTTAAGGATGATATTATCAATAATGAAACTATTCATCCTATTGGCAACATGAGCATGATGTTGTATTGTGTTTTCATTGATGGAAACCAATTATAGAAGTGATGGTTTATCAATACATATTTAGTTCAGAGTAGAAAAAGTGTTTCTTGGGAAGTTGGTTAAGTCCTAGACTAAGATAGTGATGTAATAGAGCATTAGTTTTGTGGTCCACATTTCTCTGCACTGCAATATAGTGTCATAAGGTTTTGAGGTGATAATGGTACATATTGAAGGATTCTATATCTAAAGTTTCAAGTTTTTATGTCTTTTTCAATAGAAGATATTGATGATGGAGTAACAAGCTAAACAGATACATAGTTATTGTTGTAGAGTTCATGTTGGAATGCTCCACATTCCATCGAGGATGATCATAATGTTATGCAGATTTTAGGAAGTGTTTGAAGATGTCAGATGTGCATTCACTCTAAGTGTCAAGTGGTTTGGTGGTTTCCATGCCAAGTTGTGGATGAACAGTTGGTTCATTCAGTTGTTGCTTCACCAATTTTGTTGTGTGGTGCCAACCTAAGGGTTTTGGGGTTGTGCGAAACTAAATTGAGTATGGAGTGGAATGATAGGAGTATATATAGGTCATGTTGACCTATCTTGGTGAAGAATAAAATTTTATTACTTACATAAGACATATATGATGGATTTTTGAGCTAAGAGGTTATGGTGTCACACGTTTCATCTAATTAGGTCGACCTAATTGATGATATGATTGTTTGTGGAATATATACATATATAGAAGGATGATTCAATGTGTGTATAATGATAACTAAGTGAAAAGTGCAAAGAGGTGTGAAGTGAAGTATGAATTATGATAGTGATGATCTTGTGACAGTGAAGAATGAAGTGTGTAAAGTTAATTTTTTATCCTAACTGGAACTATATCTTCAACATATAGTAGATGCATTGTAAGTAGTTCAAATTCTGCCAATGAGCCATCCTTTTGTATATATTTTATAATTCTAGAAGAAGTGATCTTCCTTGGTTTGTGATCCCTCCTATTTTTGGATAGCGAGTCCTTCAAGCAGTGAGTCTCCTACAATATGCTATAACCAATAATGATATATTGTGAGCTAATCCTCACTATGGTTTTTTCCTTTCAAGGGTTTTCCACATAAATTTGGTGTTCTTGTGTTGATTTTTGTGATTCATGCTTTAATTGTTTCTTTCTAATTTTGCAAGTCCATTGAGATGCTTTGAATGTACTTTTAAGTTAACGAATATCAAGGAATGCTAATTCACCCCCCTCTCAATATATCAAATGTTCAACAATTGGTATCAAAGCAAGGTTACTTCAACTTAATTAATAGTTGAGGTAGATCTTGGAGGTTGAACACATGACAAGTAGGAGGTATCCTATCCCTTTGGAAGAAACTATGGGGGAAGGGTTTACTGAAGAAGACTGTAAAGTTGATATGGAAGGAGAGCTCAAATCTACTCTTGATGATTTGGATAAAGAAGAATGTGAGAATAGAGTTCTAAAAGAAAATATTAAGGCTCAGGTAGATGAGTGTATCAAGAATCTAAGGAATCAAGTCAAGAAAGTTAAAGAGAAAATCAAGGAAATAAATGAGAAACTTAAATGATCAAATGAGACAATCACTAATCTAAAAGTGCAAGTTGAAGAAGGAAAAAGAGTTGGAGATTGCTTGAATGCCAAAGTGAAAGGCAAGTCTACAAAATTCTTAAATCTTGAAGAAGAGATTATGTCTCTGAGGAAATATTTGGAGAAAGAAAAGAGTCAAGAGGATAAATTCAAGAAGAGCTCCACCTTGCTTGATGATATGCTTGCTAGTCAAAAAACTTCTAAGGGGAAAAAAAGATTAGGGTTTGAAAAAGGAAAAATCTCCAAGGAAAATTAGACTCCAAACAATATTAAAAAGGAGAATAATGAACAAAAGAAGGTTGGAGATAAGAAGAGCAATATCAAGCATGTCTAGAACTAGAAGAAATATTTCAAGAGACTTATTAGACAACCAACTGCACAAAGGTACCCATCTTTTAATGGTCACTATTATTATTGCAATAAATTTGTACATAGAGCTATAGAATGTAGAAGTAGGATGAATTAGAATTTTCAATCATTTTTCAGTCAATGCTATGCATGCAATAGATTTGGTCATAAGGCTAGTGAATGTAGAAGATATATGATGAATGGTTACAATAATGGTATTGATGGGCCTAGATATTAACTTATTTTTGTCACTTTCATGCATATCTTCATATTCTTTTTTATACAATTTCTAGACAATACTTTTGTATTATACTATCTTTTTATACTTGTTATGAAGACTTGGACCTAAAATGTAATGATGGAAATATGGTTATAATATAATAGTATTGTATGGTTTCTATGTAGATATGTATGAAATGTTGATGGAATGCTATGTTTTAATTGTGATAGCTATCCTTGTGTACATGCTTTGCAAAATTAATTTGTTTGTAGCTGAAGAGGAACTGTGGTACGAAGCAGTTGCAGATTGAACCCGCAGCAAAAGGAGATTGGAGCAACGAAATAGGGGAGTTCTAGATTAAGCTGAATGTGATGATTACTGATTAAAAGCATCTAATGGAGGTTAGATGCATATCCTTATGACATATTAATAAGCGCTAGGAAAAGAAGGATTCCTTTGATTGATATTATTTTGGCAAGTGTTTGTGTAATGCCCCGCCAAGTAACCTTAAAGGAAGTTGCAATTAACATCATAAGCGAACCAATTTTTTTATTTTAAAGTGCATTTAACATACACATTCACTTACTAGTTAACAACAACCTCTAAGGCTACAAGGTTAGGATTACTTAAACCCACACATACATATTACATATAACCATAGCCTTATGAACTTTATGATATAAACATCATACATCATAAGAATACCACATAACATAATAAGATAATCAACCAAGATACAATCTCATAAACATTATCTTAATCCAATAGATACATCACTCATTCCCAGAATAAGGCAATAGTACTCAAGGTTACAATTACAAAATTCCACCTCATAATCATAAGAGGGATAAAATAACTTATACAAATTAAAATATTACAATGCAAGATAATACAACAAGAGCCGCGAGTTGTCTATCTAGATGTCTCGCCACCAAGTACTGAAGATCGATGGGGACCCAACGGTTTTGATGCATGTTCCACCCAACCAATGTGGTACCCAAAGGCCCACCCCCCATGCTAGGAGATAGTAACAAAGTAACATGGACAAGATTCTACTACCTCTAACCAAAGGCAGACTCAAACTGACTCATACTGTTATAACCAACCAAATGAATTAACAAGTACAACTCATTCACCATACAAGTACGAATCAAGTACAACTCAAGTACAATACAAGTACAAATCAAATACAATACAAGTACAACTCCAACATCACTGACATAGGTCACATTGCTTCCAGACATAAAGTAGATCAAGTATGTTCCAATAACCATACACATAAAATAATTAACAACAGTTGTCATAGATAGAGTGTCATCGCAAGGTTTGTCATGAGATCTCCTCTGGGCATTCTTCATAGGCTCCGGCACAAGTAATCCTGGTGGCCTCAACCGAATCCCGACACTCATACTCACTCATGCGGAATCAACTACCTCTCGCAAGAACTAGATAGTTGATCTTGCCATTCCAGGCCTTCTCACTCATCCCAAGTCTAAACAAGCCCTTGTGTCTATGAGTGAGGATTAAATTATCTTGATTAATGTGAAGTTAGTCCTAATCTTCTAAGTACATTATTTTAATTATCACTTGTTTAAATCACTCTGAAGGTTATCCAGTTTACCTCTTTGGGCTCGCCTAACAGAAGCCACTCTTCTATTCGACAACACACATCCAAACAATCCACCAAGGGAACCACAAGTGCATACCAACTAGGCATCATAATCCACTCCAACACAAGGAGGATACAAATAATAGAAACTCACTCCAAACATCTTGGAGGAAACAACACATAGTCCACTCCTTTCACAGGAGGTACAAAATATCTCACTCCAAACATCTTGGAGGCAACAAACACATAGTTCACTCCTTTCATAGGAGGCAACAAGATAAAACCACATAATAAGGTCACTCCATACAAGGAGACACGGATTCCATAATCCACTCTTAAACCAAAGAGGTGCAAACATCCTCGTTTATGAAAACCGGGTAAAACTAAAAAGACGCCATGCACTACCCAAGGGAAACAACTGGATGGCTTAAATATTCAACAACCCTTATCCTCTTAGTTCTTCTGGAAGACTTATAATTTAGGACTAACACTAAATCCCAAAACCAACAATGCAACTTGATGACATAACAACAAAAGCATTCAAGTCATCAATCAAATATAATATTTGGATTTCCTAAATCCATACTCATTCAATAGGTAGTGTTGAAAAATCAAAGACATGATAACTAGATCATCTAAAATAATCATAACCTCTATTTCCCTTTTCATTATTAGAAATCTAAAATGATTCAACTTACTTCCTTTTACAGAATATAGAGAATTAATTCTTTTAAGATAATCATAAGGAAGATACTACTTTTGGATATACTAAATCCATATCTCTTTCATAATCCAATCACAATGATTCAATTAATCTAAATAGAAATTAATAAATAATATAATTGATTGCCTCATCAATAAAACAACTTCTTAATTTACTTTTAAATCAACACAAATCCATGCAAGTAAACTATTTCCATTTCCTAACCAAATCTTACATCTCATTCAATTTTCTATTCAACACATTCAATCACTTTAATATAATAACATATTGTTTCTCTATCCATTTTCCATATACACTAATCAATCCATTTTTAAATCTCTATTCAATAATACATTGCATGCATCTCATTAAAATAAAATACGATAATGAATTTTACACTATATATATATATGCTCCATATTATATAGACACCATTAATATTCCATTCACAATGACTAGATTACTCTATGGAAACTAAATAAAACATAATAACTATTGCCTTTTTCATTATAGTTAGTTCCTAAATTTACTTTCTAATGCAACCTAACACTATTGCAAACAATCTTTTCCAATTTCTATCCGGAGTCTATGTCTCATCAACTATCCATTTAAAACATGCAATTTCATCAATGTATAAAAATATCTTTTGGCTTATCTCTTTGACTACGCATTCAAAACTTATCTTTTAAATTCTTCATGCAAAACTAAATCACACGCACTTAAATAAAACAAGGTAAATACTGATTGAAAATACTCATGGATATATATATACATCACAATATATTTTCTTCAACCATATTAACAAAATAAATATTTCCTTTTAAATCAATTAATTACTTCTATTAAAAAAAAAACATCTTTCTCTACACATTTTCTACACATACTAATCATTTCTTTTAGACACAATAATCAATTTACAAACAACAGAATAAAATAATATAAAATATTATTTATTCTCTCAAATGGATATATACCTTCAATATATATATACTAAATATAAATTAATATATTTAAATATATTTAATCATTAACATTTCTTCTATTCTTTACAGAATATTAAATTGTTTAATTCAAAATAAAATATCCCTTATCACTAATTTTCCAAAATATAAATATATATTTTTCCAATTAAATCAAATTAATAATTGGACCTTTCACACATGAATTTAAATTCCACAATTAAATTTTAAATTATGCATTATCTAAATCAAATATTTAACTCCTTCAATTAAACTTTAACATGCCATTTTAAAATAAACAATAATTTCCCCATACGTTTATAATATTAATTCCACTAATCAAATATACAAATTTTATTTAAAATAATATAAATAAATATAATACTTTAGTATTATAAACTATAATATAAAATATTATTAAATAATATTTCAATATTATAATAACAATACATAAAATATTAATATTTATAAATATCAATTTATTATTATTTTATTTTCAGAACAGCCATGGGAAAATAATTTAACAGCAGTCTCATGTTTTAAGCATAATTCAAAAAATACGATCTGGGTATTTGAGATTTTTGAACAGGGGTTAGACAATTGCAAAATGCAAAAACCCTTTAAATTTCCTGAAAACTCAGTTTGTAAAAATGAAGTTATAGGCGACGCAATCAGACCATTTTACCATGAAAATATAACTATACTGCAGAATTTAAAATCCATTTTTTAATAATAAACAAAAGGTTTCATTTTCTAAAACCATTCTAAATGCCTTGTTCAATCTCTATGTTTGATTTCAATAACAACAAAATTGATTTCCCCAAATAATTTAAATTCAACTAAGGTTTTCACAATTTTCACTCAAGAATTTTCACAAGCAAAGGCTGTAAATTTGTTTAATTTTTTTTTCTAATATCAAATCTATTTTCTAAAACAGATTTAACAAATAAATCTTTAATCATTACTATTTTAAAGAAAAACAATAAAAAACAATAAAACACAAAGAGGAAAACCTGGTACAAGAAGCTACAGGAAGAGATGAATTTCTGATGCAAGCCTCCTCCAAAGATTTCCTGAATTTTCTTCAATCCTCCAATGAATCCAATCCAAAATCCAACAAATGCAAACAATCTTTCCTTCAATCAATTCTACAATCAAACTTTCTTCAAACCCTTGTGCAAATTTTTCCAAAATTTCTTCCCTGCTGTAAAAATGAATTTTCCTAAAGATTTTTCTGCCCTAAAATTAAAACATGTATTCTTATAATCAAAAATACCTAATACAACCCTAATTCACATTACATGCAAATTAGATATTTCAATTTCAATTTCAATTTCAATATTTACAACCCTAATTCACATTATATGCAAATTAGATATTTCAATTTCAATTTCAATTTTCAATTTTCAATTTCAATTTCACTTTCAATTCCCAATTTCAATTTCACTTTTCAAAAACCCACTTTCAATTTAAAATGCAATTTCAAATAATACATTAATTTTTAAAGTTGCAACTAATTTCCCAAATAAACATTTAATTACAATTTCTAATTTAATTCCCACACGTTGGAATTAATTTCCAAATTTAATTTTAATTCTTTTATTTCTTTTCATTCTCTTGCATCACGTTTAATTAATTAATTTAATTATTTAATAACTAAATTCAACCCCTTGGATCAAATTTAATTAATTAAATAAACTAAATATAATTAATTAATTTAAGTATAAACTTTTATCCACATTGCATTATTTAAATTAAATAACCATCAACATGATTTAAATGCAATTATTTTAAATATCTATTTTCAAATCAAGAATGCTTCAGAATTAAATAACATCAAAGCAAGACCAGACAATGACTCAACACACACAACTGACGACACACTAAGGCTAGGGTGTAAACTTGACACATGTTACCTAGCTACTATCTCCCGTTCAACTTAACCGTTGGATCGACACGCTCAAACCTGTGAAACCAGGTGGAGTCGATGTCATGTACCTGCAATCCTGCAACCAAGTAAACAATATCATATGATATATGCAGCATATAATACACACCGTGAAGAAGGAATTACGGATTCGCAGGGCGCTCGCAAGCGAGTGATGCGAACTCGTCCTCTTCACCAATACACTCATCAAAATTGACACTTCCATCATAATCTAGTAATCTCATAATAACATCTCATGTTAACTCTACAACAACATTAATCTATAATGCATATGAAACAATAATCAGATAACTACATCCCACAATAATAGTTGTCGCTCAATAGTAGTGATAAAAATATCATAACAAAATGTATCCAATATCAAAGTAATTGCAACCAAACATAGCATAAAGCAACTTGAGCAAGAATCAAAACGGAGGGGTATTACAATTTGTGTTTACATGCAAGTCTATTTTGTAGCGTTTTAATACTATTAGGATTCTTCTTCATTTTTTAGTTAGCTTAAAAAATTCAATCTTAACTGTACACTCTGATATCTCAGAGTGGAAATTTAATGAATTTGGTTATTTGTTATTTTGAATAAGATTCCCTCGATCTTGTATATAGTTGTTGGTTGAATACGTAGATAGTTAGTTGGTTTTCCAATATTTTTACTATCAGTTATTTTTAGTTTCAAGACATGATAGATACTCAAAATAATTTAATATAATTTATAAGAAGATTTTATGTAATATTTCATGATATGTAATGAATAAAACTAATTTTACTAGATGCATAAAATTAGTTAGTTAGATTTGGTTTCAATTCAATGTGAACAACCACTTGAGTAGGCCACTCAAGGTATTGTTCCTCACTTCATTTTCCAATTATATATTTTTGTTTAATAGTTTTTTCTCATTTATCATTACTTCATAAATTTTATACAAGTTAACTAGAATCTTATACCTTTATTATTATTAATGAATGTTCATGAACATGCATAGAATGGTTAACCAGTAGTACTCTGAAGGTTAATTTAGTTGAATTGTTAGTTTTTATCAGTTTTGAGTTGACATAGTAATGTTTTATTAGTAATAGTTCAGTTACAGTCTAAGTTGTAGGTACCCGTAGCCATTAGTTCTAGCTTATTCCCTTATTGTTTTACAATTCTATGAATTTCCAGCAAGTAGAATAACTTGAGTAAGATAGGTTAGGTAATTTTGAGTCTCTGAAGGCATATATTATGTTGTGCCATCACAAGTTTACAAACCTTGGGTTGTCATTTTAATGTAGTATTGCAATGTTGAGTGGACTATTCAATCAGAAAAACCTTTGAATTGTGTAGTTTTTATCAAGTTTACAACATATTAATTAAGACTACATTTTTGGCATCATTTTTGGGGATGGCGCTATCTTCATAGACTTATTTTTACAAGCTTTCTTAGTTTACATTTTTTTTTCAGCATTAGGACTACTAGACTTAATCTTTTTCAACACCAGAAGATACACTAACATTGTGCAGGGCTGCTAAATATAAAGCCATATTTCATGTATGCAAAGGTAGAAATATTCCTTTGGTATATTTCTTCCCTCTTCATGCCAAGAAGCCATAGTAGAAATTGGTGAATCTAGTACTCAAAGTGAAGGTAAGACTAAAGAAGAAATTTACTTTTCACCAACATCTAGCACATAGATAGAGGGAACATACCGCACCATGGGGGATGTAGTGGATGATGATCCTGAGCAACCAACATTTGAGTTCCCCATCACTAACCAGGAAAGGGATACAATGTTGAAGAATATCCCTCCTTCAACCTTACCAATCTTTTATGGGTTACTGACTGAGGACCCATATGTATTTATGTTTCAATTTGATGTCCTATGCAGAATTTATGACTATAACTTTGATGCACATAGGCTCAAACTCTTCCCTGCCACCCTAAAAGATGCAACCCTAAGATGGTTCATGAGATTAGGCAAGGATGTTGTTTCTAGTTAGGATACTATGAAGACACTATTCTTAGAGAAGTATCAAGACTATTGTAGGAGACCTAATAGGAGGAAAGATGAAATTTTTAGAATGTCACATAAGGATGGTGACCCACTAGAATATTATGTGGAGAGATTTCAGTTTTCTTTGAAGAAAAACCAAAAAAATAAGTTGTCAAAAGAGTCCCTCAAGTTGGTCTTTTTGAGGGGATTCAATGATGTCTACATGGATGCCTTGAACCTCATTGTACAAGGAGATATTTATTAGCTACCATTTCAATAAATCTGAAAGGTTTGCATGAATTATTCCAGAACCTTCACTAAAAGGCCAAGAGGAGATATGACATCCATAATTGGTAAATCATCTATAGGGGTTTCAAAGATAGAATTGAGCAACCTGTTATCCAACATGAAGGAGGATATCATCAACCACTTAGCAACGGATACTCTCCACATTAAGAAGAAGCAAGAGGAAGATGAAGCTATACTCACCGAATACTGTCCAAGATGTAGGCAAAGAAAAGCAAACTATAAATGCAAGAGAGTGGCTAGTAACCTGTAAGATAAAGTTGAGAAACCTAATTTTCAGCCAATTTAAGGAGATGATGGAAAAATATTTTATATAGCACAAAAAAGGCCATGTCAACAACAACAAGGTATGCCACAAGACCCCCTCGACTTCAATTCATCCTTTTCTATTGGGAATAAAAAAAATTCTACTTGGAACTCTCAACCTTGGCTACAAATTTTTAAAATATATTTTATCTTCTATTTATATAAATTTTAAAATTTACAAATTATTTTAAGAGTATTTAACTTTTAAAATTAATAATTTTAATTGTATGAACAACTTAAAAAAAAAAATATTAACTCTATATTAAAGATTAGATTTTTGAAATTCTTTTAAAAAAACATGAATAAAATAAACATACTTAAAATTTAAATAATTTAATTTATTTATAAAATAACATAATGATAAGCTTGACTTCTTAATTAATTGTCCTTTCTAGATTATAGATTGTACATGCTAATTAATTGTCCTTTTTGGATTATGTTATTTTGATTATAGATTGTACATGTTAAATAAAACTCATAAAACATGCTTCACATAATTTTATAATGTACTTTAAAATTAATGTTAACTATTTCTTTCTTAATTAATTGTCCTTTCTGGATTTTCTTCTCTCCTAGCTCCTATTCTGATGATGGATCATGAAGTGTGATCCAAAACATTGATGCAAAAAACTCTAACACAATCAAATTCAAAAAGAACAATTAATTAGCAATAGGGATTGTGTATTTACTTAATATCATTATTTATTTCTTCCCTTTGCAATCATAATTCACTTAATGCATGTAAAAATAAATAAAAACCAAGAAATTCATGCTTAAAAAAATGACCACGGAAGTAATGTATAAAAATAGATGGAAGTTAATAATTATAAGTCTTTCTTAACAATTAAATTGAGTTTAAATAATTTATTATGTCATAAATAATAATAAAAATATATTGTATTTACAAAGAATTTCATTAGAATCTAGAGAAAATTTATACTATATTTTGTATAGGACATGGTGGACGAATAAAAGATGTAGAAATATGTTGGAAGGAAAATAAAATTTATCATAAAGACCCTAAACCACCACCTTCTCATATTTTAATTGAGTTGAGAGTTCCTCCTCCTATTGAATCAATCGAATCAACATCAAACACCCATGGCCTATAGAAGAAGATGTGTTTGAGTGCACACTTCCCAATAAAATTAGGTAAGATCTACACTACTAATGGAGACTCCAAAAATTTAATGTTAGAGATGGATTCCATTAGATGTGGGCATAATGATAAAAAATAAATTGATTATAAAGATGAGGCAGAGAAAGTCAGAGAAACAAGTAGTAAGGTGAAAAATGGAAAAGGCATAAGGATGATTATGATGAAGTCTAATAGAAAATACCAAGGGCCACTATTAAGTAGGTTGGACATAATCTTCTACAGGTTCAAGAAAGAAAAAAATAAGAGATCTTTATTTGTTTAAGGAATACGGATAATTTATTGTTTTGAAAGTAAATTAAAGGTATTATTTTCAAACTCTTTGATACAATTTTAGTAATAATTTTATCAAGATTATTAAATAAGAATATGGGTCTAAATCTCTCCACTATTTTAGTTTGGGATTCTTTTGGTAGTAAGACTAGAGAGAAAGAATGAATCTCACAATGTATCTTTTATTTATTTCTAGAATCTTCAACCATATGGAGGAGATCATGTTTTATTAAACCCCAAAAGCGTTGGTAGAAATTTACATTAAACCCATTTGGTCCTTAAGCTTTGTCCCAACTCACATTGAAAAATGCTAGGTGAAGTTCTTCTAGGTTCACAATTGATTCACATTTTTCATTTTGGTTATTGTTGATTAAAGAGTGAGCATTAGGAAGTAATTCTTTTAGATAGGGAGTTCTATTTGGATTCTATTCTTAAAATATAATATAAAAAAGAATTAAAAACTCTAGATTTAATAGCATACATCGAATCTAAAACTCATCACTTAGCCAAAAGATTCTTGAAGATAATGGTAGAGTGTAATGCATTGAACCAATAGTTTTTTTTACATATATTTGATAAATGCACAAGCCACATAATTTTTTACTACCAAGATACAAATGTGAGAAGGGGGAGAGCATAGGATTATTGGGATACTAATTGGTGGCAAGACACATAATCTAAATGAGTACAATAATTGGAAATAAAAATTTATAATTATTGTCTTGGTTGTATAACCTAATAGACTTACAAAATATATATAATCTAATTTGGTAGAGAACCATCTAGTTATTGTATAAAATCTATCAAAGATCCAATAGATAAGGCTAGTATAAATGTTTTAGAACCTCTATATAATGATACATTGTTGAAACCACAAACAACTATAAATTAATAGTGAAGCCAATGCACAAAAATATGTATGAAAAACCCCCTAAAATTGTATTCAATCATTAAAAATAGAAAAATAAATCTACAACTCCTATATAACATGATACAACTACTTTAAACTATACAAACTAGTTATGATTCCTTTGGGTACTAAATTGATCCCTTTTAATTATGTATCTATTGTCAATGGGCTACAAACTAGTATGTTCATGTAATAGAAATACATGTTTATAATTGAATGGTACAACCTCTTGCAATCACACCTAACTCACAAAATTGTATGACCAACTGTAGAGGTTTATGGTTTAAAAAGGAAATAATGAGTTCTCAATATGTGAAATAGTACAACTAATCAAAACATAAATTAATACTTCTAGTGGTTGATCAAAATGAGGTAAATTAATTCTTCCAAAAGTTACAAACAATTCAAACAACAAGAACTATAAATTCCAATGAGACTCTATGCAATTCCTAAATTCCAATCACCCACTAAGAATATGAGATTTATACTTATAAAACTCTAAGAAGACCTCAAGAGTTTACATCTTTAGATCTTGTAACCACAATAGGATTTCATCCTTGGATTTGTTTTCAAACACAAGTTCCCTAATAGTAAAATATTAATTCTTTATTTTCTAGTTTCTCCCCTACTACTTTGTTTTAAATATTGTAACTCCGAATATGACTCCCATCACAAAAGATAATAAAATATTCCTAGGATTTACATAGGGCTTTATTGTTCCCTAAGTAGGTAGCCCATAAAAAAATTAGGTTTCCTTTACAATAATTTTCATACAATATTAGGGATAACTTCAAAATAATTTTACCCCTCGGCTCATTTCTGTAATTGCATAATGTTGACCTTCTTTTAAAAACAACATATAATTTATCATTTTAATTTATGATAACATAAAGTAACTTAAGGAATACCTAAATTATTATTGTAAAATCATTTCCTTCACCTTACCCAAGTTTTAAAAAATAAAATAATAGGCTTAGGTGCACTTGATTATCTTGGATCCAAAAAAAGAACATGACATAAAGTATTTTCTTTGTATAATCTTACTAAAGAATTAATTTTTTGCATTCTCCTTTTATAAATTGTCAATCAAGAATATGAGCCCCAATTAAACTCTTATATACTCAAATAATCTAGAAAAATATTGTTGAATTTGCCTTTTTTCTTTAATAATTTCATAAATTGAAGCTTCTTCTTTAATATTTTTTTAAGAGCTTCAAAATTGTTTTTTGAGAAATTGAATTATGGATTTTACTATAAGAAAGAATCCAATTTATAATCAGAATATAATTTTAGAAATTTTATTTGACCATTTTTTTTTAGGGAAAGGAAGAGGGGATATGTTATTCTCTGTCTAAATGACTATATGTTCAAACAACTCATATTTAAGTCACATGAAGAATATTTGAATAGACTAGGAAAAACAATTTAATTCTTTGATATAGAGAAAGGTTGATTAGTTTATGATTATATATAATGTTTAATATATTTCTTAGTGTTTAAATAGAAATCATCTTTGAGTAGGCTTAGGTGTATTTTCCTTTTCTAAGTTTGAGCTCTTACATATCAAAGACACTCACAATATCTTTCACATTTTCCCTTTCTTTATCCCTTACATTGAAAACTCTCGTTCTCTCATTCAAATTTAGTATTATACTTCAATCCTTTTCAAGAAATTAGTTTTTAGATTTGGGAAGAAATTTTTTCTTCAATAGAACTCCAACATCTTTTCTCATCATTAGGATGATTGAGAAAGTAAATATTAGTGATAGTTACAAAAATATTCAAAGGAAAACATCTCAAATAAACTTTGATCTAATTAGCACATATAAAATATTCTTCTAAGATAAAATTAGTAGAGCATGCTGATTAACTACAAATTTATGCTCCTCTAGAAGAAGAGGTTGTCAAGATTCAATGGTAAATCATATTTAATTTAAAATAGGCTTAAAATAAGTACTATAAACCTTTACTTCTTTAGTTAGTAGAGTATTGGGATTCTTAATTTTTGAGAGATATTTTAAAAAAATACATTTATAATATCACCAAGCACTCTAATATTCTATGAAAAGGATTTTATTTTTTAAATTATTTAGATTTGGGATTTATGATCAAATTGATTGTTGATTATTTACTAGATACAATAGTTTTATATCTCCTTGAATCTAACTTTCATTTTTTAATTTTCACCCTTTACAAATTTGAGTTTTTGGCTACGAGAGAGGGATATTGGAAGATCCTTAGGCTAGGAGAGTGGAGGTGCATAACCTTTTCCATGTTTTGTTCATATAGTACATCTTCCTTGATGGGTAGTATTATTTCTTCTTCAATACCATCTTCATGATTTGAGGCCTTGAAAATTTACAAAGTTGAAGGATATTTATTAGTAGTCTTTGATTTTGCAACATGCTTTTAGTTCTTACATTTTACTTACTGAAAACCATAATTCTATTGTTCCATCATATTTAATTCATTAAATTTTTAAGGTAGTCTCATTAGAAATAATAATGTTTTTGGCACATGCTAATAGTCCAATTTTTAAGTGAACACTAGGTCATTCAATTTTAAGTTCATGGCTTGAGGAAGATTTTTATATAGTGTAAATGCTAAATGGAAAAAAAAGGAAAGTTAATGTAATAAGCACAATAATCTCTATATAAAGAAACACACATCTTAGATTAGAGAAAAATAAAAGAATTAAAATATGTAAATAACACAAAACACAAGTTAAACTTTAATGATTATTTGAATTAAGTTCCATGATATATAGTTGCATTGATAAGAAATGATGTATATTGTTCTATTCCTAGAAGTTTCTAAGTTGGGAAAACTGTACTTGCATGAGAATGTGATCCTTTTTTTCCTTTGGAGGAGGTTTCTTAAATGGAATAATAGTCATAGGGATAGAGGGCTAGGATTTATTTGGAAGATTAATGATGAGGATTGGCTTGCTTGATTGTACAAGATCTCCAAGTGACAAGTGGAAGTAAATGATGATGTGGAGGCAAAGGAGGATGGATATTACCTTAAAATGCATGGACTTGGAGATTCAATCATGTGGAGGTGTCAAAGATGAGATAGTGTATGGAGAGTATTGAATATAGGATTGAAGGGTGGAGATATAATTACATGTAGTAGATTCACACATGTGGAAGTGTGAAGACATGGGAAAATGGAGGGTGGAGATGCTTATGGATTTTGAATGGATGGTGAAGATAAAAAATATGATTTCTTTTAGTGGAGGGAAAATGATTTAATTATTTCAAAAGAAATTAGATGAATGCATTATAATAATTCATTACGTAAACACATGGTTTATTTATTTAATTAATTAGAAGAAAGGTTAGAGTGGGTTAGTTAATAAATAAGATTTATTTAATTAAGCATTGATAGGAATCAATAAAATATGATTTAATTAAATGATGAAGTGGGGTTTATTTACTAAATTAAATAAATCATTTGATGAAAGATGGTATGATTAATTAGCTAAGATGTGATGTAAGATAAATGGTGTAGAAATAAATTTCAAATTTCTAAATTTTTCTCCTCTTTGAAATAGTTTTTTTATTAATAGAATTGATGTGGTTTTGAATAAAATTATATATGTTCAATAAGATAGAGTTAGCGGCAATATTCCCTAGTCATTTGAAAGAATAAGGGTTAGGAAATGGGTTAGTGATCCCCTCTTGAGAGAGTAAGTTGGATTATATGATATAGGTGGTCTCTCAAAAGGATAACTAGGCTCAATAGGATGAGAGATGGGAGGGAGGGGGTGTAATAGATAGAAGAAAAGTGGGGAAGATGGGTAAACATTGGGATGCATGGATATTAAAGAAATGATGAGATATGAAGGGTTATGATAAGATGCAAAGGGATATGATGGGCATGGATGAGGAGATTTATAATGTTAATTACATGATATGTGATGATTGGGTATGGTTTATGGGAGGTACATGCTAGAAAAAAATTATATGTAGTGAACAAAAAAAATCATTATAGGATTGGGTATTCTCACCATGATATAGGGGATCATGATGATGATGTGTCATTACACAAGTAAATAACACTCATATGAGCATATGACCTAATGCACAATGATATGAAATACCATGATGATATTTCTTATGAGGTGCCCCAACAATTGACTCACAAATGCTAACCACAAAAGAAACACAAAAGTAAGCCACAAATGAAAAAATTAAGAAAGAATGCATCCATGCATAAAATATGAAAATAAAAAACAAACAACACTTTCCCCTTGATCAATATGGAATTCAATAATTGAATGATTTGATGATGATCATATCATTGTTGATGTAAGGTAAGTGTAGCTGACTTGAAGATGTTTTTCAAGCTGTGGATGGTATAAATGCAAGGTGAGTTTATGCGAGATGAAGAATGAAATAGAATTGAGTGTGTTGTGATGTGAAATTAAGTGTAGAAGTGTGAAATGTAGTGTGAGCTATAATGCAAGATTATTGAATGTAGTGAGTTGAGGTATCTTGATCTCTTGAAGGTTGCAAGTGTTAGAGCTATTGTGGTGGATTCTCTATTGCATTGAGATTTTTTTCTTTGTGTAACATTCTATCTTCTTTCTTCTTTCTATTATGGCAGTGAGCTTGGGCTATGAGCCTTTTTGGATAGTGCATCCTATTCTAGTAGTGAGCCTCTTTGTACCAATTTTGCAATTACTTATATTGTGAGCTAATCCTCACTGTGGTTTTTCCCTTCTAGGTTTTTCCATGTAAATCTGGCATTCTCTTATGTATGGTGTTGGTTGTTTCAGTTTATGTTTTCTTGTTATCCTTGAATTTGACATGCTCAATTCGTGGGATAACCCCTACAAAACTTGTCTGTTTCATAGACCACACAATCTACGCATGCAAAATGAGGTAAATCCCAATTTTCCCTCATGCATGGTCCCTAGCCTCAAAACTTCCTTCCAAGTGTTAACCTCCATCGGTTTTTCAAAATTCATCTTTTTGTGCAAGTTGTGAAAATCAATTTGCAGGAGTTAGAAACTTTTTTATATATACTTACATAGTTGGGGTTTTCCCCCAACCCTACAAAGCCAAGTTACAAAGTAAAAAATAGTTGCATGGTCGGCATTTTTCCCTGACCTTGCAATTTACCTTGTCAAAAATTCAATTTTTATTAGCATCATAAATTTCCGCTCCTGCAATCTTGGCTTCACACGAGTTGCATTTATTGTTGTTTTAATGCTTTCAAATGTTTTAACTTATTATTATTCCTCATTTTATTTGTCATTCATCTATTTTCATCTTCTACAAATTCACTAGAATCATGTTTGTTTGATTGTACTCATGGTTTCAAGCAGATTTTTTTCCTTTCCTTCCAAGTTTCCATTGTATTTCTTTTGGGTATGTACTCTTAACTTTTGTTTTCCTTTTGGTTTTTTTGTTTAAATCTGATTTACTCTTTGCTTTCATTTATGGGTAATCTTTGGGGTTTCCTCATATACATTAGTATCTCTCATTCTTCATTTTTTTATTTTATAAATGTTTCATTTTTGTTTACCCATGAATCTTAGTTCTCTCTCTCGTCTTGTCCTAGGGTTTGCCAGTTTTTGTGTTATTTTCTTTAAAATGACCATACAACTTGTTACTCTTGTCAATTTTGGGTTGTCTTGATTTTGTATACCCAAGGGTTTTGGATTAGAAAAGATCAAAATTCCAACCCCATGCTTGGAATCATGGAGTTTACCCATTACAAATAAATAATTACTTGCACCTTAACTTGTATAATCATAGGTTTTTACTGCTTATATTTTCTAGATTTGAGCTTTAATGAAGTTGGGAAGTTTTTCAATTAGTCTTGAACCTTGGCATTTTGTTATCATTTGTTCAGTAAAGAAACCTGATTGAACTATGAATGGTTTTATGAATAAATGATTCCTTGCTATATTGATGATTTTTCACCAATGGTTCAATAAGTGCTATGATATTTTCCTTAAGATCTTGGGGAAAAACCCCATCTAAACATCATAGACTCATGCTTTACTTATGTTGCATGGTCGGGGTTTTTCCCCAATCGAACATCAAAAAAATGAACCTTGTTTGTTCTAGTTCATGTAATGATGACATTTTTTATCGCTTTTGCACGTTATTAACTACCCACCTTGTTTCATCAGTGTTTTTCACCATGTGTACATATTTGAAGCCAAAACGAATCATTCATATTTTTTAGGGCCAAGGTTTTTCCCCGACCCCACATTGTCTTCAATTTATCATTTCTTATGACCATGGTGAAGATTCCCACATGGAAAAGTTAATCTTGACTCATGAAATTTGCACAATCGGCATTTTTTGTTGATCATGCAAATAAATACTTCCAATTGGTCAGCTTGTATAGTCAGTCATTTTCCTCGCTCTTACAAGTTGTTTGAATCCAACATGTAAAGTCGAGAATTTGTTATGACTTTACAAGTAACATTGAACTTTCTCGAAGCATAAATACATGGCCAAGGTTTTTCCTTGACCTGAAAACAAATGAAGTTCTTTCTATTTTTTGTAAGATCATTAAAATTTAACGACTTAGCAAAGATCAAAATTTCAACCCCTATATTTCCATAATCGGTAATTTTTTCCAACTTTGCAAAAAGAAAAGTTCTTCCCACTTGCAATGTCATTAAAATCTAATGACTTTGTAAGTTTTTGCAAAACATCTTAAGCCACTTGTAGTTTCACCATTTTTCAGGGAAAATACATTCCAAGCATCATTTTCATTTGTAATGATGCTAAATTTTAGTGCATGTATCCCTTTTTTCCAAGTTCACTCATTGTGCTCTATTTTTCACATTCATCATGCTCAAACCTCAGTTTTTTTGCAATCCTCTATTTTTTTTCCCTCGCTACAATTTCTATGTACATAATATTTCCTAACATATGTAAAATGCTAACCTTGTTAAGTAGTTTCTTTTGCATGTTTTTCAAGACTCTCGCATCTACATTCTTGAAAAGCTAGTATCTTGCCAATGATGGATTTGTCTCCTTCCAAGGGGAAATCTATGAAGTACAAGTATCAAGGTGTGTTCCCAGCTACTGTGATTTTTTCAAATGTTGATGAAATCAAGGACACGGAGATTGGTCATGTTGACATGTCCAAGTTTCTTGAGAGGACTAAGAAATAGCCTCTAGATAGTGGTATGAGGACATTTTTTTAGAGCAACATACATCTTGTGTCATCATTCTCCATGGTGGATTAGAATCCCAAATTTGTTCTCCAGGTTGGCTCTCACCACAACAAAGAGAATAGAAGTGTCTAGGATTCAAATGGCAATATAGTGATGAGGTTGGATGTCGAATTTCTTGACAAGGAATTATTATGCCAAAGTATTGATAGATATGTTACAATTTCTAGAGAGTCTACATAGGTAGAGTATGATAGTAACCTAAATGATATGAAGAAATAAATATATAGTAAATGGTTGAAGACCCCTAGACCAGGTGTCACAAGGTGGCCTAATAATCCTCCTCACAGTGATTTCATCGAGGAGGTAAATGGCCTCATTACTTTTCTTAGTAGGGTGCATGGTTTACCTGCTTCATCAACATTTGAGGACTGTATGTACTTGTACATCAAGATTATTTTGAAGAGGAAATAGTAGATTTTCTAGGGTGAAGAAATCAACAACACTATCCATGAACAACTAACCGAAGTCTTATTACATAGAAGTTTTATATGACTTCCTATTTGGTCTATGTTGTAGTGGCAATGCGAAATTTTCCAAGTCTAACCACTGAGGGAGATAGGAGGGTAACACAAGTTTAAAATTATTTCCCACAGATTAATATTAGAGGAAGCATTAATCATTTTAGAAGGGTGAATGATGCATTATTTGCTCTTCTCATGTGTGCCTTTGATCCATAATTAGAAAAAAAGAGAGTTCGTGGTGATGCATGGAAGGTGGTCACCAAATATTGATGTTTATATCTTCAATTTCCATTTTTCACTTATCTAAGAGTTGGATGTGTCATTGGTTATCCATGCATGCTTCCTTGCTATCCGAGCAACAAGATTATTTTGATGGAGTTGCATAGGAAAATCATTGCAGTACATAGCAAAAAAATGGAATCCCATAAACCTGGATTCAAATTCTTGTTGTCTCGAAGGATTGTACCCAAATGCTAAGCTTGGAGTCTCAACAATCTCGCGAAACATGGAAACATCTTCAATCCTATGGGTTGCTCATAATGAAAATGAATCTCCAGATTATGGGTTGGTTCCCTTTAGATCTCCTAGAAACTAATGATTTTTTGTGGGAAAAGGAAAGAAGGATAACTGATGAAAAGGAAAAGCTAATTCTAGGAGGTGATGCACCAAAATGTAATTAACCTACAATGACTTGATTCACAACTAATTCTCAAAGGATTTATTTACACAACTCGGTTTGGGAAATTCAATCACATAAATATTTCATTAAAAGAATTGATATACCTATCTTTTCTAAAGGAAAACAGGATTTTCACAACTTGGAAGATAAGACAAATCAATAGCACAACCTATGACTTGTATTGATTAACTACTTTTGTATACATGCAACCATGAATAAGACAAAAATTTAAAGGTTTTACTACTAAAACACATCAAATACAACACCTGAAAATAAGAAGATAAACACTTGATTCTATTGAATAATGGAAGTAATATTTGCAAACACTGATAAAAATGAGTTAAAATAACTATTGTATAAAATGTGAAACTATCTGAGTTACAAATCTCTAAGTCTTTTTGAAACATGCAAGAGAAGACAAAAAGTAAGAACTGAGGAGAACATAATTTTTTCCCTCCTATAATATAAAATGATTCTCCAAGTGCTAAAAAGAGTCAACTGCACTCAAAATATCTCCCACGAGCAAAACAAAAAAGCCACAAAAAGGGGACCAATAACTGCTCCAATTTGAGCTAATTTAGCTCTAAATTCTCCCTCTCAAGTTGTCTAACCAAAAACAACTCCAAAATCATCTCAATTTGACTTAAAGTCAAAAAAAGAATTCCAAATCCACTAATAACACTTTAGTTTGACTGGTCATGACTCATCTCTCCTTTTTGCATATTTAGAGGGCATCTATTAGTTTATTTCAACAAGTATTAAAGGTAATATTAATAATTACTTACCTTAATAAATATTTAAAATAGACTAATATTACAATTAAACTAAAATGTATTAAGGTAATTGATTATTAATTACCCTTGATAAGTGTTAGGATGGCCTAATTCTGCCTTGTAGGTATACAAAAAGGAGAATATCCTGTTGCTTGGTGCTAAGATTTGAAGATAGCGCATAAAAGGTGAAAACAATAGCATGTACATAAATCTCCATGAAGCAAATGTTTTGACCACGAACCTAGTATTAGTCATTACACAACTTATAAAATAAAAGTGAAAACAAATCACTTTGGTTGGCCAAAGTTAGGGCTCCATTGGGAAACCCTAAAGAAGCCTCTAATCTTATTAATGGATTCACTTTGCATCATTTTTTCCTATAAATTTTTCATTTGTTGCCACCAAGGGTTTGAGCCATATGACGAGCATCTTCTTGTTGCTCCCGTGATCACTGAACTTAAAAAGCTCTGCAATCTGGGTATCAAGTGTTCTATGTAAGTTATCTCATTCCTTTTTGTTTTTATCCTCTGAACAGTCAATGTTCATGCTCCTGTTGATCAGTTTTCTTATTTTTTTCATTGATTATGCTTTTACAGCAAGCTCTCTCATTATCTATAAAATCTTCCACAAGGATATTGTAGAAATGGAAAATATACATGAACCTGATTTTGATCATATTAACATTGTTTCATCTTGAATCATACTCTTAGCTTATCAACACCTTTCATCCCTTAATTAACTAAATCATTTTTTATTTAATTAGGTCTTTCTCCTCTGCTGATTAAATTAATCAATTTAATTTAATTAATCCTCAATCCCTCTTTAATTAAATAATTTATCTTATTTAATTAAGTCTCTAAAGTCCTCTTATTAAATTGAATAAATTAAACCTTATTTAATTTAATCTAACATTATTCCCTTTAGTTAAATAAATCAAATCATTTATTTAATTAAACCCTTCCTCTCAATTTGATTTAAATCAATTCATAAATTTAAGCCTAAATTGTCACATCTCCTAAATTCCTCATTAAATTAATTAAGCTTTGATTACTTTAATCTTAATCTATGTCACATCCTCTAGAGAATGCAACTTGCACAATAAATCAGTTACTTTGATTTATTAAATTCTCTATTTTCCCTCACAAGACATCAAAAGGGAATATTCCCTCATTTGAATTCAAAAAGGCCAAGTGGACTTGGTCCTTCCAACAAGGCATTCAATGTCTCTTACATGTCCTTGTGCATTGAGCCAAGTGACATTAACTCCATTCCTCTTTCCCTCTCACATGTCACATTCAAATTTCAAATTTGAATCCAATGGCATTTATCATGCACATTGATCAAAATGTGCTCATTCCTCAACCATTCACATCTTGACAAGTGGCACTTGACCATTGAATGTTGAATGATCCCACATTCATCAAAATCCCTCATTCTTCCAATTTGGGAATCTATAAATGAGAGACTCTTCCTCTCATTCTAACATCCACAATTTGAGTAAACTTACTATACTCAAATCCATCATCATCCACAATCAAATGCAAAGTTACTCTCTTCACATTGAGAGCCAATTTTTCCCATTTCAATCAATCACTCATCACTTTTTAAGAATTGTAACAAGGTTATGCTCAAATCTCTTTGGAGATTTGACCATTTCTCCATCATATACCATTGCTACTTAGGAATTGGGAAAGGGCCAATTGCAACACTTCATTGGCACCAATTCCCCCATAAGATCATCATGCTATTAGCTTAATTAGGATTGAATCTCTTTTGTTTCAAGTTTATTGTGTTCTTCATTTTCCTAGTTTAGTTTGAATAGATGGATTTTATGGGGAATCTCTCATACTTGTTTGCATGCATATGATCTAACAACTAATGTGTTTTGTTGCTCTTCTGCATTTTAAGGTTTAGGGGTTCACATATATAAAGAAAGTTACTGCTATGGGTAAACCCACAAAAGTGCTTTACAATTCAAATGGGGAAGGAAAACTTGAAAAACAATGACCCCATGGCAAAATTTTACATTTTGGGGGTTCGAACGAACCAAAAACGGGGGTTCGGTCGAACTTGGGTTCGAGCAAACCTACCCCGAACCCCCCATTTCCCTGATGTTTGACAAAATTCACAAAAAAAACCTAAATTTTTGCACTTTAGAGCTTGGTTTGAACATGAAAATGGCAGAGACTTCACAAACCCAACTGAAATCAGGTAGTCCTCGAAACGAGCTATCCATCGAATATAATTTTAATATGTTTTGGTTTTATTATGTATTTTTTTTTTTAGTTTTATTAAACATAGGTTTTTCACAAAAAATGAAGCTCTCTATTCTGGACATGTGGAAAAATAACATATTATCAAAAAAAAATTGAAAAATATGAGTGCACCAAATATTGAAGTCCTTGATCCAACAAAAAGAAAAAAAAATGAATTTCAATATATACAAAAAAAATTATGTGTTATATGGTCGCGCTATGTCCGAGTTGTAATTGGTTTGACTTTGAAACTTGATTAAAGAAAAAATATTCAATAAAAATCTATCTAACCAAGTGGAAGCACTATATATCAAAGTTACAAATCTAAATTTGAAAGAATTAGAATTTTATCCTTCATGGAAAAAAAAGTTATGCTTTATACGGTGAGCGTCACTTTTTAAAAATGTTGTTTTTTGGAAAAAAAACTAGTTTTCAAGGGAGATGGAAAAAAAAGTGCAATCTGATTCCAAAATTTTTGAAAAAAAATAATTTAGAATCTATAGACAAAATTTCACGAAACTCTAGTTTACATCATCTTCAAATTCCTCATGGTTTAGCCACTATAGGTGCCTGAAAGTAAAGATTTAGTTAAAAAAAAAAAATTCAATGTCTAGTTTGGCCAAAAATTGTAAACCACTATTGTGGGATCACCCCTATTTATTTTTGAGATTATGTTCATAACCCTTCAAAATGAATTTTACTATCTTCAACTTTCGTAGCTAACCCTCCTATAGGAATGTGATCATGTATGTGGAAATTTACATTGGTCTTGGCTGCCTTTTACTGTCCTTATATGAGTCTCATTAACTTTTTACTTCCAAATCTACTTTGCTTCACTGTGCTTTTGAAACCTCCATCTATCTTGCTTTTGTGGTTTCTATCTCATTGTTATCTTGAAATGGTTTGAAACAAGAAGATTGATCATAACTTGATATCTTCAAAGCATCTAATGCCATACCAAGGGTAGACTCTTCTTTTGATCCTGTAGCCATTAAGGAATCTTTACTTCTTTGTGAAGACTTTACAGTGGAAAGGTAAGGTGCCAAAAAATGAGTAGGCTCTACCATTAAACTATGATCACTTAACACAAACAAAGACTATCATTTGACTTCCTCCATTTTGCACTTGTCTTCACACAATCACTATTACAAGGTGCATGATGTTATGCATGACTGTCCTTGCTTAAGTTGTTGTCCACTATTAAGAGGATAATGGTACTGGATGTTGGAAAACACTCTTCTGAAACTGCAATGGTTTGTCATTATATTATTTTATTTTCATATTTTCTATGAAATATCCTTTGTCAAGGTCTCATGACTTGTGTTCACCATTGACTAGCATGCTCAAATTTTCATTTTATTTGCTCTGTCCTTTTATTTATAGGACTATACAGTAGCTCATAGCATTTCCCTCTTACTATCTTACTATGAACAAGGTTGTCCTATTTGTTCATTGGTGACTGTCACCTTTTCCTTTACCTTATGATAGTCATGAATTATTTTTACCCTTTAAATGACTCTCCTCTTTTCACACTGCCATTCTTGCATAGTCCCTCCTATAGCAACTATGGTTGAATCACAATATCTATTAGCACCTCAATGAATCCTCTTTATCAAAATGTGACCTTTCCATATTATTTGACTTTCCTTGCACAAATATTCATAAGCCTACAATGCTTGATCCTAGCTTGATTCACTATCTTTGGTCTGAAACAAAACGTCTTACTATTATATACCCTTGGCACAAGCTTTGATGAGGCTTATGATGGTGTCATGTCACTTTGGTCTAAATACTTTCTTTGGTTAAGATGCTTTTCATGGCTTCCATTGATATGATTTATGTTGACTACTACATAGGCTTATGTTCAGTGCACTAGAATATTATCATCTTTGTCAATATTTGCTATTGTTTGACTTTGCACCTTTTATTCAACTTGGCACTGAGTTGATGTGCAATTTTTTCCCCTCCTTGCTTGGCATTCACCTAGTAATGGATGCGAACCTCATTATCTTTAAATTCTCTCCAATGTACACCATTGTCATCCATTATAAATCATTGGCTATTTAGCATAGTGGATTGTTCCTTTTATAGCTCTCTTCTCTGCCTTGACAATCCTATCACTGTCATCAATGGTGATTTGACTAACTTTCCTAGGTTTCATAACTAGCATGTGTGTGACTCTCAACAAGAAAACTGCCCTTTTAAGTTTGGCAGTCCCTTTAGGCACTGTCCTCATAGTCAAATATTTCAATATACTATCAAAACACAACAATTGTCCTTTAAATCTTATGCCCTTGTCTTCATCATACCATGCTTGCATTCCTTGATTACTTATTCATGTTGTCCATGATAGCAGGTTGCTCTTTTCCCCATGCTTTGTCTTCATTTGTATACATTCAAGATTTCCTTCATAAGGTTCCCATGCTATGAATTCTTTGTTGATATGTATGATAAGATTATACCTATACCTGCACTATCAAAAAATAAGTTAAGAGAACTAAGAAGCCTAGAAATTTTCATGATGATTAGATGATCTTGACTTTTCTTGGATCTTCTTGATAACTATGTTCTAATCTTGAGGCACCTTTGAATCTCTGATTTGATGTTTAATAAGAGATAGGTTGTATATCTGTTGTTTTGACATATAAGAGACATGGAATCCTAAGCTTTAACATCACTTCTTTGTCCCTCGCAAAAACCTTTGGAGCTATCAACAAAGGAATTGAAGATGTAGTTGATCAACAATGGGGTTGATCATTTAGGCAATGATGGATCCCTTTTCTCTTACATGTCTTTTTTACTTCCATATGTACAATTTATCATTTGTTGCATCTTATTCAGTTATTCTCATGGCTTATGTGGGAAAATTATAAGCATATCTCTTGTAATGAATTTAAATAACTACTTTATTCAAAAGTTTGTGTACTATTCCTCTTTTCTGTAAAGCAATTGCATAATGAAAACTATAAATTCATTTCTTGGCACTATTTTCATGATCATGAGTAACTTTTAGCAAAATATTTTGTTTACCTTTCTCCTTTTTCAAGTAGAAAACATCAGTGCTATCCCAACCTAACTTGATTGGGCTGAAAAGCACAATTAGGTAACAATTCCCATTGACAATCGATAAATACTCTATTCAGACTTCACACAAGGCCAAGGTTATTGAATCACAAATGTAACATGTGACATTGAAATTGTTCAAAGAAAGGCTTGATTTTGATTACAAGGGTGTGAAATATCAAATCAAGAAGGCTCATACACATGTACATCAAATTGAGGATATATGCGTTGATATCATAACAAAGTAGGAAATTAGGAAAATGGATTATTGTAGATTAACCATAGAGAAGATAAAGGAGTTGGATCTGGCATACATCCCTGAAGACATGGAGGACGATGATGACACATTGGATCCTGCTTATGAAAGGAATAATATTGCAAGCTTTCCTTTAACTCCCATCTAGTGGTCTCAAAAAGAGGTAACATCAATCTGAGAAATATTTGAACCCATTTTGGCTATTACTAATGTTTGGTTAGAGGAAAGGGAAATACAATTGAAACCTTTTCTCATAGGATTAGAGGAAGAAACAAAAGGTGAAGCAGGTAAAAATTCAGAGCTAAGGATTGAAAACAAAAGTGATGCTCCAAGTTTCAGTGGGTAATCTAAGCTTAAGATCAAATTTTTGGTCAAGGGTGGAAAGAAGAAGAATGGGAAATCTACAATAGGGCCATCCACTAAAGCACAAGAGGAAAGGAAAGTTAAGGGGGAAGCACATGAGAAAATAGATATTTTCCCTAATGAGAATATTCTCAAGGAACCACCTATCTCTTCTCCCATTACTAATGTTGTATCTTCTCCTAATCCTCCTCTAATATTGTCACCTATTTCTAATGTTTTTGTTGCCACTATTACTATTTCTATTATAGTTAATGTTACTCCTGCTATGTCAATACAATCGGTGCATTCCTCTCCTATCTCAGGGTCACCTTTCAAAAGTCCTAAACAAGTTTTGGATAATGTGCAAGGGTCTCCCATGTCCTTTCTGAGCCTATCCTCTCCATCCTTTGATATTGCATCACATTCATACTTAGAACAGTTCATGTCTAAGTTCAAGTGTCAAGTGCTGAAATTCCAAATTTTGTTTTAACTGACACTCCTCCCATTGTGACCACCAATTTTGTGAGGTGTAGCAACTATATCACAAATAATGACTACACATCTAGAGGAAATTTCAGCACTCCCACCTTGGTTGTCATCACAAAATCCAAAGAGAATAAAAGAATCCATCTCTCCAGATGAGTTTGACTTCACACAACTTGCACCACCACAAACCAAAACCAAGAAAAAGGTGAAGACTCTCAAGGCTATTGTTTGACAAAGAGGGCAATAGGTATGCAAAGGTAGCTCACCCTCCCACTAACAAGACCTTTGAAGAGGTATACATCACATAATAATTTGTCACAAGAGTTGATCTTGGAAAGGTTACTCATGAGAGTGCAAAGGAAAATGTACAAGCCACCTTGAACTCTCTCATGAAGAGGTTTGACAAGGAAAAGAAGGTAGAGGATCATTATAAGGATAAAACGGAACAACTAACGATTGTACTATAAAATATTACCCAATCTATTGAACCTATGGTATTCATAGTTGGTGTTGATAATCCTAAAATCAAAAAGGTGGAAAAGGTGCACACTTGAGGTAGAGTGGTTGCTGATTTTCTTGACTGAATGGTTGCACTAGGAACAAAACTTTTGAAGTCTACCAAGGAAAAGCTTGAGAAAATGGAGGGCATAAAGGAAAATTTGGATGAAACCATTGACTCTTTCTCTCAAGAGAAATAAAATATGGAGAATAAGAGGCAAGAATAGGTGAAAATGAAGGAGCTTGGGATAGACACCTTGATAGAAGTTGGGATCATCCTCAACAGAGATGTATATGTAGAAGCAAAAGAAACCATGCTTCACAAAGAGACCATCCTCATTGATTTACTTAATAATCTACAAGCTGCTCATGAAGTTGGCAAGGAAAATGATACACAACTTATCAATAGCATCAAAGAACTTTCATGTAGGTTGTGTGATCATGATCAAAAGTTTCTTTCACTAGATGAAGTTGTTCAAGAGTTCATCAGCATGGTTTTAAAAGAAGTTTGAAGATCAGGCATTCTCATTGACTTAGATAGATAAAGTCATGGATATACAATTAACATTGTACAACTTGAAAGTGTCTATTGGAAGGCATGAAAAAGTATACAACACTGTCAAAGATTCATTTATAAGAATATGTGGCATCTTCAAGCATACTTCAGGCCCAAATGAAAATGAAGTACATGCAATTTTAAAGAAGCATGATGATTTCTTGGGGAATGATGATGGAGAAATTTGAGCGTGCCTTTATTTTTCCTTTGTTTAGTTTTTAGTATCTTTCATGCTTTTGTAGTTTTTTCAAGACAATTTACATGTCTTTTTCGAAATTGTAAATACATGTAATAGCAATGATGTCCTTCAAAAAAATTGGACTCCAATGTTGAATAAGTCAAAGTAGTTATCTCTTTCCTATACTATCTCTTTTTCTCTCCTCTATAAATATGAGAGAGCTCATTTGTAATTAGGATCTTTAATATTATGCAACAAAGTGCTTCCCAAATTGTGACTCAACTTTGAGACTTTGTGTTCAAATTGCAAGATCAATTTCAATTAATAAATGGGGCGAATTTTGATATCAAACTTTGTTTTGAATCAAATTTGTATGAGTGAGGATGTTCTTATGTCATTCTTGTTGATTTCTCTTATTATTGATTGGATAAGTGGTGTTTCATTATTATGATTGGAAGGACCTTCAAGATAAGTTATATAAACTTTGTGTTATATTGTTTACTTGAAGTTGTGTGTGTTGTTAATGTCTTTTGGTGAAATATTGTCAAGAATTTGAGCTTGGATTTATTCACTTTGTGTTTGAATCTATTTGGTGAAGTGGGTTGACAGACTTTATGCTCCAACTTACGTAATTGGTTACTATAGAACTCTCATTGAAGACAATGAAAATACTTTGTGCTTTTGTGTGTCTTCTAGTTACTTATCACATAGTTATACTAGTACTCTTTGATTACTCTTATGCTTAATCAAGAATATTGGGGATTATTGCTTAGGTATATATTAGAATTGTATAATCATTGTTGAATATTACCATGAAACATTGTAAACATCTTTTCTAAAAGAAGGGAAAATGATGAATGTAACACACCCCCCACATGGTTAAAGCTAGTGTAAATACTTATAGTTTAGAATAGTTTACTTTTATTTCAATAAGCAGTAAGAAGGGAGCCTCCCCTTTCAGAGAGGAGAGAAAATTCTAATCATAGCTCTGGCTAAAATCCCTATTTTGTAATCTATAAAGGATTACAAAATATTCAACTAACATATCTTCTTTTCATGTTTAAACATTATAATAGGTTAAGGGTTTAATAAATGCATGTGGATCTGATTAATATTGAGGGTTTTGATGTTTTAATTTGATATAAAAAATTCCCCCCCCCCCTCTCAATTGTCTTGTTCATTCAACATAAGGGGGTAGTGATAAAGTAGCTATTAATAATGAAGGCCCAAATCTAAATATAGATGAATCAATACACACAAATAAAAGATTGATCCAAACCCTTGTCATTTAATCTAAGATAAAACATTAACAATTAGGAAAAGGAATATTTAAGACACCAACATAGAAATAATAAGCCCCAAGGTCAAGTTATAAGTCAATTTCATCATTTTACATAAGGGAATAAATCATTTACATAAAATATTTAGAGTAATAATTTAATTGAATAAGTAAAGCACTTAAATAAATATCAATCTAAATATATATGATTTTGTGGATAAAAATAAATACTAAATTATTTATAGGAATTAAATGAATTTAAATGTGAAAATGTCAATCTCAATGAAGGAATATACTATTGAAGTTAGGAATGCTTTGCCAATATATTAAAAATTGGGTCTTTGTCTAGAAAAAATCCTTCTAATATACAATATTAACTATGCTTCATTATATTTCGAATTTGTGTCTACATGAATGATATTCATGCTCATTTCATTTCAAATTTGTTCCCAAATAAATGATCTATGTGCTTGCAAAAGTGAACTAACATGCATATCTAAATATGTAGCCACAAAAACAAACTAGCAAAAAATTTATGATAGAGAATATTTCACTTCAATCTCCTAATTTCTCTATGATGTTTTTTTAATGTTCTCATATGAATGCTCTTATAATAATCCTCGATGATCTAGATGAATTTGGGTCAGTCCTTAAATATACCATCCTAATATGAAATTTAAAATAACAACTAGTAAGAAAGGGAAACATGACCCCAAATTAAATTAAAATTTAAAAGTTTAGATTTCAAATATGTAAGGCTTGTGTGTAACTAATGCAACTCTATTTTCTTACATACATTATATCAACCGATGGTTAGATGAATTGAAAGAGATAAATTAAGTGATTTTTTATTGTCATGTTGAGGATAT
Organism: Sequoiadendron giganteum; assembly: GCA_007115665.2. Taxonomy (NCBI): domain Eukaryota; kingdom Viridiplantae; phylum Streptophyta; class Pinopsida; order Cupressales; family Cupressaceae; genus Sequoiadendron; species Sequoiadendron giganteum. The sequence goes on from CM021105.1 coordinate 441,596,143, forward strand.
TATTGATCGCATTGGTAAACCTTATGGAAATTATCTCCCTCTTTCTAGAATATCATGATGTGAATATAATTACATAGCAAAGGAAAATTGAACATCATTTTATGAATGACCTCTAATAGTGGACTAATAACTCCTACATCTCATTTCAAGCTTTATATTTCAAGATTGTTACCTAATTTTAATGATTATGTTATGACTCTTGGTTCTTATATATTTCCTATGAAATGAAAGGTGAATTATTGTACAACATCAAAACTAAAATTTTAATTATCTAGTTGAGTTGATATTTAATGAGCAATGATGAAGTTGGTTTTGATACATGATATATCTTGCAATGAATAATTCAATTAACATAGAAGAAATAAATGATACTAAATATAGATTTAACCAATTGGTTATTCATTTTTTTTTGTTCCCTAAGGTGGATGTTAATTGTAGGATGGACTAGGATAGTTGATACCTTTTGAGCGACTACATAGAATGGATGCACAATCATGAGAAGGTGTACATGGAGATAACCCTAGCCAATCTAAAGGTAATCCATTTTTTATGATTTCATTCTCCTTGAGGTAAAGATAAATTGTGTTCTATTGAATTGCATGAGACATTAGCTACATGAATGATTTATAATTAAAATTGTGAATAGTGGATAGCAAATAATGTGAATAATTATTTGGTTTAAATATGATTATGTTTTGGATATAATTATGGTGGATAGTGTGCAAGGATAAATTATGCCAATAGAAAGAGTGAACCATCTAGACCTTAATAAAATACTACAATTATGAAGTTCTAAAATTATGACCCTTTTGACCTAAAAGGTATTATGGAGGTTTAATATTTGTGTGATTTGTATGATTGTGTTAAATATGGGGTTTAATATTATGGATTATGTATAATGGTTTTTTTGTGTGGGTATTTAATTATGGATTCATGTGATTAAGTGTGTAAGCATGTAAGAAGGTTTTTAAAAGGGTGTTGAATGGTCAATTTTTTATTTATTTTTATAAAAATGGATCCCTAGGGTCTATACCTATGAGAAGGGGACTTATTGGACATGTTATATTATATTTAAGGCATGATATGACCCTTCACACAAATGAAATTGATGAGTTTGAGTCATTTTGAGTTGGGAAAAGTGACTTTTCACTCTCCAACCCCACTCCCCAAATTTCATTAATGAAATTGGGAAGAGCAATAAGGCTCTCACATATGTGATCCACCTTGTAAGAGTTGTTGTAAGGAGTGTTCAAATAAACTCCACATATCCCAAATCCTCACACATGCGTGAGCACTTGTGGGAGAGTGTGATTTTAGGAATGAATGGGAAAGTGACAAGTGTGAACTCCCTATTCAAGATATTCAAGTTTGAAATCCTATAAATCCTCTTAAAGATGATGAGTTTTGGGTTACTCCATAATTTTTTTTCTTTCACTTTTGAGAGAGAAGAGAGTTGGGAGAAAGAGGAGCTCTTGTATTTGGAGTTGGTATTCAAGCTTGCCATAGATTTGGAGAGTGGAGAAGACTCATCCCTACAACCTCATGTAGATAGATAACTCTTTCAATCTTCCTTCTCATTTTTGAATAATTTTCCTCTTACAACTAGTTTTTTTGTTTCTTGAATGTTGAAAAGAGTTCATTGGGATAATAGACAATGTGGAAAATAATATGAGTGTTTAAATGTTTTAGTGTGAGTTTTGAAAGAAGCATAAATGTGGGTTTTTAAATATTGTGTTACTTTGTGGGTGTAATGCCCCGCCACGCAACCCTTGAGGAAGTTTCAATTGACTACAAAAGCATACTAAATTTTATTTTTTTATTAAAGTGAATTAAACATACATGTTCATCTAAAATTGACAACATCCCCTAAGGCTACGTAACCAAGATTACTAATATTCCCACTAACATACATCATTATATTTTATTGCATTAAACAACACAAGTAATATACATTCATTCAACATAAATAAATACCAAGATAAGAAGATACATCCATAACACATATCCAAAACATGATTACAACCCTCATTCCTAGAATGAGTCAAAATACATAAGTGTTACAATTACATACTTCCACCTCATAAATACAAGAGGGGTATAAACAACTTCATTACAAAATGAATTACAACAGTGCTAAAAATGAATAACAAGATCCACGAGCTGTCCAACTGGATGTCTCGCCTCCACGAACTGAAGATCAAGGGGGACCCAATGGTTTTGGTGCATGTTCCACCCAACCTAGTGGTACCCGAAGGCCCACCCCCCATGCTAGGAGATAGTAACAAAGTAACATGGACAAAGAATCCACAACCACTATCCAAAGGCAGACTCATACTGACATAACCAAACAAATGCAATAAACAAGTACAACTCAAGTACTACATAAGTACAACATTCACATCACTGACATAGGTCACATTGCTTCCAAACATAAAATAGATCAAGTATGTTCAGAGAACCATACACATATAACAATAAACAATAGTTGTCCAAGATAGAGTGTCATCGCATAGTAGTCATGAAATCTCCTCTGGGCATCCTTCATAGGCTCCAGCTCAGGTAATCCTGGTGACCTCAACCGAATCCTGACCCTCATACTAACTCATGTGGAATCAACTACCTCTCATATGGACAAGATAGTTGATCTTGCCATTCCAAGCCTTCCCACTCACCCCAAGCCTAAATAAGCCCTTGTGTCTGTGAGTGAGGCAAAATTATCTTGATTAGTGAGAAGTACCACCTAGTCTTCTAAGTACATTAATTTAGTTATCACTTGATTAAATCACTTCTGAAGGTTACCCAGTTTACCTCTTTGGGCTCTGGCGCCTGAAAAAATCCACTCTTCTAATGGACAACACACAAACAAACTAATCACCAAGGGAATCACAAGTGCATACTACCTAGGCATCAAAACCACTCCAACACAAGGAGGAAACAAATAATAAAATTCACTCCAAACATCTTGGAGGCAACAAACACACGTAGTCCACTCCTTTCATAGGAGGCACAAACATCCCCGTTCGTGGAAACCGGGTAAACACTAAAAGAAACCATGCACTACCCAAGGGGAAACACTGGTTGTCATAAAGTTTCGACAACCCTCATCCTCTAAGATTCACTGGAAGACTTATAAATTTGGACTAACACATAATCCCATATTCCAAAATGTGACATGACGACATAGCTACAAAAGCATTCAAGTCATTAATCAAGTCTAATATTTGGATTTCCTAAATCCATACTCAAGCAATAGGTTACGTTTACAAAGGCAAAGGCACAATAATAGGGTTTACTCAAATAACCATATACCCCTTTTCCATTTTCATAATAGAGAATCCTAAACAATTTAAACTCACAACCCTTTGCGAAATACGAGAAAAATAAATCTAAAAAGCAATTACGAGGGAATCACTACTTTTGGATATTCTAAATCCATATCTCATAAATATTCCAATCACACTAATATAATTACCCAAAATAGAAAATAAATAAATTAAGATAATTAATTGTCTCTTCATTCTAAACAACTCCTTAATTATCTTTTAATACAGAATAAAACTGTTGCCAATAATCTTTTCAATTTTCTTTCCAAAATCTATGTCTCATTAACTATCCATTTAAAACATGCAATTTATAAAATATCTTAAAATATCCTTTTCCTTAACAATTAGATCATGCATTCAACACTTATCTTTTCCAATCTCCATGCAATACTAAATTACATGCATCTAACTAATATAAGACAAAATATTAAACTATATATATTTAAATATACCTACTCATATTACTCATGCAATATATCCATGTACACATATATTCTTATTTTAAAATAAACATGGAATTATATTTATTCATATAATATGACATTACATATAAATTATTATTTTTTTTATTCATTTTCATATATATTTAATTATATATATATCTCTTTTATATATATATATATATTAAATATATGACATTGTTTATTTCCAACTAAACAAATTATTTAAATCCTAATTAAATATATTAGAATATGACATATATATACCATATGTATATATCATATCTAAATATAATTTATAAGATAACAATAACTAACCCCCAACCCTTTTCCAACTGATGGCGGACGCCATTAATGCAAGATAAAGAAATAAATTTAAATTTAAAAAAAAACAATAATGTTGGGGAGGGGTCGGCTATAGCCAAACCCCTGCCCCACACATAACCGGTGGCCTCTATTGGGGGTTGCGCTGCCCTCAAGGACAATGCTTCCTCTACTTAGTGGAGGGCGTTGTCCTTGGGACAACTGCAGCCTCCCAATGAGAAGTGGTGGGGTATGCATTGCTCCCCCACCCAAAATTAACACAGACCCCCCAAAAAATAAATGAACAGCGAATGAAATTCGCATTTCCCAAATCCGCGGTTTCCCAAAAACCCAAGGCATTGTATAGACGGCATCACATGAATTTATAATAACTTTTCACAGTAATATAAAATATATATATCATATGTATATATATATAGATATTTAACAATATATATATGTATATATATTTATCCAGAATTTCAACTACAAGTCAGATTGAAGAGATTTTCCAGAAAATCCAATTTTCACAGAGGTTTAACAAAACAATTAATTCGTTTAAACTATTTTTTTTTCGAATTCATGGACAATTAAAAGAATAATAAAACCAAATGGATCTAAATTAAAACCAGAAGCTTTTCAAACAAATTTATTTTCCATAGAGGTTTAAATTTTCTAAAACAATCTAAATGTATTGTTCAACCTCTAGGTTTGAATCAAATAACAAAACAATCCATTTCTTCAAATAAATTAAATTCTACAAAGGTTTCAACAGAAGAAGCTTTAAATTTATTTATTTATTTTCTTTCTTCTAATCACAAATCTTTTTTCTAAAACAGATTTAACAAACAAATCTTTAATCACTACTATTTTAAAAGAAATCAAGAACAATAAAAACATAGAAGAAAACCTGATTTCAAGAAGCTACAGGCAAAGATGCATTTCTGAAGCAAAACCTCCTCCAAGGATCTCACGAATTCTCTTCTACCATGTCATGTATCCAATCAAGCAACCAATCCATAAACACAACCAAACTCCAATAGAATTTTTTTTTCAAATCAATTTTATAGCCAAAAATTTCTTCAAACCCTTTCTCTGTGCAATTTTCCCCAATATCCTCCTTCCAAAATCCTCTCTCAGAATGAATGAATTTTCAATAATCTCTTCTCCTTAATTAAGCATGCAATTCAGTCCTAAATCAAAAATATCCTAAAAACCAAATCTGATCCTTTGCATGCAATATTGATAATTACAATGTTAACCCCCAATTCCATTTTCGAAAACACACTTTGAATTTAAAATGCAATTTCAAATAATTTTCAATTTCTAATTTAATTCCAACTAATAAATTAATTTCCAAAATTGAAACTAATTTCCATTTAATTTCTCAATATAATTTAGTAATTTCTAATTCAAATTTAATTCCCAAATAAACATTTAATTACAATTTCTAATTTCATTACCACAAATTGAAATTAAATTCTAAAATTAACTTTAGTTCTTTTCTTTCTTTTAATTTTCTTGCATCACATTTAATTAATTAATTTAGTTATTTAATAACTAAATTCAACCCCCTTGGATTAAATTTAATTAAATAAATAAATTAAATTTAATTAATTAAATAAATTAAATATAATTAATTAATTTAAATATAAACTTTTATCCACACTGCATGATTTAAATTAAATAACCATCAACATGATTTAATGCAATTATTCTGAACATCTATTTCCAAATCAAGAATCCTTTAGAATTAAATAACATTAAAGCAAGACAAACAATGACTCGACACACACGACTGACGACACACTAAGGCTAGGGTGTAGACTTGACACATGTTACCTAGCTACTATCTCCCTTCAACTTAACTGTTAGATCGACACGCTCAAACCTGTGAGACCAGGTGGAGTCGATGTCATGTACCTGCAACCTGAAACCAAATAAACAACCTCATATAATATATCCAGCATATAATACACACCGTGAAGAGGAAATCATGAATTCGCAGGGTGCTCGCAAGTGAGTGATGCGAAATCGACCCCTTCACCAATACACTGATCAAAACTGACACTTCCAACATAATTCCAATAATCTCATAAGCAATTACATGTCATCTCAACTAACATCTTTACACAAATTAAAGCATGTAAACTAAAGCATCAGATAAATCAAATCACATCACATAATATAGTCTATCGCTCAATGAATAGTAACCAAATAGACACACAAGATAAAGTATATGAATATCTAGAAACATAAATCAACACAAAACAAGGACACACTGTCCAATCCAGAAAGCAAAACAGAGGGGTGTTACTTTGGGTGTTGGTTCTACTATGATTCTCCTTGCTTGGGGGAATGGATAGAGCCCTAAGAGGCTTGATGATTCTATTTATGGTAGGGTGAAGATTAATTTTCATTCATTGGCATGATATTCACTAAAATCTCTTACCTTTGTCCTTGGAGTGAACATGGGAAACTATTAGATTTGGGTACATCTTTTAGGTTATGTAACGCCCCGCCTCACAACCCTAGAGGAAGTTGCAATTAACTACTCAAACAAACTATTTTTTTTTTGTTTAAATACAATTAACATGAAAGTTCACTACCCATTGCAAACAACCCCTAAGGTTACAAGACTAAGTTTACTTAAGGACCCAAACAAAAAACATGAATTGAAACCATAACATTCATTTACTTAATAAATTAGAAGCACATACATTCCATACATGATAAATTACATCAAAGAATAAGAGATACCATGTGATTTCACTTAACAATAATTAAACAATAAGATTACATCTCTCATTCCCCGAATGAGGTAAATCCAATAAGCATGATTACAATTACAACTTTCCACCTTGATAACAAATGAGGGGTAATAAATCACTAGGTCAATTGAAATGAATAAAGCAAGAAATGAAACTGGATCCCACGAGCTCTCCAACTGGAAATCTCATCCACGCAAACAAGAAGAACACCCAATAGAGTAAGGTGCACGTTCCACCCAACCAAGTGGTACTCGAAGGCCCACCCCCCGTGCTAAGAGATAGTAACAAGGATTCATAGACAAGACCATCAACCTCTAGACATAGGCTAACACAGACTGACTCATACTGATACAACCAATCACATGTACAACACAAGTACAACTCTAAAATGGTCACATTACTTTTAGATATAAAACAGACCAGGTATGTTAAGAGAACCATACACATAAAATCAAATACCAACTGTTGTCCTAGACAGAGTGTCATCACACAGCTCATCATGAGTTACCCACTGCAGATCTTCATAGGCTCTAGCCCCCATTATGGGTTATCCTGGTGGTCTCAACCGATCCCCGACCCTCATAATTACTAATGAAGAATCAAATACCTTTCATAAAGACCAGATAGATGACCTTTCCATTCCAGGCCTTCCCACTCACCCCAAGCCTAAACAAGCACTTGTGACTATGAGTGAGGCTAGAACTTATCATGATTAGTGTGAAATACTACCTAATCTTCTAGATACATTGTTTTAGTTATCACTTGATTAAACTACCTCCGAAGGTTACCTAGTCTTGCCTCTTACAAGGTCTGGCCCCTAATGGAAGCCACTCTTCTACTTGACAACATCCACACCATCCAATCACCAAGGGTACCAAAGTGCATACAAACAAGATATCATGACCACCCCATTCCTAGGAGGCGACATAAGTCAAAACCCTCTCCAAACACTAGAGGTAGCAAACATAACAAATCCACTCCTTACAAGGAGGCACAAATCACATAATCCACTCCTAATCCAAGGAGGCACAAAACATCCTTGTTCGTGGAAACTAGGTAATTAACTGATAGTGTACCATGCACTACCCAAGGGATTCACAACAAGTTGACAAACATAATACGACAAGCCACATAATTAAAAACCCTATCTAGAATACTTACATATTAAAGACACAATTAACCCACTCTCCCAAACATGAACACAAAGGAAATAATCACATAAAGCAATTGTGAGGAAATAAACTAATTTTGGATATATTAAATCCATTTCCTATATTAACATTCAGTAATTTATTGCCTTAATAAAACTGATTTAATAACGTCTCTTTCAGACAAAAGATGAAATTAAAACTCAATATTTAATTCTCTAATTATTTTTAAATAAAAATAAAGTAAACATTTATTTCTACAATTCAGAACCTATTATTTAAAAATACTATTGGTCCTTTGCAACATACATCATTTTAAAATCAAATAATCTTGTTATTAAACACATTACTTCTAAATCCAATATTTGTCTTTTTAAATATATTATTTTAAAATAAATCCATCAGTTTGACTATAATACATTAATTTAACATTTCTCAATTGCATTTAAATCATACCATCACTTAATCAATATATGTATATATATTTAAATATATATATACATATATTAAAATTAATAATTAAACTATATTTATATATATAAATATAATATACATATTTAATCATTTAATTTTTATATATATTAATATTTAATATTATAAAAATATATTTTTTCTTAAAATAAATAAATAAAAAGTCAACATAAATTTTAGGGCACGTTTTTGTCCTCGGGCCGCACGCACGGTTTAGGGTTGGGCGGTTGTGTTAACCATAGCCGAACCCACCATTGTGGGCGGCGGTTGTGTTTAACACAACTATCCCTTGGCGGTGGTAGTGGCAGCTTACACAGTCGGCCCCATCCATGGTGGGTGCGGTTGTGTGTAACACAATCAACCACCATGGGTGGGCAGTTGTGCATTGGTGGCTGCGTGGGGCACATTGGGCACGGCTCCCCATAGCACCTCCCATGGGGGCGGCTGTGGGTTGAGGCCCCAGCCCCCACAATTTCATTTTATTTATTTATTTTATTTTATTTTATTTTTTAAACTATAAAAATCCCTGTAGATTTCGAAAATCGTGATTTCATGATAGGGTATTATTTTTTTTAAGAATTTAATAGCATAACACTCCCCCCCCCCTCCCAAATTAAAATATATAAATAATATATATGTATATAGATATATATCAGTATATATATATATATATATATATATATATATATATATATAAATTTAAACATCCCCACAAAGAATTTGTAAAATAAATTGAGCAAGTAATCATTTATAGTCAAGAACATAGTTTTTTCTTGAGAAATTTCATTTCCAAACAAAGGTTTTGTTTAAGTTTCAAACAACATTTCACATGGGTTTCTCTTCCAATATAACAAAGTTTAAATATATAATTTTTTCCTCAATCAACATATTAATCTATGAATCTTTTTCAAAAAAAGAAATCAATTTAACAATTAGAAAAACCTAGATCCAAAAGCTTGAGAGGTTGATAAAAATGGTGCAAATCCTTCTCCTCTGATTCAAGCTCCTTCCCAACAAATCAACAGACTTCTCCACAATTCCAATCCAAAAACCCACAAAACAAAAGTCTTGTTCTTCCTTCCATTTCTTTTTCTTTCCTCTCCCAATTTTCTTTCCATTTTTCATGCTTATAGAAAAATTCCATGAAAATTCAAGAAATATCTATTCAACAACCATAATAAATTTTTGAAAATAGAAATAGAAAATATCTCCAATTTCAATTTTTGCATTGAAAACTTTCAAAAATGAAATTTAAAACCTTTTTCAAAATTTCTAACTTAATCTTTTCAATTCTCCAATTTCAAACAAGATATCAATTAATTCCCAAAATGAATAACTTAATTTACCTCAACCCAATTAATTTAATTAATTCCATAAAATAAATATAATCTGAGGATTAATCTATTTTACTAATTAAATTAAATTAATTAATTAATTGAATAGCATCATAGAACATATTAAACCAAATAAATTTAATAAATAACTTGAATACATAGAGCCATTTATTTACCTCTTTTCTAATTTGCAATATAAATAAAATCAAGGAAAATTGAACAATATTAAAACAACTGAAACAAACTAAAATCGATGACACACTATGACTAGGGTGATGACTTGGCACGAAAAACCTAGCTACTATCTCCCAATCGAATATCGTTGGGAAATGGACATACTCAAACCTGTAAAACCAGGTGGAGTCGATGTCCTATACCTGTCAACCTGTGAACAAAGCGTATATCAAACATATATATATATCATAATTAAAACACACGGTGAAGAGGAAATCGCAGAATTGCAGGGTGCTCACAAGCGAGTGGTGCAATCCCGTCCCCTTCACCAATACAGTATTAATAACTAACGAATCTAACATCAATAATATAATCAAAACATAAAGCATTATTAATTCAAATATCCACTTATGCTAATCTAAAGTATGCCATAATTATAACATCATGATCAAATACCGTCACATCAAAATATAACGTTCACATCATTTTATAGATAGTGATCAAATAGTAACCAAGTACCATAGTCAAAGTACCAACAGAAACAAAAAAATAAAGGAGAGGAACACTGTTCGATCAAAAGAGAAAAATGGAGGGGTATTACATCCTCCCTCCCTAGGGTTAGGCTTACTCTTGGAAGCCTACAAACAAGTAGGGACATAACTCCCTCATACAAACTACATCCAAATCAAAACTTCGACCCCTGAGGATGAGTATCTTGCACTGCACGACCAACTCCAAAAGCCTCAACTATAGCTCCCTGATACCCAGGCTGACGGTTATCAACCGCAACATAAGCTCAATGAGATCTACCTACATCCCCTACTATCGACTCTGAAACTGTTGGGCCCTGTCCAAATCCAGAAGTGTTCCGATGCGGACAAATCCTAGCAAGGTGGCCCTATTGGCTGCAAGAGTAACACCCCATGTTACGACCAAACCCTTTGTCTCCTAATGGTGTAGTAGACTGCTACATACTACCCCAGTCATCCACAAACTGTGAACTCTGGGTTGGTTGCTCCTGTCGATTGCGCTTGTTGCACCACCATTTGTGGTTCCTTCTAGGCAAAGAACCACCATCATTCGGATATGACTGAGAGTCCTTACACTTTCCAAGTGCACTCTATTGCTATTGACCACTCTATGACGGTCCTTGTTGAGACCTAGGAGGTGCACCTCCCTGAGGCTGACCTCCTCAAGCACTAGACCCTGCTGCTGCACTACTGCCAACCTGAACACCCATGTGATCTCCTAGTGCCATGGCCAAATTCTCCTCTACAAGACGTTCTTTCTCCACCATTGTCTCCATGGTCTTGGGTTTGAAAACCCTCACACCTCCGCTAAGACGAGCATTTAAGCCCCTGACAAAGTGGTGAACCAACATACTCTCATCGTATCCTATCTCTGCAAACTGCTTGAGCTCATAGAAGCATCGCTCATACTGCTCAACTGACAAGGCTAACTCACACAAAGCATGAAACTCATCGCCTCTATGCTGATGCCAGTGCTCGGATAGGAAATGAGCTTTGTACCGCTCTAGGAAAATATCCCAAGACATTGAATTAATATCAATATGGAGCTTCTGCTCTTCCAACCTCCACCATGTGGATGCGAACCCTCTCAGGTGCATGATAGTGCACCGTGCTTTGGTAGTATTGCCATATGGGTGCATAGAAAAACACCTATCAAGGTCTATAATCCAAGTCTCAGCCTCTAACCCAGTGCCTACTCCATCATACATGGGTAGATGTGCCCTGAGAAAATCTCTCATATGTGCCTCTGATTGAGATGGGACTTCCCTCTCAACAGGATTACCTTGAAGCTCGATCGGCCTTTGACCAAGGAGTGCCAAAGCCTCCTCAAGTGCTCTACACACAGCCTCAATCCCTGGAGGATTGTGCTGACAATCACTGACCCCTGGGGCATTCTATGATGCCTAATGTTCTTCTAGATCTGGAACAAGTGAAACAAGAGGAGGAGAGTCATGTTGACTCCCATCACGACTACCTACATGGCCACGTCCATGCCCTCTACCTCTTCCGCGTCTGGGACGCATAATCCTGCATAGACACATCAAGGTATTAGGCAAGGTACACAACTTAAAACCTACACAACTGAAAGCTTAATGGGTTCATCATAATCCTAGACTACCCAGTGTTCAAACCTAGGCTTTGATACCATGTGTAACACACCCTGCCTCGCAACCCTAGAGGAAGTTGTAATTAACTACTCAAACGGACTAATTTTTTTTGTTTAAATACAATTAACATGTAAGTTCACTACCCATTGCAAACAACCCCTAAGGTTACGAGACTGAGTTTACTTAAAGACCCAAACAAAAAACATGAATTGAAACCATAACATTCATTTACTTAATAAATTAGAAACACATACATTCCATACATGATAAATTACATCAAAGAATAAGAGATACCATGTGATTTCACTTAACAATAATTAAACAATAAGATTACATCTCTCATTCCCTGAATGAGGTAAATCCAATAAGCATGATTACAATTACAACTTTCCACCTCAATAACAAATGAGGGGTAATAAATCACTAGGTCAATTGAAATGAATAAAGCAAGAAATGAAACTGGATCCCACGAGCTCTCCAACTGGAAATCTCATCCAAGCGAACAAGAAGAAAACACAACGAAGTAAGGTGCATGTTCCACCCAACCAAGTGGTACCCGAAGGCCCACCCCCTGTGCTAGGAGATAGTAACAAGGATTCCTAGACAAGACCATCGACCTCTAGACACAGGCTGACACAGACTGACTCATACTGATACAACCAATCACATGTACAACACGAGTACAACTCTAACATGGTCACATTACTTCTAGATATAAAATAGACCAGGTATGTTAAGAGAACCATACACATAAAATCAAATACCAACGGTTGTCCTAGACAAAGTGTCATCGCATAGCTCATCATGAGTTACCCACTGTGGATCTTCATAGGCTCCAACCCCCATTATGGGTTATCCTGGTGGCCTCAACCGATCCTCGGCCCTCATACTTAATAATGCGGAATCAAATACTTTTCATAAAGACCAGATAGATGACCTTTCCATTCCAGGCCTTCCCACTCACCCCAAGCCTAAACAAGCACTTGCGACTATGAGTGAGGCTAGTACTTATCTTGATTAGTGTGAAATACTACCTAATCTTCTAGATACATTGTTTTAGTTATCACTTGATTAAACTACCTCCGAAGGTTACCCAGTCTTGCCTCTTACGGGCTTTGGCCCCTAACGGAAGCCACTCTTCTACTTGACAACATCCACACCATCCAATCACCAAGGGTACCAAAGTGCATACAAATAAGATATCATGACCACCCCATTCCTAGGAGGTGACATAAGTCAAAACCCTCTCCAAACACTGGAGGTAACAAACATAACAAAGCTACTCCTGACAAGGAGGCACAAATCACATAATCCACTCCTAATCCAAGGAGGCACAAAACATCCCCATTCGTGGAAACCGGGTAATTAACTGATAACGTACCATGCACTACCCAAGGGATTCACAACAGGTTGACAAATATAATTCGACAACCCACATAATTAAAAACCCCATCTGGAAGACTTACATATTAAAGACACAATTAACCCACTTCCCCAAACATGAACACAAAAGAAATAATCACATAAAGCAATTGTGAGGAAATAAACTAATTTTGGATATATTAAATCCATTTCCTATATTAACATTTAGTAATTTATTGCCTTAATAAAACTGATTTAACATCTCTTTCAGACAAAAAATGAAATTAAAACTCAATATTTAATTCCCTAATTGTTTTTAAATAAAAATAAAGTAAGCATTTATTTCTACGATTCAGAACCTATTATTTAAAAATACTATTGGTCCTTTGCAACATACATCATTTTAAAATCAAATAATCTCGTTATTAAACACATTACTTCTAAATCCAATATTTATCCTTTTAAATATATTATTTTAAAATAGATCCATCAGTTTGACTATAATACATTAATTTAACATTTCTCAATTGCATTTAAATCATACCATCACTTAATCAATATTTTAATATATGTATATATATTTAAATATATATATACATATATTAAAATTAATAATTAAACTATATTTATATATATAAATATAATATACATATTTAATCATTTAATTTTTATATATATTAATATTTAATATTATATAATAAAATATTAAATATTAATATATATTTAATTTTTATATATATTAATATTTAATATTATAAAAATATATTTTTTCTTAAAATAAATAAATAAAAAGTCAACATAAATTTTAGGGCACGTTTTTGTCCTCGGGCCGCACGCACGGTTTAGGGTTGGGCGGTTGTGTTAACCATAGCCGAACCCACCATTGTGGGCGGCGGTTGTGTTTAACACAACTATCCCTTGGCGGTGGTAGTGGCAGCTTACACAGTCGGCCCCATCCATGGTGGGTGCGGTTGTGTGTAACACAATCAACCACCATGGGTGGGCAGTTGTGCATTGGTGGCTGCGTGGGGCACATTGGGCACGGCTCCCCATAGCACCTCCCATGGGGGCGGCTGTGGGTTGAGGCCCCAGCCCCCACAATTTCATTTTATTTATTTATTTTATTTTATTTTATTTTTTAAACTATAAAAATCCCTGTAGATTTCGAAAATCGTGATTTCATGATAGGGTATTATTTTTTTTAAGAATTTAATAGCATAACACTCCCCCCCCCCTCCCAAATTAAAATATATAAATAATATATATGTATATAGATATATATCAGTATATATATATATATACATATATATATATATATATATATATATATAAATTTAAACATCCCCACAAAGTATTTGTAAAATAAATTGAGCAAGTAATCATTTATAGTCAAGAACATAGTTTTTTCTTGAGAAATTTCATTTCCAAACAAAGGTTTTGTTTAAGTTTCAAACAACTTTTCACATGGGTTTCTCTTCCAATTTAACAAAGTTTAAATATATAATTTTTTCCTCAATCAACATATTAATTTATGAATCTTTTTCAAAAAAAGAAATCAATTTAACAATTAGAAAAACTTGGATCCAAAAGCTTGAGAGGTTGATAAAAATGGTGCAAAGCCTTCTCCTCAAATTCAAGCTCCTTCCCAACAAATCAACAGACTTCTCCACAATTCCAATCCAAAAACCCACAAAACAAAAGTCATGTTCTTCCTTCCTTTTCTTTTTCTTTCCTCTCCCAATTCTTTCCATTTTTCATGCTCATAGCAAAATTCCATGAAAATTCAAGAAATATCTATTCAATAACCATAATAAATTTTTGAAAATAGAAATAGAAAATATCTCCAATTTCAATTTTTGCATTGAAGACTTTCAAAAATGAAATTTAAAACCTTTTTCAAATTTTCTAACTTAATCTTTTCAATTCTCCAATTTCAAACAAGATATCAATTAATTCTCAAAATGAATAACTTAATTTACCTCAACCCAATTAATTTAATTAATTCCATAAAATAAATATTATCCGAGGATTAATCTATTTTACTAATTAAATTAAATTAATTCATTAATTGAATAACATCATAGAACATATTAAACCAGATAAATTTAATAAATAACTTGAATACATAGAGTCATTTATTTACCTCTTTTCTAACTTGCAATATAAATAAAATCAAGGCAAATTGAACAATATTAAAACAACTGAAACAAACTAAAACCGACGACACACTATGACTAGGGTGATGACTTGGCACGGAAAACCTAGCTACTATCTCCCAATCGAATACCGTTGGGCAATGGACACACTCAAACCTGTAAAACCAGGTGGAGTCGATGTCCTATATCTGTCAACCTACGAACAAAGCGTATATCGAACATGTATATATATCATAATTAAAACACACCGTGAAGAGGAAATCGTGGAATCGCAAGGTGCTCGCAAGCGAGTGGTGCAATCCCGTCCCCTTCACCAATACAGTATTAATAACTGACGAATCTTACATCAATAATATAATCAAAACATAAAGCATCATTAATTCAAATATCCACTTATGCTAATCTAAAGTATGCCATAATTATAACATCATGATCAAATACCGTCACATCAAAATATAACGTTCACATCGCTTTATAGATAGCGATCAAATAGTAACCAAGTACCATGGTCAAAGTACCATTAGAAACAAAAACATAAAGGAGAGGAACACTGTTCGATCAAAAGAGCAAAACAAAGGGGTATTACAAGTTATTATTTGTAACATTAAAATCTTAGGCAATGGAATTATAAATTATTACAATACAAGAAGAGGTGAAAATTTGAGTTTATAATAGAGGAAAGCTTGGGTATCTTGAAATGAATATGTATGTTGAGTAGGAAGGGTGTATATTGATTCATTGTGTAAAAAGAGATTTGTAAGTAGTGTATTTCTCATTAGATAAATATTAAATAACCTTAAGTTCCTTATAGTCTATCCAATCTTATATATTCTTTAATCATTGTTAAGATATGCAACTTGTGTAGTTTCAATGAAAATGTGTTTTTGATTAAAAACTTTGTTTTCAAGATTTCACTTATTTAATCAAGATAAGAAAATAAATGCATAATATTAATAAATTCAGCTTTCATTTATTTGGTAGAGGTAAATGCACATTTCAAAATAGTTTGTAATCATCCATTCATTTGGGTTAAGGAATATTAATCTCATATTTATAAGTATAAGAATATGTACGAAGTTGTAACCATTCACTTATTTTAAATGAGTATGTCTCAATCTCTTATATTTTATAGGGTTAACATGTTTATATAAACATAAATACTTGCATTAAAATCTTCATATATTCCATTTGAGGTTAGGGTATATATACATATATATATATATTGGTATTAATAGTGTGTGTGATGTATACATATATATTTAATATATTGATGAACGTTAAAGCTTTGAACAAAATAAATGATTGATGTATATATAGTCTTTTTTACACAAAAAAAGAAGTTATATATATATATATATATTAAAAAACAAAAACAAAAAATTTGGATGGGGTTGGGTGATCCCCCCTCCCCCCAAACCTCAACCATAGTTGTGGGTAGGGATGGGCTTCACCCTCCCCAAGAGGGGTGCAACCCCTTGAGGTTTTGCAACTCCTTAATAGGGGTGTGGCCTATTGTGGAGCCATGAACCCTTCTACAAGGGCATGACCTCCATAAGATTGATTGACCCCCTCTATATTTTTTTAAAAAATCTATTTTTTCTCTATTTTTTTAGAAAATGAACCTGTAATATAACTAGAAAGTAAATAAAATGGAAAAGAAAAAATAGATAAAAGATTTGTTGATGGTGGTTTTATCACAAGCAACTCGCTAAGTAACAATAAACTATTACTCCTCTTGAAAAGAAAGATTCCCTACTCCAATGTTTGTTTTGGGCTAGGTCTTGACTGTGATGGATATCTAAGCGATTCATGTGAACTTGTTCAACACGTGGGCCTAAATAATTATAGATATCTTGGAAATATATTCAAAAAATGCAACAAAATATAAATATTTACTTCTTGGAATCCATGATTAATTGCATGACACGGATCTATGTTATTCTTGTATTCTTTCAAAGATTCAAAATATTATAAAAATAAAGATCAAAAATACTTTAGGGTTTAAGAGAGAGAGTTAAAAGGTAAGCTATAAAATAAATGGATAGTGGTAGATCTATCTCATTTATCAATACTAAATTGTTAGGAAAAATCATAATAACTAGTATTAAAGCAACTAATATTCACTCAATCACTCTTAACACTAATGCAATCTTCAAAGGAAAATAATAATTTAAGATTTTGAAGTTTTTATCAAATCAGATCACCATAGAACATGCATTGATCTGAGATAAAACTCTATTCAATAACACAATAACATGATTGATTTTACCAATTTATTCAATTCATATAAACAAAATAAGCAAACAATCACTAATGATCAAGAATCCATATATATGCATGCAACATGCATAATCCTTGAATTTTATAAAAAATCCTAACAAAGTTTAGTAGGAAGTTCCACACTAAAATTGTATAAGTTCTTTGCAAATACAAAAATTTTGATCCTTTGCAATGACCCAAAATCCAGATTAAATAGACTTGTGTATCCCAAGATTAATGGATCTAAAAAAAACTAACTGAAGGTCTAACTAAAGCACCCAATTATGATATGGGGATGAACTAGAACTAAAATAAACATCTCACATGGAACTAGAGACTAACTAAAAACACAACACTGGATTTAAAGTTAATTATCTGGGTGTTTATGTTATTACAAAATTTACTCAAAATAAATCAATATTCAAAGATTCAACAAAATCTATGCTAGGGAAACTATTAGAAAAATTTATGATTGCATAATTCATTGTATCCATTGAAGGACCTCAATGGTATTATAATTAAATCCTCTATGAAAATGTGGAGTTTTCCAAATTTTCCTGCATGTAGGTCAGTAAAACCGATCAGTTCATCTTGGAACACCTGCAACTTCATCTTCTTTGTCATCATTCGGTCAATAAAATCTTGAGTATCTTGACCTTTCAGTGACCCTTTTAGTTCTTCAACCATATTTCTAGGCAAAGCAACTAGAGATGATGTCTCCCAAAATTTACAACCAAGATTTTCCACAAAATTTTCAATCTTTACCATAACTTGCTTGAATAGGTTCTTGCTCTTATTCAATTTATTCTTACATTTATTCAAGGTCTTGACCTTTATTTTTGCAACCTTCAACCATTCCTTTTGTTTGTCTTGATCATTCTCTTCAATTATAACTTCCTTTAGCAAATCCTGTAAGGAAGTGGCCTTTATTTTCTACAAAATTGGGATCATGTAATCCTCCCATACCATCAAATCCTCATTTGTCTCCACTTGCATTTGGTGGGCCAAAATAGATTCATCACTAATGCAATGATAATATTTTATTACTTTTCTCAAATTTTTGCTAGCTAAGCTTGTAAAGTCATCTTTTCATCCCTTAGCAGAAGATACCCATCTCTCAGGGTCAAGGTGTAGAACTTCTCTTTTTAATGCCACTTTAAAAATTGGCTCAAAAGCAACAACATCAATAGGTATTATCAAGTTGTTAACACATGTTAATTATGCTACCTGAGACTTCAACTCTTCCTTAGTATTTTCATCTTCTTGCATTCTTTTCAAGATGGTGGACACAACCATCCGTAGAGTTTGGTGTTCCCCTTCTCTAGTCTGAGAACCCAGGTTGATCTATCTCAAATGGTAATCTTTGTATTGTATATCTTATTCAAACTTATCTACTAGAGGGACAATTATTTGATTATTTTTTTCCTTTCTTGTCCATGGTAATATTAGACAGTATTCATGTTCTCTTCATTCTCTTTATTGGATCTTGAAATGCCTCTACAAGGATAGTAACTTTTTCCTCTTCCTACTCATGCACATATGTTTTGTTTATTTCTATATGGCATGGTTTAACCACACTAGGATATTTGAAGAAGATTCATGTTGAGGAGAAGAAATAAACTCAATATTATGTGAGGCTTGAGAATTGTCTTGTTCGTACTCTACCTCATTTTCCTCTCAATCTCTTTCTCCTGTTTCTCCTCTTATTTCATCCTTAATATAAATTTGTTTGTCTAGCTCTATTTCTCTTTCTTCAATTATTTCTATCTCTATTTATTTTTCCTAAACATCTTCTGCTCTAATTATTACTTCCTTAACTACCTTCTTATTCTAAAATTCTTCCTCTTTTTCATGTAGTTCATGTTCTTAGGGAGGAGAACGAGGATTATCATGTGGAGGAATTGGAGAAGTAGTTATTTGAGGAGGGGAGTTTGGTGGAGAT
Source organism: Sequoiadendron giganteum (assembly GCA_007115665.2). NCBI lineage: Eukaryota > Viridiplantae > Streptophyta > Pinopsida > Cupressales > Cupressaceae > Sequoiadendron > Sequoiadendron giganteum. Next base: position 441,615,963 of record CM021105.1, read on the forward strand.
GGTGGAGGAGGAATTGGAGAGCCATGAGATAGAGAATTTTGTGGGGGAGATGGAGGAGGTGGAGTAGGGTTTTGGTGTGGAGGAGTACATGGAGAAGGAGATGGAAAAGGAGATTCATATGGAGGAGAAGATGAAGGAGTGGGTGAACTATTCATTTGCATAGATGAAATTCAAGATGAATTATTCCTCCTTTTTCTTATTAGAGGAATTTCTTCCTCAACATCTTCACTAGTTTTTGTATCAATTCTTTCCTTTTCTTTCCTTTTACTTGATCTAGATGTTGAAGAAGATGGTCTTTGTTTCTTGACAGTAGCAAATGATCCTTTTTCAATTTTAGATTTATTCTATTAAGATTGAGGCTTGGGAAACACCGTCATAGGAAATGGAGATGATAAAAACCTTCGTGAATAGGACTTAACACTTTTTTCCTTTTTGTTGATGTTGTTATGTTCTATGATAGAGTAATCAACATTGAAGATTGGTTGATTAAAAATTCCTTAGGCACTATAGATGGCATTTGGAGCTTTATCATTTTATTTTAGGTCCTTAGGTATCTTGTCCACATTACAAGACTTTATCATATCTACTATCAACCAACAATAATATTTTATTCTAACTTCAAATTCTTCCTCACACTTTTCCCAATAGTCCTCTAAAGCAGACTCATATTTGAAGAATGAGCCAATGACCTTGCTAATTTTTCCAATGGGATCAAATTTGGCTCTTGGATAATTGTACAGGTTCATTGTTTATATTTCCAAATCCATCTTTGTAGTCTTAGAATTTTGTATATTTACACAAGAACATGCCTATTTTACAGGGAAAGCATACCTTGACTTGTGTTTAACAACAATTTGTTTGTGTATCTTAGTAACTAGTTTGTGCAACTCTAATAGGATTAGTCTATCAAAAGAATATCTTGGGAGTTTGAGGGGGGCCTTGTGGAAACCTATCATTCTGATGTATGTGAATTTTTTGAATTGGATGTACCAATTCCCTCAATTCTCGAGTTTTATCATGGCTTCCAAAGAGATTATTTTGGAAAATTCGCCCTCTAGCACTGTGATGACTACATAAATGAAGTTATCATTAACCACACAATAATTTATTTTACTTGCACTTAACTCTAGCTATGGTTAATGCTCATCAATATTAACCTATCCTAGTTTTAAGGATCCTTGTCTTGTGAGTCCTAGGAAGGTTGTTTGATAGGCCAGTAAGTAGACTAGATAAGAAGTCATGTAAAACTTTCTACTATGCAACACATCTTTAAGTTTCTCATGAAGGGTATCGTTGATTCTTGTGGCCCAATCAATTTTCTTATCATCTATGATCATAATCATGAAATGACACATCCATGGGTAGAAATATTTGGCATTTGGATAACCATATACTCTACTACATTTATTATAATTTGATCTCAGATATCTTCTCTGAATTTGCTCCTATTCTGAACTTTAGACATTTTGAGGGCTATCTTCCTTGGGTTGAGTATCATCTAAGTATTAATAACATTGAGACAACTCATGTTATGTGACTCAAAATAATCCATTAATTTTTTCATGTTAATAGTCTGATACTTAGGGAAGGCGAGGATTATGAACACTTTCTCAATCATGTTAGGGATAATGTCATGGATCACTTCTCTAGATGGACCTAGTATCCTCTTGTGCTTGTGATTATAATGTTGATCACAATTCATTACCAACTCAGGTGACTGCATTGATATTGGGAAGGCAGTTGCTTCCACCAACCCAAAGTTAGCCAAGGAGGTGGCTTTGACTGTTCTTTTAGCTTCATTATGAATTCTCCTTTGGAATTCATCCATGTCTATATGCACAAGATTAGTGTCTCCAATCTTTGAGTATGGCGAGAATATCTTTGAAGGAGGATGGTATCCTTTATATTGATACTTCATCTTTGCACCTTCTCTAGGTATGTTACATGTATATGAAAATACCACCCCTCAGAATCTTAAAGGAAATAATCAAAAGGAATGAAATAGCATCTCTTATCGAGCCCCAAAGACAAGTGATTATGACTACATTATGAAAAAAGGCCCTTAAAATTCATACTTAAGAAATTTTTTAGGTTTATTGAGGATCGGGCATCAGTGGAACCTCTTATTGCTTGTTAAAAGTACTAAGCAATTAAAACAATTTAGATCCAAACATTGATTTTACAAAGAAAGTGTGCACTTTTGTTGTGTCAAGAGATGGAATTTGATCCTTTTTCTTACTCCTTACTCCCAAATACCTTAATTGTTAAGGCATGTAGTCGATCACCAATATTCAATTTAATACAAATGAATTTCATTGGGTGTCGAGGGTTTGGGATAACAAATAACTTCAAATAATTTATTTTGATAGTTGGCATAAGAAAACCCCAACATCTAATTCTCAAAACATGAGGTTTTTTTTCTTTATCACTCTTTTCAAGAACTAGGAGTTGGGAATAACACTTGTTCTTAATCCTTTACAAATTCCAATAAGTAATGAACCTACCCAATTATCAAAAATGGATGACTTATTATCGTGAGAACCTATTGTTAAGAGTTGGAGGTCGGACCTAACAACTAACATTGATCTAAAATTAAGATAAGATTTAGATGATATCCCTGAAGTTCAACATCTAAAAACATGATGTGTTTCATCAACCTATTTCATTTCAATGTTTGTTAGACATCGAGATTCAAAAATGTGTTTTATCCTTGTCTTTAAAGTTTGGTAAGGTCATAAAGGATATCCCCAATGTCGGATATCCGAAATTATTAACTCTAATTTTGCAAGGGAAATGTTTATAGAGTATTGGGGCTTGAGGATGTACCTTAAATCTTATAAGATAATATTTAATGTGTATTCTTAACACTTGAAACTCAAAATGCAAAACTAGATAAAAACCTCTAAGGCAAAATCATTTATCGGGTATGAGCTTATTGTTCCTTCAAAAATAATGATAATAAAGAGACCCAAGACCCAATATGATGATTTCATAAACACCATTGATCAATGTGCCCAAAAAACATGATTCGATGGGGCACCAAATTAAAAATGAAAATGACAAAAACAAGAATGAAAAACAAAGGAAAAATAAAATGAAAGATGACACAAAGAATGGTGAAGAGGCAAACAAAAATGAAACAAAACCAACTAAATCAAAACAACAAAAAGGCTAAGAAAGGATAAGTAAATCCCAAAATTAAATGAAGGTTCAATTTTTTAGCCTACTTGAGAATTGCAAGGGATGGAAAAGTGGAAATAGATGAGTGACAACAAAGAACACACACACCACAAAAAACAAGGTAGAGAAAAAGAAAATATGCAACCACTGAGCAAGTACATAGGAAATTTGATAAACAATGAGTCAAAATTGTAGAAGGGAATTAAGGAAATTATAGAGCTCACTTAGTTTCTTGCTCGTCAATTCACAAATAAGGATTAAATCCTCTATTTTCTCTTTTAAACCAACTTATTACTCATTAATGCTCAATAAATGATGTTGGGTGGGGCTGTTAAATGCTTTGATAGGTGGGAGAAATGAAATGAAAAGATGCTTTCATCATTAATTCTTTAGGATTGAGAATGTCACAAGGTGAGCATCTTGATAAAGAAAATCCCAAAGACCAAAACTCTAATAAGGAAAAGATGGCATCAAACAAACGTTAGTGATTGGGACTAACAAGGATAAAATACCATTCTTGAGGATCCTGAAACTCCGACAAGTGACAAAAACACAAAGAGAAAGAAAAAGGAAGATAAGAAAAGAAAAGGGACCAAGGGAAGAAAGGATAAAAAGGGAAAAGAATGAAGAAAAGAAAAAAATGGGTGTGAGTGCAAGGCATTCAATTTGGATTAGGCCACCATGACAAACAACTATACAAGTTGTATATTTTAATTATAAATAAGTATACATTCACAAATACACAACTTGGAGAAGAAGAGGGTTGATCTTCATTACAATATTAGGTTTTCCTTTTCAAAATTCTGACCTACACAAATAAATGAAAACATAATGAAATGCAAAGACCTTTTATGAAAATCCTCAACGATTAAGGAATTTTGAGATGTGCCCTAAATCCAAGAGTGGGGATTTATCTCATCCAAAGGATGAGATTTATTCCTCACCCATTACAAAAAGATATATTTTTAAATAATCTTTGAAACTTAAATAGAACATATTTTAAATGATGGGTTCATTTTGAGGGAAATTTTTCCAAAGGGGAATTTAAAATTCTTCATAATTAAGCTATAAAGTATTTGTAATTATTATTTAGAATAATATCTAGAGTAATTCGACATAACTTCATTAGGTCATTTAAATTTGTATTTCATTATTGTAGTGCAAAAGACTAATTAATTTATATTTTTTATATTATTAAAGCCATGTTGTATTTTATTAAACTATAAGTGTATAGGGTCTTTAATGTAGGTTAAACACACTTCATTATATTGATTGATAATTGATATAAGCAATCTTTAACTAATTCCACTTAAATAAATGGAATTAATTTTTAATGAAAAATAATATTAATTAAGTTGTGGTCTAAGAATTAACTTTGGAAATAAAAATAAGAGCAAAGTTTTAGCCATCTATAAGAAAATCATTAACTATCTAAAAAACCAATACAAATATATTTATCTATTACCTTATTAATTCAAGAATTATTCTTGAGATTCTAGGATTCAAAAGGAAGTTTATTTTAATAACCTTGAGGGGTCCACCCCTATATAATTTTCTTCTCGGAATCAAGTTGTGCAAGAACACTTAATGCAAAACCCAAAGTTATTTTTTATTAATGAGTTAAGTGAAAACTTACCCTGTAATATTGAAAAACTAATATAACAATAAGTTAGTTTAATGTGCTTAAGTGAGATAAATAGTAAATTTAACATAGCAAAAAAATTGGATTAGCTATTAAGATAAATTTATGACTAAGAAAATAAGTTGATTAAGTTAGAAATTCGATCTAGGAAAGTATCAATGAGAAACTACTTGGTCTAAAGTGGAAATTTATATTTGTTTATAGTATTGTCACCTTACTTTTGAATAGGTTTAATCTTGAATAAAAAAATAGTGTGTATAATATTTCCTCAGTTGTTCATAATAAGAGTTAATCCTTTTATTTTTTTATTATTTTAAGTTTTAGGATTTGGTCAACCCTTGGAATAAATTATGTTCAAATTAGTTGTCTTACATTAAAGAGTTAAGACTTAAATTAGTGGTAAATTTAAGTTAATAATTTACGAATGATATTAATGTCTTAACTCCTCAATAAATGGAATAAATGAATATTTAACTATGTTATGTTTAAATTAAAATCAAATTCTACTTTAAAGATTTTAATCTCCTTAAGACTCAACAATGTTTAACCTATATTAAACCTAATTGAACCTAAGGTGTTCTTAAATTAATAATAGGTTGACTTTTGGTCTTAGTATTTAGTCTTACAAGATTTATCTTAATGAAATTGAGACTTACATTAACCTACTCAACCCAAGGAGAGTACAAGGTGGCAAGTTTGTGAATAAACCCTAGTCCTGGCCATTTCGAAAATCCTTTAAAGATCACATCCACACTTGAGTAAGATGTCATGACATGAAGCTGTATAGCTCATAACTAGGTGCCTTATGTAAGTTGATGCACATTGAATATTTAGGAAAGACAAATACTTAAATTAATGTTTCAAAAAATAATAATTCAATTTTCAAGTAGTGAAATTTTTTAGGCATGACAAAATCTACCGAATAAATGGTGTGAATCAATTTTTCGTTCATGAATATAAACTAAGATAATAAATAACTAGTATGGGTTGAAGAGTTATTTTATTTTACTTCAAAACTATTTAATAGGTATTTTATTTTCACAAAAAATATTAAAGAGCCAACATAGATTTAAAAATAACAAAAATAATGTAATAAAATAAAACATTTATAAAGTAAAAAATATTTTAATATAAGAGTAAAAATAAAGTAATTCTAAAGTAAAATAAAATAACTCTTAAGTAAATTATAATATTTTTTTAATAAATAAAACTATCATGTCTCTATATAACAAGATGTTGAAAGATATCATTCTCACTTATTCTACTTAAAGTAGCATAAACATATTAAATATATTCATCTAAAAAATGTAGAGGGATATCAATTAGGAGCTATTTTATTTGGTACATACATGGAGACATAATTTATTGTTAACACACTCATTTCATTAAATCACACTTATATGTTCCAATAATGATATCTCTAAAAATAGATATACTAATTTATTTAAAAATAATTTTGTTTTACTTTAGAAATATAACAACTATTTTATTATATATGTATGTGTGTGTATGTTTTATTTACACACACACACACACACACACACACACACACATATATATATATATATAATTATAATTATATTATTATATATGTATATATTTATGTGTGTGTATACATATATATACACACATATTTATGTATATATGTATGTGTGTATGTATATGTGTATTTATATACACATACACACATATATACATGTTCATCTCATGATTATATATGTATATATAATAATGAGATGAACAATAATAAACTAAATTTTATAATGGACATTACTTGATTTAGGTCTAGAAGTCCAGTGAAAATAGGAAATCCAAAAGATTAGGTTGAGGCCATAGAATGAAGCAAACCACAAAGAGGAGACTTCCCTAACACACATATTGTAACTCTAAAAGAAGACACATGGGCCATGAGACAAGAGAGCAACTAGACGGAAAGAAAACCAAACATTAAGAAATTAGGGGGAAGGGGAAAAATATGCAGCACCCATAGCCCCACCAAGAGGACAACCATGAAAAAACATAGCTTACAATCAGAGAATGAATCAATCCAACTATGTAACACTCTCCATGTAAAAACCATCCATAAGAAAATACTCAAAGAACAGAGGCACTACAACAACTAAAAGAGAAACCTTTGCCTAATCCATCACAACATTATTTTTCCTTCCTATGTGGGAAAAATTAATATCATTGAATCACTTATAGCCAAGAAAGGCTTCTAAAAGGATAAAATCAAGTCTCTAGTTCTAGACGCAACCTCATTTCATGGCTCCAATCACTAATTTTGAATCACCTTCAATCAAGAGATTTATACACAATTTCTCTTTGGCAATCATCATACCCCTAAACAAATCTTTAGCCTTAGCCAAATTGATGGAATCTTTACATAAAACAAAAGAATAAATTCCTAGAGGGGAACCAACATTAATCCTAAATACCCCAACACTACTAACCTCATTAAGATTCCCTTTGGAAACACTGTCATTTAGTTCAGCTTGATCCATCCCTCCTTAGGGAAATTTCATATTTCTTGAGGGATATTGGGGTTGTTATGAGCTTTTCCTACATCAAATCATTTGAATTTGGGCCACAAATCTATCTTCTAGCCTCCTCTTAATGAAGGGTCCAAGTCTTATCCTTTTGAATCTCTCCTAGCTCACAAATAACATAATCAATTATATCCCAAAGTAATTCTATTGATCTTTCTTTAGTCATGAATATTCTTGTATTTTTCTCTAACCATATATTCTTCATAGTAAAGGCAAGGAAGTAGTCCCAAATAAAGTTTAGACCACTGCATTTGATTCTTAACACCCAACTAGCAAATAGTCTCGAGACATGAGGGGGTTTGGCCCAACATAAACTCCAATGATTTTGAAACCACTACCATAGCATAATAGAATAATCATGGTGCAAAATAACGTGGTCAATAGATTCATTATTATTCTTATAGAGGACAAAAATAGAGGGACTAATTTTACCAAGGTTTGGAGCCTATCCCAAGTAAGAGAATGCCTCTTTGAAGCAATCTATAAAAAAATAGCCTTAGGGAGACCTTAGAAAACCATATCTTATGGTCAAGCATGAATTAGGGAGACACATATTGATAAAAAAAGAGAAAAACAAAAACAAATAGAGACCCAAATGTAAGGACCAAATAATGTTCAATAAAATTGGTGATAGACACACAATTCAAAGGTGGTTTCTAATTGAATAATCCACTAAACCCTTGTAAAGACTCCATTTTATTATCAACCAGGGCTAACATAAGCTTGTGATGATGTTGGCACTATATGTGCATCTAGAGATTCTACACTTCCTATATCATCTTAGTATATGTGTTTACACATGTGGGAAAAGCATAAACTATATAGCAGTAAAGAGAATAAAATCTAGAACTATTGCTATGGGTACTTATAGTTGAAGACTATGACTAGTTCACTATAAAAATAAACTCTGAAACTAACTAATGTTGTTAACTTGACTCACTCCAGAGGATAATGCATTGAGACAAATGAATCATATAGTGTAAAATAAGATCTTACTCATGATTTCATTCACATTCACAACATGAAGAATCTAATTAAGATATATGAAATAATGAAAGTAAATAATGTAACAATAGAAATGAGTATGCAAAATTTAAAGTGGGGAATAGTTACCTTGAGTATTCATTGCTCAAGTTACTATATCCACTGAATAAGCTCAAAAATTACCTCTCAAATTAACTAATCATAACAATAACTAAAAACATCTTCATTGCATAAATCATTATTTCACAATATAATAAGAATCTTTGGAGATATCTTATTCATGAAAGCATAACTGAAAAATAGAGTATTGTCTTGAAAATGAGAACTATCTATTTGAAAAAATCCATATGCTATATCTACTCTACTTCTTGACCACCGAGCAAAATATATAGGTTCAGGGGATTTTTATTGAAACAAGGACTCAAAACAAAAAAACTAAATGTACATCACCACTACCCTATGAAATACAGAGTGACAAAGTTTGTATAACTGAAAAACATAACTGAAAAGGTAGAAGTTGATTAGGACTGCAAATTTGTTGCAATGGTAAAACAAAAATGTGGACTATGGAAACAATCATGTTGGATTCTCGATCATAGCATAATCCCTCTTCCTTTAGTGGTCTTAGTAATTGTCATGGTGACTCACAATCACTCTCATAAATAAAAACCTCCAATTATGCAACTGCTACATTCTTCTTATTCTAGAACTTCCCCAGAATCGTTGTCTAAAATTCTTTGGTCATGGGTTGTACCTCCTAGTTGTTGAAGGCTACAGTCTATTTTCTCTAGCTTCTTGACTACAAGAACTTAGTTCATCCAACATATACATAATACTAATAACCATAAATTAAACATAAATCTACATTACATTTCATACACACTCACAATTTCAATCATACAATTAACAACATGTCATGATCATATTCCCATATATCAAATCCAGGTTCAAGTTGAATGAAATATATAAAAAGATGGATAATGTTTAGTAATGTATATGAAATGAGTATCTAGAACTGTCTAAAAGTATGCACTAAACAATAGAAAACTAGCTAATATTTGGTCTCATAATTCCCCCCAACTAATATCTTTACTTTTCCTCAAGAAAATCAGTTTAAGACCAGAGGTTATATTCCAAGGTCATCTCCCTAAGATCTATAATCACATCCACTCCTTTTATCTAATTCAAGTAAAAGCCTCCATAGCATGAAAGTCTTACCCATTTGACATTCTCAGCTTCCTCCTATTTTTTTTTCCTTTCCCTTATCCAATGTGGCACTGCGTAGAGAAGCATACATGGATGGAAGGTGAGAGGTAACCATGCGATTTCCTTTTCTTTGGAAATTTCCATGTACCTTCAAGTCCTTTCAAGCATGACTATGAAGTTATATAAAGAGTGGGGTTCCTTTTTCTATAATTCAAGGGTCAAACTTTCCCATCTTTCTTGTATAGAATGAAAAGAATGATGGATAAGACCTTTAGTTAGTCTTTGTGTCCTAATATAATAATTCTCTTAAATTCACAATTCTCAGGTGCCTACACCCTTATACTGCAGGAGTCATATCTATTCCTCTATTACTGCATTGGTGTTCTTGGATTCTTTTCTAACCTTGAGAGAAATTGATTTCTCTCTCTTAACTTAATCCTACATGATTTCACCCCTCTCTTTCTTATTTTTGAAGTAGGAAGCTAATGACCTAATCTATAAATCACCCACAAATTATATCAATGGGTTCCATTTTGTATTATCTGGAACAACATAGTTATGCAAATAATATTCACATGACTAATCTTGCATATCATGTGTAGAACCAATAAAAATATTTAAAAAGTCAAATTTCCTGCTCATGGAAATTGGTAAGTTATTGATCAGTTGATTGAATTGGAAACATATAAATTTATCCTATAAAAAATAAGGCATACACCCTTGTAGGTGGCATACATTTGAGGATTTGTGCAGATTTTTTTGCAATTTCCTCAATCCTCATTGCCATTTTCTTCAATTCAGTCTCTTGTTGTTCAAGATTCCTAGCATAATTAACTGTCATTTTTGCTTTTTCTTTCTTTCATGCTTTCTTCTACTTAGATAATTCATTAATATTTTTCCATGATTAATTTCCTAGAGACACAACAATAGGGCCAGTTGGAGTTCTAACTAGAGGAGGTCTTTCTAATGCCACATACTCGTTATTTCCTATTTCCACAAGAGAAATTTGTGCAAGAACATCCAACTTGGACCCTTGTTCAAATTTATGCAATTTCTCCTCCAATTATTTTATTTTTATGTCCCTTTCATTTTCCTTGGATTGATAATTTGCCAACAACTCCTCCAACTATTTTTATTCTTTCAAGTGCCTCCTTCAATTCTTTCTTGACATTTCTTTCTTCAATAAATAAATTTCCATCTTCCTCCAACAACTAGTCATCATCACCCACAATATAACCACAACCCTCACTACTAGGGATTTGTGGGGTTCTCTTCTTTATCTTTTTAGCAACAAAAGCATCCTCTAAATTAAATTTAAAGGTGGTTGAGACATACCATTTTTGTTTAGCTAGTTATGAAATTTCTAAAAAAACATCTTCCTTTAGTTCTAAATCTATTTCTACTGTAACAACATTTTCCTTCACTTGCTTCTTGATTGAACCCATCATAACACCCTTCTCTTTCAGGCAGTGTGAACGCCTTGTTTGGGTGGATTTCTTCTTCTACAAGAAGTAGGGGTTTCTTGGGTATCCCCTGCTACAAGCTGGTTAGAGGTTGCAGGTGGTGAATTTTGTAGACTATGTTCCTCTAACTCTCCTTTTTTGTGGTTAGTTGAAGTAGTAGGTGAGCCAAAGACCATTTACCTCGCTGATATAGCGAGTGGTTCTAAATTCTTTGGAATAGTTGGTTCTTCAAGAATTTCAATATGATTACAATTTAAAAATCTCTCCCATGAAACATGTGGAAATTGAACCCTAAAACTTATTTTTACCAATAGGGTGACTACATAATGATGGGACAATGATGTATTGTTTCTCTTCCTTTTATATTCAAAACCCATTCTTTTCAATAGATTATAAAGAAAATTGGGAATATTAACCCTTTTATCATGATAAAGGTGGCTCAAAAGCTTGAAATGGATTATGTATAAAAGAGAATGCCTACAATCACATGTAAGGAACTTAACTATATATGAAGAAACAAAAGCCCAAACCCATGGCAAGGATATTATTTTAGTACCTTGGGAGGATGAGCCCAAGTTCTCTCCATATTATTTTAATTCATCTTTGGTAGCTACAACATTTGACCTAACTGGAAAATCCTCTCCTTCTCTAGGAAACCCTACAACTTTAGCAACAGTGGCCTCTGAAGCATCCAATTTTAACCCTCTCATAGTCACCTCATAATTTTGCAATGTAGCAAAAAATTGTTGGTTCATCACTTCGTTGAACTCTATGAGTTTCAAGAAGTAGTCTAACCATCCAACATACTGAAAAATAGGCAGCACCAATATGTCCTCCAACAACTGATTATGTGCAGATGGTTCCCTCTGAACTATATCACCTCCCATGATAGCAATTTTCTCTGTTGTGCATCAAATTCCCTCTGATTTGCTCTCAAATTTCTTATTTGTCACTCACTCTACCTATGTGCTCAAATTCCAAATGTAGCTTATATACCCCCTTTCTCTTTCCTCTAATTTTGAATCATAATTGAGTTGTATTGCAAAATGGAATGGGGAGAAATAGAATGACAAAGGATGGGAAAGGATTTTGCAAAAAGAGTATTTTTGAAAATCAAGAAAATGAAATTAAAATGTACTACCTCCCCCTCAACTAAAGGTATTAAGTATCCTCACTTAATTGCAGTTTTTTGTGGTAGAGGGTGAAATGATATATTGGAAATAATAATAATAATATGAAGCTTGCAAAATTAAATATGAAAACATGTAAAAACACAGATGTAATCTATGATAATTATAGAAATTTTATACATGTACATATTGAAGTGAAGTTAACTTATACTTGACTCGTGTGAAGTTGATTTGAATTGCCCACAACGAGATATGATTTGATAGCTCTTTGGTTTCAATTGGTGATAAATGATGTAACTACATGACACATGGTAAATGATGTTTTTGAAAGGTTGTGGAATGCGTGGTGGTGTGATATGAAAAGAACTGCATAATGCATGAAATTCAAGGAAGTTGATATGAATGCTAAGTGGGATGAGTTGGATGAAGCTACGTGTAATGAATATTATAGCTATGTGGTTGCATGTATGGAAGAATAAAGTGTATGTGGATGGTCATGCAATTAATTTGGTAGAAATTTCTGACAAGCAAGTGCTATAGGTACCTTCATCAACAAGTCCCTTTTGAATGTTGTCACATGTAGGCATGAAGCTATAGGTCCCTACTACATCATAGACTACACTTGAAAATGACTTTGGATTGTTGTCACTTATGTTGTGTGTGCATATGATATGCCTTAGAAAATTATACCTAATTAACCTCACTAGGTGAGCTATGTAACTCATCTGCTAAGTCAACTAGAGTACTTGTAATATCAGTTGTTGTTTCTTCATTGTTTGGTAGTATATCTTTATCAAAATCACCTCCCGGTCCATATTTTTGCATTAAGGAAAGAATAAATTCATTCTTTTGTACTGGATTTTTATAAAGTTTCAATCTATGGCCATTAATCAGTAGTGAAAATTTAACTACATCATTTTTTTGTAACTATATTGCCCCATTCATAAATACTTGGTGTATTTTATATGGACCTAACCATCTTGTTTGCAGTTTCCCTTTATAGTCTTTATACCTTGAGTCATATAGAAAAGCCTAATCACCGACACAAAACTCCTTTTCTTTGATAAAATAATTATGCCATTTGAATTTTTGTTTCTAAACAATCTCAATGTGGTGCATGGCTCCCATCCTTATTTCATCTAATCCATTCAGATTGTGTAACCTTTCTTTTTGTGCTGCTATCAAATCCATATCCAGTTCAACTATTGTCCTAAGTGTTTTGTATTCAAATTCAACATGGGAAGTACTAATGTTTTACCATACACCAACTCATATGGTGTAAATCCTATTGTATTATTCCAAGTTGTCTTATAGGCCAATACTACCTCAGGTAACCTGGCTACCCAATCCTTCCTATGAATCTGCTCTATTTTGGTCAGAATATTTTCAATCTCCCTATCTATTACTTCCACCTACCCATTAGCTTGAGGATGGTATGGTGTTGACCTCTTATGCCTTATCTCATATTCTTGGACCAATTTGGTAATCATGTTTGATATGAACTGAGGGCCCTAATCTATTACAATCTCTCTTGGAACTCCATACCTTGTAAATATTTCTTCATATAGAAATTTGGCTACATTTCCATGTCTAGAAAATTGTAATGCTTTAACTTCTACCCACTTTGTTAGATAATTTGTGAAGACTAAGATATACTCCTTATTATTTGATGTTAGTGATATTGAGCGAATAAATTATAGCTCCCATTCATCAAATGGTGCTAGTGCCAATTGTGGTTGTAAAGGAATCTCATCTTTTTTAGTTGTTCTTCCCATCCTTTGACACCTATCACAACTCCTAGTGTATTTCACTACATCCTTATGAAGAGTTGGCCAATAATAGCTAGTGGTGAGAATCTTGAATGTTGTCCTCTTTGTTGTAAATTTTCCCCCATAGGGTTCATCATGGCAGGCTTTGAGGATATCATAGACCTCAATCTAGACCTATATAGAATAAATAACCAGCTACCCAAGAGTAGGGATTACTTTTGTGTACCAATTGTCTCTTTTCTCTAGGGGAGAAATGAGGTGGTATTTTTCCTACTACTAGGTAATTGGAAATATCATAAAACCAAGGTGTGTGTAGAGTTAGAGAAAATAAATGCTCATCTAGAAAAGAACCATCAACAACATCTTCTACTAATTGAGTTGGTAGTCTAGATGGAAAATTTGCTACCACATTTTCTTTTCTAGGCTTATCCACTATGATGATGTCAAATTCTTGCACTAATAACAACCATCTGAAAATTTTCCACCAACCACAAGTTTATTCATTAAATACCTTATTACAGTGTGATCAGTGTGGATAAAGACTGGATACCCTATGATGTAGTGTCTGAATTTGTTGATTGCATAGACAACTGCCAACATCTCTTTTTTTGTTACCGTGAGGTTGAGTTTTGCACCTTGTAGTTTATTACTAATGTAATAAATGGTATACTCCTTAGTACCTTCCTTCTATCCAAGTACTTCTCCTATAAAAAATTCAAAAGCATCTATGTGTATGTGGAAAATAAAAGTTCAGTTTGGTCCTCTCAAGATAGGTGCTTTGGTCAATGCTATCTTGAGTGCTTCAAAAGATTAATGACATTTTGTGGTCCACTCAAATTCTACATCCTTTGTGTAAAAAAAAAGGTGTTGCAATTTTGCTAAAGTCCTGAATAAATATTCTATAGTAGCCAGCATGTCCTAGAAAACTCCTAACATATCTTTGTTTTTGTGGCACAAGGAGTATGGAGATTATCTCAATCTTATTTGGATCCACTTGAATCCCTTCACTTGATACAAAATTTCCTAGCACAATCCCTTGGGTTATCATCATGAAATATTTATCATGACTTAGGGATATATTGTGTTATTGACACCTCTTTAAGACCTTCTCTAGGTTATTAAGTGCTTCATCATATGTTTCTCCATAAGTTGTGAAATCATCCCTGTAGATTTCCATGGATTCATGTGCAAAATTTGAGAATATACTCAGCACTACCGTTTGGAAAGCGGTTGGAGCATTACATAGCCCAAAGGGAAGAATAGAATAGGCATATGTGCCACAAGGGAAAGTGAAGGTTGTTTTATACTGGTCCTCTCGAGCTATCCTGATTTGGTTATAACCACTGAATCCATCTAGAAAGGAGAGTACTTTTTTCCTACTAGGGAGTCAAGCACTTGATCAATGAAAGGTAGTGGAAAGTGGTATTTTCTAGTTGCCGAATTTCATTCTCTATAATTCACACACACTCTCTATTTCCCTCCTTTATTTGAGACAATAACTAGAGGTGACACCCATTGACTGTTAGAAATAGGGTAAATGAAACCTGTATCAAGCAATTTTTGTAGTTCAGTTTTGATTGTCTCTTAGTGCAAGGTTCATTCTCCTCTGGGGGTGCCTAATTGGTTTGAAACCATCATTAATGTATATCATGTGCATGCATAGGTTTGTATCAATCCCATTCATGTCATGATAATACCATGCATAGGCTGCTACGTGTGCCTTCAATACAGTGGTTAGGGAAGTATGTTGTTCAACAGTTAATTCACTGCTAACATTTAACATTTTACCTCACACGATTTCTAAAGCCTTGGATGTTGTTTGTATATTGAAAGGTTAAGTCCAACTATTTCTAAGACACATTGTTGTGGGGTAGTAAAGAATGGAAAAGTTGGGATATTGACTCTGATGAACTAGCATGGATAATATTCTATAGAGGATCTTGTAGACATGACAAATAATCCTATTTTTGTGGGCCCCTACCCTAGTTGTTTTGTATGATGTGTTCTATTAAATCATCCTCATTTTAGTTTCTCAACAAAGGGTTTTGTTCAATATTCATCAGGGTTTGCAAGGGATATTGGTCTTCTTCATCTAGGGCAGGCCAAATGGTTTACTCTAAACTTGCATGAGACTGGGTTGGTGGATAAAGGACTAACTTCTTAGTCACATTTCCATTTGAGATAATTATGTTTTCAAACTTACAACCTATAAATGCATTTGTTGTTGCTAACCATAGTCTTCCTAGAATAAGGGGATAGCCTGCAAGGTTAGCCTTTAGCTGCAAGACCATGAAATTTGAAAGGTGCTCCCATGAATCCAATGTTATGACCAAGTCTTCAATGATGCCCCTAGGTTTGACAGTTGACCTATCTACCAATTATAAAATAGTAGGTGTAGGCCTAAGGTCTACCAATTGTAATAGTTGTATTGGTTCCTTGGTCATCACATTTATGGTTTCCCCTAAGTCAATCAAGGTGTTTTCAATGAGAGTGCCATTTATATTAACATCTACCACTAGACTCCAAAGATCTGCATACTTGGGGACAATTATATTTCCCAACATAATGTCTACAAGTTTCCCAAAGACATGAAAATTTTGAGGGTCCTTTCTCTTTCTTTCTAGATTTTTAAGATAAAGTTCTCTCACTATTTTAGTGTAAATGGTAATTTCCTTGATGGCTTGGATGAGGGATATCTTTATACACACATCCTTAAGCTTCCCTAATAGGTCAGTTTTAGCTTGGGTCTAATGTCTTTGAGTAGCTAATCATTCATGGAATGAAGGCTCTGAACTTGAATTGATTTGGTTAACCTAATTTGAATCATGCTCCATAGATGGGTTGTCCAAGGTCTTTGATGAGGGTTCCTCATCTACCAACTTGGTGATTTAAGGGGAGGAAGTCCCAACAAATTTTTTACCTGATCTAATGTGGAAATTACTCACCTCTACCCCATAGGTAGGGTATTGAATAGCCTTTTTAGTTTAGGCATGTTGAACATGATTTTTATTTGGGTTAGGTACAGGTTGGGTTGGCAGTTGAGGTGCTCTAAGTGGTTGAGGTGATGGATTTGTTGGATTGGGCATAATGACTTGTTGTTGTGGCTGTTGATAATGTATATTTTAATTTTCCAATTGCTTGCCTTTTTTCCATTGAGGTTGCCATTGGTTTTGTTGTAGTATCCATTGAGGGTTGTAGTTGGATCCTTGGTATTTTTTTTGTGGCCACATGTTTTGTTGTTGTTGTTTCTAGTTTGGTTGAGTATTTTTCTATTGGTTTTGTGTATTTTCCCAAGGATGAGGGTTCTAACTAGAGAAATTTTGATTTCTAACTAGAAATGGTATATTGAAATTCAAAGGATCTTGAGTCATACCTTGTCTTGGTTGCCATGGTCTCCTTTGAGCAATGTAAAACAATTATCCACCTTCACCTCCTGGTTCTTGAAAGTCTGGTTTCCTTGGTCTATCCTCTAAAATACTTGCCACTCTTTTGCACTTGCAATTAGCTTTTATCTATCTACAATTAGGGCAGTATTCAATAAGAATCACCTCTGCTTCTTCTTTAGGTGAAAAGTGTCTAATTGTGTGGCCAAGTGGCTAATTATATCTTCTTTCATATTTGACAACAGGTTACTTAATTCTACTTTAGAAACTCCACTAGATGATTTGTTGAGTGGCGATGTTTAGTTTGCCCTAGTCCTCTTAGTGAAGGACCTTGAGTAGTTTCTATAGAACTTGCATATTTATTCAAATGGTAATTGAGAGATGTCCCCTTTCCCAATGAGGTTAAGGGCATCCATGAAATCATCATTGACTCCTCTTAAGAAGACTAATTTTAGTGATTCATTTGATAGTCTATTTTGATGAGACTTATTGAGGAAAAAATAAAATCTTTCTACATAATCCTCTAGTGGTTCATCTTCCTTTTGTGTCATCCTAAACATATCATCCCTCTTCCTATTTGTTCCTCTACAATAATCTTGATATTTTTATAGAAACTTGGTGTTCATAGTGTTCCAATCTGGAACAACATCTCTTCCTAAACCCATAAATCATCTTAGAGTTTCATCCATTAAGGTTGTTGTAAATAGTTTTAGCCTATGTACATCTATTGTATAATAATAGCTTCTAGAAAACACATCAAACTCAAATAAGAAGGTATCAAGATCCTCAATAATCAAACCATAAAAATATAGGAAATATTGAAGGAGGCATGTTCTTCAAGGCAGTTTCTCTCTCTTGGTTGGTAGTGGATAACTCAAAGGTTACATGTTCTAGTGGGTCACCCACTGTTGCATCAGCCATGGTTTGGAAGGTCTCCTTTGTATTTATAGTGGATGTTGGTGAAAGTGAAAGTTCTTCTTTAGGAATACCCTCGCTTCGATCACTTTGATCACCAATATCTTCTCTAGCTTCATATATTGAGGGGAGAATTCTTCCCAAAGCGTCTCTCTGCCTCCACATATAAAATCTATAACTTGTGTGTCAACAACTCTTGCACAATTTTAGTAAAACATTTTGGTGTTGATGGATTAAAACCTAATTATTATAATGTTGGAATCAAAACTCTAAACTAGGAAATCTTGAAATAACATAGGTGAATATTGAATGTAGCACAATCCCTGACAACGACACCAAAAATGTAAGTCCCATCTAATGTTTAGTAAACTTGGTGATAGACACAAAATTTAGAGGTGGTTCCTAACTAAACAATCCACTAAACCCTTGTAAAGACTCCATTTAGCTATCAATTAGGGCTAACATAAGCTTGTGATGATGTTGGCACTGTATGTACATCCAAAGATTCTACACTACCTATATCATCTTAGTATAGGTGTTTACACATGTGGGAAAAGCATAAATTGTATAATAGTAAAGAGAATTAAATCTGGAACTATTGCTACGGGTACTTATAGCTAAATATTGTGACTAGTTCATTGTCAAAACTAAACTTTGGAACTAACTAATTTTGTTAACTTGACTCACTCTAGAGGATAATGCATTGAGACAAATGAAGCATAAAGTATAAAACAAGATCTTACTCATGATTTCATTCACATTCACAGCATGAAGAATCTAATTAAGATAGATGTAGTAATGAAAGTAACTACTATAACAACATAAATGAGTATGAAAAAATTAAAGTGGGGAAATTACCTTGAGTGGCCCTTTCTCAAGTTATTGTATCCACTGAATAAGCTCAAATCTAACCTCTCAAATTAACTGATCATAACAATAACTGAAAACCTCTTCATTGCATAAAACAAGATTTCACAATACAATAAGAATCTTCAAAGATACCTTATTCATGAAAGCATAAATAAAAATTAGAGTATTGTCTTGAAAATGAGAAGAAATTTCTATCTGAACAAATCCATATGCTCTATCTACTCTACTTCTTGACCACTGAGGCAACTATATAGGTTTGGGGAAGTTTTATTGAAACAGGGACTCAAAACAAAAAAACTAAATGCACATCACCACTCCCCTATGAAATAGAGAGTGAAAAATTATGCATAACTAAAAACATAACTGAAAAGGTAGAAGAAGTTGATTAGGACTGCAACTTTGCTGCAATGGTAAAATAGAAATGTGGATTGTGGAAACAGTCACATTGAATTCTCGATCATCGCAGACTCCCTCTTTATTCAGTGGTCTTATTAATTGGAATGGTGACTCACAATAATTCTCATAAATAAATGCCTCCAATTTTGCAACTGTTGTGTTCTTCTTATTATGGAACTTCCCCTACATCACTATCTGAAATCCTTTGGTTGTGACTCAAGTGTCTCCTAGTTGTTGTGGGCTATAGTCTATTTGCTCTCGCTTCTCAGCTACAAGGAGTTAGTTCATCCAACATATACACAATACTAATAACCATAAATTAAACACAAATCCACATTGCATTTCATACACACTCACACATTTCAATCATGCAATTAACAACATATCATGATTATATTCCTATATATCAAAAATAGGTTCAAGTTGCATGAAAGATATAAAAAGATAGATGATATTTAGGAATGTATATGAAATGAGTATCTTGAAATGTCTAAAAGTATGCACTAAACAATAGAAACTTATCTAATATTTGGTCTCATCACCAAACACTCTTATGCCCTCCCCAAACCATTTGGTCATCTTTAATGACAGAAGGGAAAGCCCAATTCATCAATTTCAAAAATAACGAGTCATAAGCCTCCTTCAAATTAGGCACCAAAGAAGGAAGAGACTTCCACTTCATGGGAGAATGTATTTTATCCATATAATATTTTACCATCATTCCCACATTTTCCTCAAAATGTATGGAAAGAGTCCTAAATTGCTGAAAATTTACCACTTGGCATTGTCCTCTAGCCAAGTATCTTGCCAAAACTAAATTTCATCTCCTTTCCCCAACTTCCAATTAATGTCCTTAGCAACCATATTAATACATGACCTGAAAAATTCCATATACTAGAGCCTAAAGGGAGGCTATTTGAACCATTGAAAATTTTACCCACACTATTCAAAAGGTATCTATATTGAATCAATTTTCTCCAAAGCATGTTATTTTCCTCATATATTCTCCAATATAATTTAGCATCGACTTTGTTCATATTTCTACATTATCTTAAATCAAGGGAACCTTTGTTATTTTCCTTACACACCTCATCCCACTTAATCAGGTTGTATTTATAAGATTTATCTATGTTGCACCAAAGAAAACTCATTTTCATATCCTTTAAACCTTTATCAACCTAGCTAGGTATTTAAAAGGCCAACATGAAATAGATCAGGAAAGATGCTATTGAAGCCTTAGTTAGAGTGATCCTGCTAGTTAATGACAACTAATATCATGTTCAATATGCCAATATATTGTGCACTCTATCAATCACCCCCTTCCATTTGGCCTCATAAGTTCTCCTACCACTAGTGGCATCCTGAAATAACTATTTAATAGCTTGTCAACTTCATACCCCATAATCCTTTGAATCTCTTTTTTTTTTTGGGAAGGATCTATAAGAAGATATCCTTGAATTTTTTGAATTGAGGTTTCATACCAACAACTACCTCAAATTGTAGTAGGACCTTCTTGATAGAATAATATTCTCTAGTAGTGGCCTCACCAAACAATGGGGTGTCATCTACAAACTATGAATGGGTAATATTAATGATTATAGAAGAAACATGTAATCCTTTGAGGTTCCCACTTCTGACCTCCTTCTGTAAAGAAAGGTCCAACACCTCAACCATAAACAAGAATAAAATGAGGATAGGGGACCCCCCTAACAATGACCACACTTGGCCTAGAAGAAGGAATTATGCGAACCATTGATGAGTAAAGCATGAGAAATAGAGGATATGTAGCTATAAACCCATTGACACCAATCTTCACAAAAACCAAATTTCCTCTTAACCTGGATTAAAAAAATCCTCAAAAATTCTATCATAGACTTTACAACGCTAATTTAATAATATTTCCATCCTTCTACTTCAATTTAATTGAGTTAATGGTCTCATGGACCATAACGATACCATCGAGAATTTGTCTACCCTTCAAAAAACCTCTTTGTTCCTTTGAAATGATGCCCTCCATGCACTTTTAGATTTTGACAACCATCCTTTGAGATGATTTTGTAGATAAAATTGCATAACACAATTGATGTGTGCGTTGTTAGAATATTTGGTCTAATTAGAAAGTAAACTAACACACCAATGAAACATTAGATTGAAAGAAACTAATTTAGAAAAGACAAATGCAAACTCTAAATAAAAACAACTCCTTCAAATGCATTTCATTGTCCTTTATCTCCAAGGATTCAATTCAAGATACTGGCTCTTAGTTGGTTTAAGCAATAGCTTGTTAGAATGACAACTTAGGAGAACAAGATTGATGCAAAATGCATGTCCATTGCTAATGATTTAAACTATGCTTATGAACTTAAAATGCTTATGACGTTGCTAAAATGTTGATTTGAATGCAACTATAGTAATTGCGCATAAAATCTAGGATGAAATCTACTTACGAAAAGGTTGTATTTATAGATTTTAGGAAGGCAAGAATCTGGTTGGCAAAGATCAACAGTTGAGTTTCAAACTTGTCAAGATGAATGGTGTAAGATTCTGGAAGTTGAGAGAAAGATGGAAGGTTGAGAGAAAGATGGAGAATGTTTTCAACCCATGAAACTATCTTCATTCAAAAATGGAGACAAACATGCTCTTTGTCTTTTCATTTATTGAAAAGTTAGTTGAATTTTGAAGATAAATCCTAATTAAATAAATGAATTTATTTAATTATATGTGACATGTAATTTGGAAACTTCCATAATTAAATAATTAATATTTAATTATGTGAGAGGTGAAAAAGATGTGTAATTAAATATTTACAATATTTAATTATGTGAGGTGTTGGATGAATTAGAAGAATATTCCATAATTTGAATTTAAACATTTAAACTTTAGAAATAAAATGATAATTAAATAAATAAATTATGAAATTTATTTAATTTAATTAAGAGGAAAATAGCAATAATTAAATAAACTTATTTATTTAATTAAACTAGAAGAATTAGAAAAATGAACGATATAAATAAATAATTAAATTTATTTATATGTAGATGACTTTAGAATAATAATTAAATAATTCATATTTAATTAATTAACAGGTTTGATTAATCGTGACCATTTTTAGATGTATACATTTTTCCCCTCTTTGAAGTGATGTGTTTTACGCATTGCTTCAAATAATTTTTGCCCCTGAATTTGAAAATTTACTGATGCTATATGCCCCCTCGAGAGATAAATCGCGTGATTTGAATGATGATGATGATGATTTAAAAGAACTTAGATGATTTTTGGAGTGAAATTGGCGATTTAGCTCTCGAAATAGCGCTTTGTATAGTAAAAATGAAATAACATCCCTTTTTACCCCCTTAAAAGGCGGTAAAGGTGAAAAGTCATTGTCATTTGAACAGTAACTTGTGGTAATTTTTAGACCTCTAAGAGATAAAAACGAGATGTCAATACACTACGAGCACCACCGATTCGAGCGAGCCCGCCGTCATTAGAGACCAGTTGCGTATGGACGTCCGGTAGGTTGACTTGATCCTCCTTTGTGAAAATTTTTGAAGTTTTGTTTTAGCGCATGTGAGCCTTAATTTAGCGCATAGGTTTGATAAAGTGGCGCATGCAAAGTAGCACATAGATGTAGAACATTAGTGCATAGATGTATAGATTAGCGCATTGCTTGAAATAGCACATAGAATAGTATGAGTAGCGCATAGATGAAATCTGCCCACGTAGGATGCTAGATTAGCGCATAGGCTAGATCAGCGCATTGATGAGTTAAAACAGTGCATACGCGTGATAGAATAGTGCATAGGTGTTTTAACACATCCAAGGTCTATTTTAGCGCATCCATGGATGAAGTAGTGCATTGGCCGTTTTAGCACATTGACTAACTGTTTTAGTGCATCCATGAGTTTTACCGATTGTTGAATTGTGAGATGAAATTTGATGATTTGTTGATGATTTGTTGCTATATTAGACAACTAATTTGATGCTTTTGAATGTCACCAAGGATAGATTAGCTTGATTTGAGTAATGATCTGATAAATTTGTCCTTGTGTGGAAGAACAAATAGTAATAATTCTGATAAATTTGCTTTCGTGTTTGAAAGACAAATAGTAAATGATAGATTGATGTTAGGCTAATTGACTGATGTAAATTTGTTTCCATGTGATATGAAAAACAAATAGATTAGAATTAATTTGCCTTCCTACTTGAAGAACAAATAAGATTTGATTTGATTGAGTCGATTGCCCATTTGATGCAATTGATGAATTTTCTTGATGTACTGATTTGATTGGATGATTTTGAGTATTCCCTGCTGATTGATTTGTGTGATTGCTTTTAATGTTGTAAAGGAGAATTTTAAGCTCCTCCAGATTAGAGAGATATTTCCCCGCATGTGGGATTTGGTTCCTCGACTATCCCAGGCTGATTTAGAGGTGATATACCAGTGTGGGTTGAGTTCACTATTGAGGATCCTACAGTATAGGATCAACAGGGCATTGTTGACGGCGTTAGCTGAGAGGTGGCATAGTGAGCACAACACCTTTCACCTGCCGACGAGAGATATTATTGTGACACCAGAGGATGTATACAGGATTTAGGGTATCCCTATAGTTGGTGAGCTTGTGATCTATGATCACAAAGAGATTGGAGGGACTGATGCATTGAGACGAGTCTTTCAAGATCCTCATGTAGGCGAGTATGAGATTTCCTAGAAGGATATGGTGGAGAGTTATGCCCCACTGCCTTTGGTGTTAGTAGGGTTCATCGATGGTTTCCTTTGTCTTGATCGTGGGGTCAAAGGGACTATCAGTTGATTGGGGTTGGATCTTGGAGGACATGCTTCTCCATCAGACTAGATATGCATGGGGGTCATGCTTGCTTGCCCATCTGTACCACGATCTACATTAGGTGGTGTACACAGATGGGAAGAGTCTCTCATATGGAGTTACTCTTTTACAGATATGGGCATGGGAGCATTTTGCTATTACTTGCCCCATTGTTCGGAGAGATTGCCCGCTTGGCCATCCATACATTTATTCCTACACAGGTCCCCTTGTCCAACTGATGCTAGGCAAGTTAGAGTACTGGTGACGCATGTTAGATGACATGGATACAGTCATTTGGAGACCGTATCTGGATTGTGATCCCTAGGAGGTTGATGATGTAGAGCTTCCCTACTACACCAGATTGAGGTATTTGATTGGTTGTACTCCGTTTATTATAGAGTAGTTCCTGGTTATGAGGGTATTGAGACAGTATGGTTTAGTACAAATGATGTTGTAGGGTGTGGCACACTATGCTAGGCATCGAGAGGATGTGCCAGAGTGGGGTCCATTTATGACGATAGAGGTTGCTAGAGCAGAGTACGCAGATCTGCAGCCAGATTATTGGGCAATGCATCTAGAGGTGACAGATGCAGGGATGAAAAATGAGTATGCATCTTACTTTTACACACATCCCTTCCCAAGATTTACCAGCCCAGAGGAGCCTACCCCATTATTGGGAGGACCAGTTATACAGCGGGCACGACGAAAGCCACAAGCAGAGGTAGAGGCTGGGGTACAAGCACGGGTACCAGCAGAGGCAAAGGATGTGGAGGCTATGGATGTTGACAATGATGAGGATGAGTTGGAGGATTTAAGTAGCTCGAATGACAATGATGATGATAGTGGGAATGACGGAGGTGACGGGGGTGGAGGTCAGAGGTTCTTCTTCGATGTACCATTCAGGACGAGGCCTCGAACAACGAGAGTGGTGGATCAGCTGAGTACTTCAGCCCCACGGATCACTATCAAGACTCCTTCACAGGGATAGATGGATACCTTGCAGGTAGAGGTTAAGACTCTTTGGATTCAGTTATCACAAGCACAGGTGACGATCAACTAGCTACAGGCACAAGTTGCACAACCACCACCTCCTAACCCATAGGTAGCTCAGCTTATAGTAGAGCGAGATAGCTTCCGAGAGCGATGCATACAAGCCAAGGGGGTAGCTAAGAGACTCCTGAGATCAGTCAAGAGCACCTCGATTCGAGAGGTTGTGGCAGAGGGACTGGAGACCACTCGGGAGGCCGAGTATTACAGGATGAGATACTTTGAGGCAGTTCCACCCATGAGGAGGATTGCCTACACACAGTCAAATACTCGGTCATGGACCCATTCACGCAGCCATACTAGGAGTGCAACCAGGAGTGTGGGACAGCCAGTTAGATGAGAGATCAGGGCTTCTAGGAGTAGAGATCCAGAAAGACCTACCGCCTCGAGAGACAGTAATAGCCATGTGCCACGATCGTATGCCCCTCAGTGATGAGTGATTGATACATCTATTCATTATATTTTATATATCTTGTTAAAACATTTGATATCCTTGTACACTTGGACATTTGTTTTGATGAGATTTATGATATGCAGTGGTGATTTGATATGCATGTGCTATGGATTCATGTATGCATTTTATTTCTATATTCTATGTCGTTTATGATTATGAATGATGATATATGCATTGTGATATGAATTGTAAATGATGATGCTTTTATTTTATGTAATGTATGATGATGCAATGATGATGTGATGTAGGATGTGCTATGATGAAATGATGAAATGATTTCTAACATGATGATTTATGATGCAAAAATGATTTTCCTTTATGATGTATGTAATGAATGAAATGGATGCAAGATGTAAGATGTAATGATAAATTAATGATATGTACTTTATGAATGATTATGCACATGAGAATGATATGATATTTAAAGATGGTTTATGATTATGATGAACTAAATGAGATCAAATAATGATAACAATGATAATAAAGATAATGATATGAATTAATGTGAAAATGAAAAATATGGTAATGCAATGATAATGATAATTATGAATGAATAATCACGGTGAAATGATATGTAATGAAGTGTTGGATGCAAAATCTTTCACAAAGTTCATCAACATCCTGATTTTTAAAGTGTCTTACATTGTCTGTGATAATGGAGTTGGGAATGCCATATTGACAGATGATATAGTTCAAAATGGATGAAGAAATTTGTTTACCAGTAACAGTTGTTAGGGGAACAACTTCAATCCACTTAGTAAAATACTTTGTGGCTGTGATAATGAATTTGTGTCCATTTGAATATGATGGATGTATCTTGCCAACCAGATCCAATTCCCACTGAGCAAAAGGCCATGTTGTGGTGAAGAGTTGTAATTCCTGAGCAGAAGCATGAATGAGATTCCCATGAATTTGACATTTTGCACATTTCTTAACAAAAATGAATGATTCTTTTTCCATGGTTGACCAGTAGTAACCCATTCTAACAAGTTTCTTTGCTAAGGCTAGTCCACTTGAGTGTGTCCCACAAATGCCACCATGTACCTCTTGTAAGGCCTTTTCTGATTCATTGCGTTTGAGACATTTAAGGAGGGTACCATCTAGACCACGCCGGTATAAGACATCAGCAATTAAGGTGTAACGAGAGGATTGATGAATGAAATTCCTTTTCTGATTTCTAGACAAGTCTAAAGGTAAAATTGTATTCTTTAGATAAGTATAGATTTGGCCATAGAAGGGAGAATCATAACTAGTTAAGTGGAAAATGATTTGAGTTTCTGGATTGTCATAGGCGGGAGAAAACAATTGTTCCACCAGGAAATCATACCGTGCTTGATTCTCTGACAACTGGAGTAGTGATGCAATTGTAGCCATAGCATCCACTACTTTATTATCAATACGTGGAATTTGTATGAACTTGATATCAACAAAGTATTTCTTGAAATCGTCCACCATCCTTTTGTACGGTATCAACTTGTCATCCTTAGTGTGATATTCATCATTGATTTGATTTATAAAAAGTTGTGAATCACCAAAATATTGAAGTTCTGTGATTTTCCAGTCTACTGCAATTCTCATTCCAATCAACAGTGCCTCATATTCAGCTATGTTGTTTATGCAAGGGAACATTAGCCGATAAGATTTTGGAATTGTATGTCCTTGAGGTGTAATGAAAAGAATTCCTGCCCCTGAACCATGTTGATTGTAGGAACCATCAAAGTAGAGTGCCCATGACTACTTAATAGTTGTTGCGAATACATCTGCATCAGGAAAATTAATGTGTATGGGGTGTTCTGTTGGCATTGGTGCTTCCACTAATTGATCTGCAATTACCTGTCCTTTTATAGCTTTGTGATCCACATAATGAATGTCAAACTCACTCAGGATCATGATCCATTTAGCCAACCTACCGGTTAAGGTTTCCTTACTTAGAAGATATTTGAGTGGATCAATCTTAGCCACAAGCTTTATTGTATGAGCTAGCATATAGTGTCATAACTTTTGAGAAGTGAACACTACTGCTAAGCAATACTTTTCACTCAAGGTGTAATTTAGCTCATGACTTGTCAAAGTTTGACTAATGTAATAGATTGCTCACTCCCTTCTTGAGTTATCTTCTTGTTCCAATAATGCCCCTAAGGACACTTCCATGGTAGAAATATACAATATGAGTGGCACACCTTGCACTAGTGGAATCAACACTAGTGGGTTCATTAGATAATGTTTTATCTAATCAAACGTTGCTTCACATTTGTCTTCCCATTTAAAAGGAACATTCTTGTGTAAGAGATGAGTAAATGGTAGAATTTTATCCACCAGTTGCGTAATGAATCTTCTGATGGATTGTAAACATCCCTGCAAAGAGCATAGTTGACTAATGTTCCTTGGTGGTGGCATATCAAGGATTGATTGTACCTTAGCTAGATCCACCTCAATTCCCTTTTCTAACACAATATAACCCATCAACTTTCCAGATTTCACTCCAAAGACACATTTCTTTGGATTAAGTCGTACTTTCAACTGTTCCATTATTTTAATTTTTTTGGATAAGATAGCTATGTGTCCTTCCCTTGTGTTAGATTTGGTGAGGAGATCATCTACGTAATCCTCCATGAATGTATGCATCATATCATGAAAAATCATAGTCATTGCACGTTGATAGGTAGCTCTTGCATTCTTCAATCCAAATGGCATTACGTTCTAGCAATAGGTACCCCAAGGACATGTGAACGTTGTTTTATCCTGATCTTCAGGTGCAATCTTTATCTAGTTGTATCCAGAAAATCCATCCATTAATGAATAAATAGCATGGCTAGCAGTCAAATCAATGATCATATCTATATTTGGCAGAGGGAAATCATCTTTAGGACATGCCTTGTTCAAATCCCTGAAATCTATACAAATTCTGATTCTTCCATCTAGCTTTGAAACAGGTACGATATTGGATATCTATTCTACATAGTCGATAGACCAAATGAATCCAACATCTAAAAGCTTCTTTAACTCCTCCTTAACCAATAATGCAACATGTGGATGCATTTTTCTGAGTTTCTGCTTCACAGGTTTTTCCCCTGGCATGATAGATAGATGATGCATGATGAGATCTGGATCTAATCCAGGCATATCTGCATAGGACCATGCAAAACTGATTTGATTGTTCTTGAGAAATTCTATGAATCCCGGTATTTCCTCTTTTATTAGAGAAGCGGCCAATTGCAATATTTTGGGTTGTTCCATAGTACCTATATTGAGTTCCTCCATTGGTTCTATTAGAATAGAAGACCTTTCCTAGTAATGTTTCGAGAGAGTGTCAAGTTTCCCATCTTCCAGTGCCTTTGACAGGTTTTCACCATTAGATACACTTTTTATTTTTCTCTTTTCTTGATCTAATATTGCCTTTGTTAGGTTTTCACCATTAGATCTTTCTTTTATGTTATTTATTTCATAGCTGAGAAACTTGGCATTTTCCTGTTGAAAAATTTGATCTTGTGATTCCTTGGTGGAACTTGTTTCCAGTTGAGATGAACAAAGGAAGTTTATGATGGTTTCATCATTTGGAAAAGTTGGGATATCAATTGGTGCAATTTGTTCCCAATCAATGTGTTCGGGATGAACCAAAGGAAATGGATCATTAGGATGGGTAAGGTCACTAGCTGTTAAGGTCATGATGCTATCATTAATGTTGTTATGAGAAAGATCTAGGATGGTATCCTCCTGTTGACGATCTGTCTCACTTTGAATCAAATCGTCCTCACTTGAGTCATGATCGATTAGTAGAACGTAATCAAGCAGAGGTCTTGAGCTTTCCCCTTGTACGAATGTGGGTGTGAACTTTTGTATGACATCCACCTTTTTATCCCTCCAGAATTCATCATCAAAGATGGTGTCCCATTCATACTCATTGGAGTCAGTGTCATAATTGTTTTCTTGAATTCGTAGAATTGTTTCAACTAACTCCTCATTGGATGGTCTTTGTGCTACTTCTTCCTTTGTATCTTCACCATATCCTAACCCAATCTTATCCTTTCGGTGCATTGTTTTTAGTTGGATAGGTTCAACAATACCCTCCTTTCTCTTTCCAATAGGACCATTTCCTTCATAATCCATTTGCTGCATTATTGCATAACCTTTTCCATATTGTTGTGTGGATAACTTGACATGTTGTACTAATTCTTCTTCATCTTTATAGAGCCAATCAAGGATAGATCTATCTTCCATTTCATTTTCTTTGATAAATATTCTATCAAAATTGGTGATGGGAACTGAAGCTGAGGCTAAAGCTGTTGTAGCCTGTTGTATGGATGTTGATGGTTGACCATGGGATCTTGGAGATATGGGTAGATTAGAAAGACAAAAGGAATATTCTCCCACCCCATTATCTTTCAATTTTAGTTTGCTGCCAAAATTACTTATCATTTCTCTTGCTTGTTCATTGTATTTGGAGGTAGAGATGGCCAATGCCTCTTTATTATGTGGGACGAGTGTGTCCTAAGTTGCTCTTAGATTAGAACAAGTTTGGCTACTAATGTGATTAGCTGGTATTGTGATTTCGTGTCCATCATATGGAAACTTCAAGCATTGATGATAAGTGGATGGAACAACTTGCATCTCATGGATCCATGGGAGACCCAAGAGTATGTTATAAGATAGATCCCGATCTAGAACCTGACAAAAGGTATTCTTCACAACAGGTCCCACTCTGATTGGTAACATGATGAGGCCTTTGGAAGCTCTTTCCTCATCATCGTATGCCTTGATTGTAATCTTCCTTTGTGGATCTATAGATTCTTTTGAATATCCCAAAGCGAGGACCAATTTCAAAGTACAAATGTTTAATCTGGCTCCCCCATCTATTAGGACACACATAATGCAGGCTTTATGAACCATGACCTCTAGATAAAGTGATGAATTATGTGGATGGGTCATGGATGAGTCATCCTTCTTAGTGAAGGATAGACATGTGGATGAGGAAAAATGTCCCACCATGGCTTGAAATTTATTGATATCCAGATCAGGAGACACAGTTGTGCCAACAAGTGCCTTTTCCAGAATGTCCTTATGTGCAGGTGACAATTTTAATAGCTCCAAGATAGAAATTTGGGCAGATGTTTTTCGTAGTTGATCGACCAAATTGTATTGACTTGGAGGGGGAATTGCCGCCTTGGATGAACTTCCTTTTAAAATGATTTTGGCTTGTCCCCTTGTTGTAGCATTGACTTCTTGATATTCTTGCTTAGCATTGATTTGTTGATCGTCTGTGTAAATATGATTGATAATGGTGTCGTAGACATGATTAACATTCTTGCCTTTGTCACCCGAAGATTCCCCTTTTTGATAATTGGGGAGAGGATCCTTGAATGCCTGATGGTCATCATTGGCATTATGTCCCTCAATCGTGATGCTACGGTTATCAATCAAATCTTGAACAATATTCTTTAATCCTTGGCAATTATTTATCTTATGACCTTTACACCTATGATATTCACAAAAGTGTGAGTCATTCCATGATGGTGGTTTAACTCGAGGCTCATAATCTCTTTGTGGTGGCAATGTAATAGCATTTTGATTCAACAGTTCTTTGAGAATGGATTCTAAAGACTGGCCCAAGGGAGTAAAACTCTGTCGATTTGAAAAATATGAAGATCTGGGCGCATTTGAATTTTGATTATTGCCAAAATTATTCCCACGATTATTGGTCACATTCCCTTGAATGGAATTATTGCCTTGGGTACTAGAATTTCAAACATTATTGCTACGTTGGATACTTGATACATTAAGAACAGTAGGTAGGCTTCACATTCACGTTGTTAGCATCTACTACCCCATCATTCACAACATTTTTATTCCGAGTCCAAAATCATGACTTGTTATTGTTGTACAAATTTGGACCTTCTTTATCGAGTTTCATAAATCCATGCTTGGCCAAGGCACTTTCAATAGTAATCGTGTTTTCAATCAATTTTTCAAATGATTAGGGACAGTGAAGGTTTAGCCTATAACTCATCTCTTGATTCAAACTGTCGATAAAGATCTCCATCTTTTCCGTTTCAGGAATAGGATGGGAGTATTTAGCAAACACCCTTCTCCACCTTTGTAAAAATGTGGTGAAGGATTCTCCTACCTTTTGTTTCACCTTACACAGATCAAGCATGGTTATCTAGTGTTGGATATTGTAGGAGTATTGTGATATAAATTTATTTATTAACTCCTCAAATGTTTTGATGGGGGGAGTGATCTTTGAAATCCACTCCATGGATTGTCCACCCAAACTTCATGGAAATAATCACATTAAGTAGGTATCTTCATGAGAAAATTCTAAGCTCATATTTCGGAAATCCCTCACATGTTCAATGGGGTCTGTTTTCCCATTATACCTATCAAATTTAGGGATTTCACAATGTTTTGGAAAAGGAATCATTTGAAGACTCCTGTCAAATGGATATGGACATATATCATCCAAAATATACTTCTTTGTTGTACCCCATTGGATTTCCTTTATTTGTCCTTGTAATGCTTTTATATGTTGAGTAAGAGCATTAAAATCATTAAGAGGGGTTTCAGGATTCTCTTTAATCCCTTTTGTGTCAAAATCAATAGGTATCTTAGCTCCTTGATTAGCTGAAGAAAGGAAATATCTTTCCTTGTTTCATTCCAAAATTCTTTCCATAAGAGTATGGATTTGGGGATCCTTCTCTACTTCTTGGAGCTTTTCTTTCGTTATCTCTTCAGTATTTGAATTATGAAAGGGATTTTCTTCCCTATCACTATTATCACCCATTTTACTTAATGTACTTTCCCTTTCACCTCTTTCTATGTGCTTTCAAGATCATGTGACAACAGGCATGAGCTTTTACCAAATTTCTACTAACTTTGATCAAAATAATGAAATAGTGCAATTTTGATGGATGTGAAAATCATGATAGAATGGAGATTCTATGACTTAAGAGATTTATAATCTTTAGCTCGTGATTCCCTGATTGAAAGGATGATAATCCTGTTTGCAGGAATTAAACCAAAGATCAAAAATAAAGATTATTTTGCACTTTGTGAGGTTTGATCATAGCTTTGTAAAAAATAAGGATTGTGATAAATGCCTAATGTTCTCGAGTTCTCTATTGTAGAAATTTATTTGGACGAGTAGAGTATATAATTGTAGGTTGGGGTATGTAAGAGGAACGAATACACTGACTGTGATTATGCCTTTGAGAAAGGGCTCTTCTTTGAAAAAAAGCTCGCGAGTATAATGGTTCTACAACATAATCGTCAGTAAAACCTCTAACAAAGTCGTGATATCGATGAATAAAGGTTATGTGTTCAAGAAAAACCTTTCGAATTTGGTATAAAAATTTCCTCTTTTTCAATAACTTCTTATAACTAAGAGATTTCTTTGGCTTTCTAATCTTCCTCTCTAGGGACTTCTTGGCAAAAGTTGCAGACTTCCAAACCTTGAGCATAGAAAAAGACTAGACTGAGATGATTGATTTCTAAGTGTCAGAAAATTACCCAGGTTCGAAACACAGATGCATTAAAGTTTTTAGAAGATGTGCTAAAAGATCCAACCTATGCGCTAGACTGTTGCAGGTATGCGCTAAAACAGAGCACAAATGCGCTAAAATAGAGCATGAATGCGCTAAAACAAAGCATGAATGCGTCGAAATAGAGCACAAATGCGCTGAAACAGAGCATGAATGCACTGAAACAGAGCATGAATGCACCGAAATAGAGCACAAATGCGCCAAAACAGACCAGGGATGCACTAAACTATCCGATTAATTTTATGAGACAAACATGTTTTGACAGTTTGATGTTTTCAGATGATCTTAATCTGATTTAAATGTGAAAAACACGGCATATAGTAGCAGATAGTTATTTTGCAAATCCTAAAATCTAAACAAAGAGTGTATTTTCTTGAGATTTTCATGGGTTTTAAACAAGATAAGCACTTCAAACAGACTCACTCTTAGTTGTCAAATAGGTCATCATAGGAATCACTACCCACAGCTTAAAATCATGTCGACTCACACAGCCATGTCACCCCCTAGAGGGTGCCCGTGTTTTTGTCTTTTCCAGGTGCATACTCAAGGTTAGATTCCTCGATCCCTTGAGCAAACAATTTGTGGCGATTATATGGTGAGTGTCTTGGGGGTAGATTCTTCCCTCCCCTTGCACTATGATTGAAATGATGTTGGATACTGACACAACTGGCTTTCTACACTATGGCTCGTAGTAAAGGTTTCCGTTCGGCGTGGCAATAGATAAACTCCCTCAGGAGACCTCCCAATCTTTAGAAGAAAGATTTTGGGGATGGTTATCTTGCTCACTTTCGTTGAATATGGGTTTCCCCAAAATTCACTTTTAATTAGAGTGGGTTGGAAAACTTGGATTTAGTTGTTCCCACTTAGGTCGTTCCCATAGGGTGAGTACTTTTTCCCACTATGGCAGGCCTTCTAAAGGATGTAATAAAGCATGAATTGGATAAAATGAAAAAGGTAAGTCTGACATTTTGATCACCCAATAAAGGGGGGAGCATATACTTATTACCCAACAATCACAACAAACAAATAGTTCAATTTTAAATCCAAATGACAGTTTTCTATGCTAAGTGAATATTTTGCTTCACAACAAACATTGGATTCATTTTAACCAAGCAAAAATGATGTTTGGTGACTATCCTAGGATTGATAAATTCTAGATTTTAAATGTCTATCCTAGGATTGTTTCATTTTACTTTAAACTGAATTGAAAAATCTTTGTTTGTGGATGGCGTCAGAATCAATATTTTATTTTTACATTTCCCTATATGCGTTAAAAGAACTAGTGAATGCGTTAAAACAGTTAACAAATGTGCTAGAGCAACAAGCAAGGATGCACTAAAACATGTCGTCTATGTGCTAAAACAGTTCATGGATGCGCTGAAACAGTCCATGGATGCGCTGAAACAGTCCATGGATGTGCTGAAAAAGTCATGGATGCACCAAAATAGTCGTCGTATGCGCTAAAACACAACTCCAATCTGTCACCTGTCAGAAAACCTGCAGTAAAAAGATTAAAAACGGGGTGAGGCCCCACGGTGGGTGCCAAAAATGTGTTGTTAGAATATGTGGTCTAATTAGAAAGTAAACTAACACACTAATGAAACATTAGATTGAAAGAAACTAATTTAGAAAAGACAAATGCAAACTCTAAATAAAAATAGCTCCTTCAAATGTGTTCCATTTTCCTTTATCTCCAAGGATTCGATTCAAGATACTGGCTCTTAGTTGGTTTAAGCAGCAGCTTGTTAGAATGACAACTTAGGAGAACAAGATTGATGCAAAATGCATGTCCATTGCTAATGATTTGAACTATGCTTATGAACTTAAAATGCTTACGACGTTGCTAAAATGCTGATTCGAATGCAACTATAGTAATTGCGCATAAAATCTAGGATGAAATCTACTTACGAAAAGGCTGTATTTATAGATTTTCAAAAGGCAAGAATCTAGTTGGCAAAGATCAACAGTTGAGTTTCAAACTTGTCAAGATGAATGGTGTAAGATTCTGGAGGTTGAGAGAAATATGGAAGGTTGAGAGAAAGATGGAGAATGTTTTCAACCCTTGAAACTATCTTCATTAAAAAATGGAGACAAACATGCTCTTTGTCTTTTCATTTATTGAAAAGTTAGTTGAAGTTTGAAGATAAATCCTAATTAAATAAATGAATTTATTTAATTATATGTGACATGTAATTTGGAAATTTCCATAATTAAATAATTAATATTTAATTATGTGAGAGGTGAAAAAGATGTGTAATTAAATATTTACAATATTTAATTATGTGAGGTGTTGGATGAATTAGAAGAATATTCCATAATTCAAATTTAAACATTCAAACTTTAAAAATAAGATGATAATTAAATAAATAAATTATGAAATTTATTTAATTTAATTAAGAGGAAAATAGCAATAATTAAATAAACTTATTTATTTAATTAAACTAGAAGAATTAGAAAAATGAACGATATAAATAAATAATTAAATTTATTTATATGTAGATGACTTTAGAATAATAATTAAATAATTCATATTTAATTAATTAACAGGTTTGATTAATCATGACCATTTTTAGATGTATACAATATGAATTCATCAAAGAATTTTGGGGATTTGACCTTGGGAATTAACACTAGAAAGGTTATATTCCAAGACTTGAGAATTGGTCTTCTAGTCCTGCACTCTTTTGCTACTTCCAAAATTCTCAACCATGATATTCCAAAATATTTGGAATGACTCAACCTAGAAACATTCTGGTCTAGGGGCCTTCCTACCACCCAAGGAAAAGGTAGCAAGGTGGATCTCCATGGAAAAAGGTTTAAGGATAAAATAATAATATTCATCAGTGATAATGGTGGGGATATTGTTGAGAAAAGACCCTTGCACATTCAGATCCTCTTGAGGAGTGAAATTGAGTAAATATTTGAAGAAATTAAACCCCTCACAACACAAAACCTCCACATCATCAACAATGTTTTTGAAAGATAATTAGATGCTTACAATATTATTGTATTGTCTTATGATATTGGTAGACAAATAGAAAAAATGTATTTCCATCACCAACCTTAAGCCATTTTAGTCTTGGATTTTGATGCCAAAAGATCTCTTCCATTTGTAGTAGCTTGTGTAGTTTTTCCATTAATGAAATATCAAACTTTTAAGATTAGCATTAAGACTAATACATGAAATAGCCACCTCAATATCCTACAAATTAGATTGCACCAGAAGGAATGACCCTAGAAGTGAAAAGAGTAGAAGAAAGAAGCTAATCAAAGGATACCAAAAACCTATCAAGTCTACATAAAATATTTTCCTCCTCCCTTCATCTATTACTCCATGTGAACCAACCAAATTTGTGAATAATATCTATAAGGGCCACATCACTACAAAAATTCCTCAAGTTCAAATAACCATTAAAGAACATGGATCTATCACCATGTTTTTTAGGACATAACATAACATTGAAGTCACCCACTAAAGCCCAATTCTCACCGAGGTATACACACCTAAAGGATTTGAAATCCTCCCACAACTCTAGTTTTTTCCCAAATGATTTTGTCTCATAAATATTAGAAAGAAGAAATGAAGAGTTGCTTACCATATCCAAAATACAAACAAAAATTAAGAAAAGATAGATTGAACCACTCGAGATCTTGAGATTCTATTTTTTTCACATGATTGTGAAGTCCCAAATCATACCAACAACATCAACCATTATTCCTTCTCCATTCCTCCACACTCTTGGAACAAGCTCTTTAACATATTCTTGTAATGAAATAACATGCATAATAGAATAATATGATAGAAAATATGTTACAGATACTTGAAAATAATTGAGAATAACAAGCCACTTCAAGGGAAAAACTTCCAAATATCTCCAATGAGAACACAATTTACAATATGATGATGAAATAAGACTCACTACCTCCTATATATAACTTATTTATGGCTAGGATATCATCCAGGCCAACTTAGATAGTCCTATATAAGCCTTAGGCTAACCTAATTAACTAAATAATATAATAATAATAATAATCATATGACTTAATTAAGAGTTAAGATAACCAAAAGATAACTACTCATAACCCCATGTACACTAATAATAAGGTTGTAGCATTCCCCCCTCTTTAGAGAAGCATTATCCTCAATGCTAATCAAGTTTGTATGCTTCTAAATGAACCCATCCTCCCGTGCAATATCTTCAATTGGTAAGTTATTTCATTGGATGAGATATTGAGTGAGTGTTTTATTCCTTAGCTTCCTTGTGCATTTCTGAAGAATAAAATCTGGTTCTAATAGGATTCTTCCTTCTTCATTGAGATTAGGTAATATTATTGGAGTAGGTATATTATTCCCAATTACCTTCTTCAAACAAGAAACATGAAAAACTTGATATATCTTTGTTGTTGGTGGCAATTCAGGCTTGTAGGAAACACTACCTATCTTTTGCATGATTGGTATAGGCCATAATATTTCTAGGACAACTTGGTATTCTTTGTCTGTTGCTTCAATGACATTTTCTTGTAAGGCTACAATCTCAAGAAAACCCAATCCCCAATTTCAAAACTTCTTTCACTATGGTGATGGTCTGCCTACTACTTCATTTGATTTTGTGCCATGGATAGATTCTCTGTAAGTCTTTAAAGTACTTGTTATTGATGAATCGTGTGGTACTCCACAATGTGAATGCAAACACCTTCAATAATGTTGTGATGGAAGGAGGATGATATCTATATAGTGCCATAATTGGAGACATTTTTTATACTATGGAAGGAAGTTTTATACCACCATTTTGTTGGTGGTAGCCAATCTACCCATTGAGATTATTTAGCTTAATTGAAAAAACATAGATATCCTTCCAAACACTTATTAACAACTTTAGTTTTCCCATCAATTTGAGGATGGTATGAATAAATATGAGCCAATTGAGTACCCAAACATGAGAATAAATTTATCCAAAAATTACTACTAAAGATAGGATCACAATAATTGCCAATAACCTTAGGTATACCATGTAGCTTTTGAATATCTCCAAAAAATACTTTTCCACTATACTTACTATAAAAGGATGTGATAATGCAATAAAATATGCATATTTAGTGAGGTGATCTACTATTTCCATGATGACATTCTTACAATTAGATCTTGGAATCCCTGTGATGAATTCCATGGAGACCTCTTCCCAACATTGGTTGGAAATAACTAATGGTTGTAAGATACTAGGTGTCTTAATTATCTCCCCTTTCTTTCTTTGATAAAACCAAATATTTTATCACAAGTTTTTGAACATCCTGTTTTTGCCCTTCCCAAACTAAGTCTTTCTTAACTCGATGATATGCCTTCAAAACTATTGAATTACCACCAACTGGAGACTCATGAAGCTATGCGGATATTTTTTTTGAGAGATGAATTCTTGCAAAGATACAATTTCTATTTATATCACAAGGTATCTCCCTTCCAATAAAAATTATTTGAACTACTAGGATCACTCTATAATTTTTGAATTAGATTACTTGTAATAACATTGTTCTACCACTTTGTTTTGGCTTCCATAACCCATTCTTATTTTAATATTGAAATGACAAATAATAAACTTCATATTTCTTAGATAGTGCATTTACCACAATTTTTTCCTTCCCTTTCTTATATACAATCTCAAACTGATATCCCAACATCTTAGTGACCCATTTTTGTTTCTCTTTAGAAGATAGTCTTTGTTACAAAAAATATTTTAGGCTATCATGGTTTGTCTTAACCTTTATGTGTCCACCCATTAGATAAGGCCTCCATTATTTTGTTGCATGAATAATAGCTAGCATTTCCTTCTCATAAATAGGTTTGAGTTGATTCTTAACCTTTAATTGACGACTCTCAAAAGAAATGGGTTGGCTCTCTTGCATGAGAATTTATCCTATATCATTTCTTGAAGCATCACATTCCATAATAAAATCCTCGGTGAAATTTGGAGTGGAAAAAACTAGAGTCATATACATAGCCTCCTCCAATATCTCAATTGTTGCATTAGTAGATTTGTTCTAGTGAAAATAATAATTCTTCAATAAAGCTATTCGGGGTGCTTCTATACAACCATAATTCTTTATAAATCTTCTATAGTATCCAATCAATCCCAAGAAACCCCTCAATTTCTTAATGGTTTTGGGAATAGGTCATTCCATGATAGCCTTAATTTTGTTAGCATCCACCTTTACTCCATGCAAAATTGTGTGCCAACTACTCCACCTCATTAAGACCAAAAGCACACTTGGATGGATTATCATAGATTTGACGATCTTCGATAACTTGTAATTCTTGATCTACACGCTGCAAGTTTTCTTCCCATGACTTGCCATAAAGCAATATACCATCAAAGAGCACTAATATAAACTTCCTCAAGAATTTCTTAAAGATGAAATTCATCAAAATTTAAAATGTAGATGGTGCATTAGTAAGACCAAACGACATCACCTAAAATTCATAATGACCCTCATGAGTCCTAAATGTTGTCTTACAAATATCTTCTTCCTTAATTCGAATCTAGTGATAACCTAGTGTAAGATCTAACTTTGTAAAATACATAGCTCCATTCAATTCATCTAGCAAATCATCAATGACTAGAATAGGAAACTTATCTTTGATGGTGTACATGTTGAGAACTCTATAGTTTGGGCACATGTGAAAAGTTTCATCCTTCTTATGCACCATCACCATAGGCGAGGAGTAAGCACTTTGTCTATGCCTGATAATTCCTACCTATAGCACCTCCATAACAATATTTTCAATCTCACTTTTCTATATATGTGGGTACCTACAAGCCTTTATGTTGGGTGGTCAGATCCCTGGAACTAGTTGTATGTCATGATCATGATCCCTCTTATGAGGAATTCCTTTAGACATATCTCTAAAATTTGTCAAGTGATGATAAATAATTGCATGTCAATCTAGATGAATAGGAGAATTAGATTGATAGGATTGTAATGAACATAATAGGGCCACAAATCCATCATCTCCTTTTTAAAGTAACTTCTATATTTGATGAGAGATTAGAATTTGTGGGGACTTTTCCTTCAATCCTCTTAGCTCTACTAAATTTCCTTCTGATTGAAATCTCATGAATAGTTCTTGTAAGTTCATCTCAATTGTTCTCAAAGTAGTAAGCCATTGTACTCCCAAAATAATATTTTTTGCACCCATTGATATAACATACATTAGTCTATCAAGGTGATAATATCCAATTGATAACTTAATGCTATGATATTCTCTAGAAAAATTAACAATACTACCATCTACAATCAAGATCTAAAACTCCGGAGCTAGATATATAAAATAATTTAGACGAGTAGCCAAATTTTTGTTGATGGATTTATGAGTACTACTTGAGTCAATCAACCCTATTAATTTTTTATTCTTTAAGAAACCCACTACCTTGAGAGTTTGTGGGGCACTAATACTTGAGAGTGCATGATAAGAAATGTTT
Organism: Sequoiadendron giganteum; assembly: GCA_007115665.2. NCBI lineage: Eukaryota > Viridiplantae > Streptophyta > Pinopsida > Cupressales > Cupressaceae > Sequoiadendron > Sequoiadendron giganteum. Next base: position 441,656,781 of record CM021105.1, read on the forward strand.
GGTTGGGAATCATGTGCTTCCTCATTTGATTCCATTTCACCCTCTAATATTAGTTCCTCCTCCTCTTCCTCACTCAGATCTTCAATATAGTTCACAATTTTATTTTCATTGCATTTATGTCCTTGACTATATTTTCTATTACAATTGAAACACAACCCTTTTTACCTCTTCTCATTTTTTTGTGGAGTCAACCTAGTAGGTTGAGGAGATATTTTTTCACTTACATTTGCAATCCCTTGTCACCTATTGGCTAAAAATTCTCAACTTGTCTTTCTATAAGTATCACTTGTGATAAGGATTGTGGTTGGAACAAACATACCTCGTATTTATGTGATCCTTTAAACCTCCTGGAAATAATTCCTTAAATAATTTTATTTTGTCACATTCTCCACTCTTAGACAAAGGGTATGAAAGTGCTAATTATATTACTTGATCATATTTGTTTGCATTAATTTAGTGAGTTGGAAAAAGTAGCTATCCATAAAGTTATCTCCATAATGGGTAGCAATTTACTCTTGAAAAATTGTCCATGTGACCACACAACCCTTCTTTCTCTCCTCATCACATAGCCAACAATACCAAATGAATTGATCTAGTTCTAGGTATAATGATGCCATATCCACCTTTTATTGACTAGGAACATGATTAAGATCAAAGAATTGCTCCATTTGGTATAGCCAATTAGTTGGATCCTTGCCATCAAAATTTCTCATATCCAACTTGGGTATGAATTGCTTAGGTATAGGACTATTAAAGGGATGATCCTTCTTGAAATTTGAGTCAAGACCAAATAATGCATGTCCAACAAAAGCACTGTCTTTCCCCTTACTAGGTGAATCTTCTCCCTTATACTTCATACCCTCAATAAGTGATTTCAATTCACTCATATCCTTTTGCATGTCCCTTTTTATTGATAAAATTTCTCCAATCATCTTCTTCTCTAATGATGAAATATCACCCTTGGCTTTTCTTATTTCATCATTAGAGTTAATATCATCAATTTCTAGCTCGTCCTTCTTTGAAGATTTCCCCAGTATGGTAGCATTCTTTTTGCCTCTTGTTGAAAGCCTCGTCATGATGATCAAAATGATTTTATAACAAATCACACAAATAATTCAAAATAATCTAAAAGTTTTAATGTAACTTACTAGGGCCTAGGTTCAACTTCCCTAGAAAATCGCCCAAAAATTAGGTGATTTGTAGCCTTGAGAGCATTTTTTAAACCCTAATTTTGAAATAAATCATTTATTTATACTTCAAATTCTTTGAAATTTGGACTATGTGATCCTCTATTAATTCTTCAAAAACCCACTAAAAATGAGGAACCAATTTGATAAGATTTGGGAGATATGCACTTTCCAAATATTGGATAAAAACCCTAATTCTACAATAAATCATTCAATTTTGCTTTGATTCCTTTGAAATATGAATTGTAGCTTCTTTAATATGTTATTCGAAATCCCTTTAAAAATTATAAAAAAAAAAAACTAAAATATGAGAGATATTCACTTCCCAAAATGACCTCCAATATTAAGAAAATGCCTTGCCTTTACGATGCCAAGATCATACTCTACTACACTTGTAATGAAATACCTTGCACAATAGAAGACTATGATAGAAAATATACTACACATAATTGATAATAACTAAGAATAACAAGACCCTTCAAGGGGGAAAACCTCCAAATATCTCTAATGAGAACACAATTCACAATATGATGATGGAATAAGACTCACTACCTCCTATTTATACCTTATTTATGTCTAGGATATCACCTAGGCCAACTTAGATAGCCCTATATAAGCCTTAGTCCAACCTAATTAACTAAATAATAATATAATAATGATAATAAGACTTAATTAAGGGTTAAAATAGACACATGTCGACTATTCATAACCATATGTATACTAATATTAAAGGCATAACAATTCTCTACTCATTTTTGTTTCTTTAATTAAAATAATGTCTAGAATATCCTTTCTATGAATTGTTTAAGCAAGTGATGTTTCTTTGGGCATTTACTTGACCAAAAATATTTTGAAACATATTGCCTTCATAATCTTCTTTCTCCAAGGAGGTGCTTGCCTCTAGCTTTGAAAAATAGCTACATAGAACCCTAGGTGCCTTTTTCTAACTCCTCTAGAGCCTTCAATTAAGCCTTACACATTTTTCTCCCCTTTCAACGCCCACTAACATCCCGTAGTGGAGATATTATTTCCTTTTCTTCTACCACTGCCCATAGCTATGCTCTAGTCTTCAATTTTATTCTTGTTCTCTAAAATATCTATTATGGTTTTTATATCGTTGATAGGATTCGTTGGGTCTTCTATGTTATCAAGAAAATTATTGATGTGGCTTGAATGTCTTGTTTCCCCTTGTTCCAAACCTTCAAAAGTTGAGGTGTCCATATCTCTCTCTTTGAGATTATTATTATTTTCTAAAGAATAAGCTTGCATGGCAATGTCCCACTTCCATTGGGACCTCTTTCTATAGAGAATCAAGCTTATATTTTACCTCATCTCCATTATTTTGCAAAGCTTCATCAATTCTCCCTTCCTTCCTTTCCTTGCAATTCCTTGCCAAATTGATCAATCTTCCTACATTTGGAACATATTAATGGCAAAACATTCATAATCTAATTCTTCGTGCCATTCCCCAAGGATAAAGGATAGGAGCACAAAGAGCTTAATTGATTTGTTGAGGTCAATCTTGACTCATAATCTTGCAAGGGTGGCATGTTGTTTGCTCCCAATCACATTGGAGAAAAACACATATCCCTAAGGGTATTGCCAATAAGCTTAAAAATCTCTTATGACCATAACTTTTGTGACAATTTATATAGTCTAACTTAGAGGGGGGCCCTATATGAGCTCCTTATGTGGATCAAAACCAATTGACCACACTTAGATGTAGAGACTAGCATTGCCCATGAACCGTGGCCCACCTTTGATCATTGTATCTCTATCATGCTCATATTGAAAAACTATTTGGATGAACCCTAGAGACAAAAAACTTACCTCAATGTTGGGGCAATACCATATTTGATTGATCCACATTTTAATTTTCTCCATCATTGACCAAATTCCAATGAACTTCACAATTACCCCCTCTTGAGTTTTTCCACTCTAGAATTCAAGAGATTGTTTGAAATATTGATTTGAGGGATATCATAATCAATTTCAACATTGACATTGTTGATTCCAAACTTCCTTCCCTTACTAGCAATTTTTTTATCTTTCAGGTCTAAAGAAAAACTGTCCTTATTGTGCACATACTTAGAATCACAAGCACTCTTCTCAAGGCGAACCTAGCCTAGAGAACCTAGCCTAGAGAGCTAAATCTAGAACCTTGAACATCACTAATGTCCTTCCTTTTTGCACTCTTGAATTTTTTACTCATCACTCTTTTATCACTTTTTTTTTAAGATTTTGAACATTTTCTTCATTCATTAAAATATTATATAATAATAAACTGAAATAAAATTATATATGAATTGCTATATAAAATGTATCATTTATACATTAAATAAAATTTTAAACTAATTAAATAAAAATAATTAAAAATTACATACAGTAACACATTTATAGATTAAAATTACGTTTAAATTACGTTTAAATAAAACGTGCAACTAATAAAATAAAAATAATTAAAGATTACATACACTAAACACATTTATAAATAAAATTTACGTCTAAATAAAATGTTCATACTGAAGGGCCTAACCGGGTTCGAACCGGTGACCTCTTGATCTGCAGTCAAATGCTCTACCACTGAGCTATAGGCCCATTTGAGTAAAATTTTTTAACAGCTGATATTCAATGATTATACATAGGAGAAATTAAACATTGAGTTTGTCCATAGCAATAGGGTTTTGTAAGGTTTATTGTGAAGATCGTAGAATAAGAGGATAGTTACATACTCTAGTTACGCTGAATCCATTCCGAGGCGATTGAAAGTGGTAGCTTCCATAGTTAAGGTGCGCTCAACCAAAATTTGTAGCTTTTTGTTAATGTACTCTCTTAGATTTATCATTATTCTGTTAATATGTTGAATTTTTCTTTTCACTGTATAGCCAAATCTTTCATCTCAATAAAATTCATAGATGAGAACCATATCAGTTCTGACTTCAAACTGGACCACTCTTATACAGTACTGTTAACCTATATTTTGGTATACACAGAACAGGGGGGGAAATCAACCCTGACAAAGTATTTAGTTGGAGGGATAGGAGGAAAAACCCAAACTATAGATGGCTCATAGGTTTAATTGCCTTTAAGATTGACACTTTGGGAGGAATTAAAAAAATGAGACATGTATTTATTTTTTGGTATTCCTGGCATCAAACATTCATTGCTTGAAGAATTTGGAGTTAGGCTTGTATCATATGATCTGCCTGGATTTGGTCAAAGTGATTGTCTTTCAGATCGTAATTTTACATCATCTGCCCTGGACATGAAATATATTGCCGACACACTTGCCTTAGGTGAAAAGTTTTGGGTGCTAGGTTATGCAGAGGGAGGTATACATGCTTGGGCTGCTCTAAGATATATACCAGAGAGACTGGCTAGTAAGGTGTTTGTATCTTATCACCATACATCTTGCTTGTAAGTTCGTGTTCAAATTGAGGACTTCGAGGTTTTGTTCATGAATGATTCTCCCCATATTAGAATTTTTATGTGATCTGTTAGAAGGTGCTATATATCAAGTTGACTCTCTTAATACTTCAACTGATGTACCGGGAGATCATGGCAAGTAAGATGAAATATTTTAGAGAATTGTTTATCTCATGGAATATTAATATCTATATGCAACAAGTCAGTCAACCTATTTAAGAGGTCAATGTTCAATAAGGTACAATCTGTACAATTTCCAAGACAGTTTGAAAAGGGTGGTGTTGAGATCTTGGACTGATGTGCATGATATCTGCAATGATAGTTTGGAAAACACGAGATTGTATTTTTAATTATTAGACTTAATCATTCTGTGTTTTAAGATGTTTTTTTCAGTTATTATTGCCATTCTTCAATGTGCTTCTAGTTCTGAATACTTGTATGCAAAGGCAACGACTGGTGTAAAGACATTTTTCCATTCATTAGGTGCTAATTCAGAATCTCACAAGTTTACTTAGAACTATTGCCTCCATTACAAATTCCTGAGACATATCTAACAAAATTCTCAATGGAAGATGTTGAGTATTTGCATGTCATTTCTCACATTTAATACTTTTTAGTGTTATGGCTATGCATTGGCTAGATCTGTAATCAAACTTAATAGATTGGGGAAGACAATCCATAAATTGATGTTGTATAGTTTACTGATAGAACATGCAAGATCATGCTTTTGTATTTGGCTTTTATTATTTATATTGACAGTGTCCTCTCAGGGTTAACTAACAAAAGTCTAGAAGTAAAATTGCATATTGCTGAATGCTGAGTGTTCAATAATATTTCAATGGACATTATTGTTATAGGCTTCAACATTAGGTATCTTTGATCTGCAACAAAACAAACTTTACAGGCAAAAGTCATATAATACTACTGTAAGTTAGTAGTTTCAGGCTTTCAGCTAAAAGAAAAAGGCTACAGATTTCATGGAGCTCAAAGTTTAATTGAATATGGATATGTAGGGCATGGGCCATCCTTCTAGCTCATTTCCTCACAGGTCCAGAAAGGTGCCTCACACTAGTTACACGAAATTAGAAACTTGATTGTAGCTCATCCTATTATACTCCAATTCATGACCTTTTGTAAACGGACAGTCTCTCAGACCACTTGTCTAGGCCAGATCTAGTGGTCAGCCTCCTCTTCTTGAGATCATTTTCAGGTTTATTTTCTTTCTTCATAGATTGAAAATCTTGTTTATAAGTATCAAGTTGAGAAAGACATCCATATTTAGCTTATTGATCCTTAGATCAAGTTGACTCTTCACTTTCTTTGGCCACCGGTGTCCTTGGTATTCCAAGTTTTCTTCTTTAGTCTATTGACATCTCCATAAATAGACGCCTCCTTTCAGATGCTCCTTGGATGCGTGCCTTATCTTATTCTCATGAAGAAGGGGTGGGGAAGGAAAGGAGAACATTAATACCAACGTCAAAGAGGATATATAGTATATACTGGCAATAAACTCAGGTGAGGACACATGGATTTCCCTCAATTTTAGTCTATCTTGGCAATATACTCAGGTCACATGGTTTCCCCCTCATTGTAATCTCTCAGTACAGAGTTGGCTTGTTATGTTGAGCCTTCTAGATTGTCAATCACAACATCATTTGGCCTGACCATCTTTGACTTCCCTTTTTTTTAAAATGAACTAAAGATTCTCCTTGGGAAGTTGAGGCTATTTTCTTACTGGTTATAAGTTGAGACAGAGCACCATATTTGAAGTGATGAAATGATCTATCATCTTTGCTTTTAAAAGTTGGGAACAGAAGACAATTTTGTTTAGGTTTCATGTCAATTATGAGATTTTGATGCAGTTTTTACTTCTTACATAGAGGCTCAATAGTGTCCCTCGCTACACTTTCTGTTTGCCAAATCAGAGGTGTCTGACCCTTTATCTTTGGGAAGCCATTACTTTTAGATGCTGGGCTCATAGGGGATTTCCAGGGCCACCAGATTGATCAATTCTTTATTTTAGCCTATACCAACTTCATGAGGTTTCAAGCGCTTGCGAGCTTCAGAATTTGCAATTGCAGATGATGAATGATCTCTAAGACAACCTCACCTGGCCAATGGTCACAAGGGCGCCCTCAAAACGCATGTTACCATTTGTGATATTGAGGGTTGGCTACTTTTCACTCTAACAATCCATACTACAGTGGCTGATACATCGTGAATTTCCTTTTTACATCTTGAGATTCCATTAGTCATGGGTGTTAGGAGAGGAGTGCCGAGTGGAGATTTCATTGAGCTTTCTTGACCCAGCTCATTCTTTGAAGTACAACATCTATTGTTATATTGGCCTCTTTGCAGTGAGCCACAAGCATGTTAGTTCCTCTTCTACTCTTGGCTCTGATGTAGATTAAAGCCTTGTTTTCCTTTGGCCTTCTTTTACCAGCTCTTTCGACGTTTCTCTTAAACTGGGACTTTTATTTTACAAAATTTTGTGTATCATATGGCTCTGTATATACTTCTTTGTCCAATGTTTACTTATTTTAACTTTTGGCTGACCCTCTTCTTAATTGATAAGTAGGAGGTATTTTCCACAACGAGTCAAATTATGATATTGCTATCAGGATTCAACCTTGTAGTTTTTCAAGTCAAACTCATTGACCCATGTTTCATGAGTAGTGATTCACAAGAACCCATCCCTCATGATAATAAATGGTCCTAGGTTTAATTCTGGTTTTAGTTGTAGATTTTATTTATTTGTGGTTGGAGGCATTTTGGCACTCCTACTTGCTGCACATTTGAATCCTCTTGAACTGCTTTGTTTATTCACAAGCATTAATATACTTTTCACCCATTCTTTCTGTATAGGAGCATCAAGGCAATTAATGCTCATCCTAGTTCAACCCACCCATCTGAAAATACTAAATAGCTTTTCTTAATGAATACATCCCCTGCCTCATTCAAGGAATTTTGGCTTTACTTATTCAAGGGACTTTTGTCATCACAATTACTAAAGTGACCAAATATTAAGTGGTGAGTAGCGAGCTTTTCTTAAAATCTGACTTGCATGAGCAATTGATAATGATAGTTATTAATATATTAATATATTATTGCTCAGCATAGAACCAGCTCCATGTCTAGACTCCAAGAACTTTGAATATTTGCACAAAATTTTACCTAGAGTGTGCCATGTGTAAGAAGTAGACAATCTTCAGCCATTGTCTTACTTCTAGGCTTCTAGCATGCCTGAAACCTGTATAATAATAGTTACTATCTGCCCAAATCTGACAATAATTATTAATAAATGGATCTAATAACTATATGACCAACACTCAAACTGTTATCACCACCCATTTCTTATGGAAAACTTGCAACCTTTCCTATACACCATGTAATACACAAATAATGCAATCACAATATAGATCTCACATTAGTTCCGCCTTAAAGCTAAAATGGATATTTTTTTTGGGTAAGGTAAAAGAATTAGATAATTATTGTAGGGCTCAATTCCAACCTACTTTAAGCTATTCATGGACATTAATAGAATATATTTTATTCTTTTCTTTCTTACTGAAAAAGCATCCTCTTCCAGCTTCAAGCTGTCCAATATTGTAACTGCCAAAATAGAGCGGTGCCTCTGCAGAGAGTCTCCTATTAGGGAGACATAGGAATCGTTAGTGTTCTCTTTCACAGGAATATTCTAATTTCTTGCGAGTTTATAATCCTGGACCCAATCATCTCAAAGTCAGTACAGAATTAATCTTTAGAGATGTAGGTCTTATAAAGATCCGAGACAACAAAAGCTAATGCAGGTTTGAATACTATGCTATATGAGAAGGTTATCCTGCTTACAACACAAAAATTGTGGAGAGCTAAAGCAGGAGGGCATGACTGCCATGGTGGGCGATGGAATTAATGATGCACTGGCATTAGCAGCAGCAGATGTGGTGATAGCTACGGGTTTGGAAGGCTCTGTGGTAGCCACAGAAGCTGCAGTCGTAGCTATGGGTGTGGAATTAATGACACAAGGAAGATTGCTGGTGCAGTGAAAATAGGGCGGAGATCAATGAGGACAATGTACATAAATGTTCCATTCTCCCTATTGACTAAGGCTGCCTTGGTGGTGCTTACTTTCATGGGTTATATCTACTTGTGGATGGCTGTGCTAGCAGACATGGGTGCTTGGCTAATTGTAACATTCCACAGCATGCTTCTCTTGAAAGGAGAGAAAGGTGGTCATGCTCATCATCATCATCATCATCATCATCAGTTGGTGTTGCAATGATTCCGATGTGAATGGGCATGCAAATCATCTTCACAATCATGATCCTGATTATGGTATTTGCAAAGAGTACCATGGACATGAGCACAATCACAATCATAACCATAACCACAACCATGATCATGATCATGAACATCGCCATGACCATAACCATAATCACAGTAATGGCCATGAACATGAGCACGAGTATAAACATGAGCATTATTTTGATGTGGTGAAATGTAGTGCATGCATCCAGTCATGCAGTAATTTACATAGAGTGTGGCTGCCTCAAGCCCAGAAATCGGTCATACTGCACTAATGAAGTCTCAATTGTTATCCACCCAAACACTCCTAGCAGAATTAAGCAGACTCAGAATAGACCAAGCAGCTGCTGCAACACAGGCAATTTACCCTTCCAATCAGGTCCTCAACCAAAAACAGGTTGTTACTGTGGTCAAATTTCAAATTGTTAATTATTGATTTCAACTGGTAAATACTAATTTACCATAGTTATCACAAAATACCTCACCAACAAGCAGGACCACAGAAATGGAATTTTGAAAAGAATTAGGGATTTAAAATGTTTGGCAAAATGCCTCAAACAAATGTTGCTTCATGCATGACCTGCCATAATTGCACAATATGAATTTGTTAAAAAATTTCTACCAACTTCCAAGAAAATGCAATTCACAGATGTAAAGACAAATCTCATAAATTTTGTCAGCATTCTACCTTCGTGTGCGGAAATGGGAGCTTTGGAGCAGGGTATGGACATTTAGGGGAAAAAAAGGTAAGTATTTTTTAACAGATGGACATTACATTGTCCCTGTTTCTTATTTTTTCTCATGGTATGCATCAGCTCAAATAGTCTCATTTTAGAAATTCACTGCATGAGAGATTTTTGTTGTCTGTTGGTGTGCTGTGTGTTTTGAATAATTTCTGCCTCTTTATTTGAACTCCTGTTGGATAGCGTTGCTGACGACATAACATTTGACAATTAAATTATTCAAAGTCACCAAACATTAAAACTGTGTACCAATAATGACAGACCTAACAAGGGAAAGTTATTATGACAAAATATTTAAGATAAAGAGCTTGATTATTTTCTTGTTGGACAGAATTTGTTTCAATCATGTTTGGATCCTTGTAAATGGATGCATATCACATTGCACAAACGTACCCAAAAAATAGACCTGTTTTTTCAAATTGACCTTCCACACCTCTTCGGCGTACCCATTGCACACCAAGGTGTGATTGCTAGTTATACCTCATACAATTCATTTAATTACTTTGCAGGCACAATATGGCAGGCGGGAAAGAGCGCAAAACCAAACCCTCAACAGCACAGCGTCTGCAGGGAGGAATTCAGTTTTACAAATCCAAAGGTCAACACATCCTTAAGAATCCTATGCTAGTACAGACTATCGTGCAAAAGGCAGGCATTAAGAGTACAGATATTGTGCTGGAGATAGGGCCTGGGACTGGGAACTTGACAATGAAGTTGCTGGATGTAGCAAAGAAGGTAATAGCAGTGGAGTTGGATCCTCGCATGGTGTTGGAATTGCAGCGCAGGGTGCAGGGAACTAGCAATGCCATTCGGCTGCAGGTTTGCATTCAAAACCACAATATCTTCAAGAGTTTTGATGTCATTGCCCATATGTTGTAGCATTATGGATTCACTGATTTAAGAAATGATATTTGCCCATATTGTGTTGATCTGAACTCCACATGCTGGTCCAAATTTAACTGGCTCTAAGTTATGGATTACTTGCATTTTAAATTGGCAGGTCATTCAAGGAGACGTTCTCAAAACTGAACTACCCTATTTTGATGTGTGTGTAGCAAATATCCCATATCAGATATCATCTCCTCTTACATTCAAGCTCTTGTCACACAGGCCAATTTTCAGATGTGCCATTATCATGTTCCAGAGAGAGTTTGCCATGCGGCTTGTAGCAAAACCAGGAGAGAATTTATATTGCCGCCTTTCTGTGAATACTCAGTTACTGGCTCGTGTTTCACATCTGTTGAAAGTTGGAAAAAATAATTTCAGGCCACCACCAAAAGTTGACTCTTCTGTTGTTCGAATTGAGCCCCGGAATCCTCTTCCTCCAATTAGTTTCAAGGAGTGGGATGGGATGGTTCGTCTCTGTTTTAATCGCAAAAATAAAACTTTGGGGGCAATCTTTAAGCACAAAAATATCTTAACACTGTTGGAGAAGAACTATAAGACATTTCAAGCTCTGCAAGAAGCATGTCCAAAGCCTAATGAATCAACATTTGGAGATGTGTCAATTTTGGGTGACCCAGCCAATGACTCTGGTATGGAAATTGATACTGGGGAAGATCAAGACATGGATGTCGATGATGCTGATATGCAGGAAGGAGCTTCTCAATTTAAGGATAAAATACTTAACATCTTGCAAGAAGGCAATTTTGAAGATAAAAGATCTTCCAAGCTTACTCAAGATGATTTCTTGCATCTCTTATCCCTCTTTAACAAGGCTGGCATACATTTTGCTTAATTAATTTTCGTTATTAAAAATTTATTTTAAAGTCATTTCTCTAACTTTGTTTTCAGAGTAGGAAGCATTTGTATGCTTGACGGAGGCCTTGTGCTTATGTAAGTTGAAATCGAGCCTGCATTTGAATCCAATTTTGTTGGTTCTGTGATATACACTAATGTTGATATTCTGCAATGACTTGAACAGTTTAAGTTTTCTTTTTATTTTCAAATTTTTATTGTATAAACAAATTTTGGAATAGATAACAAGAAATTGATTGCATTTTATAGAATTAAATGCTTTCCATTTCAGTGGGGATATGTTATATAAAATATGCAAGCAATATGGCCTGTATAAGTCAAAAACAATTTTCTTTTGCTAGCTTATTAGCTGATAGGCTATATATAGTGGGAGGTTTCTGCCGTAACACTGTCTCACGCCCAGAAACAGCTCACTGTAAAACCATCTTTTTTGTTGTTTGCCGTTTCTATACATAATGCAGAATTATTATAATTATAACGATTAGACATAGTAGTAAATGCAAATTAATATACGGATGGTGAGTTGTCCTCAGGAAATGCAGATGCATTCTAGCGATAAATATTTGATTCGGATGGATTTCTTCTCACATATTTTATTTACTTTTAATGTATTACCTGCCGACTTCATCACCGCCTAGAATGTTTTGCCACCTACAAGTCTATAAGTGGATTGCATAATGTACACACAAAATCACATTCAGAACAGCAGGCCCCGATTTGTCACTTAAATTCTTTTCTTTTGGTCATTGGCTTCGACATTTTCAAATCCACTGTCTTCACTGTGAATAGATTGAAGCAGCAGCTGTACGGAGATTGGTTTTGGTTAGTCTCATTTTTAAAAACTCTGCTGTGGTAGGGCTTCCTAAACTTTTCCTGCAAAGTCTCCATTTTTTCTATTTGGATTGTAGGCAGCACGACACAATTTGTGCAGAATCTTGAGGTAAGTCACTTGCCTTTGTCTCAGCGAGTTATATTTTTTAGAATCCCTTAGCAGCTGTTTTCATTAATTTTTTGTGTTTTATTTCATTCTCAAACAATTTGCTTGTTGAGCCTCAGGCAAAAAAGGAACTACAAATCTTTTCCAAATCACTCTTCCTGTCAGAATATCTGTTTCTTGAAAGTAGTCACTTACTTTTAAACCCCAAATTGGAGTTATATGCTACTGTATTTGATGGAATTCCTGCATTGTATTCAAAGGTGGATGCCCTTGCCAAGAGTCTAGCCAAAAATTTGCCTTATCTCCATTATTAATCTCCCAGTTAATGTATGGAATTACAACTTTTCTGCAGGTTAACAAAAAATTCCACATAGCAAAGCCTTGTGGAGGGTTAAGACTTGAAAATATATGGTCAGATGCATTGAAGTCTAAGTATTTTTTCTGTATAATTTTACACCATTTAGTGTGAGGCTTGGAATATAATGCCAAACAAGCTTAGCACCAAGTGAAATGTTTCTTGTAGTTAAGTTGTGAATGCCAGCCCCTCCTTTCAATTTTTCTCTGCATAAGTTATCTAGAGAAACTAAAGGAATTTTTTTTTTTTTCATCCATGTTACCTTTCCAAAGAAAGTTCCCTAATCAACTTTTCAATTTGCACAATAACATTCAATATCCAAGTGTTATCTCATGATCGATCTCCTATTTTGCCAATTTTTTTAGCATCAATAGGTTGAGAAATAATTTCTTTTAGATGGCCTTGTCAACCCTTTCCCATAAGATAATTTCATACTATTTTTTTCATGAAACATAATTATATGGAGTTAAAAGTTCAATTTGAGATTTCGCCATTGCAAGAACACACAAATAGCAAAAGAAAGAAATCAACCACCACAAGATTAACCACACCCCTCGCCAACCCCCCACCTTGCCTCCACCCCTTCCGACTCTAGCTCTTCCAACCCCCCCGCCTCCTAAATTACTCAATCAAAAATTCCCCTAGCAATATACAATTTGACACTTTATACTTAGTGTGATTACAATGCCATTTTCCAAAAATAGTGAAGTGGACTTGATTTTAGTGCTTACATATGCCAAATTTGACCACAAACTCAAAGTACAATTTTGACACAAAATGAGTTCAATTTGATTACACCCTTACAAAGTACACAAAAAATTATGCACTTCAAAAAAGCTGCACCCAAAAATGTTATTGTAGGAGTGAGAATGGAGCGCCAAAATTTTGTCAAAATGAGAACGACTCAACAATACTTATGAAAATTTGTAATTTTTGGAAAAACTAGACACCAAAATAAAAAAATTGTTTGCACCACTATGAAGAGCGTGAAATTTTACCCCAAATAAAAAATTGTTCAATAAAAAGTCAAATGACTGAGTTATGAGTCTGTGAAGTTGAGCCTACTAAACAAAAACTGTAACAGATAGTAGGGACAAAATATAAGAGCGGGTGTTGATGCAGTGTTGACGTCAACAGTCAATCTGATGGAATATACCCCTAGCGACGAAATATTCAAAGTGTTGAAAGATTCTAATGTAATATTCTTGAAGTTGGTCAACGACATAATCTTGGCTTTATTCTTTAGAATATTCCTTTTTGTACATCAGTTTCTTGGTTGATCGAGGAAAAAACAAGGCAATGGGATTGTGGGGGCATGGCTATGTGGCCACGCCTTGGTGTGCCACTTGGAACCTGCTAGGTTAATAGTTGTACCATGTAGTACCCACGAACTATGCAAGCCACAACTCTACAAATTTTATTATATAAATTTTTAAATCAAAAAAATAAAAATTTGACCAGTACCATATCGACAAGTAATTTTCTGACGAAACTTGTGTTGTGCCACTATATAATTATATGATAGGTAGGGGTAAGTTTTTTAGTACCCAGGGCAAATGCTCAAATTTTGGCGATTCTATAGTTGATCTTAGGGTTTTTGGGCTTCTTAGATGCGATGGTTGGGTTTGTTTTGACCCAAAATGTTTCAAAATTGCAGCTACCTCTTGGATTTGGCAACCACCCCTTACCTTCAAACCCTCACAGATTTGGCCTTAGATGTCCATTTGGATGAAACAAAAAGGACAATTGACTTTTTTGAACCCTTTGAACTCAATGGTGTGAGCTTAGATCTACACCAAAAAGCTTTTATTTTGACTTGTAAGACAAAGCCAAAAAGAGAAAACCCCCAAATTTGATATTTCTCATGATTTTTCATGATTCTCTAAATCATCATTGGATGCAAGAGAAGAGCATATTCAACTTTTCTAGATTTACCAAGATTTGCAATCTAGATTTCACATTCAAGACTAATAAAAAACAATCCCACAAAATTTGATACCATATAAGAGTTGGTATAGAATATTCTACACCATGCAAGATTTGGTTGAAGATTACAACCACCCAAGATCTAAGAACTCCATGAAAGCACAAGAGAGATTAGCTATGAAGCAATAATGCTATTCTAGCAAAGGATGCAAATAATAGATTACAATGGATTATGATTGTTTATTTACACATGAAAACCCCTTGGTTATATAGCCAAGGTGAGACATGATTTGATAAGATCATGATAAGTGTCTTAATCCTATGTGATGAGACAACAAACATTAAATGGCCTAAGAAACAAGAAATAAATCGCATAAGATCTAATGCCAACTAAGACTTCTAGAAAGATTCCTAGGACTTAAGTAAAATTAACATGTGACTAGGACCTACTAACTTGGACTAGATACGTAAAACACCTTATTCACACCAACAATGAGACTCATATCTATCCATATATGTGATTATATAAGACCTTGATTATATTCATGTTTATACATGTGTTATGTTTATTATTAGCATGTAGATGCTATATGATTTAGATTATCTCTTATGCTTATTTTTGGTGATGTCTTCCCCTTGGGCATATTATGTTATTGTTAGTTAATCATACTAGTTAGCATGTATGCCGTGATAGTTTACCATACTTGTTGTCATGTGGATGTTATGATGGTTATTCGTATTGATTGGCATGTGCATAAGTCATAGTCCCTTGTTTTACATGAGTTTGAATACTTATGCCCAAGTGACTATCTCTTAGCATGGTGGGGTGGACCTTTAGGTGCCACATTGTTGGATGGTGTGGAAACACCATTGGGTACTTTTAGGATCTTCGAGAAGCTTTGGATGGTGTGCAAGTGAGAGTTCTCTACTCCTTACCTTTAGTGTTATTATTATTATTTGGGATAATTGAGTCCTCTTATTTAATTGTAATTGTAGACACTTAAAAATGTCTTGAATGAAATTATGCACTCAAATTAGGTATACTAATACCATTTCATTTTAAAACCCATCCTCTTTTCACTTAATTAATTAAATTAGCCTAGCTATTTAATTAATTATGTCATTTTTCATCCATTAACCTAATTAATCTAATCAGGGTAATTCACCCCCTTCCATGCTAACATTTTGTCTTATTAAATTAAATACATCAAATTATTTAATTAAATATCATTTCACTTCCCCCCTTTTCATTAAATCATTTATTTAATTAATATCATGAAATTCCCCTAATTGACATAATTAAAACTTTGTTTTAATTATCAATTATTAATTAACCTAATTCCTCCCACTTGCAAGGGAATATTCCTTAAGAATATTCCTCCTTTGCACATTCCTCCAAAATGAATATTTCCATGGAATATTCCCTCCCCTTTTGCACATTAAAACTTTGTTTTAATTTGCTAAATATTTATTTTCCTCATCCATGAGAATATTCCAATGAATATTATCTTTCTTCACTCATTTGAAAAAAAAGAATATTCTTCCTTATAATAAACTTACAAGACTTCATGTGCAAGTTAACTTACAAGACTTCTTGTGCAATTTTTTAATGTGTGTTTGTTTGGAAGGATATGAACCCTTGATTCTTTCCTTGATCCATGTGATCATTGATTCTCATCCGTTGATGAGAATCCATGATCCATGTTTCATTTTTCCTTCATCTTTGACCATTGATTCGCTTTTTCAATCTCAAACCTTCATTTCTCATTTATTCTCCTATAAATAGGTCACTATTTGGAGACAAATGGATCCATCTTTTAACAACAAACTTATACTGTTAAAATCACTTGCACTTGCACTTATATTTAACACTCATTTAACATCATTTTACTTGCATATTAGCTTAGCTTCCATGGTAGCATAGATGCATCCATTTAGCTTATTTGGTAATTAGGGTTTCAATATTTTTACTTTAAACTCCATTTAGATTAGCTTTGCATACATCCATATCGATCATCTTAGCATAAATCAGTTAAAATAGCTTGCATCATGTTCATTTAGCTTTAAATCATGTTTTCTATACCCATCTATCATCAGTTTTGTCGATTCTCTTTAATAAAATCGATCAAAATAGACCCATTATCCATGAAATTGGGAAAGGGTCGACATTCCACATCAATGCGACACCACTCTCCCAATAGAATGAGTTTCAATGGATTAAAATAGGTGTTTCTAAAGCTTTTGTAGTTTAATATGTTAAGTTTTAATGGATTCCTAGTTTAGTTTTTATTGATTGATCTTATTGTGATTGACATTTAGTGGCTTGAATATGCTTTGTATCTTCATGGATCAAGTGTAGTTAGCCCATACTAATATGTCAATCACATTTTGGCGCTAGAAGGAGGGCAAACCGATCAAATTTAACGATTTTTTTTGACGAATTTTATTTTTTCTATTTTTGCAAATACATAGACGCTCTTGGATATTTCAGTGATGCCTTTGTCAAGCATTGCCATATAGTGACACTCTTTCCACTAGATACAACAATGCCTAATTAAAACATCAGCGTTGATTAAAACAAACTACGATGCTAATACTTTTTTAGAAGTATCAAAGATTTAAAAATGGTGACACTACCAAATAGTGATGCTATCGTCATCTTTGTTTCGCTGTAGAGCGACGCTATTTTTCACCAGAGCGAGGCTAATTCGACTTATGGTGACACTATTGTGAACAACGATTCTTTTTACTGGTAAGCAAAAATAGTGAGTGATTTTTAGCATGTGCTTTAAAATTTTGATTTTATCTGCTTTTCAACACATCACTGATTTATCCCTTTATAGGCTAACTGGGTTTTGCAAGTTTGGACAATACAACTTGAGGTGAAGAGGCATTCTACTATCATTTGAATTATAATTGTAACAAGTGTTGTGACACTTATGGGGAAATTAACCCATTTATTGTTGATGTTCAACATCTGAAGAAATACTTCCATGCACGACTTGGAGAAATAAATTTGAATATAGCCTTTGGCTATTCAAATTTATTCTAAGATATTTAACATGAGGAGGTGCCTCATTTACCTTGCATCATTTTGTGATATTAATAATTAATATTTAATTATTAATTAGAGACGACTTTGTGAAAGTCGTGACCTTCTAGGAAATACATGTTTTCTCTTGAGGCCGATCTCTCTTATGAAGGGTCATGTCCTTCCCTCTTTTGTGTATATATATACTTGATGCTTATTGTGTGCATGCATTTCTTACTCCTAAATATGCAAAACTAACTAAAAATGCAAAGAAAAGAACACAAGACCACCCTAATGATTAGCCTAAGTAAAGCACAAAAGAGAAAGATGAAAAGCAATGAAATGATTATACCTTTTATGCTGATCTCCTTGGTTGGCCATTGATTTAGATGGAAATATGTGCTCATTGATGGCAAGGTGATAGAAAATGGATGAAAAATGATGTCAATGCAAGATGTGAGGGATAGATGATGGAAAATGGATGGAAAATGAGCTCTTGAATGCAAAGAAAATGCTTAATGGCTGCTTGAAAGGCTTAGAATCATAAGTTGGCTACTAAAAATTCATGAAGTCTAGATCCCCCTTTAATTAAAGAAGAGGGGGGGTATTTATAGAGGAAATTGAATTCTTTGGAGAATTCAACGGTCAGGATTGAGCCACCATGGCCAAGATGGAGGGCTGTGGTGAGTTGAGGACTCACAAGCCCTCACATCTTGAGATGGGTTAGGAAGTAGCATCATTTCAAAGAATGTTAAAACATAGAACCCGAAAGAAGATGGTTAGATTGGGAAAGATGCACCAGTCATCAAAGGAGTGACTGAGAAGAAAGATGATAGGGGTGAAGATGAAGATTATGGATTGAGGATGCCCCTCGAGAGGACATGCGGGTTCAAGGGAACACGGGTGTTCTCTCAAAATGGATGAGATGATGCAAGGGGAGATGGGGAAGATGAGGCAAAGTGATGGATGAGAGAGGATGATGATATGAAGAGATAAAGGCAAGGACGAATGGATTCCAGGACAAATATGATGTTGCTCCAGTCAAGCTACAAGCTAGGATGGACTGATGGTGATAGAGTGTTGTTGATAAGGGAATTAGACATCCCAAAACAACACAAGGATAGGGAAGGGTACATCCCGATGAGAGTATTGTTGATGAGGGAATGATACATCCTAGGAAAACACAAGGATAGGGAAAAATACATCTCACCGATGATGATGATGATAGTGTTGTTGATGAGAGAAGGATACATCCCAAAAACACAAAAGGATAGGGAAAGATACATCCCGATGATGACTATGATGATGATGATGATTGGGTCAAGGCTTGTAGCAAGGTTGGGAACAAGACCAAGGATGTGATTAGATGATTTGTGCTAGATTGAATGGGTTAGGATTGGATGAAGATGTGAGATGGTTAAAAGGAATGATGATGGAGGTAAAGATGCAATGCAATGGAAGATGCAATTTTCTATTTTTCAGAGCACTGATTTTTGCTATAGCATAAGACACCAAATACCATGGTATGTGGAACCGAGGCATATTAGTGTCTAATGCATACAAACACAACAAACAAGGAGGATATCCCAACACCCCAAGGTCGCGATGAATTTGGTCGGGCCAGGTATTGGGATAACCACAAGCACAAAAAGATGCCCCATCGTAACACAAGACCACATGGATCTTGGTGGATACTACATGGGACAACCAAGAAGATAGAAACAGACAAAAAGATCAAGATATGCCCCTATGTTAACTAGTCAAAACACACCATAATATGATAGATCATGGAGGCTTTGACAAGTGATAATAGGGAGCTCAAATGATAAACAAAATGTTAAAAGCATCAAAAGATCACAATCAAAAGGATGGATGGAGTTGATGTGGTATGTTAGGAATGATACATTTCATTGAGACCAAAGATGGAGGATAGACTATAGATCGATAATGATGTAGGATATTCGAAAACTGATTAAATCTCGTGACACAAATGGATTCTATTTGTGAGGTACCAATGATATAAGGACATACCTTGACACAATCCTAACACACCCTAAAGACCTAGGGGACAGAAGACCTACACACCCTAAAGACCTAGGGGCTCGAGGGTTGATCAAAGATTAGCCTTGGCGCAGAGCCCTCGTAGTTCAATAAAAGACCATGGATAAAAGCGGAAAGAGGATAGTGGAGACCACGATGGAGGACACAGACCAAACAAATGCCCTGGGGGAAGATCAAATGATCGACCTTTCCTATGTGAAAGCGTAGGGGAACGTAGTTTGATACAAGGCCAAAGACAAACGATGGAAGATGACAAGATAGATAAAATAGAACCCCGGGGGCAGATCAAATGATTGACCTTGCCTACGTGAAAGCGTAGGGGAAACGTAGTTCAACACAAGACCAATGACAGACAATGGATAAGGGATGATGAGATGACCATGATAAATGGATAAAAGGATGGAGCGGATATGATGAGCCAGGATAGGCCGTGCGGATGGGATGGTTGATATGTTGGCAGTGGATGATGTGAAGCTCGGGGATGTGATAGTTATCCAAATCATCAAAAGATGGATTGGGAGGAGGAAACGATGAATGATGAAGAGTGATAGGATATTAGAAAGATGGGAGAAAGAGATAGGAATCATGATAGTGTAAGGTATGGCATTGGATGGCATGGGATTAGTCTATAGCTAGATACCAATGACAAGGGATTATAAGATGGAAGGAGCGATAGGGGGAAATGGATGGATTGATAAAGATGGGGAGATAGAAAAATGCTAGGATAGGTGGATAGAGGGACAACGATTTGGGAAGATGGATAGGAAGATAAGGATAGGGATATGGGTAGGATATTTAGATAAAGGGATGGGTAGATAAGGATGAAAGGACAAAAAAGGACTAGTGGATGAGAGTATAGGAAGATAAGGATTTGGTAGATGGAAGGGATTACTTGATGGATAAAGGGATGGGGAGATAGGGATGGGAAGGATGGGGAGATGGAAATGATTACATGGAGGGATGGATGGACGATGTATCCAAGGACTCTATTGTAAATAAGGAGATGCTCCCACTCTAGATGTGTCATGCGTGACGAGGTAAGAGGGATAGCAGGATAGGTGGATAAGGGAGTGAGATGGACATGGATATGGGTGTTGGCATGATGGATGGATGATGAAGGTAGATGGATGTAGATAATATGCATGGATCATAAAATTAGATGGGGAGGATAAGGAATATGATAGTGTATGGATGAGGGGAATATATGCCAAGAGGTGTCCAAAGCATGTATATATGTTTTTTCCCCTATCTAGGTCAAGATCACAAGGAAGATGGAGGGAATAGATACAAATGAGATATGATGGATAGGATGTGAAAGATAAGCATATGTAGGAGATGGAGGAAAGGAATGCGTAAGTGGATGTTGCCCCCAATCGTGGAAGTAAACTAGATGGGGGATTTACACATGACGCCCGTTTGCCAGGTTTTCATCATGTTACTTATCCAAGGCGCTTGTTTGCCAAGTTTTCACCATTGGAAAAATTATTTTATTTTTTCTTTGTTTTTGATTTTTTTGATTTTTTTGACTTTTGGGATAGAAAAACGGATGGAGATGGATAAGGATAGGGATGAATGGATAAATGGATTCAGAATACATATGATAAAGTGTATGGACAAAATACTCAAGCATCAAGTTCCATAAGAGGTAAAAAGAGCCCATGTGTAAAGTGACCATTGGATATTGGTACAACCTTATTAGAATGGATGGATTATGCAAGGGAATGGATCAAAGGGATTGGATGGGGGAGATATGGGGGATAGTGGATGGGATGTTGGAAAATGTATGGATGGAATAATGGAGTGGATGGGTGATGGGGAAAGGTGTTCAGGACCAACATTGACACACTTGGTGGATGTGAAATGATAGGAGGGTTCATGGATGGAGAATGTGGCGATAAGGGAGGCATTGGGATAGTGAGTTTTGGGACATAAGGACCCAAAACAAATTTAGGAGATGGAGGATGCAAATGATTAGCTTTGGGATTAGCAACTTTGGATGGAATTATGGATTTCTCATTTGAAGGCATGGCCTCTTTTTTCTTGGGAATCCACATGGTTTTTATTTTTTCTTTAGTGGACCTTTGTGGCCATTTGGATTGAGTTGGATTTTGGATTTGATTGTTCTTTTTATCAACATGTCTTTTGAAGGGGACATGAGGAGCTTTAGATTCATGTGGATGTTTGGATTTATGCATTTTTACTGTGGCATCCAAAGTGCTTGTAGTATCAATGGGATGGGTAGGAGGTGATGGATGATGTGGAGAAGACACATATGGAGTGATAGAGGTAGGCTTTTGACGATGGTGTGTGGATGG